>CAMZMU010000128.1:74897823-75505743 GCA_947311845.1 Poa pratensis | reverse complement strand
CTAGCTAGGCGAGCATGGCGACAAGAGCAGTAGCAGATACAAGCAAAGACACGAGAGTTTCAAGCTGTGCAAGTTGCATAGGCCAACTACTAAGGCGCATGCGTGATGTATTCCCATGCATGCTCCATCCAAACCAATCCACGAACTCACCTCGACTATTTTTGGTTGCGACCACACGGGGACGCTCGGCGAGCATCTAGACGGCTCTGCACTGATGAGTTAGAAAGGGCAAAGATAGAGGTGTGAATTGTGGCAGCTCACCTCCAAATCGTCTCTGGTCTCCGACAACACATATTTTTTGGGTGTGTCCATTTGTAAAATTTGAAGGAAAATTGCGGACTTGGTAAGAGGGACCGGCTTCCACAAGAAGTCAAGATTCAGTTAGTAATATTTGATTTCTTTGGTGTATATTTTTGATATTTTCTTATTTTGTATTTTAGTTATGAATGAGACGTCCACCATAGTAATGAAGAGTACATTATTTTCAAACACATATAACCAATACTTATATTTTGACTACTTTTCCGTGGCAAACGCACGGGCACGCTGCTAGTATTATATAGTAGAGAAGAGATAACTGCATATATCCCACAATATGGATGTTCAAACACAGTTATTCGAAAGGAAATACTAGCGTCCCCCGGGGGATCTGGGGAAAAATCCCCCGGTCCCCCTGCCGACACGTGTCCCCTCCCTGACCCCAGAATCTCCCAATCCCTTTTGTTTCACTGAAGCAAAAAACGGTTCGTGGTAATAAGAATTTTATACTATTGTAGCAAAATATCCAATTCCCACCAAAATCCCGCAAAATGCTTCTTGAAGCAAAACGGTTCGTTTGTAATAATATTTTGTACTATTGTAGCAAAAGTCTAAATTTCTCTCAAAATGCTTCTAACGAAGCAAAAAGTTTCATTCGTAGCAAAAAAATTACTGCTCGTAGCAAATGCTTCTATGAAGAAAAAAGTTCTATTTGTAGCATTTTTTTTTGCTAATGTCGCAAATCTGACGAGACCTTGGTGCTAACATTGAGAACACCCCGACGGCGTCGCCGATGCAGCAACACCATGGTGGGCTTGCAGCAACGAGGATGGTCCGTGGTAGCATCCTCCTGCAGAACTCCGGCGAGGCATTGCCCGGTCGCACAATCGTAAATACTTTTAGGAGCAAAACGCGAGCCGTCGGTAACATCGTGCGTGTCGTCGGTAGCAACGTCGCAATCCTCCTGCAAAACGCGCCCCCGGTAGCATTGCCGGCTCGTCGGTAGCAATGCTATGCACCGTCGGTAGCAACGCCGCGAGAACGTCAGTAGCATCCGCTCGTATCATCGCCGGCTCATCGGTAGCAATGTCATGCGCCGTCGTAGCATCCCGGCTCATCGGGCTCGTCAGAAGCAACAGCGAGCGCCGTCGGTAGCATCGGCATGGGCCGTCGGTAGCATTGTTGGCTTGTCGGTGGCAATGCCATGCGTCGTCGGTATCAACGCAGCGAGCCATGGATACCGCTATTCACAAAAAATGTAGCAAACTACAAAACCGTGTAGCAAAAAAATAAATTGTGCTACTGTAGCAAAAACGACTTCGCCAGAGACACGTCGGAGACCCCTGTAGCAAAATATGTATACTATTGTAGCAAAATAACAAAACTTTCGTAGCAAAATGCATGGTACCAATAAAAATTATGCACGTGCATAGGCACGCAGCCAGTTTGTTTCCGTTGATTCAGTTAGAAATTGATCGAGCTGCAGAACGTGGTTGTGGGATGGCGAGACATAATCGGATCGTGGCTTGGTTCTAGGACGTGGTTGGACATTTCCTTCTTAATCCCTTTATATTTCAGTTAAGGTTGAGCAGAAAAGCTGGCAGTTAGCGGCACAAAAACCTCTCTCTCTGCTCATACGATTCTGAACAAAGTGTTGTTTTCTGGTATCATTCAGTTTCATGTTCGGTAACGACAAGGAGGTGGGGTGGGTGGGGCGGCCAACACAGTTGGGGAGAGGCGACTGGCCTCCATGGTCGGGGCGTGCAGGCGAGCTTGAACGAAGCAGCAGAGCCGCCCACCGGAACCAGCACCGCCGCCGCCTCGTTGGAGCATTGGATTTCCGCCGCCGACGTCGGGTCCATCCCGGCCCCGGCTCCCCTGGCCGTGTTGGCACGTCCTCCACAAACACTGTCGCGAACGACGGCTGCAGGGCTAGGTCCGCCACCGCGTCGGCGCCGCCGCGGAATCCGCGATGCGGAGGCTAGGGCTGAGAGAGCCTCGGCGGCGGCCAGAATGTCGTCGGTGCGGGGACTGGAGCTCGTCTCGGGGCGCACGAGGGCGCGCGGCACCGGCCGCAGGCCCGACGGGGAGCGCCGGTGAGGGCGACAGTGCGCAGCAGGCCACGGCGGCGGCGAGTCATGCTCGTATTTGCAAGGAGCAAGCTAGCGAGCGGTCGGGAGGAGGCAAGCGATAAGATACGGAGAAGGAACGAGTGTTGGGGAGCAGTTCGCGAGGACACGCGTCGAACGCAGGAGGGGAGGACGCGACGCGTGAGATCCCCGGGGGAACAGGGTTTCTATTCGAAACCGTGTCAAACCGCTACTTGTACTAAATCGGGCGCCAGGATGGAATCCTCGTCGCGTAGATGCAAAAATTATGGGTCTGCCTAGCGCCCATTCGACTGAGAACTAAGTTAGTTCTCAGTCGGATGATGTCAGCATTTTCGTGTTGTCCCACATTAGGCCCAGTTTGCACTGTTGTTGGTTGGGCCTTTTTTTTTGTCTTTTACATTTTGACTTGATTGTGGGTCGTTGTTGGGTTTGTTGGCCCAAAATTATTTCTGGACGCAGGCTTAACAGAAGCTGAACAAGACAAAAAATCAAAAGCAGCTATCTACAACAAAAATCCAATCACGAACTGGGGCTCAAAAATTAGCAACACCCGAACACGAATTCTACACACAGGATCACACCAAAAGCAGCTATCTACAACCAAAATCAAGTCTCGCTCGAATCTAAACGGGGGTTGCGGATCCTACAAACCACATCGCAACACATATATGCCGTGCTTGAAAGGGCATGGCTAGATTGGAAGCTTACTGGCGCTGGCGGAGTAGGAGAGGCGACGTGGTCGACGAGCACGGGCGCGGCCTCGGACAGGATGGAGGAGGGCGGGGGGTCGACTAGCAGGGGCCCGACCTCGGACAGTCGCGGTGGTCGGCGAGCAGGGGCGCGCCCTAGACAGGATGGAGAAGCGCCGTGCTCGGCGGGAAGCGGCGCGCCCTAGATGGGATGGAGAAGCGCCGTGCTCGGCGGGAAGCGGCGCCGACAAGGGGCGCCTCAACAAGCGGCGCCAGTGAGAGTCGGCAAACGGCGGAGCAGCTCCCCCGCGCCGTGTCATCGCCGCTTGCCTTCCGCCTCTCCTCCACTCTGCCGCTGTGCAGCCGTTACTGTTAGGAAGGGGAAAAGAAAGGAATCGAGCGGTGCCGTGTCCCGTGTGAGCCAACGCAAACAGACAACAAAAAGGTGACACCCTAAATGCTACGTGCACCCAACGCCATGCACCAAAAAACAAAATGTTTAGAACAAAAACATGGGCACACCACTTACATAAAAACAGATAAAAATTGCATACTCCTCATTAAAAACTTGAACAAACAAAAAACAACATCAGCAACTGCTATAAAAAAATCAATTAAAAAAGATTAACGAAAAAATCAATTGCAGGCGGAAAAATTGAACAAACCATAAAAACAACAAATTAATAATCTCAATTTAAATAAAATCTCAGTTGAAAAATGTAGTTTCAACTTGCTTAGGACTAAAAAAATGAAAATATACTCAACCAGTTGTCCGACTTCGGAAAATATTGATACCCAGGACAAAAAAAAAACTATTGATGATCCTCGTTAATCACAAAAAAACTAGTTGCATGTTCAAAAAAATCAGTTGCAAGTGCATTTGCAAATGGCATGTGTCAGAAAAAAAACTCAGTTGCAAGTGCAGTTGCAACTGGCCTGTCTCGAGAAAAAACTCATTTGGAATCGCAATTGCAACTGTCTTCCAAAAAGAACAAATAAATAAAAATCAAAATTAATAAAAGAAAAGAAAAATAACAAAAAAGTAATAAAAATCTCAGTTGCAACTGCCCTGTCTCAAAAAAAAACGCAGTTGCAAGTGCAGTTGCAACTGTGCTGTCTCGAAAAAAAAACTCAGTTGCAAGTGCAGTTGAAACTGGCCTGTCTCAAAAAAAAAAATAACCCAGTTGCAGGTCAAGTTGCAACCGTGTTTCAGGGTAACACGAATCTCAATTGTAAGTGAAGTGAGTACAAATTAAAAAAACCAAAATAAATAAATAAAAATCCCAGTTGAAGACCAAGTTGCAACTGGCTATTAGGGGTGCACAAATTTCAGTTCCAAAGTGAAGTTGCAAAATGGGTAAAAAAATTTAAAAAATAATAAGAAATCCCAATTGCAGATCGAGTTGCAACTAGCTATCAGCGATAGACGAATTTTAATTGCAATTGAAGTAGTAATTGGGTAAAGTTTAAAAAAATCAAACAATAATAAAAAATCCTAGTTTGCAAGTCGACTTGCAACTGCCTGTCAGGGGGACATGAATCTCACTTGCGAGTGAAGTTGCAATTGGGTAAAGTTAAAAAATACCAAAAAAAAACAGTTGCAGGTCGAGTTGCAACTGGCTATCAGCGGTAGACGAGTTAAAAAAATCAAAAAATAATTTAAAAACCCAGTTGCAGGTCTAGTTGCAACTGGCTATCAACGGGTTGACGAGTTTAAAAAATAAAAAAAACAGTTGCAGGTCTAGTTGCAACTGGCTATCAGCGGTAGACGAGTTTAAAAAAAGTTGCAGGTCGAGTTGCAACTGGCTATCAGCAGTAGACGAGTTTAAAAAAATCAAAAAATTATAAAAAGCTACGAGTTTAAAGAAAATCAAAAAATAAAAAAAACCCCAGTTGCATGTCTTAGTTGCAACTAGCTAGCAGCGGTAGACGAGTTAATTTTTTTTTAATAAAAACCCAGTTGCAGGTCAAGTTGCAACTGTGTTTTCAGGGTAACACGAATCTCAATTGTAAATGAAGTTGCAATTGGGAACAAATTAAAAAAAATCAAATAAATAAATAAAAATCCCAGTTGCAGGACAAGTTGCAACTGGCTATCAGCGTTAGACGAGTTTAAAAAAATACGAAAAAATAATAAAAAAACCCAGTTGCAGGTCGAGTTGCAATTGGCTATCAGCGTTAGACAAGTTAAAAAAAAACCAAAAAAAAACCAGTTGCAGGTCGAGTTGCACCTGGCAATCAGCGGGTAGACGAATTAAAAAAAATCAAAAAATAATTAAAAAACCCAGTTGCAGGTCTGGTTGCAACTGGCTGTCAGGGGGACATGAATCTCACTTGCGAGTGAAGTTACAATTGGGTAAAGTTAAAAAAAACAATAATAAAAAATCGCAGTTGCAGGTCGAGTTGCAATTGTGTTTCAGGGGGACACGAATCTCAATTGCAATTGAAGTTGCAGTTGCGGGTCTAGTTGCAACTGGCTATCAGCGTTAGACGAGTTTAAAAAGATACCAAAAAATAATAAAAAACCCAGTTGCAGATCTAGTTGCAATTGGCTATCAGCGTTAGATAAGTTTAAAAAATACCAAAAAAAAACAGTTGCAGGTCGAGGTGCAACTGGCTATCAGCGGGTAGACGAGTTAAAAAAATCAAAAAAGAATTAAAACCTAATTGCAGGTCTAGTTGCAACTGGCTATCAACGGGTAGACGAGTTTAAAAAATAAAAAAACAGTTGCAGGTCTAGTTGCAACTGGCTATCAGCGGTAGACGAGTTTAAAAAAAATACCAAAAAAATAATAATAAACTCAGTTGCAGGTCGAGTTGCAATTGGCTATCAGCAGTAGACGAATTTAAAAAAATCAAAAAAATTTATAAAAGCTACGAGTTTAAAAAAAATCAAAAATAAATAAAAACCCCAGTTGCAGGTCTAGTTGCAACTCAGTTGAAAAATGTAGTTTCAACTTTCTTAGGACTAAAGAAAATGAAAATATACTCAACCAGATGTCCGACTTCGGAAAATATTGATACCCAGGACAAAAAAACCTATTGATGATCCTGGTTAATCACAAAAAACTAGTTGCATGTTCAAAAAAATCAGTTGCAAGTGCATTTGCAAAATGGCATGTGTCAGAAAAAAAAACTCAGTTGCAACTGGCCTGTCTCGAGAAAAACTCATTTGGAATCGCAATTGCAACTGTCTTCCAAAAAAAAAATCCCAGTTGCAGATCGAGTTGCAATTGGCTATCAGCGTTAGACAAGTTTAAAAAATACCAAAAAAAAAACCAGTTGCAGGTCGAGTTGCAACTGGCTATCAGCGGGTAGAAGAGTTAAAAAAATCAAGAAATAATTAAAAAACCCAGTTGCAGGTCTAGTTGCAACTGCCTGTCAGGGGGACATGAATCTCACTTGCGAGTGAAGTTGCAATTGGGTAAAGT
This sequence comes from Poa pratensis, assembly GCA_947311845.1. NCBI lineage: Eukaryota > Viridiplantae > Streptophyta > Magnoliopsida > Poales > Poaceae > Poa > Poa pratensis. Next base: position 75,499,254 of record CAMZMU010000128.1, on the reverse strand, counting down.
TAAAAAAAAACAATAAAAAAATCGCAGTTGCAGGTCGAGTTGCAATTGTGTTTCAGGGGGACACGAATCTCAATTGCAATTGAAGTTGCAGTTGCAGATCTAGTTGCAATTGGCTATCAGCGTTAGATAAGTTTAAAAAACTACCAAAAAATAAAAACAGTTGCAGGTCGAGGTGCAACTGGCTATCAGCGGGTAGACGAGTTAAAAAAATCAAAAAAAAAGAATTAAAAACCCAATTGCAGGTCTAGTTGCAACTGGCTATCAACGGGTAGACGAGTTTAAAAAATAAAATAAAAACAGTTGCAGGTCTCAGTTGCGACTCGACTTGCAAAATGGGAAAAACTTAGTTGTGATCTCACTTGCAAACGATTTATTTCAGAGTTACAACCCGAGTTGCAACTGGGAAAAACTTAGCTTCCACAAACCCCCCCCCCCCCTACAACTAGAAAATTCAGTTGCACCCTGGCCTACAATTAGGAAAAAACTCAGTGCAACCCTACTACGACGCACACAAAATTAAAAGAGAAACCACCTCTAAATGAATTTATAGACAAAACCACACTGACAAAAAGTCAACTCGATTCATACAAAAAACTCTAACTTAAATCTCAGTATACAAAGAAGTACTAAAGAAAAGTTACAATAACCATTGTACAAGCAACACCGTACCAAAAAATACTAAGTGTACTCCTTTTATGGCTTTATTAGGCTGGAAATAAGTATTTATAGAAAATATTAAAATAAACGAAAAAGGTCAAGTTAAAACAAAACCGACAAATATGAAGATAAAACTATCATGTTTGTTGTATCACGAGGAAAAAGACAAAAACAAAGGAAAAATACAGACAAAAGTGTGTCGGTTCCTAATATAAGCACATAAGTAGCTTGAAGCATGGTGGTTAGTATGTTCCCGTGGACCACTCGAAGTCGCGAGTTTTATTCTAGCGAAGAGCAGTTATTTTCACCAATCTTCCATTTCGCTGTGAGTAGCAAGTGCAAAATAACATAAATGAAAAAATCACACGAATCTCCACACATTATCTAACGTTTATACAACTGATTGAGCACGAAACTATTTCTCAGATTAGTGAAACCGAAAAATATAATGAGAACAAAATAAAAGCAAAATACAATACAATACAAAAAGCAAGAGTACCCTGCTTTCCCTTTAAAAGAAAATCAACGAAACACCAAAAAAAATGCACCCGTGCATATGGCCCGAATCTGTAGACAAAAAAGAAAAACAAAAAAGCCCAAAAGCCCATCATGCAAGCCTTGATCGATCATTACCCGCGCGTGTAGCTGAGCTGCGTGCCTGCGCGCACGTACAGGTCGCGTACAGCAACGAGACATACAAACAAAACAATACGAATCGCAACGCAAGATCGTGTGGTTAAAAATTCGACTAAAACCTAACTAAGTTCTCAGTCGCATGAGAACTAGCAAAACCGAAAAATTATCCCCCGATGGTACTTCCTTTTCCTGGCTCGCGGGGTAGAAACGGAGAGCTAATTAGCGCCTCATTTAAGAGTCCTGCGCTACGAAGGGACGCACGTTAGCTTTATTTATTCATTTTTACTACTCCCTCCGTCTAAAAATAAGTGTCTCAAGTTTGCCCAAAAGTGGATGTATATACATGAAACATGTCTAGATACATCTATTTTTAGGCAAACTTGAGACACTTATTTTGGGACGGAGGGAGTAGCTAAATGCTCGTGCGTTACAACGGGATAACAAATAGTTTTTTATCGTTTCGTGACATTATGTTTGAAAACTTACTGTACCTTTTAATGTGTCGTGTTAGAGATTTATTTTTGTTCAGACTTCTTACTTCACGGTTGCCTAACCCAGGAACAAGATATGAGCATTTAGTTGAAATACCTATCTTGGCCCTCTTACGCAAAGCAACAGTAGTAATATGCATTTAAAAAATATAGTGATATCTTAAATTTTAGTACAAAACATGAAAAACGATATGCTTCAGTAATCTGATACTATGGATCCTAAATGCTGAAGGCTGGGGCATCCATTAAATTTGCACAAACCAATGATGGATTTGTTGAAATGTATAATGAAATTTCTTTTGGATGATTCTCAAAAGTGAGAAAAATAATGTCATGGTACCAGCTGGGCCTTCGGTCTTACTTGTCGCGAGTTTGTGTTTCTGTGACCATGTTCGTGCCTTTCTGTTGCAAGTCGATTCCCATTCGTACACCGCCATCCGCGGGTGATATTTCTGCACACGTCTGAATAAGATCTACCCGATCAATCTCTAAGTAGAAATAGAGTGTCGGCCATTTCCTCATTACTTAGTCGTCACTCCACAATAATGGTATTATTCCAATTTACTCTTAAGCGTGTTTATTAAGTGTGAGCGTGTATGATCAACGTCGACTTCTAAGCTTCTACTATCTAGATATGCATATATCTGGAACTGTGTCAACCCGATACTTGTACTAGTACTAGTATAATATACACAAAAGAGTAAACTACATATATAACTACACACCTATTGGGATCGAAATAACAAAAAAGACATACCTTTGGGGCTTTGTAGCAAAAATATAAAGTATTTCATTCTAGTTGTAATTATACACTATTTTTAAGTTTGCAGGATTAGCACTTTCTTAGCGACTCGGGCGCCGTAGATGTCATGTGTGGCAATGGGGCGGATTGTGACGGGTTGAGCAGATCCAAATCCACCCATATCCATAAGCTCGTTCGAGGTTGCCCACCCATGAATATACACTAGTGGAATTTTGTGCGGCGTCACGCCGTAACTCTTTGAATGTTTTAATTGGTAGTGTATGTTATTGTTGATTGTTTTAATTGGCAGTGTATGTTGTTGAGGGTATTGTATCGCATATCAGGTGGATGATCATGTATTTTTGTATGCATATGGGTTGTTTGTAGATAAGTAATTATGTGGAAGTACCACAACCATTCTATCGGTGGCAGCAACACCACACCACCATTATCACATCAGACCCGGAGCGGGTGCAGAGAAAAACAGAGGAGGCGTGGCCGAGCTTGGGGCTCGAGGTGGAGGTCCTAGCTGAAACGGAACTGAGTCGAGGAGGCCATCGTTGTGAATGGGGAGGCCCAGCAGGAGGTGCGGTCAAGCAAGAGCGGCGACACCCGTTTTCTCTTGAGGGCGGCAAGCACGACCAGGAGATGCTGTGGTGGTGGTGACTTGACAGAAATATATAAGCGAGGTAAAAGAAAGAAAAAATATAGTAGGGGATAAATAGGAAGTGGAAATAAATAAGTAATTTTGAAGTTGCTATTCGTGTGCACTGTGCAATGTTCGTAAAAAGAAGTGTGAAAAAAATAAATAATAGGGGAGAACTAAAACGGGGAGAAATCTATTAGACGTCAAAAAAAACTATTCATAAGAGACCGGTATTATTCATGCGTGATCGGGAAAATAGATAAGTAATTTTAAAGTTGTTGTTCATGCGCAATGTTTGTAAAAAGAAATGCGGGAAAAATATGGGTAAACTAAAAGGGGGGTGAAATATATTAGAAAGGAAAAAAAATAATTGTACCGGAAGACTGATTCGCATTTATTGGAAAACACGGGGACTTTTGATGTTTTAAAGAAACAACTATGTAACTTACTCTGTCAACTATGGAAGAATGAAAACATGCAAAGGAAAAGAAAGAATTTGTCATTTAGAGTCTCTCTAAATTTTTAGCAAGTTGGAATGTTCAAGCAAGCGTGTATTTTGTCTTAAATATTTAATTTAACTCCAAAATTAATGAGAATGCAATGTGTGAGCATTTATTAAATTTAACTCCATATAATTAGGGGAAACGCATTTAGATTATCTCCAAAAACCGCATTCTTTTTGTTATCTAATTTGTCGTGGTTAAAGATCAGTAGATGGAATTTATAGTTGAGAAGGTCGACAAACTCACGTTGAATTTACTGTGGAAAGATTTCAAAGAAATTCCCTATTGGTAATTGCAGTTTTTTTTTGTTTTTCAAATTGCATACCAAACATATGAGTCTATTCGGTAATGTAGTTAATTTGCAGTCATGAGTACCATGTTTAGATGAAATTAAAAAATTACACATTTTAAATAAGCAGGAATTTGTCTAAATTGACAAATGTTTTTGTACTTGTATATGTAGTCTAGAAAGTTACAAAATTCAAAGAAAATATGTGGGGAGTTTTTTAATATTAATAAAACAATTTAGTTACCATAACATTTGTGTGTCATTTTGGCAATGTAGTTAATTTGGCCATCAGGTTTAAGGAAACAATTGTTGGTGTAAATAATTCATCTAACTTTTACTGAAAATAGAAACAAATTCATGTAAGTTGGGAAGATAATGCAGAGTGCCGCCGTGCCCTTTGGGATTCAAAATGTTGAAATCTGTCGGAATTTATCGTGTAGAGTATCTGAAAATACTTAGCAAATTGGAATGTTCAAATATGTTTGTATTTTTCAATAAATTTGTAAGTTAACTCCATATTTAGACAAAATAAATTATGTAAGCATTTATTAAAATTAATTTCATACTTAGAAAGATTTCATTTATATTGTATGCAAATATGTAATGAATTGATATGATTAAATATAGTCGTATTTTGCCATAAATAGGTAGTTTTTTTTCCCTGATCATGCCGATATATTTTGGAGTATCTCCAATTTTTTTTAGCAAATTGAAATGTTTGACTATGATCCTATTTTCCCATCTTAAAATGCTTTAAAAAGAATAACCTTCACATTAATTTGTAAAGAAGTCCTTGGAACATGAGCAACCAAAAATAAAGCAATCGTTATTGTAGAGAAGTCAACAAATATAAAGCAACCCAAATAGGTTGCCACATTAAATAATGAATCAAAACATAAGAAAAACAATAGACGATAACGATCATGTAAGGAGAAAATCTAAATTGGCCATGAAAGAAAGAGGCAGCATAAGTGTAAAAGATCTTATAAGTGTTAATTGATCTAAATAGGAGGCATTTTTCACGTCATATAAAAATTGGTTGAACTTCATGTTAAAAACAGTGTGACAATATCAGGGAGATGGAGACTCTCCAAGCTTAGACACAAGTATGTCGACAATTTATTACCATTGTGGATTACATGTAAAGGTGTTAAAAAGATCATGCACAGAATATTCGCCGTAAAAAGCTATGCCATCTTGATAGTCTTGCATCCTATACCGAGAAACCACGGCAAAACTGGATTGCAACATATATTCAACATATAGATTTTTACCCGTCGAGCTTCTTTCATCATGCATCGGATATGCCCTGATAGGTCTCCAAACATAGCGATTCTTGTTTAAAAATTGATACACCAATCTAAAAATAGGGCGTGGCCATCAGATATGCCCTTCATGTCTTGTCTAACAAAGAAAAAAGGCATAACTAATGAAAACGAACAGGTGAAACAGTGTAGCCCGTATAAACAATAGCAAATTTGTAGTTTACAAAAAAATATTCATGAAAATTAAGTAAAAGCAGCTCTTATATCCCATCACCTAATAAAGCCCACCGTGGTCGTTGTGATTCGAAATGTTCTAATCCGTCGGAATTTGTCGTTTAGTTACCATTTTTTTCTGAGCATTTTGGTGTAGTTTAAGGTAGCTCCAAATATTTAGCAAATTGAAATGATCAAGTATGTTTGCATTTTGTCATAAATAATTAATTTAATTTCATAATCAAAGGAAATGCATTATATAAGCATTTATAAAATTTAACTCCATGTATTTAGGGAAAATGCATTTAGATTGTCTCAAAATATTTGCCAAATTTAAATGTTCAAATATGTTTATATTTTGTCATAGATAGTTAATTTAGCTCCATAATTAAAAAAATGTATTATGTGAACATTTATTAAATTCAATTCTATATAATTGGAGAAAATGCATTTAGTTTGTCTCTAAATATTCACCAAATTGAAAGATTTTCATGTAATTATTCTTAAGTTGATCAATCATGTATGGAATTCAATAGTTGCAAAGTTTTTTTTCTCCCCCCACAAATTTTCATACATTTTTTGCATTATTCTGAATTTCAGATGGGAAGTTATAAATTTTACAAATTTTAGATTTTCCTGTAATGAGTAAATTGGATATGAATTGTGGAAGTTCAATTTAAATAAAATTCAAGTTGATTAATCATGTATGGAATGCAATAGTTGTAAAGTTTTTTTCTGCAAATTTTCATATACTTTTTGCATTATTCCGAGTTTCAAATGAAAATTTATAAATCTTACAAATTTTAGATCTTCCTGTAATTATTAAATGGCTGACAGGAGGGCCCCACATGTCAGGTTTTTTAGAAATTGTGAAATTGTGGAGCATCTGACATGTGGGGCCGTTGTGACGTAAGCGGGTGGCGTCACGCGCGCCGGCGGCGGACGCGGCCGCGCTGCCGAGCTCGCGCTCGAGCACCTGAGCGCGCACGCCGACCTGGGTCCGCGCGGATCGGCGGCAGGACGTCGAGGGGAGCAGGGTGGGCGGCGGGTCGGACCCTTTGGTCGCCTGGTTCGCCGGCGGCGAGCGAAACGGTGGCGGCGGATGGCGACCATGGCGAGGAAGATTCCTGCGCGCGTGCGGCCTCCCGGCAGCTGATTTCCAGCGAGGAGAGAGAGGAGGCGGCGGCGGAGCTGGTCGTGTTCTTCGATCTGAGCTAGGCGAAGCGTAGCGGCGACGGCGCGCGTCGGCGGCGGCGGCGACGCCGGGGCCGCGCGGGAGAGGTAAGGAGAGGAGGAGGATGTGAGGATGCTTTTCCACCGAGGTCCTCAGAGTTTTCGCAAATTGCGGATAGGTCCTCCTCAGCTAAGAATTAAGCCCGATTTCGAATTTTCGTTGAATGTAGGTTTTTTTGCAAAAACACCGCGGGCACTGTTCTTACTGTTCATCCATGTAGCCAATGTAGCTAGCTACAGTGCTCAAGCGTGGGGAGGCCGCGAAACGGACCATCTTTCATATAGTTAGTAATGGGTCAGTCAACAATGCTACCCAGGCCGATACCTGTTGGATATAACTATCGTTGAATATCCAGATCCATGAAACAATCAAAACATGAGCCACAACAATGTGTAAATGGCAAAATCAATAAAACTAAAATTTCACATAACACAATGGACAATACAAATATTCACTTTTGCGCATATCACACTCATCTACAACCGGCCAGTCTATATAACGGGAGCGATCCCATTAGAAACCAGAGAAGAAACCGACTCAACCTACCCACGACCCATGCTCTGGATTTCTTCCCGGGCCGACCCACCGTATCCGGCGTGCTGCCGTCGGCCACGTGCCTCCGCACGCTGCCTCTGGCCACGCGCCGCCGCGCTGGAACCAGACCCGCGCGCTGCCGTCGGCCACGCACAGGAACCAAGCCCCCGCGCTTCCGTTGGCCACGCGCCGCCGCGCCGGAACCCGGCCCGCGCGCTTCCGTCAGCCACGCGCCTCCGCGCCGGAGACAGACCCGTGAGCTCGCGCCGCCGTGCCGGAACCAAACCCGCGCGCTCATCTCAACCCCGTGCCGCCGTGCCGGAGACAGACCCGCGAGCTGCCGCCGCGCTAGAGACATACCTGCGCGAGGCCACCAACATCTCTACGCCGCGACGGTGCAGGAAGCCGTGCGTCGCCGCCGGCAACATTTACTTAAAGCTTGTCCGGTTTCCATTCAGCACGACGCGGCAACATAAAGTGTTGGAATTTATGGGCCTTTGCCCACTTTCTGCCCATGGCCCAATTAATTCCGAAAATCTCATGGCCCATTTATTTGGCTGTTAAATGAGTCATTGATTGATAATTAACGCACGCGTTAATTTTGGGAAAATTAAATGAGTCATTGATTGATAATTAACGGACGCGTTAATTTCAGAAAAATTAAATGAGTCATTGATTGATAATTAACGGACGCGTTAATTACTCAGCGGTTTCCGATTCTTTTGAATCGTGGGGCTGTTACCGACTCGATCGTGCGGCTGCGCCCACGTCCTACCCGAACCGCACTATATATACAGGCCGAGCGAACCCTAGCCGCCACTAGACGCAACACATGGTGCTCGCCGCCCTAGTTCCAGAACATTGTGTCGCCGTATTCCAAATCTTCTCCATCCCGTCTTCCGGCGTGCACCGGTTGAAGGGACAGTAGGCCTCCGGAACCCGCCTCTTGTGATCCTGTACGGGAGAGGGCGATCAGGTTTTTGGGGAGCGCACTCGCGCGACTACTGGCTTCGAGTTTTCCCCAACGACGACTTCTTCCCCGACATCGCCAATCTCTTCATCAACGACATGGGCGACGCCGGTTCCGCTGCTGCTGCTGCCGCATCGTACGTTTTCTTGATCTTCCTGTTTGATATGCTGCTAGAGTTTCTGCTGTAGTAGTTGCTCTAGATTCGTTCTATTTTTCTACTGTTATAGTAGATCGTGATTAGTTTAATTCTGTTTATTCTAGTCATAAACTGTTTATCAATTTCGTGGATTAAATCTACTGCTAAATTGCTTATATATTCAACAATCCAAAAACCTGATTATAGGCAATTTGTATCGCCTGGCTTTCTCGCGTCAACGAAGCCATTTCCCTTTAAAGGGGTGCTGTACAAACGGTGGCGCATGAGAGCAGTTTACTGGTTTCAGAACAGTAACTGCTATGCTGCCACCAAAGGCAAACCTGAGGGCGAGCTTAATTGAACAACAGGAAGCTTTTGAGAAGCTCGATACTCTGTTTAAGAGTGCCCTTCTGAGTATTCTTGACGATTCCATTGTGGATTCGTATATGTCTTTTGACACTGGCAAAGACATGTGGGATGCGCTCGAGGCCAAATTTGGGCCTCGGACGCTGGCAGCGAGTTGTACGTCATGGAGCAATTCTATGACTACAAGATGACTGATGAGCGTTCTGTTGTACAACAGGCTCATGAGATACAGTCGCTCGCTAAAGAACTTGAGCACTTCAAGTGTAATTTACCGGACAAGTTTGTTGCCGGTGGCATTATCGCCAAGCTTCCACCTTCGTGGAGCAACTTTGCTACTTCTCTGAAACACAAGAGACAAGAGTTTTCCGTTTCGGATCTCATTGGGTCGCTTGATGTGGAAGAAAAGGCGAGAGCGAAGGATACACGTGCTCGAGTTGCTGAGGCTGGTTCTAGTGCCAATATGGTACAGAAAAAGAATTACCAGCCGCCCCACAAGTCCAAATTTAACAAGAGCAACTCAGGGGGTAAAGGCAAGTCTGATGGAAGGTTCAAGCCTTCACAGCCTACCAACTTTAAGAAGAGCAACAATAAGAAGCCGAGGAAGGGATCATGCCACGTTTGTGGTGATCCGGAGCATTGGGCACCTCGCTGTCCCAATCGCCATGAGCTACGCACATCTGAGAACAGCGGCAAGACTGCCAATGTTGTCATTAGCGACACCGTGATGAAGGAATCTGGGTACGGTATATTTCCTACCATTCTTTCAGTTTGTCATTCTCCTGAATGGTTGATTGACACTGGTGCTAATGTACATGTTTGTGCTGATGCCTCGATGTTTTCTTCTTACCAGGTCATAGGGACTTCCCCCGTGCTGATGGGGAACGGTTCACATGCTTTTGTTCGTGGTGTTGGCACGGTCGATCTGAAGTTTACTTCGGGAAAGATCGTGCGGCTGAAGAACGTGCATCATGTGCCCTCCATCAATAAGAATCTCGTCAGCGGTTCGCTACTATGTCGAGATGGTTATAAGTTGGTTTTCGAGTCCAATAAAGTTGTAATATCTAAGTATGGACAATTTGTTGGAAAAGGCTATGAGTGCGGAGGCTTGTTCCGCCTATCTATGTCAGACTTTTGCACTAAAGTTATTAATCATATTTGCCATGAAATTGAGTATAATGTCTGGCATTCACGACTTTGTCATATTAACTTTGGTTGCATGACGCGGCTAGCTAGTTTGGATTTAATTCCGAAATTCACTACTGTCAAAGGTTCCAAGTGTCAAGTATGTGTGCAAGCTAAGCAACCTCGCAAGTCTCATACGGCTGCTGAGGCAAGAGACTTGGCACCGCTGGAACTTATACATTCAGATCTCTGTGAGATGAATGGCGTGTTGACAAAAGGCGGAAAGAAATATTTCATGACGCTTATTGATGACTCCACTAGATATTGTTATGTGTATCTTCTGAAATCAAAAGATGAAGCTTTAAACTTTTTAAAATCTATAAAGCTGAAGCAGAGAACCAACTTGATCGGAAAATTAAACGATTGAGGTCCGATCGCGGTGGAGAGTATATTTCCAATGAGTTTGATTCGTTTTGTGCGGAACATGGTATAATCCATGAGAGGACGCCTCCCTACTCGCCTCAGTCAAATGGAGTGGCTGAGAGAAAGAACCGAACTCTAACTGATTTGGTTAACGCCATGTTAGACACTTCGGGTCTCTCCAAGGCATGGTGGGGGGAGGCTCTATTGACAGCTTGTCATGTCCTAAACCGAGTTCCCATTAAGACGAAAGTGTTTCTCCATTTGAGGAATGGGAAAGGAAAAATACGAGACTCTCTTACTTTCGTACTTGGGGTTGTTTGGCGAAAGTCAATATACCAATTCCCAAGAAGCGCAAGCTTGGACCAAAAACCGTGGATTGTGTTCTTCTGGGCTACGCTTTTCATAGCGTTGGTTATAGATTTTTGGTAGTAAAATCAGAGGTATCCGACGTTAACGTTGGTACGATTATGGAGTCGAAGGATGCGACTTTCTTTGAGGAAATCTTTCCGATGAAGGATATGCCTAGCTCATCAACTCAGGAGATACCTAATACATCTAGTCAGGAATTGGTTGATATTCCTGATCCTACCATTTCGATAGAACACACTGATAATCCTGTGGAGGATGACAATGAAGTTCCTGTTAGGAGCAAGAGACAGAGGACTGCAAAGTCTTTGGTGATGATTTCATTGTGTACCTTGTGGATGACACACCCAGTACATTTCAGAAGCCTATGCATCTCTTGATGCTGACTACTGGAAGGAAGCTGTCCGTAGCGAGATGGATTCCATCTTGGCTAACGGAACCTGGGAAGTCACTGATCGTCCTTATGGGTGTAAACCTGTAGGATGTAAGTGGGTGTTCAAGAAAAAGCTTAGGCCTGATGGTACTATTGAGAAGTACAAGGCGCGGCTTGTGGCCAAGGGTTATACCCAGAAAGAAGGTGAAGACTTCTTTGATACTTACTCACCTGTGGCTAGACTGACCACGATTCGTGTGCTACTTTCGTTGGCTGCCTCGCATGGTCTTCTCGTTCATCAAATGGACGTTAAGACAGCTTTCCTAAATGGAGAGTTAGACGAGGAAATTTACATGGATCAGCCCGATGGTTTTGTAGTACCTGGTCAGGAAGCAAAGGTGTGCAAGTTGTTGAAGTCTTTATATGGCCTGAAGCAAGCTCCTAAGCAATGGCATGAAAAGTTTGAAAGAACTTTAACTGCTGCAGGTTTCGTTGTAAACGAATCTGACAAGTGTGTGTACTATCGCCATGGTGGGGGCGAGGGAGTTATTCTCTGTCTGTATGTCGATGACATACTGATTTTGGAACCAACCTTGATTGATTAAGGAGGTTAAGGATTTCTTATCTCGATGTTTTGAGATGAAGGATCTAGGAGTGGCTGATGTTATCTTGAACATCAAGCTGCTGAGAGATGGTAATGGTGGGATTACACTGCTTCAGTCTCACTATGTGGAAAAGGTCTTGAGTCGTTTCGGGTATGACGACTGTAAGCCTTCTCCGACACCATATGATCCTAGTGTGTTGCTTCGAAAGAACCAACAGAGTGCTAGATATCAACTGAGATATTCTCAGATTATTGGCTCGCTTATGTATTTGGCTTGTGCCACGAGGCCTGACATCTCTTTTGCTGTGAGCAAGTTGAGCCGGTTTGTTTCTAATCCGGGAGATGATCATTGGCATGCTCTTGAGAGAGTTATGCGTTATTTAAAAGGCACTGCGAGCTATGGAATTCACTACTCGGGTATCCGAGGGTACTGGAGGGTTATAGTGATTCTAATTGGATATCTGATGCTGATGAGATTAAGGCCACGAGTGGTTACGTGTTTACACTTGGTGGTGGCGCTGTTTCCTGGAAGTCTTGCAAGCAGACCATCTTAACGAGGTCAACTATGGAAGCAGAACTCACAGCGTTAGACACAGCCACTGTTGAAGCAGAGTGGCTTCGTGAGCTTTTGATGGACTTACCTGTGGTTGAAAAACCAATACCCGCCATCCTTATGAACTGTGATAATCAAACTGTGATAGTTAAGATTAAAAGTTCTAAGGATAATTTGAAGTCATCAAGGCATGTGAAGAGGAGATTGAAATCTGTCAGAAAATTGAGAAACTCCGGAGTTATTGCGTTGGATTATATCCAAACATCTAAGAACTTGGCAGATCCCTTCACAAAGGGTTTATCACGTAATGTGATAGATAGTGCATCGAGGGAGATGGGTTTGAGACCCACGGTATGAGTTGTCCACAGTGGTAAACCACTCTATGTGATCGGAGATCCCGTGAATTAGAAGTGGGAGACAAGCTGTTGGTCAGCTGGGAGGAGAGTATCCCTACATTATTTTTCTCACTCCGTGAAGATGCAATACTCTCCTGATCTGCATGGCAGGTTGATATTTATCTTAATGTGTTCTAAGCGGCTTACTTTTATAAGCGGAGATGTTATCCTGCAGAGCATCTCTTGAGGAATACACCTATATGAGTCTGACTATTAAACGTCGTAGTCTATGAGAGTTGGGTGCTCTCTAGTAAACTCATGAAAGGTCTTGGAGTATGACGCATAAGCTCCACCCGCGGGGAAGCCTTGCGGCAGCCCAGTATCGGTCAAGGGCTTGTGTGAAACTAGTTTGCAGCAAACTTGTAGTTCAAGGCATAGTCCACTATCCAAGTTGTGATCTAGTGTAGCATAAGTTTCTAAGTGGAAGTTCAACTTAACAGTCTCCACTAAGCACCGGTATATAAACAATGTTTTGGAACAAATGTGGCATGATGTGCCAATGAGACTTTGTGGGGATTGTTGGAATTTATGGGCCTTTGCCCACTTTCTGCCCATGGCCCAATTAATTCCGAAAATCTCATGGCCCATTTATTTGGCTGTTAAATGAGTCATTGATTGATAATTAACGGACGCGTTAATTTCAGAAAATTAAATGAGTCATTGATTGATAATTAACGACGCGTTAATTTCGGGAAAATTAAATGAGTCATTGATTGATAATTAACGGACGCGTTAATTACTCAGCGGTTTCCGATTCTTTTGGATTGTGGGGCTGTTACCGACTCGATCGTGCGGCTGCGCCCACGTCCTACCCGAACCGCACTATATATACAGGCCGAGCGAACCCTAGCCGCCAGTAGACGCAACACATGGTCGTTCGCCGCCCTAGTTCCAGAACATTGTGTCGCCGTATTCCAAATCTTCTCCATCCCGTCTTCCGGCGTGCACCGGTTGAAGGGACAGTAGGCCTCCGGAACCCCGCCTCTTGTGATCCTGTACGGGGGAGGGGCGATCAGGTTTTTGGGGAGCGCACTCGCGCGACTACTGGCTTCGAGTTTTTCCCCAACGATGACTTCTTCCCCGACATCGCCAATCTCTTAATCAACGACATGGGCGACGCCGGTTCCGCTGCTGTTGATGCTGCCGCATCGTACGTTTTCTTGATCTTCCTGTTTGATATGCTGCTAGAGTTTCTGCTTGTAATAGTTGCTCTAGATTCGTTCTGTTTTTCTACTGTTATAGTAGATCACATGATTAGTTTAATTCTGTTTATTCTAGTCATAAACTGTTTATCAATTTCGTAGATTAAATGTACTACTAAATTGCTTATATATTCAACATAAAAAAGAATAGCTCGTACTCGTTCGATTTCTACTCCACATCTCTCTACTCAGTGTCCAGGCCCCGCAGCCAGCCCACGCCGGTGGCTCCGTGCTTAGCTGCTGCCCCGGTGCTCCGGCCGCCGCCCCTCAGTGCTTAGCTGCTGCTTCGGTGCTCCGGCCGCAGGTCTCCATGGCAGCAGCCGTAACACCCCCTCGTTCTCTCCCTGTTGCAAAGTTGGCGGCGAGTGGGGCCCCAGTTCTTCTCTGTTTCAGTTCCGTGCAGCACTGCAGCTGCTATCCAACGAAATTGCGGGCAGCGAGCAGGCATCTTTCTCCCATAGAGCACGACAATGATTTTCCCCTTTTCCCTGCAGCTAATTGTGGTGCACACTGTTTTTTTCTTAACAGTTAGTTTTGCAAGGGCTGTACACACCGTTGGAAATAGGGAGTGCACTATTGTTATCCGAGAAATACATGTCCTTCCGGAGATTTCTGCTTATGAGCAGTTCTTGTAATCATTCAGTACGTGTGCGCCGGCTAGGGTTAAGCGCATCATTTTGCATGTATGCCTCGTTTCTAATTGATTCAAAACTCAAGAGCTAGCTAGCTCTTTCTCCCTTTTGCTACGGTGAAATCCTGTTGATTTCGTAACTTGTTTTAGGCACATGTGCTCCACCTGCTACTTCCAGGACAAACGCCCTGCACAGGAGAGAGAGAATTATCCGCAACTAGTTGCACCCGCAACTAGTTTTCGGATACCCCACTTCTGGGTGTCCAAAAATCGTGAAAAAAATCATCGACATGGGTTATGTTGAACCTTCGACACCCACAAAATTTCATTAAAAAATATGAACATATGTGACCTGTGTAAAAAAGACAAATCAAATCCGTGCACAGGAGCCCTCTTCTCTTTGTTCTCTCACATCTTTTGTTCTCTTTTTTTAACAAACATTCTCTGCTCTGTTTCTGGGTTCGGCAGTACAAATAGATTAGACAAGAAGTGCAAGTTTCTGTGTTAGGCAGTACAACTGGTTTAGGCAAGAAGTGTGATCGCTGAAGGGCGACTCGCGAGGCGACTGCGTTCCTGCCCTAGCCGCCGCCGCAGGCCACCGGCGGAAGAGCTGGGCCCCTCTCCTTCCGCTTGCCGCTCCGGCGGGAGGAGGGAGGGGGACCCCGTTTTTTGCATGGTAATTAGGGTTAGGAAGTTTCTGGCATGGTGCGCCGTTGGGGTGGTGGGAGCGGCGCCCGGGCAAATAAATCTGCCTCAACTCTACTCCCACATCGGCGTTGTCCTTCATGGCGGCGTCTCAGAGTTCGTGACACTGTGTGCTTGCCGATCTTTCAGATCGGTGGCTGTAGGGTTCATGGATGGTGTCGGCGAGGCGGCGGCGGCGATTCCATCAGATGTGTTTTTCCTCCTGCTCTGTCCCCGTTGCTGCGGCGTTGTCTCCGGCGCCATGGTGGAGCAGAGAGGATTCGTCCAGGAGTACGTGCAGACGGTGGTCTGCACTGGTGACAGCTGGAAGATGGTGCACCTTGTGGTGGGTTCGTGGTTGGAGGCTGACGGTTCTGGTTCCCTACTCTGACGTCGTCGTGCGGGGGTGCCAGTGCTGAAGTTCGATGGCGTGTCCGGGGTCGTGCTGCCCCGGTCTGATTCTTTCAACGGCAATGATTTGTCCTATGGCAAACTACTTTGGAGGTCCGAAAAGCTGATGATCAGCGATGGACCCGCGTCGAGCTCGGGTGAAGAGGTGATCTGTCTATTTTTTCTTTGGTGGCTGCTACGGTGGTGCCGAAGAAGATGGATAAGCGTTGGTTTGTCACATAAGTTTATCCTATCTTTCTAGATCTGTAAGATCGGTGTATACATACTTTGTATCTCGTCTTTTATTTATCAATGAGAATCGTATTACCATGAAAAAAAAACTCCAGTACTCACGATGAGGTGCAAGTGCACACACCAACAACTATGGAAAAAAGTGCAGAAGAAGTAGTCGAGCTTGTTTCATAATTAAGCCGAAGCTCCGCACCGTCGTCAGCTCAAAGTGGCACCTGCCCTCTGGTGTGTCCTTCCGCCTCTACCGAGCAGTACACACGTATCAATCCGGCAGTACGCGATGGATAAACTATGAAGTACAAAAATTACCCAGAAACTATTGTCTTTACATTTGGTAATTGGGAAGCAACATTGAAAAACCACACTTGTCTCCTATGCTAAGAAGTTCAAGTGTGGTTTCAGGGAAGTCCAGTTATTTTGTGAGTGAATTTCACATACCACCAGAAGCTTAAACAAAAACAGTAAATATCCTGCTTAGACGTACACATAAATAATCTGGGAAGTACAAAACTCACTTTCGGGAAGTACAAATGTGGTATGAACATGTTTTAGTAAATAATACTCGCAAATTCAATATACATATATCTTTCCAATGCAACAAGAATCACTCAATTCCGAGGTCGGAAGAGTTGCCAAATAATTTATCAAATGTGTAAAACAGGTTTGATCGAACTTTGACCGCAAAAAACCCAACTTAGAAATCGATTTTTGTGATTTTCGTTACCGGTTTTACTGGAAAGTTTAATAGATGTGTGTGTGTCTTCCCCGACAGAGCATTTCGAGTGGTCATACACCTGAAACAGGTACCATATGAGAAAGTTATCGCTGAATTATTGAACACTAATCGCGAAAATACCCGTCGGCAGCACACACATCAACAACGAAGTTCAGGTATGTTTCCAGGGAAGTGCAGGTATTTTGTTAGTGAATTCCAAATACCACCGGGAGGTTTAACGAAATAGTAAATATCCCTGCTAGAAGTACACATGAGTAATCTGGGAAGTACAAAACTCACTTTTGGGAAGTACAAGTGCGGTATGAACATGTTTTAGTGAATAATACTCGCAATTCTATTATACATATATTTTTATTTTTGTTTTCATTTTTTAGTAGATAGTCCTTCAATTCATCTTTCCGATGCAGTAAGAATCACTCAATTCCTTGGTCGGATGAGTTGACAAATAATTTATAAACCGGGTAAAAAAGGTTTGACCGAACTTTGACCGTAAAAAAACCAACTTAGAAATTGATTTTTGAGATTTTCGTTACCGGTTTACCGGTAAGTTTAATAGATTGTTTCAGTCCGAGCATTTTGAGTGGTTATAGATCAGAAACGAAAATTATATGAGAAAGTTATCGTTATTTTAATAAACACTAATGATGGAAATTACGTCTGCAATACAAACGAATCAACAGAGAAGTTCAAGTATGTGTCAAGAGAAGTTCACGTACTCTGTTTTTCAGGGCGGAAATATATCATAATAATCTCGATGATTTAAGGTTTGTACGCCTCAAATGTAATTAGCAAAGACTTCATATGGTGTAATATGAATCTAATTATAATAAGTAGTGTATTTCATGACGAATGAAAGTGCTAAACTTGTCAATTTGATCTTGTCATTTCCGTGAAAGAACGATATTGTGATGTTAGAACTTTTAAAATTACTTTTAAAGTGTAAGAAATTTGAAAAATTGATATACATGAAATAGTTGCGTATTGTCGGTATATTTCCAATTACATATCGTTTACATCATTCCGATAAGCGGTTGAGAAACGTCGGACAAAATACTGTCCGCCGTATAGGACACGTTCCGGATTAGTTTATTTTTTAAATTACTTTTAATCGGCGATGAATTTGGACAAACCGTAAAAGAATAAAAGTTGAGGAATTTCAACAGATTTCCAACGGCATGTCGTTTGTATCATTCTGATAAGCGGTTGAGAAACGCCGGACAAAATATTGTCCGCCCGTATAGTACACGTTCAGGTTAGTGTATTTTTGCAAACACATTTAATCGGTGACGAATTTGGGAAAACGGTAAAAGTATAAAATTTGCGGATTTTCAACAGCTTTCAAACGGCATATCGTTTGCATCATTCCGATAAGCGGTTGAGAAAAACTTTGGAAAATACGTTCGCTGTGCTATTTTCAGATTTGAATATTTTCCAAATTAGTTTCAAACCGTAAAGAATTTGAAAAAACGTCATGAGATGAAAAAGATGCGGAATTTCATAAGCTTTTCAACGGTATATTATTTGCTAAGTTCTGACTAACGATTAAAAAACTACATCAAAAATACGGTACAAATCGTGTGTTACAGCGAGCAGTTCAATGATCCTTTATGGGAAGTATAGAATATGTTGTAGATCCTTAATCTACAACCATATATATGAATAATACTTACTGGTTACTATGAATTTCTGGAGCTAACAGGTTAACAGGTGGTCGTGGTAGATGTCGGCGTGCCTCACACATGAGGTAGGCGGTCAGATAGGTAGGTGTATGTATGCGTGGTAGATGTCGTCGTGCCTGAAGCTAGATAATATGGCTAGTCATAACTAGGTACAAATTTGGGCCAATAGGTACAATTTTAAGAATTTGGATTGTAATTAGGGTATAACACATATTATATTACATT
The DNA here is from genome assembly GCA_947311845.1 of Poa pratensis. NCBI lineage: Eukaryota > Viridiplantae > Streptophyta > Magnoliopsida > Poales > Poaceae > Poa > Poa pratensis. The sequence continues at coordinate 75,480,937 of CAMZMU010000128.1, read as the reverse complement.
TACATATGGGCCTTGCTTTGCAAATGCAGACCACCCCTTCGGTGATGTCTGCCACCCCCCCCCCCCCCCCCCCCCCCCACACACACCCCAACAACCTTCTCACGGGTTTTCACCATTTCTTATGATAAAATGGAAAATTCAGGTGGGAGTCTTTGTGCTCCTCCTAGTGACCACTCGAAAAAAAGATCTAGTGGGGTTTCATAGTCCATGGAGCTAGTTCTGAATTCATTCCCAACCTATGAGTTTGTGGATATCCACCCGTGATAATCCATTTGGTAGAAGATACCCTCCAAAATCTTACCCAGCGGGTATCAATGGATATTATGATCCATGGATAATATTGCCACCACTTAAGCCATTTTACTGCATTCGCTCCTTTCATGCTTACGTGACATATGTCCATTTGTCCGGTAGGTTTTCCGTGTTTCCCTTTTTCACATTCGATTGATTCGGTCACTCGTTTCTGACTCCTAACTTTTTTATCAGTCATTTGTGCCGTTATTTTCTTTTTTTTCCTTCTATATTTCGCTTGTGTGTTTGTCGGTATACCCAGTGTATTGCGGTGCAACCTGTTCTTTTAACACATTCTATTTTACGGCTTCGTGTCCTTTACCATCGTTTGTTTTGTCATACGTGTTTTTTGTATACTTCCCTTTGATGGGTTGCGTGTACGGTAATTTAAAATTCCGACTACCATGCTATGCAACAGCCAAGATCTATACTATGAAGATATGTTGCACCCCATAATGCTAGATCCAGAATACTTACAAACACCGTTGCGGAAGATCTTGTGTTTGTCGAAGTAGATGTTGGTGAAGCCTGATGAAAAATCTCACGTCCACACCGGGAGGTGAGATAGTTGCCAATTCTTGTCGTCGAGGAATTGCTTGCGCAACCCACTGTAACAGTGTCCACACGTACACCGCGCCAATCCTTCAGCGCTCCGCCGTCTAGAGCACCTGGCGTCGATGAAGAGAGACTGCCTTGCGGCATAGTTTAGGTGGTAGATCTGATCAACTTGATTAGATCTATATAAGATTAGAGAGATGTGTAATTCTCAACACATGAGATCTAATTAGAGAGAATGCCCGATCTAATTAGAGAGAGAATGCCCGTAGGAAATTGTTTTGTTTCAACCCATGGGGGTTGGGGGTTTATATAGGTGGCCAAGGAGTAGGGAGACTTAGGGAAGGAGCCAAAGCCTCCTCCCATGGTGCGCCGGCCAAGGAGGAGGAGTAGTCCTCCTCCAACTCGGCTCCCCTTGCCCAAGTCGGATTGGAAGGAGGACTCTCCCTCCCAAATCACCTCCACCTAGTGGGCCTAGCCCACTGGAGTTTCAGCCAAGGGGGGAGTCCCCCCCCACTCGGTTTGGCCCACCCGCCCCACTTGGGGGATGCGGCTGCCTTGTGGGCCCCATGGGCCCACTTGGCAGCCCCCTCTAGTGGGTTCCAAATAAAAACTTTTTATTTATTATTTTTTCCAATTAATTAATTAATTAATCTTAATTAATTAATTTGTTTAATTAATTCTCAATTGAATATTTCCTTTTAGAGAATATTCTGGAAATTAATTACTTATCATATAAACCTATTTATATGATTCGGACTCCTAGTGTCCGCTAACAAAATACTCCGGATAAATATTTCTCTCTTATATAAACCCTCGGAACAAACCCGACAATAATAGAAACAATTCCTATTATCCCGAGACATGGAATGTCTGCCTTCTCTTTCTCTATATCTTCACTCGAACAAGTTTCTGTGACATCGAGCTACTCCGACACTATCACATTACCACTAAAACCACAACTTTATTCTCTCAATAAAAGATTGACTCACAGCTTAAGTGTGTGACCCGGAAGGTTCGTTAACACATAGACATGTCTGAGAGCTTACCAGAAAATAACCAACATTGGGACCTAGACGTCTGTACTGGCTCCTTGTATTCACGAGTGAACGACAGAACCTCTTTATGTTCCTCATTACGCTAATCCCTTACGTACATGATACCAATGATATCACGAGGTTGAGACATTGTGCTCTAGTGTGATCAAGACCATTTGATCATAACACATATAAAACTCGTTCCTGATATCATTCTCTTTTCTTATTCCGTATTATCAATGTCTGTGATAAATCACATTGTGTCTAGCCAGACGATTGGGGTGACATGATAACACTGATATGGCCTAGAGGATGTATCTCTCCATCGTCTGGGGGAGTAAGTACCATTCTTGAACAATCTCCGTTCCAATACGTATTCTAGTTCACACCCAATAGTCACCGTTATAATCCCCAGTGACGGCCAGACGTTTGATGACTATCAAAGTGTGAGTGTCAAATAAGCGGCCACTCGATGTTCTCAAGGTATAGGAATATAACTAATGAAAACTATGTATGATCAATTGCTATTCTTCATTTTTGATGATTTGTCTCATAGCAAGATCATAGAATGGGTCGGTTTAGTACTATTATCATTCCGATAATAAACTCCTATATTTATGTGACTTATACAAAGTCCATGATAAGGAAAACATGATCATCTAATAACAAGATAGGCTAGTCTTAGAGACAAGACTAGGAACTCTTTTACTTTGTTCATATCTCTACACGTGCATTGGAGGTTTTTCTCTTGAATACTTTGTATTTGCTATTCAAGTGCCAATGCTGTTGTAGCATAAAGATATAAACGGTTAATAATAAATTTGGAGATAAAATAATAATAAATATTATTGTCTCTAGGGCATATCTCCAACACCCTTCTCCTTTTCGTTAGGGGTTTTCACCCTTTCTTACGATAAAATGAAAAATTCAGGTTGGAGCTCCTTCGAGTGACCTTCTCGAAAACTTATGATGCTACCAATGATACAATGGATCAAACTGGGGTAGATTGCTTGGAGGTCATTTGAAAGGTTATTAATTGGATCATATTGATAAGAAAAATATTGACAATGCCGATTTCCTTGTGCGAATCGAATCTTCGAGTGCCACTAGGTGTTTGCCTTACCAAGACTATTTTTTCTTTCTATTTAGACTCGTTGTAGCGCACGGGTATTGTGCTAGTATTAAATATTGCACCACTGCGGTGAACTTGGTACCATCAACAGATGGTGGTTTTTAATAAATAGCAGCCATTTAATCTAAAAAAACACATTTACAAACCCAGGTAATTGATTCTCGATCAAATAGAGCGTTGCGCAAAGTCACTGTTACTGCTTGAGGTAATCCTAGATTCGGAATTGCGATTATCGGAATTTGCTGATACAAGTGGCAACTTTTGGTGATACTGCCGAGAAAGCTAGAAAAGCGTAAATTCCCTGAACCGATTGCTCCTTCGTCATCCGGTCGGACAGGTGTCGACCGTAAGAAGCATCGCGCCCTCCGCCCCGCATCGAACGGTCCCTAATCCATCACGAGCGGCGTCACCAACCGCGGGGAGGCCAACACGAGTACGCCCCACTTGCCCGGCTCCGGCGACACCTCGATCGGCAGCGGCGGGGAGGTGCACCTGTCGGGGTGCGCGCAGCAGCGGCCTTTGAAAACTGCGCCGGGGCGACGTGGCCGGACGCAGCACCGCTCCTCCGCCGCATATTTTACTCCCACCAAAAAGGCCAAAACCCCCACTTGCTCCCCGGCCCCCTCCGCCTCCACCCTACAAGACCACCACCGCCCCGCCGCTTGCTCCCGCACCGATCCGATCCGCCCAAATCGAGCGCAAATCCCTCCGCCTCGCCGTGCGCCGGCTGGTGCTCGCTGAGCTTGCCTCGTTCCCCATTTGCCGATATCACGGCTCACCGCCGCTCCCATCCCATCCGATTGCTCTTGCCTTGATTTTGGCGTCTACCCCGTTTAGGGTTCCAGCGTCGGCGTGTCAGGTGAGAAATCTATTCTCGTCTTATAATTTTCTCGCTCCTTTTTGTTCTCCCCATTTAAGTGGCTGGAGCTGCTGGGTGAATTGTATGCGTGTGCATCTCCGTGCAAATTGTGTTATCCCCCATGGTTAAAGTTCAGTTAGCTATCGTCTTAGCATAAAATTACGGGCTCCTTGCTTGATATTGGCGCTGGTATGGGCTATGCTCGATGTCCTTCTATTTCATTTAGGGGACTGAAAATGATGCTAGAACCAACAGTATCGAGTTACTGTTCTGCTCCTTTGAATCGCACTTAGGAGATTTCTGTTAGTCGATGACTCGATGTGCTTGAATGTGGAAATCTGTGCTCCACTGTGGGAGATCCCATTCTGCTTCTGCATTATTGGTGGGTGTCACAGTTTTCCTCGATTCAAGGGATTGCATGCCTTTGGATTGTCATGTGGTGCTCCTGTATGTTATCATGTTGTGAGCGCTATGATAGTTCCAGAATCTTAGCCGTGTAGTTTATTATTTGATTCTGAATTTTTAAAATAATAGCCGTGGATATCTCAAATATAATAACTAGAACGAGGCAGTATTAGAGTTCCTGTCAAATATATGTTCTACCATGTTTTTGTTTTGCAAGTAGTGGGTTATAGTTTGCATCAAACTTGTTTCCTAGCTGTGAAGGTTCCAGAAATTGCTCTGGGTTGTAATACCTATTCGGGTTATATGCTTTCAAGCGTAGTTCATGTATATTATGGTAAAATTCAATGTTCTCCTTGAATATACAATTCAACGAAGAACAACTCTAGCCTACCCCAACTTGTTTGGGACTGAAAGGCTTTGTAGTTGTTGTTACAGATATTATCATGCTAGTTAGATTGATAGGTTGCAATATCTTTGCGGAGGTAACTGTTTAAGTATGACAGTCCAATCAAATGCAAAATATTATGCCAATGGTGGAGTCCTGTAGGTCAAGCATATTTGGTCAGTGGAGAATCGATCTACTGGTCCACTAGAATTTAAAGCATGCGGTGATATGTATGTTTGATGACACTGCCAAAATGTATTAGTCCTCAACATTTTGAAAGAAAAATACAACATGATACTCCTAGTCACAAAAGAGTCACCATATAAAATGTCTATTCAAAACATTTGCATTTTGAACAACTTGTTTGTGGAAATTTTGGTTTGATACATGAAAACAACATAACAATATAGGGGTAATTGTTCCATGTATTGCATGTGATATTATACACCAACGCAGAATGACGTGCTTTGTATTTTACCGTTGCATCACTGGTTAGTGTTAGAGATGTCTCGTCATGGTGAGTAGATGTATATAACACATTCTTTACTGACATTTTGTTGCAATCGGCCTGACACTTCATGGTCAGCATATGTATAATTGTATATAATAGCAAATATGTATCGCGGACAACCTTGATCATGGATTATTTAACCTTAGCTCTTTGCACTGCCTCATGCATACAGCAGATTTGCATTATATTCCACCAAGTAAAATAACTGAGGTGTAAACGGTACATTCAGGTGAATTGAGATTTCTAAATCTTATTATGCTTAGTCTTTCAGCATCTCTGCCTTTGATATGTAATTATAATTAGTGCAAATCCACTTGAGTTGTCTGGCCTCTGTGTCATTTGTATTTGTAAAGATGCTTCTACTGGTATGTCTTAAAAAGGCTTCTTCCCAGAGCAAGCTCTATTAACAAGTACATATCTTGTTTGTTTTCTGTTCTTGAAGGCTAAATTTATCTTTCTCTGTTACTTGTGAATGAACCATATTCCTGAGCAGTAAAGAACCAAAAGCTGAGCTGCCTTAGCATATGCTTGGCTATCTAGTTTCAAAACCAATGTTTTAGCAATAGTAGTAGGCTAGCTCCCGAAAACACATCCATTACTGCTTAGCTGGATCTATTTTAGCTTACGAGAGTAGAAAAAGTTGATTTGCTATAATCATTTTACGTACTGCAAGGTCAACTGGTCAAGCACATGCTGCATTATACAAGGACCAGAACCTCCTTTATTTTTATACCATTGCTTTACTCTCGATCCCTTCTTATTCGCACTGCACATCTTAAAGCATAACGAGCACAAGGACTTTTGTCCCTCACAGTCTTCTTGAACCTTTTAGAACCCACTGATTCTTGCTATACCCACGAATCTAATGCTTGACACAGAATCTCTAATTCTCTCAAACCCTGCCTGTTGTTTCTTCCTTGCTTTGTATCCCTTGGCCTGATTGTTTCTTCATGGATTTATATGGTCCTCGTATGTCCTCCTTCCACAGAAAGTAGAGCTCTTTATTACAGTAGGGCTCCTAGCTCGAAATCCATATAGGACTCAGATACGAGTCACATCCTCAATAACCATCTATTTGTCCATCGTGTTCTCTTTTCAGCAGTATATTTCAGTTGTCTAAGCTGTCACAACACTATATATGGATGTAAGGTTCTTAAGGATTTGGTAACTTGCAATGATGTTCAGGCAGTATTTGTATTAATAGTTGGGTAGGCTAGAGGTGAAACTCTTGTCTGTTTTATAGGCTAGCTGTGTTAGCTTCTGAAGGGCACTAAAGGGATCAGAGAGTGATTAGACATACTATTTCTGTCCTACATTTGTCATCTGGACTAAGAAAATAATATGTAACTCTAGTATTGATACGATTAGGTTATGTTTGAAGAGAGTAGTTTTTGAGTCTCCCCACTGTCTCTGTTTGTTGGCTAAGAGTTTTGATGTTTTGGTTTCATTGAGCTGAATTTATGTACGCCTTAGTGAAATTTTGTGCTCTATATTGTTTTATAGCATTGGACGACGACAACAACAACAACAACAACGAAGCCTTTCATTTCCAAACAAGTTGGGTAGGCTAGAAGTGAAACCCATAAGATCTCAAAACTAACTCATGGTTCTGTCACATGGATAGCTAGCTTCCACGCACCCTTGTCCATGGCTTGTTCTTTGGTGATATTCCAGTCCTTCAGATCTCTCTTAAGAGACTCCTCTCATGTCAAGTTTGGTCTACCACGACCCCTCTTAACATTCTCATCACGTTTTATCCGTCCGCTATGCTACTTCCGGAGGCCTGCGTTGTATATGCCCAAACCATCTTAGACGATGTTGGACAAGCTTCTCTTCAATCGGAGCTACCCCAAGTCTCTCCCGTATATCATCATTCGGGACTCGGTCCTTTCTTGTGTGGCCACATATCCATCTCAACATGCGCATCAGGTCGAATCGCCGTCCTATAGAACCTGCCTTTTAGCTTTTGTTGGACAAGCTTCTCTTTAAACACCATTTTCTCATGAATAATCTTTGTGTTTTATAGCATTGGACGATGCTTTTTTTTAATCTGAATACCTGTTAGCACAAAGTAGAAACACTGGCTGCAGATCGACTCCCTCTTCTGTGCATAGAACATTTTTTAGTATTTTATCTCCTTATGCAGACTGTGATATGTAATTGTGGACGCAACAATGCAGAAGGCATTCAAATTTTCAGATTGAATAATAATCATTGATATTCTGCTTATTCGCGTTCAAAATAGAAAGTATATTGAATAACATTCTACATGATCCCCCCTTTCAACATAAATCTACTCCCTCCGTTCAAAAACAAGTGTCTTAAGTTTGCCTAAAAATGGATGTATCTATACATGAAACATGTCTAGATACATCCACTTTTTAGCAAAACTGAGACACTTATTTTGAGACGGAGGGAGTATATTCTAATAAACTGAGCTATTGCTATGCATTTTCTTCGAAGATCATCCTGTTTGCAAGTAATAAATTTGTGCCTGGTGCTTCGTATAATTTATAACCAATAATAGCTGTCTCAGTTATTTCACTTCAAGTAGCAAGCTTTTGATCTTAATTATTTCTTTCTTTCTATGGTAGTTGCTGCAAGTGGCGGCGGCAAGCTAGAGGCAGCAACTGCATAATTTGCAAGAAAATCGTAAGTTGCACAATGCACTCTCTATTATTCATGAGAAAATGGTATATATTTCTGTATGTATTTCGATCTGTTTACAAGACCATTCTTAATGTTTAAGTACATAGGTCTATGCTAACTTTGTCGTAGACCTTAATTCTTTATGCAGTGTGCTAAAAAATTCACATTGAGTAGTCTAAACATATGTTAAAATTCACTTTTCCCCAAAAAGGGGAATTACCCCAGACTCTGCATCAATCGATACATACGGCCAATTTTATTAAGAAGTTTATAGTTCTCCTATAAAATTTTAGGAATTCTGCACATGATAAATTCAGTTGGTTTAGAACTGCTTTATCTGCAAGTCGGTATTCAGATAAAATACGTTGAGAGGCATGGGTTCGATAAAGATCCAACTTAATTTAATCTTTTTTATTTCAATGTTTATTAAGCGCTAGGAGCTGAAGGATTAAAGCGCTAAACATAACTAAGCGCGTTTAAGTGCTAGGCATTTTGCCTCCGGTCAGCACTAAGCGAGCTTAAGCGTGCGCCTAGGTGCGCCTTTTATAACCTTGTTTTATTTTGACCTGTGGTTGAAGCAGTTATGATATAGGGAAGACCATTTCTTATTGGGTATGAACATATAAGTAGATATGATTCCTCCTTTTTACTTATGCATACTCCCTCCATTCCTATAAGGAAGGCCCATATCCTTTTTTGGAAAAACTAAGGAGGGCCAGCAAGACCACTTCTTTCCAATTTTATCCCTGAATAATCGCCCTGTACTTAATTCTCCTTGATGGTTGTGTCCCTTTTCCTCATAGGCACTGCATGCATGAGGGCATTACTCCATCTGTGTGGAAGCCCATGAATCCAGTCCCATCGTGTGAATTCTGGCCCGTCAATAGAGGAGCATGGGCACGTGACTAGGGCGCTGTTTTCGGCAGTATTGCTAAATTAACCCCCATGCCTTCTTTCAAGGAATTTTGCCCAAAACAAATCCTCGCCTTCCTTAGGGCAATAGAAGGTGTATTGTTGATCAGCGGTAATATTTACTCTGTTTGGGTATGGAGGTGATTTGATTAACAAAGTTAATGCTTTTGACCAAGAATTAATCCAATAGTATCTGGGTTATGTGGCTCTGACTTAACTATTGACAAAAGATTGTGGAAGATGGTCAGAGCTCTAAATGTGAAAAAAAAGCCTCATGTATCCAGATGAAGAGAGTAGTAGATGCAATTAGAGGTTTAAACACCCAATATCTTGAAGTCCACGGTAACACCCAATCACTGTTGGTATTGCTAACTGACAATATTAGTTTACAGGGATTTAGGAACAGACAAAGTTCCGTCTGCACGCTAGTGCAACTTACTTGCCATAGTACATGCATGTATTTCCGAGAGAGGTGTTTTGACTCCCGGATGCATATGCTCCTGTTATTGTTTTCGAAATTAAAAAAATGAAAACACTTCGAAAAAATCTGAAAAAAATTGGGCACAAACATATACAAGTTTTCAACATTCGTGAAAAATTGCAGAAGGAAATAACACTTTCTGTGCTCTGTGCAAAAACGACAAAATCTGTGCTTTGAAAAATGTATTTTTAAATCTCATTTCTGCCACAAATTTTGTCTTTTTTGAACAGACCATAGAAAGTGTCATTTCCTTCCGAATTTTTGCACGAATGTTGAAAACATGTATATGTTTGTGCCCAATTTTTTTTCAGATTTTTTCAAAATATTTTCTAAATTTTGAAGAAAATAACAGGAGCATATGCACCTGGGAGCCAAAGTGGATTTCACTGTATTTCCAGTCTTTTCTCTATGCCTGAGTGTCTTACTTCTACTAGTACTTCCTTGGAACACTAGAAAAATGTTAAATGGGTGTCTGTGTAGATAAACTGAAGAAGTGTAAATCGTGTCACAACTCACAATACTTATTTCGTTTCTAGTTGGTCTGCATGTGTAAACCAGAATTGCTTTTCTCCCATGCATACAACCGTGTACAAATCAATATGAAAAAGCTGTACCTGAATTTCGCTCACACCTTTTTGTCAGTTAAGCTTGCACACAAGCGTGCAACTGTCATTCGTTTCAGTAAACTTGCAGAATGTGTCAAATATTTCTATTACAATCATTCACAGTATCCTTCAGTGTACATTTTATTTGATACAGATTTACATTACCATTTATAAGTCACCGTTCCTTGCAAACTGCTTATGTCTTACTATGGGTTTAGGTTCGTTACAACCTAAACCCTTGAGAATAATGATAACACGAGTAATCCCATGCCCCATAGTTGTCATGGATGTAGTTGCAATCTGCAAGTGTTCAGTAAGTCATAATCGAAGTTTATATTAAACCGAGAACAGAATCAATAGATTCAGTGAAGAAAAAGCAAGGTTACCCTAGTTTAGGGGGTGCAGTATACCCGGCATCATTTTGTTGCTGCGGGGAATTGAGTTCAAGATGGACAGGAACGTTGGCATCCTCAATAACTGCAAAGTTGTATGGAGTTCTTGAATCTCGGCTGACTTCAGTCGCTGCCTCTGTCTCAGAGAGCTGAGCAGAGAATTAGTCATAAGTCTATCACATCTTCATCTACCATAATCTATGAAATACCTTGGTGTATAACTCAACATTTTCTTGACGAAGTAGGTTAAGCTTTTTGTATAGTTCCATGTTTTCCTGGTGAACAAGACTTCCCTGCAAATAAACCATCAACAGAGTCAGCTTGTTGAAACAATCTACAGGTTTCAGGCTAATATCAAAACGCTGTCGCACCTTTCGATTCAGTTCATGAATTTCATCAATCAAGAGCTGGTCCTGAAAGAATTATTGGTGTTCCTATTGTTAGTCTTCTTGGAGGAGGCAGTTAGGTGGGGATGTAGAAGTGTTTGGCAGGCTGACCTTTTTTGTCCGGATGCAACGTAGGCTTATCTCCAGCTGATTTTCTAGAGTCTGCAGTTCCTTGACACCCAATCCAGAAAGATCTTGCCCCATCAACTGCCTACAATCAAACAACATCGTTTGTGTTCTAGTGTTTAGTGAAATTTTCTACAGGCTTGCATGTCTGATTTAATTGTGAATAGGTGAAGTGCAGCATTGCTATGTATTAGATCTGTGTAAGGTGTACCTTGTTAGGTTAGTTAGGTCAGGGATTCTGTAGGTATACAACTGTTAACTTTCTTTCTGTTGGTGGGGATTTTGGGACTATACCAAGGACAAATCAGAGTGCTCGGACATTAACAATAAATAACTAAAGTTCTTATTAATCTATAAAAGGCTTGCAAGGTTTTTTTTTCCTGTTTCTTTTACTTTGGAAAAGTAAACGATGTTTAAATAAATGGAAGATTGTTCTATAAAGTAGGTAATATCACTTTCTAGTTCCTAAGCGAAGTATTGTATGCTTATGTGTTTGGTCTATTGTCGTGGAAACCAATCTTTATATGCAAGGCTATCTGCTTGCAAATGCAACAATCTACATATTACATAGTTAATAACTTAATATGCATTGAGCTATTATATGACAACATCACAATCTTAAACAGTCAAGTTATCTGTAAGTTGTGTACTTGTGCTGGCAATGGTTTATGTTTGCTCCTTATACCTGTGATGAATTACTGATAAATACATATGAATTTTTTTCAGGTTGTCGGGCCATACCGATGATTTTCTTGCAAGTTGTGCAGTTGTTGTCTCAAGCTTGCTGCCTCCTTTTGCCAGAACTATTGAATTTGAAACTACAGTCAAGTAGTGCAACATCCAGGTTTGCCAAAAAATATTGAAATAGAGATGACAAGCATGGTTGTGTTATGAGTAAGTTAACTAGATTATACACTGTATTGAAAGTCGAAAATACTGAATCACATGGTATTACATACAACTTCTTTCATTGAGTAATTTATACAGTAAGTGCAAGCAATGACAAAAGAACTCGGAGAAGAAAAACAGTGTAGATGGGATTTTTCGTCATTTGGATACTCCAGTCCAGTATTTTTTTTGCTAAGGTTGTCTAGGATTGTGAGCCATCACCTATCGGACAGAATATATTTCAACTGTCTTCCATGATGTCACCCCTAATTCTCACGAATACTCTCCTAACTGAGTTAATTTGGCAAGTGAATTCCTGAAGAGATACATGAGCTAGAGGCAGAACACGTCAGGAAATTGATAATTATTCTAGCTCGTAGAATGTTTCACTTGGCAATAGAATGTAGCAGTTAATCCAGTTGATGCAGAATTGTCAGTGCTGTCATCTCAAAAGTTCCAATATAAAATGCAAATGAATTGGGTATTGTAGATAGTTTCAGAAGATGGGCTGAGGTAAATGCTTTCATAGCTCCATTGTTGCTTCCAAGATGTTCTGATGTCATGTTCTTTCTTTTTTCCTGTTCCGAGGTTCAAAGGAAGGTTAAGGATCGGACAAAAGCTGTTTTCTGATGTTCTGCTACAGGCTACATAATCGTTCTACTGCTTGGTTTGCTGTTCCTTCTTGGTCAATGTCTGCAGTGTTTATGGCCTATAATCCTCGAGGTTGTTCTGCAACTTTAATTTTTTTATTGAAGTATCCAAGCCTTCTGGTAGAAGAAACAATCATCTAAAAGTAGAAATATACTGTCTGAGCTTGTATCGCCGTTTCGGATTTGCCTGGTGTTTAGTTCTGTAGTTGGTTTGATTGGTCATTTCGATGTAAAACATGAAGTGATCTTAGGTTGAGATCAAATCACATTCAGTGGAGTTCATTTAGTGGAATTCAGGTGAACAGTTTGGAGCTGGTCTGATGCTGCCCCAAGGTTACGCGGGCGCTCTAAATTCAGATGAGCCGAATTGGAGTCACCAATAGTTAGGCTGATCTTATTGCGTAGATGGCACTCGTTTTGCTTGTTCCCCTTGTGTTGATGGTGGTAGAAACATCAGGTGAATAAAAGTTCTATGGCTCAACCCTGGTCATGGTGGCTGACAGAGGTTCTGGTGTTTCAGTCCAGCGGATTAATAACTTCAGATTGTGGTGTTTCAGGTTGTGGATTACAAGTATCGTGTGGTATCTTGACCTGTCCTGGCAGTGGTTAAAGATGGGTGTGTCAAGTTTGTTTTGGTCAGTGGTGCTCTTTTTTTTGTTCCTTTTGGGGTCTTGGTCTGGTGAGTGGTGACAATGCAGAAAGGTTAATCGCAAGGGTGTGTCTCTAGCCCCAACGCATTGGGTGATCCAAGCATCTCACCTATTTGAGTGGGTGACTCATACTGCTATTAAAAATCCTTCAATGTTAGCCCTACCACTCAAGAAGCAAAAAGTGGAGCCAGAGCGTGCTTCAACCTGTGTTGGCGGGGCTCATGTTTTGTTATTTTTGGGATCTTGGTCTTGTTTCCCGACAGTACTGTGAGGGCCCGTTCGATTCAAAGGAATATGGTAGGATTTTTGGAGGATTCATTTCTGTAGGAAATTTTTCTATTGAAGTTGTTTGATTCCTAGGATCCAATCCTATAGGAATTATTTCTAAAGGAATCTTGTAGTGCAAATCCTATAATTGGAAAAATTCCTTCACACAATCAAACACAATCTCTATTTTCATAGGATTTAATTAGACATGTCACTCCAATCCTTTAGGTTTTTCCTATCCTATGAATCAAACAAGCCTTGAGTGGTGATGAAGCAGCGGTTTGACGACCTAAACTGCAATTGTATGCATCTAGACGACTAGACCTAATGCGGTTTGCCATCTAAGCATCTCACCTATTTGGGTCGTTACTCATAAGGCGTTACTCATAAGGCTACTTAAAAGCTTTGAGGTTAGAGCATCTCCAACCGGAGTTGGCAAACCCTCCCCAAATGTTCGGGCGGACAGCCCGGACAGGGTTTGGGCTGAAACCAGCAGCCAACCGCCCCCCCCCCCCCCCCACAAACGGCCGGGCTGTCTGGCAATCCCCAACCCAACCCATATATGAGGAGGGTTTGGGGTCGGCAATCCCCAAACCCAGCTCATATATTGGGATTGTTTAGGGCCGGCGGACCTACCCTTTTTCATCGTAAATCGGACGGAACCCTCGTCAGTCCAGTATATATTTTTCATACTCCACTGGCTCCTTCTCCTAGCTCTGCCCTTCTGCCAAGCTCCGGCGCCGCCGCCCCTCCTTTTTGATCGCCAGCACCCCTGCCGTCGTCCGCACTTGGTCGCGAACCTTCCCTGACCAGATTTCCGCCGTAGCAGGGCTCCGTTGCGGCCGCATTTGCAGCGAGCATTTCCCGCCGCCTCTCGCACAACAAGCCGTCGATCTTCCACGGTTTCTCATCACGCCCGGCTCCCCGATCTGTAAGTTCGTCGGAACCCAAGCTCCCTTGCGCCGTCGATCGTTTTCCATTCCGCCGCCCGTCTCCGCCCACCGGTCTCCGACACCATGGTTTCATGTGACATGAACAAGGACTCGACATGCTCCTACCCTCTATACGAGGAGGACAACTCCTCCGACTCGGTATGTCCTAGATTTTGCTCATATTTTGAGTTTTTCCCCAAAATTGTGCAATGGGAGTGGATTTGAGTTGCATTTTGTTCAATTGTAGGATTCAAAAGCATGTAGTTGCAATGTCCGTGGTGTGATATTCGAGTTGAACGATTCCCTCCAAGGAAAGATGCGCATATTGGAGGATCTGAACTTCACAATTGAGGAAAAGAGGAAGCACTTCTCGTTTACGCCTCTCGACTGCACTACACACCCACTACCTTGCTGCCGTCGGTCACCACCTACCACAATCGACCTCCCACCTCCAATTTCCCGCTCCCTCCATCCCTGGTTCCCTTCTCCCTCCCTCGTGCCCCGCCACTTGTGTGCTTCCCGAGCTCAGTCTCTCCGTCGTCGACGCGCACGCGAGGTATTTGTCGATTGAATTAATCACCTGAAGCGAGGTTTCACTTTGTTTCAATGATTGTGATACTAGTCATTTGTGTTCTTTGGTTGTATTGTGATACAAATGGAAAAATTTCAAGAATCTTGGGTGTGAGCATGATGGTCAATGATGATACAAGTGTTGACGACGTTAGACTTCATGTCCACTCTTCACCAGTGTGGATGGCATCAATGTAGACCCCCTGTCTCTAACTTCGAAGTATACATCGGGAACTACACTCAAGAAGGCATTAACTAAAAGGGGCGGCAACTACACTGAACTAGAGGATGAAATGTTGGTGAAATATGAAAATATGTTATCCAAGGTGCTATCCATGTGAATGAGAAGAAGTCTACCACCAATTGGAAGACAGTGCACAATCGATTTCAAGAGAACAAGACATTCGATTCAGATCATAGTGATTCCATTTCACATAAGTGACTACCATCCAAGAGATTTTCAACCATTTTCTCCTACGATCAAATTGAGACGCGTCCCAAAAGTGGCGGAACATTTCAGGAACAAGTATGTTCACTAGAACATCTCTCATATTTGTATTTTCTAACATACTTCAGATGTTTGCCAAAGATGCCATGGCCTTGTACAACAACAAAACAACTAAACCTTTTGTCCCAAGCAAGTTGGGTAGCTAGATATGAAACCCACATAGAAACTTGTGAAAACATAAAAGAAAAAAAAGACAAGAAAAAAAAGACAAAATACTGATTTACTCTTTTGTCTCTTTTTTTACGTTTTCACAAATTTCTATGTGGGTTTCATATATCTAGTCCACCCCAACTTGCTTGGGACAAAAGGCGTAGTTGTTTTCTTATTGTACAAGGCCATGGCATCTTCAGCATAGGCAATAAGAAGATACCGAAAAAGAACCAAAAGCTCTTTGTGTTGAACTATTGATACATTGTTGAACACTTATTATAATCACGAGTGAAAGCATCAGAAGATACCTATACTAGTTCTTCTATTCAAGTTCCTAGTACCGACTCCAGAAGGATATAAGAAGATGGGTCTACAACTGAGGCTTAATGTGCTACTACTGAGCACTAGATCGCCGAGAGAAGAAAGGAAGGAGAATCAACAAAAGGGTCGACCTTTTCTAGTGATTTTCGATAACTTTGAACAACAGAGTTTTGGATGCAGTGAATGATGAAAGATGGATAAACGGTGCAAAATTTCATAACACTTGAGAAATAGAAAGGTGGCTAGTGAGATGGAGAAGCTAACACTTGAGCAATAAAACTTAACTTAGCATACATGAGAAGCTTGACTTGAGCGGGTTCACAAGGAGTCGAAGAACTGCTATGTGACACAAGTAGATGTATGAGAACCAAAGGAAATATATGGAGGCCATGTGTTCTAGCATCGCGGCTCCCAATTCCATCAACAACAGTTGATTCACTTTTCAATGTTTCGTATCATGAACTTTGCTTTAGAATTTATCTTAATCATGGTTGCCAATTATGGTATTATGACTAAACTCGCATGATACATGCGAAAATTCTAGTAAGTTATGAATTATGTGGTTTGAAATTATGATTTATAAATATTGTCAATTTTGTGTATTAATATATGAATACTATTGTGGCGCGATTGTGTACAATAGATATGATAATAAAGAACAAGGAGAATGATTTAAGGGGATACTTGTAGTTCCAGAAAGAAAGACCTCCTAATGCAGGGATCCTCCCTAAATGGGGCTTAGGGAGGCAAAATTAGTGGGATCGATTTCGGTTCGTACCGATTGGAGGAAATGTTAAAATCTGTCTAAGGGGATGAAAACATACATAGGTTGGAGCCCAAAAACTTCCTTACTCTTTCATTCGTAAGAATGTATGGGTAAGTTACATAATGGACATTTTAACCAACCATATGAATTGTTGGGTTGTATGAATATTAGATGCAAAGGCCATAGTAATGAAATGTTACATTTGCTTTAAAGTCTGAATTATTGGTGTAATGTGTAGTCCGTAAAACTAGCTATGAGGCTTTGTGACTTATAATGTATCAATAATTCTCACGCAACCACTTTATGAGAAGGATACTTATGAAAAACTTGTGATTGTGCATGAGGTATTAAATGGATTGTATATTCCTCTAAAAACCATAATTGTTCTATGATGCGGCTCTTTGTTGATGACAAGATTATCATTAAGTCTCCATTACATTAAATTCTTATTCACATGGCTTCCTACATGGTTTTTTTTAGCCAGGGCCGAGATTTAGTGGCAAAGGCATTGCGCAGCTGGAGCGAGTGGCTAGGGAGGTCCTTAACCAACATGGATGTCATTGTAGGTTTCTTCGATCTCCCCGCCTTAGTTTCTAGTTTTTCTTGTTACAAACCTTGGCGCGTGTTGTGTGTATCTTTGTATGCATAGACTCGGGGGCTTCTCCTGGGTAGTTGTAGCAACTCGATGCAACGATAAGATTAATAATCAATTTCTTATACATATTTTTAAGATACATGCCTCGTTAAATATTGTCTTGACAGAGGGTTTCCTTGATTTTTTGATACATTATTTATGTATACATATTTTTTCCCTATTAGAGCATAATGATATATAGTTCCTTCTTATACTTCTTGTGGTGACTTATTTAGCTTTGTGCTAAACTAGAATGAACTTTTCCAAGATACATTCAGGCTCGCACAATATCGTTTACCAATAAGGAAGATGCTGGAATTTCCATTTAGGTTGTCGAAACCGATAATGGAATTTGTTATTGATGGTCGGAGGTGAAAATATGAGTAGTGTTCCCAAATTCTCCATATCATCAACTGGTTTACGTGCGGATTTGTTTTGGAGATTTATCTTAACTATTCAAATCATGGAATATTTTATTCATACTATATTCTTGATTCCTTTTATGTCTCATGAGTAGTTCATTTAGTTCTTGACACTAAGAGGTCTCTATCATAATAATAATGAGTGTTTACTAATTATTTATGTTAAATAATATATGCTCATGATGTTGTTCTTTGTAATGATGTACCAATGTCATCTATTGTGCACTTGAGCTTAAGTGACACAAATGATGCAAGATATGATGGCAAGATGGGTTTTGCAATCTGTTAATTTATATAACACAATTTTTACTAAGACCTATTTACTTCATGCGACAACCATGGAAAATCGTGATTCAGCCCACAACAACTTACATGTTTGAGCAAAGTGGAGGTTATAACGGATATGTGTACGATCGAAGTTTACATACATATGACTTAATTAGGCACAACATATATGTATATGTGATGCCAATCATCGTGGTTTCAAGTGAAACCAAATATCATAACAAGCTTTTTCCTTACAATTACTATTACGTTTTATTTTCGTTGTTTTGATCCCAGAAATTATACCATACCTCCACATTTTATTTTTTGTGTTCTGTTACTCTAAGATAATAGCAAATATTAACATTGAACTTTAGTAATGCAATTTTTTTCTTCTACTCTAGGTGGATAAGATACTCTTACTCTTTATGAGTACTCGAAAGACATCACAACACTTTGGTAAGCCTAAAGACTAGTTTCAGAAGTGTTTATAATGATAAGTTGGATTAGGAAGAAATGTAATGAGGGTATCATTGGCCAATGCATGGAGATTAGCGATAAAGGCCCCAATATAAGAGATCACCACATTAAAATTATGTTAAGAAAAAGAATATTGAGACTAACATAAAGAAAATTTGATTCTTGCCCTAGCAAAGTGTGTCTCAACAAAACTCTAAACCATGTGTGAAAATATATTAGGGATAATGTAGGTCGAGGATGGTGAGGCTTGATGCCGCCCATGTAGTGCCTGATTGCATTAAGCCAATGACGACTTATTAACTTGGTAATACATATATGGTACTTTTATAAAAGATCAACAAAATATTTCCACATTTCACTCAATAAGAATATGGTGTGCAGTTAATTGGCAACAACCTAGGTGCAAACCGATAAATATATGCCCGCACTGACAATCATGGAACATGATACCTTTAGGGAACACATGGACGACATGGCTCACTACAGATAACGTTGCCACACCACCGAGAATAAAACACCATGAAGGTACCATATAAGCAATGTCACAACTTACCCTTAAGCAACCAACTCGACTTGGACGACATAGCTCTAGGGAACATATGGACGACATGGCTCACTACATATAACGGCCATGGTGAATCCCTCATACGGAAAACACACTTCCAAATCAATCATATTCTACAGGACTTATGCTACTCGTTATCCATGTCGTTCACCTATCAAGGGGTGACCTCGTTCCTATTAGTAGTGACCCGTCGGTCGGAGCCCCATGGAGTCTCCACTGATGGGCACAAGGACACCGTCGGTCAATACCTCTTCACCTCTCGATGGAGTTGCCACAGTTCGCCGTCTCTCCCTTCTTGATCATGGATCCGTCTCTCCCTCACCTCCTAGTGGCGTTGCGCACATGAGGACATGGAGCTAGCATTCACTCTACGATGCGGGAGACCATGCGGAGATTTAAGGGCATGTCACCGATGCATATGGTAGAGCCTACCGGCAGTCTAGCGGGGAGGTCATGGATTCGATGTAGCACCATAGGCTGTCGTCGCCCATCAGAGCTTCCACACTATATCTACTCAAGTAATGACCTAGCCTCCTTTTTCTGCTTTGTGCCAACAATGGAGTCATAGATTTACTTCAGGGAGAGATTTATAGGGTTTAGTTCTTGTTAGAACTTAGAATTTTATGGGAGAGTAAGGTTTTTTTTCCAATGAAAATATACCCAATAATTGTACATTTTTCCTTTGGAAGGCATGAAGCAACAATTAAAGCAAAGTTTAACCTAGCAAGATAGATTTGTTTGAGAGTGTCTAGCAACATAGATTAGTTTGACCTCTAGGATATCTAGATAAATAAATTAGTTTATTTTTCAAAATCCTCACGGGACTAAAGTAAAGTAAACAAGCTCCCAATATCAATTATGTGATTGTGTTGCTACATGACATCATGGAATGATGGAGGGGGAGATGCAAGAGTCAGTGAAAGAATCAATTTTCGATGATACCTACGTGCTTAAACACATGTTTCCGTTGTCAAGCTCAACATTTCAAGAAGTTCCACAACTATGCACACACACATGTGGCCTGCTTTGGCTGTCTGGTCTACTTCACTCCTTGAACGGATTTTTAAATAAAAAATTATACCTATCAATAAAAATATGAAAATATGTAAGAATTTTGTCCTCAGATGAATTTGTAATGCAATTGCTATGAATATACAATGATTTGACATGCAACGTTTCTAAAATCTGTCTGGAATATGTGAAATTATTTTGAATATATTTGAGAAAAAACCTCGAACCATTAACACCGAGAGGAGCCAAAAATGTCCATCACTTAACTTGACCACTGGCGGGTAGCCACTACCTGTCTGCCATCACAAGGCTTTCTGGCCTACCCAAGATTGGTGACTGGCAAGTGCCTATAAGTGTGATGCGTAGGTCAATGGCCAGCACCACACATGTTATATGATGGGTTTAAGCAAGAATATGAGTAATGATGGCACAAAGGATCACTGAGCCAAACCACTGGCCGACTATTGTTAGCGTACGCACCCTGCTGCCACACCTCGACGAACACACATACCACGAGACTGCGCAAACACAATAAATAAATGACTACCAAAACCTTGCAACGATCCCAACCTCGCTCATGCCAATTGATGTTGCCACAGAAGCCACCTCTAAGCATAGGTTCCTCAGTCATGTACGTTTCTTCGATTAAAATGATGCCACCAAAAGGGAAAACAACACCAAGCGTCGGGAATTTGGATATGGAAATCTATCCGGGTCGATCTAGAGTTCCCTAGGATCATCATGGGCGGGAAGATGAGAACTGATACCCCATCGCCTTCATCAAGGTAAGGAACCATCTTTGTCGCCTCTAACCACATCGGGCTTGAATTTCACGGCAATATCTCCTCCCAACTTGTGATTGTCCAATCCACCTGGCCCACCACCACCATCTACATCCTTGCCAGAGAGAGACTGGACCATGCATGTCAGCCCAGGGCCCACAATGGCTAATCTAGAGCTTGAGATCCAAAGGTCACGGAGCCCTGGGTCTTTGCACGAGAACTTCCGGCACTTGTCAAGGCCACCTTTGAGAAGCAGAACGAAACCAGCTATCGTGAACAGTTGCGCCGCCCGTAGCCAGAGCCACGTCAATTGCCATCGTTGTCGCCAGACCATGACACACTGTTGGGGACAACAAGATATTGCCACACCACCTAGAGGGAGGGGGAGTAGCACACCCGCCACCACACCACAATGAGACATCACGACACGGGGGAACCACAACCACACAAAACCACTAGTGAAGGGTACCACATGAAGGAGCAAATCCCCTTGCCACCATACATGCCACATGATTGTCCTGACTGCATCTTCTGGAAGCGGCGAGTAGGGAGAGGGATGGTGGGGTCGGAGGTCCCCGCATCGCCCCTAAGAGCGATGCGGGGCACGGTAGGGCGAGGCTCTGCTTTTTAGTGTGCATGGTTATTTTTTTATCATAGCATTATTCTTATTCAACCAGTTTTATAAAATGAGATCGTCTAGAAGGGTGATATATGTTAAACCACTGGCGAAGGGTGCCGCATGAAGGAGCAAGCCCCCCACAAGCATCCGCGACACATGCTTAGATCAGTTGTATATTCAGATGATAGAGAAGAAGCTAGTGTTTCCCCGTGTCCCCCTAGAGAGTGACACGAGGCACACTAGGGGAGGCTATGTTTCGTATCATATTTTTTTAAGAAAATAGCGTGCTGCCCAGGGGGATATATGTCCCCTTGGTGGATGCCGTCAATCATATCCCTCTGAGATACGTGCCAAACTTAATTAAGAATTTTCACGTGAAACAACATTGCCTAATCGTCTGTGATAAACTATCACAGACAACATCAAGCATAAGGTAGATGCCAAAATCACATCATAGATTGCATCATACATATTTTTAGGGAGCATGGGAAACACGCTTGAATTTATCTCCATCACCATGGGTTTAAGTAGCAGCATGTGTTGGTGTAGATCAGCCACCCCGCAAAAAAAAAAAAAAAAAACCCCGCAATTTTTTTTTTAGTTCTTCTTCTTGTTAGCAACACGTGATTGGACCACATGCATGGATGAATGCATGTATCACCTCGGAAAGGTCGCTATATCAAGAGACATGTCACGTGAAATGAACAAAAAACTTAGCTACTGCCTCGTACATTGATGATGAATTTTGGTCATTGCAACCATTGCCTTGTTCCTTTTTCACATTGCAACTCACACCTGACGCGCTTACTGCGACACATTGATATCACCCACACGCCCCCGACACACTTGACATGACCCTTGATGGTGCCTTTTGTTCAGCGATATGTACGATCAGAAAGATTTTTATGTTTGGCCGTTCATGCGTAACGCAGACCCGATTTAGTGTACTACGTAACAAGACACTCCTCCATTAGTGCAAAAAAAAAAATTCCCATGCAGATTTTTTTTTGTTTTGCATCCGCATGTGACCTAGCAACGAATGTCCTTACATTGGTAACGATTTTTGTTTGTTTTGCCATCCTTGTCAGAGGTACATGATCCCTTGTCCTTCTCTATTTGTTTATCGTTGTACATATTTTTGTAAAATCTACACTATTTGTTTATCGTTGTACATATTTTTGTAACTAGTTTAATAAAAATGAGATAACCTAGAAAGAACTAGGATTTTCATGACAGTAAAAGGAAACTAGATAATTCAATCACAAGAGTACACGAACAATATTGTGCAAGAATTATACCATATCCACCAACCAAGCAAAGCTTCCTATACCGTTAACTGCTCACATGCCTAAGCCATCAACGTTTTACTCTAGTACTAACTTACGTGTCAAAGAAATTATACCCACAGAAGTGCAAACTATGATTCTTACATGCAATAATGGTCGTAAATTGACTAGTCAGCAGGCTGATTAGCTATAACTCGGGCTATTTTACACATGTTTAAAGTGTTGTTTCTAGCAATGTTGTGAAGGAAGAAGTACCCGGCCTAGTTTATTTTCTTTGCCATATTGCTACGCCTTTTAGTCGTAGAACTGGGCTGGGCATTTGCTGCTACTATGTAGCATGCATTTGATTACCTCTATCAGCACTTAGCTTACCACTTGTTTCACAAAAGGTTTACGAAGGCCGACCCTAGAGAAGATCAAATATCGCAACTATCCATTCTTCAAACTTATCTTGCATAGCAGCATAGAATCTGAACTTCGTTACCTATATATAACCCTATCTACCGCATACTAAATCATGTCTAAGCTGGCTTTGGCTTGTACGTGCACTGTAATCACAGCAGAACCATCGAGTTGATCTAGACCTTATGTTGCAAACATACAACACTTATGTACAAACTAAGAGCACAACTACTCCGGTCTACCATTTCCTTTATTGTTTGGAAAATAAATAAATACAACAAGGAAAGAGTAGACATCAAATCATTGTCAACCCAGATGCACGCATATAGATAGAGAGACGTAGTTTGAATTTAGCGTAGTGATTTGAACCCTGAATGTACGTATATTCGCACTAGTTCTTATAAATATGTAATTTTCATGCTACAAAAACTTTGCCTAACTTTCTGTGTCTTATCTAACGTGTCCCCTGATGCTGCTTACACAGTTTTACTTTGTATCAGGAGACCATAGAGGTAAACTATTGAACACTAGTAATATATTACTAAAAAAACAACAGAATCTCCCGACAACTTCACATGACGAGAGATAATATATCTAAGATTTGCAGAATTTTGTATCTCAGTAAAGGCATACCTTAAGCTCCGAGTTGGGGTTTCCAACAAGTTGCTCTTCCTCCTTCGCCCGGCCATATCGATCTATCACTGACTTCATGCTGCATGAAACGAGCAGCACACTAATCAGAGCAAATTCTTATGTAATATAACTTGACCTGAAAGCAGTATAAAAGCACACGCATACAAAAATAATTTGTACAAACAAGTACCGATCATACAAAATGCTTTTCTCGTTTTATAGAAACAAGTACTGGATGACATATCTTTTTCGTAAAAAAGTATAACTGAGGTCAGCAGAATTCACACATAACACTGAGAAACCCTACATCTATATTACATCTTCGTTTTGGTGAGATCTATACTACTTCATTCCAGTGCACTGTGCACAGGCTAGCATCGAGAGCTATAAGAAAGTTCACGGTGAAATAGTAACCATAGAAGGGGTTAAATAGATCATAACGGGTGTAAGTAGAAACGAGTTCATCCACAATTTTCTCATAGATAGACAATAAAAAATAAAGATGCTAAGAAAAACCAGCTCATATATGCTACAAAGGCAAACACCATGTCCTAGTAATTCTTTTATCTTTGGAAGAGAGAGTATACTTCTTACTGAAGGCCTTTGTATGCGTGTGTTATAGGGAACTGGACTCTTGGTGGTTAGGTTGGCTTGGTGCAGGGAGATGCACAAATAAAATTAAGACAAGATTTCAAAAAATAACAACAAGCTTTAAAAGGTAAAATCACACGCATCGCATCAGAAGCTAATCAATAAATCAACCATGGAGTCGATAACCAAAGTAGATGGTATGCAAAAAAAGGTAGAAAAACAGAAAACAAGAAAGGAAACTGAAGACATGGAATGGAATCCATTGACCTGCTGCTGGCGTACTCATAGAGACGGCCAGTGCTGGAGAAGATGACGAGGCCGACCTCGGCATCACAGAGGATACCCAGCTCCTTGGCCTTCTTGAAGATCCCGTTCCGGCGCTTGGAGAAAGTCACCTGCCGGCTCGTGGAGTTGTCGATCCGACGGATCACTATCTTGCCTCGCCCCATTTGGAAACTTGGACGCAGAGGACAAGCAGGTGCAGAGCAAGGGAGGTGATGGAGATAGATAAGCTGAGGGATCTGGCCGGAACTCTTGAAGGAGAAAGCTCACAGGTTTCCCAGACTGGTGGATTATTGGAAGGGGAGAGATAGGAGGAGTCTTCTGTTGGTGGCTCTGCAAGTTGTCTTTCCTTTAGTGGCTCAACTTCCTTAAATTAGCAAGGAAAGTGGGAAGGGGAAAGATGCCTCCCGATTGGCTAGGATCGTAAGATGGGTTAGTTTATTGTTAACGTTAAATTAGTGGTGATAATTAAGGGGACATGGACCATCTTGGAAAGGATGCGTCAAATTGGATACACACATGAAAGGCAAAGTTAACGCATTGTACAATAGTAGATTGAAACTTGTTTTTAAATACCCACGGCATACATATCAAGAAGGGACGGTCACCATGCTGACAGAGTGGCCATGGTTATGGTCATCGCTTGCCATTTCTTTTTCTTTAAGAGGGACATTATAAGCAATAACCACGTGGCAAAGGGATTACTGTCCAAAGAAAACAAATAAGATTGGAAATTCGAATTCGCGAAGAACTATCTAACTTGTGGACAAGGTATCTCTATATATATAGGAATCTCTAGGGGGTTATTGGTAATAATTGTAGCCTAGCTTGCTCAAATGATCAGGTCAGAGTCGGGTAAAATTGGCTCATGTAGGTGTATCCATTTGGATTTCCTAGCGGGTTCGCAACATATCTCGCTCGTAGGTCCAAAGACAATGCGTCATGTAGGTGTACCCATGATGATTCTAATAAAATGGAAAGGGGCAGGAAGCCCGGTTGGAAGGTGTACCCATGATGGAGGTTTTGCAAGAAAGAGAGCGTCACGAAGAAAGGACACAAATAATGCAAGGAGGGTTGAGTGAGGCGTTTTGGAGGCCGAGCTGCATGGAGCCTGGTATTTGAAAATTTCAAAATCCATATTTTAAAGTAAAAAAAATCAGAAAAATGCCTAGATGTATATAATAATATGATCTACAAGTGTGCAAAAAAGAAAATCTGAAATATGTTATATATTAGGCTGGGCAAAAAAGACAAATGGTGGATCTCGATCTGTGAATAGTCCACATTGTGAAAAAGTTAAAATTTGTCAGATTTGTCATTTTTGTGTAGCCTAAAATAATATGAATTTTGCATTAAAATGATTTGTCATTGTTGTGTAGCCTAAAATAATATGAATTTTGCATAAAGATTTTGTACACCAGTAAAGTTCAACATTATCTTCACCTAGGATTTTTATTTTGAAACTTGTAGTGATTTTTAAAATTTAAAATACAGAGCTCCATGTAGCTCGGCCTCCATGTGCACTTTCACAAGGAGGGTTCTAGTACACTCATGTAACTATCAAGTGGATATGCGCCTTTTATAATCAGAATATCTAACTAAAGCAAGTTGTGGCCATTTGCTGTGATGAAGATATTTTTGATATGTTTCATGTTCCTTTATCTATTGTTGCTGCTCAGGAGTGTGATTGGTAATCTGCTAATGGACAGAGGTCCTAGTACAACAATGGATACTTGGCATTTGGCCGCTACAAATAAAAATTACTCTTGCAAAAGAGTATATGCTGCATTATCTCCCAATGATCTTGCCCCTTCACCGATGAGATTGATTTTGATATCTTGTGTCCTACCTAAACACAAGCTGTTCTTATGGCTGTTGCTGGAAGATAGGCTTAACATCAGAGATCTACTTGCCAGGAAGAATTTTATAATCGAGTCATATGAATTTGTTATGTGTGCAGAAGGAGTTGATGAGGAATTCATGCATCTATTCTTTGAATGTGATTTCAGCAAAACTTTTTGGTGGAAGCTAAATTTTGAATGGGATAATGATATGGATCTAATGAGCATGCTTATTGAAGCAAGGAAGAGATATAATCTGATTTGTTTGAAGGAATCACTTATTGTGGGATGCTGGAGCTTATGGAATCACATAAATAGATGCATATTTGATAAAGCAGCCTATTGACATTGAGTCATGTTTCCAGGACTTTGTTTATTCTTTTAAGCTTGTTAGGCATAGAGCTGAACCTTCTCTTAAAGAGGGGATGACCCAATGGGTGGACACTATATGAACACCAGTGATGTATACTTGTAAATATTTATAAAATGGAAATGACGCATTAGGTGTTTTCCCTACTGTTTTTAGCGTAAAAATGTGCCTTTTTTTTTCTTTATTCTAGGATATTATAATTATTGTCATCCTTCTCAAATGAAAGCTAACTAGTTCAAAAACAATAGTAATACTTAGCTTAAATATATGTGACGCGTCCCATCCTACTTTCGTAAAATTACTCGAACTCTTTCATCGAATTATTTTGCATTTTTTAGGTCATGGCTAAATAATGGGTATGATGTGCGATGAACTTGCTGACACAAATATTTGAATATTTTGAAGCTAAATGAACATTGTTAGAATATTAAGATTTATTAGATGATATCGACTTCTCTATTATTAATTATTAGTAATTTAATATGATATGCACCCATCTCTTAACTTATTATGACTAGAAGAGTTTATATTGTTCAATTGTTATGTTGACATTATGAATTCTTGACATTTAGGACTGTGTCTTCACAGAGCCACGCACGGTGTTCTTTTTCCAACAAGGGTAAAATCGATCCATACCCTGATATAACAAAATTTCTTGTCCCCACTAGCGCGAGGATCTCAATAAAAATCTATAGTATTGAAACAATACCCAGCTCATGCATAACTACAAACTACTTGATTACATGTACAATTAAAATAAGTACTTTTTTTTTACAAAATAAAGTAGTCCAAACTTGGTACTGTAGATTCAACATAGAATAAATCAAGTAGCATTTTTGACTATTTCTTATGGAACTGAGTAACTAATCATGATGCTAAGGCAATAGTATTATGGCCAGATTATAAGGAAAGATTAGAGCAATCTAAGGGGCATGGTATTCAATCTCCAAGAATTATTTCAGCAATACATGATGTAATAGAGCTAGAAGTGCCATTTTACAAATGAGTAGTATATATAATATTTTCCCACCAATAAATCTCCTAGACGAGATGATTTTAATATAGGTTTCAAAAACTCTTGGCCCATTATTAAGAATTATTTATATGAGTTGTGTAAATAATTGTTTGAGGGTGCAATCTCGCTCGAGAGCATAAAAAAATCCTTCATTACTTTCATCCCTAAGAAAGGTAATGCATCTCTCATTAACGACTTTCGACCAATTTCTCTTAGTAAGAACACTTTTAAGGTTCTTACAAAACTAC
Organism: Poa pratensis; assembly: GCA_947311845.1. NCBI lineage: Eukaryota > Viridiplantae > Streptophyta > Magnoliopsida > Poales > Poaceae > Poa > Poa pratensis. The sequence goes on along the minus strand of CAMZMU010000128.1, from coordinate 75,453,064 downwards.
CAATAGATTGTAGGTTGTCATCTTTCAATTGGTTTTTTGCTAACCAATAACATTTCATCAAACAAAGATCAAGCCATGACCGCTTCTCATGGGATTTTGAAAATATTCATGGTTTAAAAAAATTGTATATACATATAAAGCATAGTCAAAGTTGTAATTTTCTTATTGGAAAAAATCAAGAGCATCATATATTTTCTGATGCAGGGAGTATATAAAAAGAGGTATCATTTATTTCTATGGGTGAACCCTCCTTATATAGGAAGGTCCTCCTTTGTCTTCCAGACGTCCTTGAGCGACTCATTATTCTGCACGTCATCCTCCTAGTGGCAGAGGCGATCTCACACTCCATCCTCCTTTTTGTAGATTTGTCAGTCATGCATCCTCCTAGTGACAAGTTTGAAATGAGAGATAAACATGATTAAAGAAGATAAACAAGGAGAATAAGAAATTGGATTTTGGATCTGCCGTATTGATTTCATTTTGAAAGAAATTCATTTAGGTCTTTAACAAAACCGAAGAACTTTCAAGGAGAAAATGTGTCTTGTTTTTCACTGAAGAAAATTGGAAACCTATAGAAAACCATGGAGACATTTAAGGGCATGTCACCTATGCATATGGTAGAGTATACCGGTGGTCTAGCGGGGGTGGTCATGGATTCGATGTGGCACCACAGGCTGTCGTCGCCCATCAGAGCTTCCCCCCACTATCTCTACTCAAGTAATGACCTACCCTCCTTCTTTTTCCACTTTGTGCCAACCATAGGGTCATAGCTCTACTAAAAGGAGAGAATTTTTAGGGCTTAGTTCGTTTTAGAACTTAGAATTTTATTGGAGAGTAAGTCTTTTTCGTCAATGAAAATAGACCCGATAATTGTAAATTTTTCTTTTGGAAGGCATGAAGCAACAATTAAGGCAAATTTTAACCTAGCAAGATAGATTTCTGTTAGTGTGTCTAGCAACATAAATTAGTATGACCTATAGGATATCTAGATAAATAAATTAGTTTATTTTCCAAAATCTTCACGGGACAGAAGTAAAGTAAACAAGCTCCCAATATCAAGTATGTGATTGTTTTCTACATGACATCATGGAATGATGGAGGGGGAGATGTAAGAGTCGATGAATGAATCAATTTTTCGATGATACCTACGTGCTTAAATACATGTTTCCATTGTCATGCTCTGACATTTCAATTCCCACAACTATGCACACACACATGTGGCCAGCTTGGCTGTTCTGGTCCACTTCAATCCTTGAACGGGGTTTTTTTTTAATAAAAAATCATATGTATCAATAAAAATATGATCATATGTAAGAATTTTGTCCTCGGATGAATTTGTAATGCAATTGCTATGAAGATACAATTATTTGATGTGCAACGTCCCTAAATCTGTATGGAATATGTGAAATTGCTTTGAATTTATTTGAGAAAAAACCCTCGAACCATTAGCACGGAGAGGATCCCAACAATGTCCATCACTTAATTTGACCACTGGCGGGTAGCCACTATCAGTGTGCCATCACAAGGCTTTCTGGCCTGCCCAATATTGGTGACGGGCAAGTGCCTATAAGTGGTGTTGAGTAGGTCAATGGCTGGCGCCACAACCGTTATATATATGATGGGTTTAAGCGAGAATATAAATAATGATGCCACAAAGGATCACTTAGCAAAACTACTCACCGCCTATTGTCAGTGGACGCATCATGCCGCCACCCCTCGGACGAACACACATACCATGACGACTGCGCAGACACAATAAATACACGACGACCAAAACCTTGCAATGATCCCAACCTCGCTAATCGCCATCGATGTTGCCACAGAAGCATCCTCTGAGGATAGGTTCCTCCAGTCATGTACATCTCTTCAAAATGATGCAACCAAAAGGGAAAACAACACAAAGCTATAGGATCATCATGGGCGGGGAGATGAGAACTGATACCCCATCGCCTTCATCTTGGTAAGGCACCATCTTTGCCGCCTCTAACCACATCAGGCTTGAATTTTGCAGCAATATCTCCTCCCAAGCTTGTGATTGGCCAATCCACCTGGCCCACCTTCTCTTATTAAAGATTTTCGACCAATTTCTCTTAGTAAATAATGCATCTCTTACCTTGCCCACCTTGCCTTTCATCTCTAAGAAAGATAATGCATCTCTCAATAGTGACTTTTGACCCATTTCTCTTAGTAAGAACACTTTTAAGGTTCTTACAAAACTACCAATAGATTGTAGGTTGTCATCTTTCAATTGGTTCATGGTAACTAATATGGTTTCGTCAAACAAAGATAAAGCCAAGACTGCTTTTCATGGGACTTTGAAAATATTCATGATTAATTTTTTTTATATATATGTATAAATCATGGTCAAATTTGTAATTTTATTGGCAAAAATCAAGAGAATCTTATATTTTTTTGATGTAGGGAGTATATGAAAAGAGGTATCACTTATTTCTATAGGCGAACCCTCCTTATATAGCAAGGTCCACCTTTGTCTTCCGAATCTCCTTGAGCGAATCATTATTCTGCACGTCATCCTCCTAGCGGTAGACGTGATCTCGCACTCCATCCTCCTTCTAGCGGATTTGTCAGCCATGCAATCTCCCAGTGAAAAGTTTGAAATGAGACATAAACATGATTAAAGAAGATAAACAAGGAGAATAAGAAATCAGATTTTGGATCTGCCGTATTGATGTCATTTTGAAAGGAATTCAGCTAGGTCTTCAACAATATCGAAGAACTTTCAAAGAGAGCAAACGTGTCTTGTCTTTCATTGAGCAAAATTGGAAACCTATAGTGGTCTCAAGGATTGGATAGATTGTTTTGTTTTAAAATCTATACCTTGTGTTTTTAAATTCCCTATGGGCTGCCGGCTATTGCGTCCACACTTGCAATCCCATCACACCGAAGGAACCTAGACATGATTAGTGTGCTACGTGGTGTGTGGTGAGTGGACTCACGGTCACCTACCTCGGCATTACCTAAAGGACCACCTTTGTAATCGTACATGTGATGCCTTCAGTAAACAAATGTAGCAAAACGATTTCTCGCAATTTAAATCATCGCGCTGATCGCGTGGATCTATATAAAGCAGTTGCGTCCTAATCACATGGGGACCTAGCTAATATAATTCCCGCCGGTGGCGGAATAACAAAGGTATCACTGTTTTAGTTTATCCTAAATCGAGCAAAACGACACAGTGCCATCGACCGGAATGGCCATGCCGCTCCGAGTCAAGACAACGGCGGCTCTGCCGTGAGTTTTTTTTTTAACTAGCTCTGCCGTGAGCTAACTAGCTACATATTTTTTGACGCAAAAAAAGTGGGGAAGGACCCACTTCACATTTTTCATTTATATAAAAGAGGATAATTGCAAATGGAGAACAATACAAAAAGCAAGGCAAAGCTACATAGCAGGTCAATACGCAGCTTCTCTCATGCGACAAAGATTTGAATTTTTTTCATCAATGCACACGTCCTTCTCTCATGCGACAACTTCTCTCAACTTCTCTCGTGCGTATAACCTACCAAGTGGGATTGAATTGAACCTGATCCCGAAATGGAGGGCCATCTAAGAAGGAATATGTCTTATAACTCCATCTACATTTACACACAAAGCCGAATGCCATCACCATGTCCAAGATCTAGGCCGGCTCCAACCATATGACCACGACGTCCGCCACCATCGAAGGCGTGGGCCATCGCCCGAATTCCAAATTCCAAAACTCATGCGCCGCCAATAGATTTGGGCATTTGATGCCACAACGCGGCACTCATATGACATGCATGGTGAGCGCCCATTGTTACCTAAAAGCTGCAACGAGATCGCAAAAGAAGCCGATAGATCCGGAAAGCGTCCAAGATTCGTCACGCCCGTTCCCCTTCCTCGCCCGTGCAACCCATGGCCATGATAGGAGAGTCGCCACCCTTGCCGTTGCTCCACCTCAGGAGCAGCGCGGGCGGCTATGCACCCTACCCTCCTGCATCTAAAAGTCTCAGCTAGTCGGCGAGGAGCTATAGGTGGTGACCTCCCACTCTAACAGTCGATCGATGAGTTCCCACGTGGCCAGTTTGTCGTGTATTCCACGAGCAAACTGCACACATCCGGCATCTTAGGCCTATCCGCGTGCACAAAGTTTTGTCGCGCCGGGTCTTTCTCGCCCCACATGCAGTGGCGGAGCTGCTGTATAACCGTTGGGTTCAGTTGAACCCAACGGAATCACACAATTCTTCACTAATTTAGTTCTCATCAGTGCTAATTTAGTGAATATTACACCTACAACATGGAGCTGAACCCAATGGCTTGATCTTCCGACTTCGCCACTGCCCACATGGCGAGGTTACTGTCGTTACCGTCGAAGGCTGGAGTTTCCCATGCTATGTAACACTGCTAGAAAAATGGCCTGTAGTCCCGGTTCGGCTGGGCTTTCAGTCCCGGTTGCCGAACCGGGACTAGCCAATCGGGACCAATGCTGGTCCTGGTTGGTCCACGAACCGGGACCAATGCTGGTCCACGTGGCCAGTTCTGGCTGTGCGTGGGGGGAGACTCATTGGTCCCGGTTCGTATTACGAACCGGGCCCAATGAGTGTTTTTTTTGTATTTAGGGTTTAGGGTCTATTTGGGCCACCTCTCCCTCTCGCCGGTGCCCCCTCTCCCTCTCGCCGGTGCCTCCGTCGTCTCCCCCTTCTTCACATCGCCGACGTGCTCTCCATCTCTCACTCGCCGGCATATCGAGGCCAAGCTTCGATATTTCTGTGCAGGTACTACTCGTAAAGTAGTATCGTAAACTCGTAAAGGTCGGAACTAGTATCGTAAACTCGTAAACTAGTATCGTAAACTCGTATCGGACCACATGAACTAGTATCGTAAACTCGTATAGGTGAACTAGTATCGTAAACTCGTAAACTAGTATCGTAAACTCGTAAACTCGTATCGGACCACATGAACTAGTATCGTAAACTCGTAAAATCGTAAACCCGTAAACTAGTATCGTAAACTCGTATCGGACCACAAATTAATGCCAGATGTACACACGAGTTTCATGCATATATACATCTCTTTTACACTCCCATTTTAACCGGCCCATAGTATTCTCCGTTTGGATCTAGGACCTCTGCATCTAAGAATCCCGCAATTTCCTCTTGAATTGCGCGTACGCGATCTTGTGGTAGAAGACCGTCCCGCAGCCGTTCGATCTAATTTAAAGAAGGGGTCAATATATATGAATGAAACTAAACACAATTGATGGCAATAAACTAAAATTGTGAATATTGTTTACGTACTTCAAGTTGTTCTAAGAACCGGCTCTTGGATCGCTCTTGGGTCGTCTGGCGAATGAACTCGCAAACGTAGTATCCACATAAATTATTCCCATGTTCCTGCCTCAAGCACTTTACGAGAACAGAGTTCAATCAAGCATGATAATGGTATTGAAACTAAAATCAAAGAGATGCGCGGAATAATAATCAAGCATGATAACTTACACTTATTTGTTCAAATGTAAGCTTCGCCCAAATACCCCTAGCCTTGGCGGTGAACCGTTTCCAAGCCCTGTCCGGCAAAGAAAATGAATAAAGGAGTTATATATTAATTGCTTGCTACCAGGGAATGAACGGAAAGTTGCCGATATAGTGCCATAATGATTGAAATTACCCTTGGAGGCATTCCTGCATGTCCGCCCACTCCTCAAGGGGTTTACGTTTCGAGTCCATGACAAGTACTACTCCTTTGTCAGGTTTAATGATTAGCAGAATAAAGTGGAAGCTGCGCACGCATAAGTCATCAATTATACACTTAACATCGAGTAAGCGAAATAGAATGTGTACAAGACAGTAACACTCACCCGTAGTTGTAAGGAAATAGTATTTCCCTTTTGGTTTCGTTAAACCTTAACGCCCTTACCAAGTTATCCTCTGTGTCGTTGTAATGACGTTTGAGAGATACTTGATGAATGTAGTATGGGTCAATGAACCCAATGTCATAGATTTGTCCTCTTTTGCATTGGAGAATCTTCATTCTGCATAATTAATATAGTGATGAGTAAGATTATACATGCAATGAACGAGCTGAGCTAGCTAGAGACTTAATTACAGAAATAATACTTACAGACAATAGGCACTGAGGATAGCTTTGTCGATGGCGTCTTGTTGGTATAACTGAAATAATTCAGGAAATTCAATCATTACCACGCCATTTCCATGCCCGTAATGCTCGTTTCTATAGGCCACGTAGATCCAGTTTGCCCCTTCCTCACAGGCTCGCATGTACCACTTATGCAATCTGCGCATTTTTGTTGGTAGACCGTTGACTAGCTCAGGTTTGACGAGACTATTCCCGTACCGGTATTGGTATGCTACTTCCTGGAACACTTCTAATTGCGCTAAGTAGTCCTGAATAGACATGCCATGAGCAGCGGCCGCTTCTCCGTATATTGCAACAAACTCAGGATCGATAGCGACATCACCTGTGCTCGACCCCTCGGCGGTATTGGAAAACACTTTGAGCGGGGGGCACGACTGGTTTTTCTGTTCTCCGAGCTGGGGAACTGATTTCCCGCTTGCACTACTACTCTTCGACCGCTCCTTATTTGCCTGAACCGACTTGCGAATCTGGCGGTCATAGTCTGGTGTCAGCCTTGGCGGGGGTTGTTCAAGGGTCTTCAGCATTTTGAAGACGGCGGCTTTTTCTTCTGGGGTGGAGGGGAACTCTGCCGCTTTCGGCTTCTTCAGGCTAGCCAACCACTCTTTATGTTGGGCATTGCCATCGCGGCATTTTCCTCCACCGTACGGTCATAAGGTCTCATGGGAAGATTCTTATGAGGTACTTTTGGGAGGGGCGACCTTTTACGTTTCGGTGATCGCTTACCCCTCATAGTACCAGCGGTGGGCGGAGACGGCTGACGCGGCGGCGGAGACGGCTGAGCTGGAGACTGGTGAGGCGGTGAAGAGGACTGTTGCGCTGGAGAATGCTGAGGCGGTGAAGAGGACTGTTGCGCTGGAGACTGGTGAGGAGTCGATGGCCTTGGCTGCCAGTTTGGAAGCACGATGAATTCCTTTGGCCATAGAATGGTCGCTTTCTTGGCTTCTCCAAGTTCAAGCACCTCCCCATCTTCACCTGCAGGGTGTTCCAGCTTCAGCTCCTCAAAATCTTTCATCACTTCATCCACCCCGACAACAGCGTAGCCATTGGAACCGGAGAGAAATGGTAAGTTGGATTAGGTCCAATTGGTACGGCATAGCCGACCGCCACCTTCATGGTTAAGTTAAAAACTTTCACATGCAGCTCACAAGGTGTGCTCTCCGTGATATCATCCACTGGGTAGCGACGAAGTGGAGCCACCGTCACTGCATCATCAGTACCATCCTGGAGCTCCGTGGAAGCCACGCTGCTTTTCCGATTCGATGGGCCGCCGGTACCATCGCATGCAGCTTCTACCATGTGCCGCTGAGATTGGCCGCTAGTACCTTGCTGGCTAAGTGCGGCAATTTGATCCTTCTGCCGCTTTAATTCTTCTTCTATATTACGCAGCCGGTCTGCAGCAGCGCGTGCTTCCATTGCCTCCCTTTCCTTTCTCCTCTGATGGCTTCTATCAGGAAATTTCTTCCTGTGCTCGGGAATCGCAATTGTCTTGGGCTTGGAGCCTGGTACGCCTCGTGTTCGTCCGTCGTGTTCCTCATTCCCAAGGGCGCGTGTGAGCTCGTCATCCTCTCTATCGGGAATGAACCGTCCCTCTGCAACATCCTTTACTGCATTTCTAATGCCTTCGATGGGTAGTAGGGGCTTATCTTTGTGTCTTCTGTTATATATGCACTTCCCTTCTGCGTCCAACGTGCCCCCATGCCCGTAAAACCAATTTCTTGCCCGTTCGATCCATGCGAGTGGCTCTGGAGTGATCCCTTTAGCCAGCAGGTCCGCCTCAAGTTTCTCCCACTTAGGCATGCTAAAGGCGTAGCCACCAGGCCCCATAGTATGGTGGTAGATCTTTTTAGCAGCATTTGCCTTATTTTTTGCAGACTTTTCCTGAGCTTCCTCCGATTTCTTGTACGCCACAAATTCTTCCCAGTCGTCCCTTATCTTCTCATACCCTTTATCGAAGTCCGGAGTCTTATTTTTCTGACAAACTCGTGTTCAATCTTTTCTTCCAGTTCTTGAATAGCTCGGCCATCTTCTTAAGAGCCCAGTCCTTGACTTTTTGCTCCATGTTTTGCCGGGCAATCTTTTCTGCCTCATTTGGATCCTCCTCATCTGGATCCACCTCTGGCGCCGGCAGGGTGAAATTAAGCATGAGCTTTCTCCAAAGTCTTTCTTTGCCCACCTCGCCGACATATCTTACTCCTCCCTCCTTTGGCTGATGCCATTCTCGAACGGTGATCGGGATGTAGTCCCTAACAAGAACTCCGCATTGCTTTACCATTTTATTTTTAACATCAGGGGGAGCAGTCGGTGTGCCGTCTTCAGCGACTTTTTCGATCCTGTACCTTTCTTGGTCGCCCAACTTTTTGGCTGGGCCTCGTTTTGTCCTTACAGAAGATTTGCTCGATCCGGAGGGCTAAAAGAAGAAAGAGCGTTAATATATGTATATAGACAGCAGAGGCTTAATTAATTAATTTATATATGCACCTCGCCGAGTTTGCAACATTTAATGTTCCACCGGAGCCTTCGGCTTCTCCCTCGTCGGCTTCTCCCTCGCCGACTTCTCCCTCACCCCAGCCGTCGGGTTCTACCTCACCGGAGCCGTCTCTTCGGTTGAGAGACTCATCTCCCTCACCGGAGTTGTTCAGAAACTGCGAGGTGACATCGCCAACATCTTCCGGCCCGCGGATTATATCCTCGAGGATGTTTTCCTGATTTTCGTCTCGTTCCATAGTTTCTGCAAATTAAGAACAATGCACAAAACTTTAGTTGGGTAACTTGTTCCATATGTCAAGATACATCTACCCACAAAAATGTGAATCGGATATGTGAATGCAAATGTGAATACAAAGGTAAATTTGCTAATTTTGCTAACACCTTAATTTGCTAATTTTGCTAACACATAAATTTTGCTAACACTTTAAATATTCTTAAACAAGCTATTTTAGGTGTATGAAAACAGTGAGAAATTGCTTGTGTTGTGTATATGTTGATTAAATTTTAGGTTTACTAAAAAGTGAACCCATAAACTAGTATCGTAAACTCGTATCGGACCACATGAACTAGTATCGTAAACTCGTATAGGTCGGAACTAGTATCGTAAACTCGTAAACTCGTATAGGTCGGAACTAGTATCGTAAACTCGTAAACTAGTATCGTAAACTCGTATAGGTCGGAACTAGTATCGTAAACTCGTAAACTAGTATCGTAAACTCGTATCGGACCACATGAACTAGTATCGTAAACTCGTATAGGTCGGAACTAGTATCGTAAACTCGTAAACTAGTAAACCCGTAAACTAGTATCGTAAACTCGTAAAGTCGTATCGTAAACCCGTAAACTCGTTAACTCGTATCGTAAACCCGTAAACTCGTTAACTCGTATCGTAAACCCGTAAACTCGTTAACTCGTATCGTAAACCCGTAAAAAAATTTCCCTAACACAAATTCATACATTTAATTTCTAATTCATATATTTAATTTTTATATCATACATTTAATTTGTAATTCATACACAAATTCATACATTGTTCTAAACCCTCACTGAGAGGGGCCGGGCGGCGTGAGCGGGGGCGTGGAGGGGCGTGGCCGGCGTGGAGGGCCTGGCCGGCGTGGAGCGGCGCGGCCGGACAGGGGCAGAGGTGAGGGTCGGCCTTCTTCTTCTTCCTACCGGACATGGGCAGAGGTAGGGGAGGTCAGGGGAAGGGAGGCAGGGGAGATGCACGGAGGCCGGCGGCGCCATGGTAGGGGAGAGGGAGCTCACCGTGGGGGAAAAGGAAGAGGAGCCCACTAGTGGTGCCACGGACGTCGACGGCGTTGGCGGGGCGCGGCGTGGCATGGGGCGGCGCGTGGAGGTGGCGCGTGGAGGCTCGGGCGGCGCGTGGAGGTGGCGCGTGGAGGCTCGGGCGGCGGCGCGGCGTGGAGGCTCGGGCGGCTCGGGCCGCGCGTGGAGGTGTCGCGTGGAGGAGCTAGGCCGCCGCGGACGTCGACGACGGCGGTGGGGCGCGGCGTGGGGCGGCGCGTGGGCGGCGCGACGGCGGGCAGCCTGACGGCGTACTTTCGCTCCGTCGCGCGCTCCTTCATCGATTTCGCCAATTTGGAGATGAATGAGGAAGAAGAAGAGGCAGAGAACCGGGACCAATGCCTCTTTTGTCCCGGTTCGTAGCAGCAACCGGGACCAATGCCCTGGCAATTAATGCCAGAGTCGCTCGCGCATATATGGACTCATTGGTCCAGGTTCTTCGTATAAACCGGGATCAAAGAGTCCTTTTTCAAAATTATTTCAAACTTTTCAGTTCTTAATGTTGTTCCCGCCTTTTTTTTTCTTATTTAGGTGTTTGAATATGAATTTCACATGGTTTTGAATCTGAAAAGACTTTCAACATAAAAAGTGTTTAAATTTGAATAAATAATCCAAAACCATTTTCTGTTTTCTAAAATAATTATTCTAACTATACAAACTATTAACCATTTTACCATTTTCAATTAAAAATGCATTAACTTTATGACATATTTTGAATTGACAAAACTTTCAACGTGAAAAGTGTTTGAATTTGTATAAATAATCCAAAATCAATTTTACATTATTATTGTCATTTTCAATTTAATATGGATAAATTCATATATTTAAATCCGTAAGTTGAAATTCGACAAATAATCCGTAAGCAGAAGTAAATGCAGAACAATTTCAGTGAACCTATATTTGTAAGATGAATGTTTGGTGTTGTAAAATGCAGAACAATTTCAGTTAATTCTATTTTTGGTGTTGTAAAATCCCATGGCAAAAAAATAACTACTAATAAAATGTTTAATACAACGGCTCACAAGCCCGCAAAAGAAACCAGATAAAAATTATTAATTCATTTATCTTTTGCATAACTAACTCAAAACCAGATTACTTATTCAGATGCTAAATATCATTAGTTGGAAATGCAGAGATAAAGAATACATTTTACACGATCGTCGTCGTAGATAGACAAACATTTTACACGATCGTCGTCGTACATAGACGTTGGATCAGGGGTGTGTTTCTTTTGAGGGACTGTGAGCTGTTGGATCAGCAGTATCACGACCACTTCGTGAGCCACATCAAGGTTTAATACATTCCATAGAATGCATTACATAAAAGGTTTAATACATTCCATAGAATGCATTACATAAAAGGTTTAATACATTATTACACATGATCCAACGTCTCACAAGCGCTTGAAAGAAACACACCCCTGATCCAACATCACCAACATTATTCTACATAAACGGACTTGCTGGCTCGAAGGCCGTAGGATTAGGGGAACGGCGGGAGGAGCCAGCCCCGTGGGCGGCCGCCCGGTTCTCGCGCGCACGTTTGCGGCGGAGGGCAAGATCCATGGAGGATGAGTCTTTCAGTGCCCAATCCAGCTCGGAAGCCTCCTTCGCTTTGAGCTGGTAGGCAGTCTTGGCTCACTGGACAGGGTAGTCACGGACAGACTGGAAGGAGGCTTCCATGGCCTCCTGTATCTGCAACCCACAACCCTCTTCCCCGTCGTCGCTCCAGTCGAAGTCGTCGTCCTCCTCCTCCTCCGCGGGAGGAGCGGCGACGCCTGGTGGAGGTGCAGCGGCGCCAGGTGGAGGTGCGGCGGCACCTGGTGGAGCAGGAGGCCGGTAGCTGGGCATTCCTCTCCACGCCGGGCTCGTGGGCATACGGCGGGATAGGCTCCCGCGGTTGCGCCCAAGCGCCCTCTACCTAGCACGCTCGACCTCGTCCAGAAGGCGCTGCGGCGGGCGTGGCGGATCCATCTCGTGGAGACGATGCGTTCATGGCTAGGAATGGTGGATTAGGGTTTACCCCGTCGGCGACAATATATAAAGACCTCCAGGGCAGCGCTGGGGGAGGACACGTGCCCAGGGCAGCGCTGGGGGAGGACACGTGTCGTGACCGCAAAGCCTGCCTTTAGTCCCGGTTGGTGTTACCAACCGGGACTAAAGAAGCACACGGATCGTGTGTTTCTTTCAAGCGCTTGTGAGACGTTGGATCAGGGGTGTGTTTCTTTTGAGGGATTGTGAGCTGTTGGATCAGCAGTATCACGACCACTTTGTGAGCCACATGACCCGGTTGGTGTTACCAACCGGGACTAAAGAAGCACACGGATCGTGTGTTTCTTTCAAGCGCTTGTGAGACGTTGGATCAGGGATGTTTTTCTTTTGAGGGATTGTGAGATGTTGGATCAGCAGTATCACGACCACTTCGTGAGCCACATGACCCGGTTGGTGTTACCAACCGGGACTAAAGAAGCACACGTACCCTATATATAGCCCCCTCCCGGACATGTTCAGCACTCAGTGTCTACTCATTGTAGTTCATTTTTTGTGATCCTCTAGCATGGCCTCCAACTTTAGCTTCTCCTTTTCTGTATCGCATTCTCGCTTTGCATCAGAAATGACCCCACCAAGACCATCAGCGGGCTCATCTGATGCCCGATGTTCACCTCCTTCTTCTTCAACGTCTTCCATTACAGTATCACCGCATTCTTCAGGGAACATAGGATAGTTGTCATCATCCTCCTCTTCTTCATTGTCTTCCATCCTAACCCCTCTTTCTTCGTGCTTGGTCCAACAATTATAGCTGGGCATGAAACCTCTCCGAAGCACGTGGCCTTGAATGGTTTTCGAGTTAGAGTACTCCCTGACGTTCCGACAGTCAACACATGGACAAGGCATAAAATTATCCACTTTGTTTGCCTCAGCCACATCGATAAATTTATGCAGGCCTGCAATAAATTCAGAACTGCGTCGTTCGCCGTACATCCATCGCATCCGTGCATCCATCTGCATCATATAATTAAGTTTATCAAATACCTTTACAATAACATCTTGAATAGTGAAATGACCACCGTACATCGACACGTGCAATATTTCTGTATCAATTACAGATGAAACGGATAAAGTTGCTAACCTCGGCCGAGGATATCATCTTGTGTGAACTTAAGTGTGGCTCGGGCATTTCATCGAACACATCTTATGCGTGGCAAAGGAAAAAAAAAAGTAGCACCCACTTCCCACCAATCCAACCAGAAAAAAAAACAGAGGAGAGAAGATAGGGGGTGGGTTATTTATAGGCAGAGGAACCGGGACCAATGTCCCCAACCGAACCGGGACCAATGGTCCACGGGGCCTGGCAGCTCGAACCGGGACCAGTGCCAGGCATTGGTCCCGGTTTTTCTGTGAACCGGGATTAATGGCTAGTTCGGCGCTGGACGAAAGGTGGGTTTTCTACTAGTGTAATCCTCGACCGTCCAAAGGTTGTATACGCCATGCATGCATATGTACTTGTATTTATAGGTTTGTCCACATGTGAGAGCGCATTTAGCAAGCCCAGATTTGTTAGTCCAAAGTACATCCACTTTTTGTCAAACTTGAGACACTTATTTTTGGACGGAGGGAGTATATTATTACGGTGGCTATGTTAGATGTTTCTATGCACTAGGATGAATGTGTTAGACTATTTTAGTGTGTTAGACCAGAACAATTATTATAATATTTTGTTAGTACCGATATCTCCGAATACTTAGTGTGTTAAACCAGATGTGTGTGACTACTTCAATTTCTTAACCTGATATGAATTGTTAGAACATGTTATTTCTCTTCTAAAATTATGTTCATGCATTCATTCTAATTCTATAATATGTATCTTATTTTGGTCATATTGTACGAGAATCAAGAGAAGTAAGGTGTGTGAGGTCGTGCATGTTTCTCTTCTACCTCTTTATATACACCTCACAATCGTGGTAAGTCCAGTAATCATTCGAACTTGCATTTAATTAGATTATCTTTTATGGTGTTCACATTCTTACATTGATGACAAATTGTGTCATTCTAACATTAAAACATCTAGTTACATGGCTATAAGAATGAGGAGGCACACAAGTTGCAATGATGATCAAGACCTTCCTTTGCCTTCTCTTGCCACCGTCGTGTTGGTAAGAGACTAATCTTTTAAGTTTGCATTTATTAAAAATTTCTATGTTTATATTCATACACTAATGAATATTTTGTAATAAAAACTTGCAGGGTCTTTGAACAACACTTGAAAGTATGGAGGTGCGCATGCTGCAACACGGGTGGCGTCTACTCTTAAAATAGTAGGCCCATGATGCATAAGTCATCATCTTCTTGCTTTTTCTAACATGATGATCGACGATGGCAACGAAAGGTATGAGAGAAATATCCAGCTTCCTTTTTTAATCCTTCGGAACTTACCATACCACACGGAGATAGAGACTTAACCAATAAAGCTATATTCTTCTTTTGTCTATCTTTCACATTTGTATAGCTAGCAGTTGACACTTTGTCATAATGTACGAATACAAGGTGTATCCACGATGAAATATGATTGAGATTTTATACTGTTTTTGGTTGTAATATTCATGATATATGTGTTATTGTAGACATAATGCAACTGGGGCAAAAACTACTAGCATATATCTTGCAGGTACTGCTAGTCGGTAATGCAAAAAACATGTGCGACGATAGTTCTACTAGCAGACACGATTGTATTCAATCAAACATTTGTGATAAACTTGAAATGCAAATGACAAAAGATGTTTGAGCGTGTGCTATCATGCTAAAACCAACACACGTTATTGTGGGATAAATGTGTGTGATGGTCTTCACCACCTCACACGTGTACAAATGGTGAACCCTATCGTCCACGATTTAGTGTCTATGTGCAATTTACCCCCATTGCCCCTAGTGTAGTGATGGCAATTTTGTGTAATTGTTTGATCCGTACTAGTGTAAAGACGTGCGCGCGTCCATGTGTTTCTATGTAGTATGTATCCATTCGAGCAGTTCGTGGGTATAATTACTATGCTTAGAACATGTATTGGTCCAATGCTGTGGATGGGGTTTCTGCAAGTCAAGTGAAGAACTCACAAACTATTGATGTGCTTGTACCTCGACTTGTGGAGGGGCTATCTAGGAAAAGGATAATGGGAATGGAATAATGTTGGGAGGATAATTCCTGCTTTGGAGATCATCGTGTTATGTACAATAACTTCAATATAGGTATACAGAAACTTGGCCCGCCATTTTTAAGAATGTGATCAATTTTTGGCACACAATGCGTTCATAAATGTTTAGTTCTAATTCTATACGCATGGGTGCGCAATACGGAATCGTGTGCATACAAAAGCAAATCTAAATTACAATTTAGTTCCCCTTTGAAAGTTCTAAGCTTAAAAAAATATCTATGTAGAATTTTCACCGTAATACGAACAATAGAATATTAATTCTTATAGGCCTAGTTAAGACCATGGACAAAAAAGTCATCGTCGTATGAGAGGCACTAGGTCCACCTTTTGAAGTTAAAAAGTCATCAAGTTTTAGCATGCCAAGAAGCACCAGATGGGTACATGACAATGTTGGCCGTAGCATCAGACATGCATGTGAGCGCGTCCTGATCGATCCACACCTCTATGGGAGAGCGGCAATATGTCGGTACTTGTCGATCAAGTTTGAGCTTCATATAGCGCATGAACTAATTTGAATTGTTTGTGTGCATGCGAGAAGTCTACCCCGTTACCTAGAAATATTTTGGCTAGCTGCAAGGTGAAATTTACAAGTTGGAGGTGATCTTACCACTACCTTGTCCAACCATATAGGTTTTTTTATCGGTTTGCATGGTCACGTGGTACTGGTTGTTGCTTGGTCGGAATTTTATAGAGTTAAGCCGTGCAAAATGATGTATGTGTTTTTTTTTACAATTTGATTTGAAAGGATTGTTTGAAATTATACCAAAAATAAAATAAGGTTATAGATCCTAAAATGATGCACACATGCTATAACATTGAGTACAAACTACGAGTGGGCATTAACCAACCACATGCCCACTCTAGTATGCCTAGATAAGTTTTATAACCGCCGAACCAATCAACCATATCCATTGAGCAATGTGGGGTCCATCATACCGAAACCAACACGGATGGACTCCACCTGTCCTTTATAATCTATGATATTTGTGAGAGGTCGCACATCTTTGTCGTGTTATCATTGGCTACGAGGTTGAATTCTTTGCACTACTTTCTAGAGTATTTATATAGATATTTTATTGGCACGACTGTTAGTGCACTCAAACAATCATACGACGTGTAATAAACAATACAACAATACCATAAGTTGTAATTTATCTAATTAAATTAAGTATATGAGGTATAGAATTGCACGATAGCTCATGAAATCACAAATTATCCCGTAGCTCGGTCAACTGCCCATGAACTGTTGGGTGCAGAGATCGATCGGAAATTCGGAATCAAACTGGGGAATGGCTCGGGGCATCTCCTGCGGTGTCGTCTATGGATCTACATGGTACTTACTTGCATTTTGCTGCGTAGCAAAAAAGCTTAGGACGCACCCTTCCCATGTGGTAAGCAGCAGCACGTACATACAAGTACTGATTATAGAAGTACAACTTGGCTTTTTCGGGAGCGGTTATCTTTTAGGCGTGCTAAGACCCTGAGCATTCCAAGTGTCAATCATCTTATACATGCAACAAGGTAAAAGCAAGATCCTGTCCAGCAAAAGTAATCATCGTTTAATTAAGATTTAGTTGAGCGGGTTTCGCCGGCGCGGCGGTCTGCGCGAGGACGGTGATGCCAGAGTCCAGAAGGACCTCTTTGTAATTTCTCTTATTTTCTGGACTTTTCTGTGGAAGCCTGCTTGATGTATCTGTGATTTCCTCACAAAAAAAATAGTTGAGCTATGCATTGGTCCAAAGTACGTACGACAATGAATATTGTTTGTTTTCCCATGTTGGATTCCGTTATTTTGGTCCTCGTCTTGGGGAGATTAAACCTAGAAAATTAACATATAGAAATTTGCCAATTAAATAACTCATCATCTTGCCTAGTTAACCTAATTTATTCTTCGATATACTAGCGGGCTCATATAGTTTTTGTAGGTGGGGATAAGCTTTGGACTCTCCGCCTACCGTTCAACCATACATATTCAACAAGATGGCGTGAATGAGTAAAAAGTCTTTGAATGATAACCGCTACGCATGTGTCCCCTACCAGACGTGATAAGAATGATAACATAAATATTAGCACGAATCTGTTCAACTGTGTGTTGGAGATTCGAGTTGTCAGTATTTAAGGAAACATATTTTCTAATTTTATCAATAAGAATCATGGTCATCTCCATTTAATGAGATAAAAATGAACATAAAGTGTTTTTCCTCTTTGCACCGCTGGCTAGCCTTGCTTCGTTGTCTCTACTTTTGAAAGCTCCCTCCCTCCCTCTCGACCCCTCCGCGTCGCCACCCCAGGGCGGCGCCAGGGGATCAGATCCCGGCCCCTCTACTCCCCCTCATGGCCGGTGAAGCCTGCCGCCGGCCTCGGCCGCGGTGGCGGCGGCGCCCGGCGCCAAAGGCGCTAGGGCCGGAGGTTGTGGCGGCCACCATCGGGCGTGACTGGGGCGCCTCGGGCAGGGGGCTGTGCACGGCGGCCATGGCGGCGGCCTGGCCGTGCGGCGGCGATCGGCGGCCGCGATGCGACGGCGGTGGCTGTGGATCAGGCTTCTCGGCCTGATCCGTCTAGGCTCGGCTTTGGCCGGCCGGGACGTGAGATGAGGCTGGTTTGGGGCGATTGGAGATCCTCTACCGGCTAGCCGTCAGCGCTGTTCGTCTTCATGGCGAGAGTGCTCGCGGATCCATCCAGCGGCGAGATCTGGGCGACACGGCTTCCGGTGAAAACCGCGCCGGCTGCGGTCTTGGCGGACTATGGCAGCGTCTCTGATGTTGTTCCCCTCTCGAGGCATCATCGTTGCAGGCCGTGTAACCAAGATCGGGATGTTCCGGGGGAAACCCTAGATCTAGGTCTCCCAGATCGGACGATGATGGCCTTTTCAGGGGCGTTCTCCCTCCTGGGGGCATCGTTTTGGAGCAGCTGCTGGTTGGGACGGGCAAGAGGAGGTGGCGTGTTGAGGCATCTAGCACGTCGACGACGGCGAGTCTTGGCGGCGCAGCGCAGCGGAGTCTCGGCGCTAGACGTGTGACGATGGTAACGCGCAGATCGGATATGTTGTCTGGCGTCGTGGCGACATTGACGACATGCCTGACAAGGTTGATACTTGGTCCCTGTCCTGAAGATGATGGTGGGTTTTGAGGAAGACGGTGGCGGCGACTTCTGTAGCAGGTGCATCGGTGCCACTGAGAGTCTGCTGGACTGGTTGTGCCCCTTGGTCGCTATCGGGCGGCTTGGTGTGGCCTTCGGTTTTTTGATGATGTGCGTTGGTGTGTGTCACCCCCTTCATCCGGGTTGTAGGTGTAGCGAGCTGTCGCTAGTTTGGTGGTTCACTTCGGGTTGATCCTTGTATTCCTCTTGTAAGGTTTGATTGAATAATTGCGGATGGTTGTGTGCATCACTCGATGCAGAGGCCGGGGATCCGCACCCCCTTTTCTAAAAAAACATTATAATGAAACCGAAAGGATTATAGATGTATCACTTGGTGACTATACCTGCTCAAGTCGATCACACATTTTATTGTTTCCTAATAATTGTATCTATTCCTTGCCCCGCCATCGAGGCAATAGTAATAGACTATAGAGGAGAGAAGTGTTTTGCCTCCCGGGTCCATATACACCCTCCATTTGTAACAAATTTCCAAATGGCACAATTTTTTTTAAAAATAATTACGCATACATTTGCATTGTATGTGTGCATAAAGTTGTTTCATTAAAAATCGTCCTTGTGGGGACCCCGGACTAGCTGTCCGAAATACCCGATTATGCTTAACACAACGATCCCGTGATCAGTCTGTCGTTGCACATAATCTGAACTGAAAACCATAGTTTACATCCATTACAATACCGAATTAAAGTCTTACACAAACGGTCTTTTAGACCAAGTCTTACATAGGTGCCTTCATGGATCAAACCAGATTATTCAGCGGAAGCTACGACGTAGTAGGCAAACACTTCCTAACACCAACCCGACAGGCAGCTGATTTATGGAGATCCCTAGTTCGCATAGTAGTCGCCATACTCCTCTTCGGCATAGTGCTCCTCGAGATCTGGCTAAAACAATAGCCAGGGACAAAACCAATATGAGTACAATTGGAATTGTACTCGCAAACTACCCCAACTTGAACATGTCCTAGTTTTACTTTTATTTAATAAAACTTTTTATTTAGTGAAAACATCTCTATGTCTTTATTGAAAAAGGATAAGAAGAACTTTATAACTTTCCTCCACCAAAACACCATTTTATTTATTTCTCCAAAACTCCTCCTTTTTTCGACCATAGCCCTTCATGGTCCAATTTGCCTCCAACAACCGCATACCGATCCTTTGGTATAGTTGTATAAAAATATTCTGCACTTCATTTTGTTTTTAAACTCAATTTTTTTACAAAAACTTGCACATGGTCTTAGGACAGCCTTCCAACTGTCCATTACCGAGGAGTCAGCTATTCGAATAGTTTTACACTCTGCAGAGGTAGCACGCTTTTCCCACATCCATCCGGCAACTCATCGTGTCAGCCACGTCCCGCCATACAAGGTGTATGCGAAGTTGAGTCACCGACCATAGCCTGTCCTTTACTCATGCTAGTATAGGACCCTGCCCGTATGACACTTTCTATCGACACTCAGTCTAGCCCTTCGGAGTCTAAGTGTGAGGACTCATAGTTTTGCCCGGCGACCCAAAGGTGGCATCTTCTATCCTCTTTCTCATTTTAGAGGGCCCAGGTCAGGGGTAGGTCACCGAACCATCCCCTCATGAAACGGAGTCATCTCCGTTGTTGAGGTATCCCACACTAATATGAGCAAATTATATGACTAAGCCCCATCCCATATGGGGGTAAATGTGGTCGCACAATGTATGATTGGTCGTCATAGTACTAGGACACAATGTGCATTTTTCACAAACATCATCATCCTCCATTTCTTCACTTCAACACCGACATCTCGGTATTCCATATCCATACAAGTATTTTCAAATGAGTTTTGAATAAACAATATTTTTTCCCCATCCTATAGTTTGAAAAGGAATTTCCATCTAATATCTCCATATAGGGTGTCAAAATAATATACTTGTATTTTGGAAAAAAAAGGTTTTCAAATTCATAGCTTTAGTGGCAAACACCACATAAATCATTTATGCTCTTTATGAGTAAAACATGTGAACCAAAATAGATGTATATAGATGCAAACCCAGAGAAGTAGCTTGCCTTGCTCAGCAAAGTTCTCGGGGTCTTGCTCCTGTTGTTTAAAGTATTCCCCCTCCTCGCAAGTCCCGGCAACAATCTCGTCTAAACGTCAAACAAGTAATACAAACTATCACTACACTACTCAACCAACATCACAACATTACAAATATTAAACCCTTCAAATAGCTACTGTAACACACAAGGCAAACAATTTGTGTTCAAATTAATTGAATTTACCATTATTTAAATATGACTTAAATAAGGCAGAAACTAGTTGTACACGTTTAAATGTATAACTCAAGTTCTGTTGGTCACAAAAATACAAACTCAAATTCTATAGATAGCTACTGACATCTAGAAGACAACACAATTGGATTTGGATTAACTTGCGCTACCAAAATCCCTACATAATTGTTTTGTTACAGAAGCTTATTAATCAAGTTTTGGCTACTGCCTAAGTTCTGTTGATCATAAAATTAAATCCTTTTAGGGGTAACTAACACTGATTAAATGTGATCTAACAAAATTGTTCCTAATTCATTTGGGTTAAGCATTGATTTTCTATAATTGTTTCAGTACAGAAGGTGTTACTAATTTTAATCTAACGCTAAACAAATACTATTGCTTAATTTGTTCTACTAAAATTAGGGAAGCTAAGTGATCACAGTACTAAGCTAACAAAATTGGATTGGAATTATTTGGGTTAATAGAGTAACAGAAACAAACAAGTTTATTTTAAACCTTCTGTGGCACTTTTAATACTACACATTTGTTATTAATCTAAACAATATGAAACCAATTTGGTTGGTTTAACAATTTCATAAGCTAACCAGAGAATTTTGATTCGATTTATTTGGACTTATGAATCTCGAGATATTGAATTTGAAAGTTGGGTCCAGTACTGACTTTTTCAGAGAATTGAAATTAGGAAAACTAGCTTTACTGGATAATGTTGAGAATCCTGACGGGTGGGGTCCACTCGTCAGTGACTCAAACAGAAACGTCTCCTGTGTGGAGAAATGTTTAAAACACTGACAGTGGAGTCCGCTTGCCAGCGTCTCACCTAATCGAAGCGGCACGGCACCGTGGATCTATGATCCAACGGCTCACGACGGCCACGAACGGCGACAACCTAAAATGGGTGGCGCCGCCGTGCCAGCGATGGCGAGGTGCTCGATTCGCTCACCTAGGGGCTCTGGAGATGGCATGGAGGATGTAGATCGATTGCGGCGGCCTGGGGAAGCTTGCTGGAGGAGTTGCACTTCCTGGGATGGTCCAGATCGTCGGCGGCGAGCAGCTCCACTTCCGTGGCCACGGCACGTCGACGGAGAGATGTTCCTAGGCATTCCTGGGCACGACAGAGGCGGGCAAGTGAGTGCATTGAGCTAGAGAAGCAAGATAGAGGGTCCAGAGGAAGAGAAGAGAGAGAGCAGCAGCACGACTGCGGGGTCGTCTTCAACCTCGGGCACGGCCGAGCTTGGAGCACGGCCACGGGCAGCAGCAGCTTCGCTGCAGTGGCTCCGCC
This sequence comes from Poa pratensis, assembly GCA_947311845.1. Taxonomy (NCBI): domain Eukaryota; kingdom Viridiplantae; phylum Streptophyta; class Magnoliopsida; order Poales; family Poaceae; genus Poa; species Poa pratensis. The sequence goes on along the minus strand of CAMZMU010000128.1, from coordinate 75,431,231 downwards.
CTCCTGGCGGTGGACGGGTGAGTGTAGAGTGAGGGAGAGACAGTGGTGAGGCGTGTGGAGAGAATGCGAGGCTTGGGGGTGCTTTTAAGCTCGAGGTTCGGTCCATGGTGATCGTGGTGCACGAGCGGTGCAGGGAGTGGGAGAGCTTGCCATTGACGGGCGAGGCTGTGCGGGCACGTCGACAGATGGCGTGAGAAGGCAGTGGCGCAAGAATGGTCGCGTGGGGATGAGCACATCAAGCTCGGAGTGGTGACGGCCGTGGGCGCGCGGACGGCGTTCGACGGAATGCAAGCGTCATTGCTGACCTCGCTGGGCGATGCCACTATGTCCTGGGGGGCGCGGGGAAGCTAGGGAGAGGCTGTGAGGTACTGCGCTGACGAACGGTGCAGTGGAGGCTCGAGGTCGTCAGCGATGACCTCGCTCGGTCATGGGCACGGCGCGCATGGGCGCGATCAAAGGCGCACGTGTGCTGGGCTTCTAAGGCGTTCTTATCTGGTCTAGCAGGAACGGAGGGGTAAGGGGATGGAGTGGCACGGTGCTGGGCCATCGCGGCGTCCTCCTTCGTCCTCCTCCACAGTGGCGGCCACGGGCGGCATGGGCGCGAGCTCCTGCCCATGGCGGCGACTCCAATCGGTCAAATTGCACGTTTCCAGCGTGCTCTGGCTAGTGGGGGTGGTGAGTGGGGTGAGAGGGAGCAGGTGGGATGAGAGGTTTGCTGAGATTTGCTTGAATTTGAACGAATTTGATTCGGATTTGGGAGGAGTTCATCTGTGCCCACAAGGTGTTCGATGAAATGTCTGAACCAAAATCAATTTCAAATTTCTGCAAATTATTTTCATAATTTGCTTCATATTGATTTATCAAGGTTTGTGGTCCTGTTGGGGTATTTATTGGGTAAGTATAACATGGTGCACTTTGATGATCCAAAGAGTTTAAGAAAGAAAATAGAATTTTAATTTAGATTTTTTGGGAGTATCTTTGGAGAGGGAAAAGTTGTAGGAATAAAATGAGAGTGATTATATTATCACTTCTCTAAATGTTGTGTGAAGGAAATATTGGTTTCTCACTTTGAGAAATTTTTATGCCACTTGCCACATTGTGTGATTGTTTTAACTTTTATTTTTGTTTTCAAAGTGTTTAATTTGAACAAACAAACATCACAAGCAAAAAGGAGCAATCAACACACATCAAGCAACAAAAGTTTTTGTTGGTTCCAAATTTTTGACTAATACAACTTATTATAAATTTGGGATGTTACAGTCCTTTTTATGAGATGTGTAAAATATAAAATGGTTATAAAATAGGGGTTTCACGGGATTTTCTTATGTCCAAAAATAGCTTTTCGCAAAACTTTATATGCGCACATAGAATATGGAGATGTATGTACGAATTTTTTTTTTCATAATTTTGTAATAAATCGAAATGTGTTTCTTCGGTAAAGGGAGCATATGCACTAGTGAGCCAAAATGAAATTTGCCTATAAAGATGTTTTATTTGGTTGATAGAGACATAACAGTTTTTCTACATATGTGTAGAGACGGTCTCTACATAAGTATATAGACGATTGGTGAAGTGTCGCATACTTGCAAAATGCATATGCATGTGGGCCACTGCTCATTTAACCTTGATTATGTACCACACAAATGTGCTTTGTTTTCTTGGTGTTATAACGGGATAATACTAAATAAATAAGTGTGTGTAACTTTGACAACTATTAATATGGGCAAGTTCTGAGGTACATAAAATAATTATTATTTAGTGAAAATTCTTACCCGAAGGGTAACTAGTCCAAGCTGATTCTCGACTTTCCGGCACTTCTCGGGTAGTAACACAATGGATAAACATCACCAACTTAAAGTTCTCTCGCGAGTCTATCAATGTTTTCTCACCGTGCCAACAACCAATCGCAAGTCTAAGTCCAACCGTCGATCCTATCCGTCGAACCTATCTGTGTGGTCAAATGTATCTAAGTTACATATTATTCTTAGACAAAAATCTTTGATCCCTACATTTACATCAACAGATACTTGTGCTACTTGCTTGAATAAATAAAAAGTATAGGTGCGGTATGCCGAATTACGGTCCGTGCTAACTCTGTAATATGCAGACCCCACTAGAAGGAGTTGGCGCGCTTTGTTGCGCCCGAGGATATTATTGCAGTTATCAATACATGACATACTGATCTGAGTAAAAATTAGTGTCGCATACATGATTAGGTAAAAATTCATAACCTTTTTTTACAAAATATTGTACATATTGGTCTAGCACCTGCAATATAAACCATATAATACAAAAGTAACAACTTTGAATTTGTTAATCTCTTAACGAGGTGAGCCCGACAACTGGTGTGTAGAGGCGGAGGAGCCGCGCAAGGCGGAGCTAGTCGAGGTGCAGCCAGAGGCAGAGCTATGGTGTGTCACTCGTGCTCATGTTGGCAGGGAAGGAGGAGGCACAATTAAAAAGTGGAAGGGAGGAGGGCTGCTCGGGTGGCTCGTTTGCCGAAGCTACAAAATGACGTCATTGGTGGGCACGCACGAGACGAGAGCTAGCAAGGTCAACACTCGAGGCCGAATCCCTGCCGATCTGTGGTTCCCTTGAAAAGTGGTGGTGAATTATCGATCGAATCGGCAGAGTTATGGCGGAGCTACCGGATTCGAGGCCAAATCGCTGGGAGAAGTCAGCAGTGGTCGCTGGAGGAGAGGCGTGAGGGCAACATGAAATTCTGATTGGCAGTTGTCCTGCACACGTTGACCTTTCTGTTATATAGCAGCGGCCCAAATATTTAGTTTTACAACACTTTTTTTTGTTTGACAAATATAACTGGGAAAATTTACATCAAGTACAATTGCTGGAGCAAGATTTTTGGTCCCAAATGACCTAATACGGGCGAGAGTCGATGGTGGCCACATGCCGGGGGGGGGGGGGGGGGGGGAGCGACAGCCGACATCCATCGATGCCAAATCCCTCCCGATCTGTGGTGCCCCTATAGAGTGGTGGTGAATTGTAGCCGAATTGGTAAGAATTATGGCGGAACTGCCGGATTCGAGGCCAAATCGATATGAGAAGTGGTGACGGTGGTCACATTAGGAGAGTTGTGAGGACGACATGAGACTTCCGTTTGACAGTTACCGTGCGCGTGTTGCTTTTTGATATCTAGCATCAGCCTAAGTGTTTATATCTGCAACACTTGGTGTTTTGTTTAACAAAAGATGGCAAAATTTACATTAAGGGCGGCTATTGGAACAAGATTTTGGCTTCAAATGACTTAAAAACAATTATGACCTAAAATAGGGCAGCTATTGAAAATGCTCTAAAAGGGGGAAACACCACGAAAAAAGTCATTGTAGCTCGGGTTACATGTATCCCTATATTTTAATTTTTTCAAAATAGTATTTTCAAGTTTCAAAAAATTATAAAAATAAATCTGGACGTAGTCTATACCTTATCCTACAATTGAGCAAATTTTCAATACAAAATTCTTAATATTTTTGGTTATGTAAAAAAACAAATTCTGAAAGAATTTGGAGATGCCCTATTCACACACCCGATCTATATTTTTGTCTTTTTTGTGTAGCGTAGAATACAACATATTTTGGATTAAGATTTTGTATCCTTGTAGGATATATCTGTGGCTATATGCACATATTTTTTCAGATTTTTTTGACACTTACTAAATTATATTTCAAATCTTCAAAATAAAGTGCTACATTTAGCCTGGTCTACAAAACACTACACTCGAAAACACCGTAATTTTATATGCAGTAGATAGAAAATAAGTCTTTGTATACAAATAATATTATTTTTTTACCTTTATCTAAACCATGGAAGGTTGACATGTGGAGAAAAAGAGATCTCTATTTATAGGAAGCTTAGTACTTTGAAGGAAAATAATATTCTTTTTACTTTTATCTAAACCAATGAAAGGTTGACATGTGGATCAACAAGGAAGCTCTATTCCTAGGGAGGTTAGTTTTTTAAAGGATGTACTATGTGAGCACCACACGGCGCCAGCTACCAGCCTCACTACTACCCATGGTGAGCTGACTCAGCCACCACCACCCCCAAGAAAAGAAAGCAAAAAACCAAAGCTGCCCAACGTCTCCCTCGAAGTCCCCGTAGTAGTTTAATCGCCGCAGCTCACAAGTGTCAATCATCGGATGGTCGAAAAACGGCAAGATGACTAGATTGAGGCCGTGCAAGACATTTCCAAATGGGGTTACGTAGCTTCGTACTTTTCAGGTACCTCTCTCGTTTTATACTGACACAAAAAAGGCTCGGCTCCCTGAAAACTTCGGTGGAAAGTTCATGCGTACATCTACTTGCAAGTTGCAATTAAGTTAAAAATCTCCGAATCTCCTATTTCAAGTAGACAAAGTGGGCGAGCATGTTACTTTGCTACTCGGCAATATTTGGGGAGGTGCGATTTTTTCAAACCAATCAGCCAGCTCCGCGCGCTGCACTACTCATTCAGACAGAAGGAGCTAAACAAATATCGTTCCGTACTCTCATACCTGGGATGTACAACTCGTTCATGTGCTTGCCCTTTGGTCTCGATGATAAAAGTGTCAGATGTGCTTCCTACACTTTCGAACAGCGGCGACCTGGCCTAGCTGGAGTTCGAGGCTAAGCTGGCGGTGGGTGGTGTGGTATGTTGTTTCTCGGCTAAGAGCATCTTTAAATGGACAAATATGATCCTCTATATGGGTGTATTCGGTTACCTGCATGATTTTGGTCCATTTGCATCTGTGGTTCTCCAGTGGCCGGCGGAGGAAAAACGAGTCCTTAGCTACGTTATGCAGTCTGTTTGGTTGCCTACAAAGAGCATTAGTACAGAACGACACATCGGATACCCCTCTATGGAAACGGCACGAGTTAGACGATGGAAAATCCCGCCCGCACTGGGCCATAAGAGGCCCGCAACAAAGTCAACGAGTGAATAGGGAATAAATATTGCATGAAGGAAAAAAAAGGTTGGGTGTGTGAAATGGTGTCAAACCAAGGCCCTTTACCCAAAAGGTGAAGGATGTCAGTGTTGTGCTTGGCAAGGGAAAGAAGCACCCTCATAATAAGGGTGTGTGTGGAAGAAAACAGTTGTATTCTAGGAGTTACCATAATGAAAAGATCTTAACGCACGCCATTGCATCAATGTCATGCATGTACTCCCTCCGTTCCAATGAATAAGGCTTATAATTTTTTGGAAAAGTCAAGGTAAGTAAACTTTGACCAAATTTTTAGAAAATAATATTAACAACTATAATAGTATATAGATATCACGTGAAAATATATTTCATGATGTATCTTAGGATGGTTATTTTGTATTGTACATGTTCATAATTTATTCAAAAAAACTTGGTCAAACTTAACATTGTTTGACTTTAAAAAAATAATATAGGCCTTATTCATTGGAATGGAGGTAGTAGTAGATAAGAACATATAGGATGGCATTAAGTTAGAAGTGGATTTCATTTATTGGAAATTAAGACCAATGTTAGCTCCAAGAAATAAAGAATGTTCTAGTGGTTTCTCCCACCTACTTGTTACACGTTTACAAAGGAGAAGCTATGATAGTTCTTACATTTCATGTTTGGTCTGAAACTTTCGTCTATTTACCATGCAAAATCAGGAGTCTTCTCTCTTTTGAAGAAAATAAACTAATTAGGATGAAGTCATGTGATTGACATCCGAAATAAGTTGTCTAAAAATGTTGAAGAGACACATATGAGGTTATGTGAATTGTTAGACAATTTACTAGCAGGTCTAAAATCTATAAACACTAGCTGATATGCATAGGAAGTTTTGAGGACTCTAGACCATATGCAAATGTTCTTCCCACGTTCTCTTTTCGACATAATGGTCCATCTAATTACACAAATTGTGTACAATATAAAGATGTGTGGTGTGTTTATATGTAGTATGTATCCATTTGATAGGCTCATGGGTATAATCCAACACTATGTTGAGAACAAGTATTGGTCCAAGGTTTGTATTGTTGAAGGATACACGTAGAGGAGGTGGATGAGTTCTATTCACGTTGTGTAAATAACTCACGAACAACTGGTGCGCTTGTGTCTTGATCGTGAGGAGGGCTTACTGGAAAAGGCATATTGGTAATAGAATAATGTTAGGAGGATTCTAAGTTATTTGACATGATGGGTTTTTCGGTCTTCCGGAATATGAAAATAGTACTTGTGCACGGGTAAACACTTTGCTTACGCCCTATTTTCCCTTGCACTTGCAATTCCCTCTTGATTCTTAAGGTTCATGTTGTGTGAAGAGGATATCAACTTCTGTACAATGGCTAAATGATAGGTCTACCGAAACTTGGCATGTCTTTTTTTACGTACGTTGCCAAATTTGGAACATAATGCATTTATCTTGAATGTATAATTTTAATTCTGAATGGAGGAATGCGCAATATCGAACCATATCACCCGAGAAACTTGGTGTCCATCATAACGAAACACAACGTGGATGGACCCTACATTTTTGTTTGAGACTTTGGATGGACCCTACATGTCCTCTGTAATCTAAGATATTTGCGTATTTGTCTTATTATCATTGGCCAAATAGCAAAGTTGAATTCGTTTGCACTAACTTCTAGAGTTATTTAGCTATTTTAATGGAACGTCTCGTAGTGCGCGCTCTGACAATCATACGACCTATAATAAACAATACAACGTCTATCTTAAATAAATTAAGTCTATGAGTTATATAAATTGCACGGTAGCTCACAAAATCACAAATTAATCTGTCAGCTGGGAATTGCTATGATGTGCTGTCTATGGATCGATGTGGTACTTATTTGCACTTTGCAGCGTAGCAAAAAACCATAAGGCACACCCTTCCCATGTGGTAAGCAGCATCACACACATACGCAAGCCTTGAGCATTCCAATTGTGTAAATCATCTTATACATGCAACAAGGCAAAAGCAAGATCTTGTCCAGCAAAAGCAATCATCGGTTGAGGTTTAATTGAGTTATAAATGCATCGGTCCGACGTACCTACGATATTATATATTATTTGTGTTTCCATGTTGGATTTTGTTATTTTTGTCCCTGGTATTGAGGAGCTTAATTAAACATAGGGGCTTAATAGGAATTTTGTGTAGTAAAGAACTCAATATCAAACTAAGCTGTTATTTGATTATATATAATCAATAAAGTAGACCTTGCGGTCTAATGAAGTTGTACCTTATGTTTTTTCATGGGTGGATAAGCTTTGAATTCTCTGTCGACCGTTCAACCATACATAACCAACAAAATGGCGTGTAAGGGAAAAAGTCTTCGAATGATGAAGACTACGCATGTGTCCCCTACCAGAAATGATAAGTAGAATAACATAAATATTAGCACAAATTTACTCAACTACATGCTGAAGATTCGAGTTGTCGTAATTTTTTCAAAGGACACAATTAAGGGAATATATTTTTAATTTATCAATAGGCATCAAGTCATCTCCATAATGATAAATAAATGGAAGATAAAGTGGATTGTTTCTCCTGTTTGCACCACGTGCAACCTTTGTTGTTACTTTCGAATATATATTATAATGAAACCAAAAATATCATAGATGCCACTTCATTTATAACATGTTGAAGTCAATCACACATTTTGTTGTTTCCTCATAACTGTATCTACATGCTTGCCCCGCTATAGGACATCACTGGGTCAAGTGTCACATGCTTCCTAAATATACATGCATGTAGTCCATTGCTCATTTAACCTCTATTATGAACCACACAAATGTGCTTTGCTGTCTTTGCATTATAATGGGAAGATAAGAAAATATGTGTGCGTAACTTCGACAATTATATGGTCGATTTAGAAAACCATCTAGACTACCATGCATTCATCAAATTGTTTACAAGCGGGACTGGTCCCACAATAGGAGAACCCTAAAGTATGCTATGGACAAGAGGTTCACCATGACCTTAATATTTTTTTTCTATTTCATGTTCATATAATTTGCAGACTTTTATATTATCAAATTATAAATATTTTAATTTCTATGTTGGTATATATTATTAGCATGAAATATGGAGTAGGTTGCTTGCCTATTTTCTTCGTTTTATTTTTGGTTTGTATTTATCTTATAGTTTCAATAATGGAATATGGGGAATACCCTTTTATTAAAAAATACCACTAGTTTGGGCAAATTGTGAGGTACATAACAAAAATTCATATTTTAGTGAAAACTCTTACCATAAGGGTATCAAGTCCAAGCTAATTCTCGCTCTCTCTGCCACTTCTAGTCACAAAACCTTTCTGTTGATTTTATTAATGTTTTTCACTATGCCAAACCGCTAATTGGAAGACTAAGTCCACTCGTCGAGCCTATCTGTTCAGCATACAGGCGACCACACATAGACTGGGTTGCGAACCCTCATGTCTAACTTTGGTATTTTTTTACCAAATACCAAGTGGATCTTAGTTCCATTCGTCGCACAAATTAGAAACATGTAACATTGCCAATTTTCGCTTAAAAGGTACACTATATAAAATACAAGAAGTACGGAGTACTCTAAATACCAGCTAAAGACATACTACTTAGACACAAACTAATAATCTTAGATAAAAACCCGATCCCTGAATCAATAGATATATGCAAATAATTGTGCTACTTGCTTGAAGAAAAAGTATAGGTGTGGTATCTCTGTGATATGCAGATTTCATACTCTGTTCGTTTATAATATAAGATGTTTTAGCATTTGTCCACATTCACATGTATACGAATGTATCTAGATACATTTTAGTACACATGTTCCCTCATTTTAATATACATCTAGATAATATATGAAACATTTAAAACATCTTATATTTAAAAACGGTATTTAAAAACGGAGGGAGTACACGTGAGCACCACACGGCGCTACGAGGCTCACTACTACCCACGGTGAGCTGACTCAGCCACCACCACCCTCGAAGAACCAATGCTGTCCAACGTCTCCCTCGAAGTCGAGGCGATTTTGACACTGTTGACCTCTGGGTGAAACTTTAGCACAAAATGAAACTCGGCCGAAACTATTTCACGGCATTGACCCTTTTGAGTAACGCCTCACGATCATCAGGCGCTACACTAGTTGCCAGCGTGGCGGGCCGGGGCCACGGGGGGCCCAGTCCGGGGGATAGCGCCTCGTGATCACCATAGCGCCTCGTGATCAGGCTTTACACTATGACTTAGAAAAATGCTAAGTGTTGAAAACTGTTAAAACTTGCGAAAAGTTCAAGCATAGATAACAAAGCAAATGGAGTCCAAATGTGGAAATTCCAATTGGCCATTGTTAAGCATGTTGTAAATATCCAGAAACATATTTTTGAATATTTTATAAAATGTGCAAGGCTAGGAAAACATGCTAAACATATGGTATCTCTCTGTTTTCAAAACTCTCTGTTTTTCTGTCTTATTTTCTTGCCACAAAAACAAGCATGCATCTATTGTTTCCAAAACTCCAAAATTTAATCTAAGGGCATGGATTGGTAGTCCACACACCAAAGAACAAGATCAAACACAAAAATCTCCAAATTGGGTATTATGGCTGAATAAAACAATAGGCTTAAAACAGCTAGTTGGGTAGAGTTTCTCTTGTTTCTACAACTCTACCCAACTAGCTGTTTTAAGCCTATTGTTTTAAAACAAGTACAAGTGTACATGCTAGTTGCTTTTCACGCTTTAATACAAATTAGTTAGTTTCCATTGGATAATCAAGCTTGCATAAGCAGATGTTCAAATCACGATTTGGTTGAAAATATGGTAGTTTGCAGTTCCGTGTGGGCGGTAGTATATCGACATACCATATTTCTTATCATCCACCATCGATTTATTTTTCCTTGCTACTATATATAACATGGAGCATCTTCGGATATTCAATACAGGTAGTGGGTGCACATGCACCCACTACCCGGAAAACATTTTTCGAAATGTCAAAAAATTCCTTTTTTTTTCATGCAGTTCATGACATTTCATGTTGACACAAAAGGTTTCGTGAAGAAAAAAGTTTTTTGCAACCTGTGCAAAAAAGACAAATCCGGACACACCAAAACGTATATATACGCGTCAGTTTTTCTCTTTTTTGTACAGATCACAAAAAAAGTTTTTTCACCCTGCCTTTTTTGTGTGCTAACACATCATGTTGTAATCTACACCCGGAATTTTTTGACATTCTAAAAAAAACTTTAAAAAAAATTACATAATGGGTGCATATGCACCCATGAGCCAAATCTCCTCCTCCGGAGTTTCTCTTGTTTCTACAACTCTACCCAACTAGCTGTTTTAAGCCTATTATTTTATTTAGCCATAATACCCAATTTGGAGATTTTTGTGTTTGATCTTGTTCTTTGGTATGTGGACTACCAATCCATGCCCTTAGATTAAATTTTGGAGTTTTGGAAACAATAGATGCATGCTTGTTTTTGTGGCAAGAAAATAAGACAGAAAAACAGAGAGTTTTGAAAACAGAGAGATACCATATGTTTAGCATGTTTTCCTAGCCTTGCACATTTTATAAAAAAATTCAAAAATATGTTTCTGGATATTTACAACATGCTTAACAATGGCCAATTGGAATTTCCACATTTGGACTCCATTTGCTTTGTTATCTATGCTTGAACTTTTCGCAAGTTTTAACAGTTTTCAACACTTGGCATTTTTCCAAGTCATAGTGTAAAGCCTGATCACGAGGCGCTATGCTAATGGCACCATAGCGCCTGATCACGAGGCGCTATCCCCCGGACTGGGCCCCCCGTGGCCCCGGCCCGCCACGCTGGCAACTAGTGTAGCGCCTGATCACGAGGCGCTACCCTGTGTAGGGTAGCGCCTGATCGTGAGACGCTACTCAAAAGGGTCAATGCCGTGAAATAGTTTCGGTCGAGATTCATTTTGTGCTAAAGTTTCACCCAGAGGTCAATAGTGTCAAAATTGGCCGAAGTCGATCCCAGTAGTAGTAGTTTAATCGCCGCAGCCCACAAGTGTCAATCATCGGATGGTCGAAAACAGCAAGATGACGAGATTGAGGCCGTGCAGGACATTTCCAAATGGGGTTACGCAACTTCGTACTTTTCAGGTACCTCTCTCGTTTTATACTGCAAAAAGGCTCGGCTCCCGGGAAACCTATTTCAGGTGAGTGGAAAGTTCATGCGTATGCTTGCAAGCTCAAGATCTCTGAATCTCCTATTTCGAGTAAAAAAAGTGGGCGAGCATGTTACTTTGTTAGCAGGTAGGAGTATTATTCGGGGGAGCTGCGATGGATTGATTTTTCAAACCAATCGGCCAGCCGGCCGCGCGCTGCAGTTCTCGATCAGAAGAAGGAGCTAAACAAAGATGGTTCCGTACTCCCATACTTGGGAGGCTGGGAGGCACAAGCACTTTTGTTGAAGATGTCTGCGGCCACCCGCTCTCCAGATGAGCCGGTCAGAACATGAGTGGTGCATAGAAAGTTAGCATGGGCTACGTAGATCATGTTTGTGCCAATCACGTCTGGTGGCCGAGCCGTTTAGGTACCGTGACGGCTGCGTCACCGCGGACTGCCGACGCAGAGTTCACGATGAAGGTAAAACCTTGAGAACTTTGCTGTCCGGACCCGGATCGAGCTAGATTTTTTTTCCACGGCTGCAGAATGGCATGCCACACCCAGAGAAAACGGATTTCCAAAATTAGCCCCATGGAGATTTTTATAAAAAATCGCTTATTATAAGCTAGAGAGCAGCGCTCCTTTTGGTAGAATCCTGCACTTCCGTTGAAAATTGCCCGTGGGCGAGATGATAAAAGTGTGTGCTGTGCTTCGCTTCCTACGCTTTTGAACAGCAGCGACCTAGCCTAGCTGAAGTTCGAGGCCAGCTGGCCAAGCTGGAGCCGTGTGGGCGTGGTCTGTTGTTTGTCGGCTAATTCCACTAATAGCGAGTGACTACAATTTTGTGAGTATATATATTTTTGCAATGTGTAAACATCAAGCCGATACCAAGTAAAATAGGCATCCACAACAACATATTACTCCATGTTTGGTTATTATCGATGTTAGCCTCGGTTTATATGTATAGTTTTATCTTTTTTTTCTCTAGTTAGAGACTAAATAATGACATCACTCCGTGTTTGGTAAGCTTGAATTTGTGAACTCAGTAATGTCCTCTCTTCCCAGCTTTTTTACGAGCTGTTTGAAAATTTACATGGGTATTGTGGATCAGGCGGACAAGTATACCGTCTTTCGAGAGATAAGGATCTTTCTGAGAAAAACTCCTCCTTGCTGCTTGGTCCATCTTTTCCGGGCCCAAAGACAAAGCTGGTCTTGGAGTTACCAATCTCAGTATTCAAATTGGCTGCTTGCACATTTAATATTATGAAAAAAATTCTATTCATGTTGATGTCCCTTGGGTCATTGTATTTGGGAATCTTATTATCAGTCTTTTCTGTCATGTGCCAAACCTGCTGACTGCTCCTTCTGATGGAGAGACTGTATGTAGCTCATAACTGCATCCAAGAGATTGGTCCATGGTAAGTTAACTGCTCCTTCTGGTGGCTGGCGGCGGCGGGACGGCTTCAACCCGCTCGCGCGAACGGAGGGCGGGACCTCCTGCAGGCAGCGGTGCTCCATGGCTGACGACGGTCCGGCTCGGCGGCGTGAGCTCCCGCGACCGGGTGGACTGCGTCGCGACGGCGCGGCCGTTGGCTGCAGGGAGGCGCGGTAGTGTGCAGCGGCCGGCTGGCTGCCGGAGGACGGCCGGCGACGCCCTGGTGGCCCAGATCTGGGCGGGCCGCGGCAGGCGTGGTGGCGTCTCCTCGGTGGATGACAAGTAAAGGCAGGTGCTTGGGATGGCGTCGGCAGTGCTCCTGCTGCAGTGCGGCGGCGGGACTTCACGAGCCCATTTGGGCTCGGCCGGGCCGGTGCGGGCCTGGTTTGTCCTGCTGCTACATCCGGTCGGCTATCGCGTGCCGCTGTACCGCTGACCCTCGCTGACGTTTTTGCTTCTCGGTTCTACCGGCCTCGTGTCGTGGGCTACGGTGAGACGGTGGTGATGATTGCAAGACCGTGGTGTCGTGCGCTGGTGGGCGGCAAGTTCGGTGGAGCGTCTCAGAGTGCCCGGGATGTGGTTTTTCAGAGGTCGGGAGAAATCCTCGCCGTCTCGGCACCGATGCGGCGATGTCTGCGGGTGTCGCCTTCCTTCCAGAAGGGCATCGGGTGTATCTCTTTCCCACCCCCGTGGCGGACCGGGGAAACCCTAGGATGTGCACCGGGGCAACCCATGGCACCGTCCGGGCAGCAGCGTCGTAGTCGTCGCTTCCCTTCTTGAGGTGTTGCTTGGTTCGCGGTGTTTCGGAGCGCTAGGATTGTGGTGGAAATTCTTTGGAGGGCGCAGCGGTTGCGAGTTATCACTGTTTTCGTCGAACCACCGGTGTTGGCTTTGTTTTCTCTTTGTTTTCCTTTTTTTTTTTGTTTCTTTTGGGCTTGATCTGTGCTGTTTGGCCCCAGCGGTGGTTTCACCGTTGTATGGGTTGGTTGCTATATTAATATAGCGGGCGAAAGCCTGTTTCGAGGAGTTAAGAGATGGATCTTCTATAATGATTTTGGAAGATTCTTAGATTGAAGAGGCCCTTTAGTAATCATTGTCAGAAAGTTTTCATTTATTAATGCTAGTTGTTGCTTACTCTAAATACATGATCTAGAACAGCTTTTTTTAGGAACACTCTTAGAATGGCGAAGATGATGATTGGATATTTCCCTAGACAAGACAATATTAGTTGAGCGAGGCTTATAATATTTTTTAAACATGGCTGGCATGCACCACGTTTATCTAATAAGTGGTTATTGGATTCCTTTAGAAGGGGAATAAAGTGTTTTCCGACTCTTGCTTCTAAAAAGACTCAACATTAGAGAACTACTCGAGAGGAAAGCTTTTTATTTGCCAGATTATAATTGTATCCTATGCAGTGAGAGGGTGTTGGACGCTAGACATCACCTACTCTTCAAATGTCTATTTGCATGGGCCCTCGGGAAAACAAGGAACCCTTCTATTTTATTTTAGGAGAGGAGACCTAACCTCTATAGATGTGGATCAAATTTTAATGAGTAGGTTCAGTGGCTTAAGCATATAGCCACTAGGAAAGCCTACTATGATTTCCAATCGTGGCTGGCTGTATCCATATGATCTCTTGGTCTCTAGCTTCGAATTATCCTCAGTCTTGAATGACCCATCGATGGAGAGTTTAACCCAACCCTTAGTTGGTTTAGACCAAGGTTTCTCCGTCGGTTTCCTAAAAAATGTAAACACACGCGGTAACATTATGCTGCTAATTCCTTTCAAAATATAATGATAACAGTCAAATGCTAGAGTACTAATCTCTATTCTTGACAACTAATGAGAGGCTAAATAGAAACAAGATGCACAAAAGCATTACAGCTGTAGAAATACTTACATTTTAGATCAAACCGAAAAGACTAAAAGGACTTACATTTGTACCAAAGGGAGTAGTTTTGATGCAGTAGTCTAAATAATGTGGTTTCGGAATTTGTAAATGAGGGCCCTTATGTGGATTTTTTTTCGTTGCTATATTTTATTCAACTGGAAAATTTTCGTATAAAAGCCATCCCCAACCCAATAAAATGGCAAGATTTTTGTTTAAGAAAACAACCAACATTTTATTCATTTTTCACTAATGTTCATAGGGATACACTAATCATAAAGTGTTTGAGATCGTTAAACATGGCGACCATTATCACGGTAGGTAGAAGAACTGGCAAGCCTTTGTGTTAGGTTTCACGATCACTGCTCGTGTCCGAAGGTAGTTGAATCGAAGTCCACGACTCGCGATTTGATCTCATCATTATAAGTTAAATCTTTTGAGATGGTTTGCTTCCACGTAGTTGATCACCTCGAGATAGTCTGAGGAAATTGTAACCCTATCAACTAAAGTTCCGAGGCCAAGGAAAGCGCCACCTGGCAAGCTAGGGCTTCCAAAACAGCAGGATCTCCAATACCCTTCAAAATAAATGCCGAAGTGCCCAAGAATGATCCATACAGTGGACTTGCAAACTGCAACCACGACACCTGAATTGCCTTATTTCCTCACAGCCGCTTGAACATTAATTTCCGCCACACCCAGGGTGGTGCAATCCATCCCATTGTTGGTTCTTTTTGTCGAGGCAGTGAAACATTCTCTTTTGCGCAGAATCTAACTTCAAATCCTGCAGCAAAAACTCCACAAATGCGTAAGTGGAAGTAGAGTGCAGATTTTTTTACTCCCGAGCTCCAGTGCTCCGTCCTATTTAATTTAAAAAAAACATATTTATAAGTTTCAAAAAAAATCCGAAACAAAATCCGGAGGTAGCCAATAATATATCCCACAAACGTGCAAAATATCAACTTCAAATACATTGTATTTTGAGCTATACAAAAATGACAAAATTGTGGATCTAAATTATGCATATTTTCAAATCTATAAGTTTTATCAGCTTTGTTATTTTTGTGTAGGCCAAAATTAAAGTATTTCAAATTGAAATTTGTGTGTTCCTGTGATATATCATTGTCTACATTCGTATTTGTTTTCAGAACTTTGAAACTCACAAATATGATTTTCGATGGTTTTAATTAGGAGGGAGCATTGGAACCGAGAGCCAAAAACACTTTCCAAGTGGAAGGAACTTTTACCAAATTTGGGTGAGGCTGCATCTGTCGTGACCCAAATGTAAGGGCATCTCCAGTCGTCCCCCCCCCCCCCCCCCCCAGGAGGCGAAATAGCGTCGTTTGGCCCAAATAGAGCCGTTTTTTCTCCCAGTCGCCCCCCCCCCCCCCCCAGGAGCCCAAATAGCGCCGTTTTAGCGCCGGCGCACCCAGGCGGAACCTAGCCCATTGAGTTGCGCCTGGGGGGGTCGGCGGAAGGGAAAACGCGCGTGGGCCAGCACTGTCGGGGAGACAGCGCATTTCCCACACCCGCCTCGCCCTTTCCTCTATCCCGCCCCGTCGTCGCCATCTCGCCGCCGGCACCACCCATCCCCCCTCCGCCAGACGCAGGCAGCTAGGAACCCCACCATCTCGCCCAATCCACGCCGCCGGCGCCGCCCCTCCCCCTCCGCCGTGATCTAGCCGGAAGGAAGGCTCTCTGGAAGGCTCGCGCCCACCTCGCCTGCTAGGTGTTCGGCGGTTTGTCTGCCCAGCCATGGACTCCGACGATGAGGAGCTGCTCGTCGAACTGCTCGATGAGGAAGCCCAGGCCGCCGTTGACGATGAAGAACACTTGCTGATCCTCGCGTGCCTCGCCGGCCTGCTCGCAAACGACGCGCGACCGTGGCGTGGTGGCTCGGCGCCCGGCAGCCGCAAGAGCAAGCCGAGGCAGCGCTACAAAGGGTACTGCATCCTCTACTCCGACTACTTCGCCGATCATCCCGTGCAGGACGAGGCCGTGTTTCGGCGCCGTTTTCGGATGAACCGCAAGCTCTTCCTCGACATCATGCATGCGATCCGGGAGTTCGACACCTACTTCAAATTGAAGAAGGATTGCACCGGTACGGTAGGCTTTACCTCAATTCAGAAGTGCACGATGGCCATGAGGTTGCTTGCATATGGTGCTCCCGCTGATTCGCAGGATGATTATCTGCGCATGTCCGGGTCCACTGCCATTGATTGCTTGAACAAGTTCTGCCGAGCAGTGGTGGCAGTGTTTTGGCCAAAATATTTGCGATCACCCAATGCGAAAGACACTGCTCAGATCCTAGCTTGCAATGAAGCAAGAGGCTTTCCTGGGATGCTTGGAAGCATCGACTGCATGCATTGGGCATGGAAGAACTGTCCATTTGAATGGCAGGGGATGTACAAAGGCTACAAAGGAGAGTGCAGTGTGATTCTTGAGGCCGTGGCTACATATGATCTATGGATTTGGCATTCCTTCTTTGGTATGCCAGGAACTCACAACGACATCAATGTGTTGCAGTGCTCAAATGTATTCGCCAAGCTTGCTGAAGGTCATGCCCCACCAGTGAACTACGAGATCAATGGGCACCAGTACACAAAGGGCTACTACCTTGCAGATGGCATCTACCCGAAGTGGTCAACATTTGTGAAGAGCATCTCCAACCCTGTGCCAGGAAGCGCGAAAACTTGGTTCTCCAAGTGCCAGGAGAGTTGCAGGAAGGATATTGAGCGGGCATTTGGTGCGCTGCAGTCTCGATTCGCTGTTGTCCGGTACCCAGGCATGACTTGGTCGAAGGCCAACATGTGGGAGGTGATGAACTATTGTGTGATCTTGTACAACATGATCATTGAGAGTGAGCGGGATCATCCGGTGCCTGAGACTACTGAGCCATACTACCGACAGGGTCCTCTTGCAGATGTAGATCACCAGGTGCCGGCAACATGGGCAGCCTTCCTCGCTATGCGCCAGGAGATTCGAGACCCTGCAGCACATACACAACTGCAGGATGATCTGGTGCAGCACTTGTGGGAGCGCAAAGTCAATGACAATGCCAATGCCGGCAATGCCAATGCCTAGTTTGATTTGTTCTATTTGATTGCATTGTTGAACTATTTGTGTGTGGATTTGTATGTTGAACTATTCTTATATGTGAATTTGTATGTCGAACTATTTTAAATGTGTCGGCCTTTGTTTATGCGAAATATGCCCAAAACTCGCCGACTGGGGGGCGGCCTAGGTTCGGCGACTGGGAATCGGCGCCCCAAACGCGTGAAATAGCGCCGTTGCCCCCCAGGCGGGCCAAAATAGCGCCTTTTTCGGCCTGGGGGGGGGGGGGCACAACGACTGGAGATGCCCTAACACTCATAACCCATTTCTCCCAGAGCAGCAACCAATCGGAGGCCTGGGGGAACACCCGTCTCCTCACAGCCCGGGTCCAGCCCAAGCACCAGCGCCCAGGCCCATCTGTCAGACGCACCGCGCTTTCCCGTAACGATGAACAACTGTGAAACTGGGACGCCTCGCCACAGAAAATTTACACCCAAAATCCCAACCCATTTCTGGCTAGGTTTTCCATGGGTGTCCAAATTGCACAGTAGCCCAGCAGCAAGCTAGGCGGCAGAACCTTTGCACAGATGTTCCTCCAGTAGTAGTGACACAGGAAGAGTTAAAGAACGGTAATGTGGCTGCATCGTGATATAGTATTAAAATAGAATCATTCAGTGTCTACCATCTTACACGGTTTCTTGTATAACAGCGTCCCTAATAACAAATCATTTCCACAAACATTTAATCATATGAAAACAGAATGAATCCATCTACGGGGTCGTGTACCATGTGTCTTAAACGTTAACCACAGAGAGCCATGGAAACAGACCAAGAACAAAGACGATAAACAGCTGGTGAGGCTGAGAGAACAGAGAGCCCCTCACGACGACAAGCTGCCGCCGCCCTGCTGCCAGAGGTTGATGATGTCGGTGGCCTGGTTGAGAAGGATGATCATCTGCTTCTGCGAGATCCACTCCTTCTCCTCCAGCTTTGCTCTGAGCTCCTCCCACGCATCTTTCCTTGGCCAGAAGTAGTACGGGCTCAAGGGGATGCTACCGAAGCCTGGAACCATCTGGTCGAGGGCAATGCCGATGTTCTTCTCCATCCAGATGAATTTCAGCACGAGCATTGGATCCTGCCTTTCAGGCACCTCCACCTTGTACTGCCATACACAACTCAAATTGTCTCAGATTTCATTGTGGTAACACAAACTGTGCATGATAAATACAATTATGCTCTTTTAGCACGGCTCAAATCAAGAAATAAAATGATTTGCGATTAAAAAATATTGTTCCGGTCGACATCATCATCTTAGATAATTAATTCAATTTTGTAAAAAAAAACTGAAGGCTGCTACTTCTGTACAGAAAGTCAGTGACATTGGTTTGTGATTTTCCAAATTTTAGCTACAACGCACTTTGGGACTAAGGTATTATTGAGGGTAATTCTAGTAAAATCAATCCTCAAAGGTGAGGTAATTCTAGTGTAATCAATCCTCATTCAATTCATGAACGATCAATCCCATTAAAATGATGGAAGGGGGTCCATTTATGCATATACAACTGTCACTTCATTTTGGGACACACAGCACATGTTCATATTATGAGCACGTTCCTCGGGAGCCAGGAGGTCAGTTTACAACAGGTTATTCCTTGCTCAGCGAAGCCGTTATCTAAAATCCAACCAAGTAAGAAAATTGGTGTAGTCTCAGGTTCATGTAAAAGCTTACATATTCTAATTACCACTGAAGAAGTTAAGACTAGATGAAAAGCACAGCCCAATCATGGCCAACTAAATTAAGACTTCTCCAATTTTATGTAGTGACCTCACCCAACTAAATTTATAATGAGCAGCCTAACAAATCTCAGTGGAACAGAGTACAGTGCATTTG
This sequence comes from Poa pratensis, assembly GCA_947311845.1. Lineage (NCBI taxonomy): Eukaryota > Viridiplantae > Streptophyta > Magnoliopsida > Poales > Poaceae > Poa > Poa pratensis. Next base: position 75,411,896 of record CAMZMU010000128.1, on the reverse strand, counting down.
CAGCGGAATCTAACTGTACTCCTTCCATGTAAAACAACACTGCTGTCAGAGCTGCAGTTGGTGTATTAAAAAAACAACCGTAATTTCATCGCGCGAAAGGGAAATGAGAAATTCGGAGCGGTTGAAACGAGAATAACCTCATCGCTTTCCACCACGGCTGCCGTATCTGCTTCTCCGACAACTGGCTCCTCTTCTCCCAACCCTGCAGCGGCGGCGGCGGGGGCGACGCTGCGGAGCGAGCGAAGGGGCAGCCTCCTGCTCTGAATGTGGACACCGCTGGGGGAGGAGGAGGTGGAAGGTCTGGGAAGGGAGACGCGGGGCGGCGAGGCGAGGGCCGGCGTAGTGGCGGGGTGGATTGACATCGGGAGCATGGTGTCCTTCCGGATAAGAGAGGAGGAAGACGATGGTGCCAGCCTCTCTTCCTATCCCCCGCCTTTTCAGCTCTCTGCGGCGAGTGGCAAAACCGTGGACTGGGACAGTTTGTGGGCGGGGCTTGTAAAGCCCACCGCGGAACACCAGTGCAAACTTCAGAGGTACTTGCATTTTGCCATGTCCTAAAAAAACTTGGATTTTGGCAACTAAATAAATGGTTTTTGCTCTTTTTTTCGAAAAAGTTCACCGATCTATTTATCATCCACAACATTGCAAAAGACTCAAAAATAAATAAAAAATATAAATAGCTCATTCGACCACCTAGCGACGACTACGAACAATGGAACCAAGATGAGAACCGTAGATCGGAATAATCTAACCTGCAAACACACCGCAACGAACACGAAAGTCGACAAGATCCCAGAAGATCCGCCGGACATACGAGACTGCACACGCTCTCCGCTAGCGCTAGGCGCATCACCGGAGCGGGTACAGAGCGGGGAATACTTTATTCTGACACCGGGATGTAGCCACCGCCTCACCGCCCGGAAGAAGACACAAAAAGTAGCTAAAACAGCGAACGAAAACCCTCCCGTCGACGAGAGGCCGGGTCCGCCGCCCCTCCAAGGCCTAGAAGGTCATCCGAGACGCGGAAGACCGGCGGCGTCGCTGGTGACGGGACAAAAAACCCTAATGTTCTTCTGATCGCCTGATCGCCTCTTTTTGCTCTTAAAGATGAACAGTTCTGATGGGATGTCTCTTTTTTTTTGCGGGAAACCACAGATATTACAGCAAGGACATTACAGAGAGGACCTCCAAGAAGATCAAAATTACAACCAAGTCCCTCTGCAGAGCAGAGCCACCATCACATAGCAGCACGTTCCGGCGACGCGCCGCCGCCGCATCTTCACAGTCGCCTTGGATACGAAGATGTCCCCAAGCGGACGGGAAGTCGCCGGTCCTCAAACTCCGGAGAGCCTCCATCCTGTGCTGTCGGTCGCCTTGCTTCCTTGCCACAGAATCCACAGCTTCGGTCTTCAGATCTGGAATCGCCGCCTCGAACTCCAGAGCGGGGAACTTCGCCCACGGCGGCCACCAGGGGTCGCGAGCGCAAAGAAGGGGGTGCTCCACCATGGAGCTACACCGAGCTCCATCGCCGGAGAGGATGAACACCACCTGCAAAACCCGACGCCGGCACGCCTCCACCTCCAAGACGCCGCCGGCCAGACACCCTACAGCTCCTACACTATGTACAGCAGGGAAACGAGGTTCCCCCGCCCTCCCACCGCCGAGCGGCCGGCGGAGGGAGGGGGAACCGGCGGTTCGCCGGCGGCGAGGTGGATTTGCGGGGAGAGAACTTGTTTCTCCAGAATCCCAGTGCTCTTTTCAAGCATTTGTATCGACGTCAGACTATGATCATCCCACCTTACTCATAGAACGTACTACCTGCTAAAACTGCACACTTCTAATAATACAGTAACTTTGTCCGAGTGATGACGATTTAGGTCACTAAAACTTACACGCAAAAAATGCAACTGAGAAGTAGGAAAAATGCTTGTCTAATATGCGATCCTCAGAAAAAATTGACGATTGAGTCCATATATAATTCCATACCCAGTTGATTAGCCTCACTATATATTGCTGATGCAAATAGCTATAAAATTACAATAGTCAAGTATACAAGAATGGACTTGTCCGAGATACTAGTTCCCTTCAAGAGATCTGAGATCCTTTTAGTTGTTTTACATAACTTGTAAGAAATTTGGCCGAAGGAAGCATGCGACAAATTTGACACAACCTTGTTGCTCGCACGTTTAATCAGAGCAATGTGTCAGATAAACCCAATAGCGTGATTAACGATTACTAGCATTAGTCTCCCATCTTATTCCACGGTCACCACTAACTATTTACTGTGTCATGTGCTCCATCGGGTGCACGCAGACCAGAGCTCACCACTCAGAACTCCGGCGCCGGCGAGTACTCCTCGTTGGCGGGCACCGTCGCCGGCATTGCCGTGTTTACCAGGTTCAGTATGCTGTTCCAGTAGTTCTTTTCCTCCTCTGTCTCATGCACCTCGACATCCTCTTCAGCATCGTCGATCCTCCCGCGGGCCTTGGTGGGTTCTGGTTCAAGGAAACGTCAAGAAGTAACCCGGTGAAGCCCGCTCCGGCGAAGCCCGCGTCGGTGGTGGCGACGACGTCCCCCCAGCTCTGCTCCTTGCACGCCTCCTCGTAGGCCTGCATGGGCTGCATGGCGGCGCGCGCGGCCGCCGCGGCGCTGTGCGCCTCCAGCACCGACGCGAGCGCCGCGCTGTCCGCGAAGCTGAGCGTGGACGTCGGCGAGTCGAGGCCGTGCGCCGCGGGATGCGACAGGTACTGCGCCGAGGCCGAGGTGGAGTTGCTGGATGCGGACGCGGCGAGCGCGCGCAGCTTGGCCTCGCGCGCCAGGCGCGCCTCGGCCTCGAGGCGCGCGCTCTCCCACTGCGCCGTGTGGCTGAGGTGCGCCGCGGCCTTGGCGTGCTGCGCGCCGGCCGCCCCCTCGGCGCCGCCGCCCGCGCCGGGCACGTCGGAGCGCGGCTTGTGCGTGACCGGGTCGATGCCCATCTTGGCCAGCCGCTTCTTGAGGTGCGTGTTCCAGTAGTTCTTGATCTCGTTGTCGGTGCGCTTAGGCAGGTGCGTGGCGATCGCCGACCACCTGCATACAACAACGCCGATCGACGCACGGCCAAGAAAGAAAACCTCAGGATTCACATCAAAATTCCGCATCAGCGTCAAAATAAGATCCTCTCGAACCGCAAGAAACAGTAGATGCGATCAAGTCGGCATGATTCAAGAGGTGCATGCATGGCCATGGAGTAGTACAACTACAGACTAGAGACAGACGGCAGTGATGCATGATAGGAGGAAGGAAGCTAGCGTGCGAGTCAAATGGCAAGACAGCAGGTGGCTACAGTGGACCAGAACCGCCAACACAGGTCCACGACGATGGGGGGCTCCCTCCCTTCCACTGCTCCGCACCATAAATGACAAGCTTGAATGCAGAATCATGTGAAAAGAGAAAGGAAAATTCGGGGAGAGGCACACATCGCCCAACTTCTTCACACTTTTTCCCCAAGTTGATGCGTGCATTGATTCACCAGCTCTCGCTACTCATATGCATAGTGGTTCTACAGGCCGGCTAAATGATGAACTACTGTACTTATTTTTTTTCTGGGATTAAACAGGATGAACAGTAGAGCTAGTTCTGTGCAGCACAGCAACATCACAGTAGAACAGAGGCGATCTCTGGTGAGATCGAAATTCGAGATTAAAACATCCAAATTCATGGGTAAATTCTGCACAATGCTGCAAAAAACATGTGTACCTACGTTGATGCAGCTCAGGGAAGACTAGTAGTACGCCTACGTGCAACCATTTTACTACGATCTCACTGCTTTCCCAGTCAAAGTACCCCGCTAGTGCATAGTAAATGTGTGAAGAAGACTACGGTGAAGCAGCATGACCACCAACTGTTCTTGACTTGCCCGGTCTCGGCCAAGTCAGCAACTAGTATTAGCTACCAGTCAGAATTATCTCAAGAAGATCCAATCCCATCACGATTCTCTTACGTACGCGCGCAAATAATAAACTAAATTTTAGGTGCAACTTAGTAGTTAGGAGGACAATGTATGACGTACCTGTTTCCGAGAAGCGCATGGAGCTGGATGATGGTCTGCTCCTCCTGCAGGCTGAACTTGCCCCTCTTGATGTCCGGGCGGAGGTAGTTGGTCCACCGGAGCCGGCAGCTCTTGCCGCACCGCTGCAGCCCTGCACCCCCATTTTTCCATATTCAGAAACCACGCAGAGCAGAATGCAGAGGACTAGCCGGGATCGAATTGGCAACCGAATCGAGAGGGGTGCTCACTCACCGGCCTTGGCGGGCAGCGAGCGCCAGCATCCGTGGCCCTGCTGCTCAATGTAGGAGAGCAGCTTCTGGTCCTCCTCCGGCGTCCATGGCCCCTTCTTCAGCCCCTCCTTCTCGCAGCATGGCGATCGCCCCATCGCCACGATCGATCACAGCAGAAGCTATCTGTCTCTTCCCTCTTTCTTCCTTAAGCTCGCACAAATTTCTCCCCGGCCCTCGCTCAAGTAACTATCCTGATCGATCAAGGGAATTGACTACGAGAGATCTTCTTGGCAGGGAACCGAGTACAGTAGCAAGCAATGTATGCCAGTGAGCAGAGTGATGGTAGAAGAGAGGGGGAGGACAAGTGAGGCACTGACCGATCGATTCGAGTAGCGTGTGCTGTGTAGTGCAGTGTGGCTGTCTTGGCTAGCTAAGCTTGTGTGTTGAGGTCGGTGTGGAGGCATAAATAGAGGTCGCACCGACTGACTGGGGCCGGGTGGCGATATCTTCTTCGGGCGCTGCAACCTCCGCCGGTGGGCCCGGGCTGTCAGCGGCGAGGGCAGGATGTGGATTTCGTTCGCGGCGATGGCGCACAAGCATGGCTGCTGCCATTGCCAATCGCGATCCACCTAAGGATGGTAATGGGTAGGGTATGGTGCGAGTAGAGCAATCCATACCCATACCGTATAGTTAATGCATAAAAGATCCTACCCATACCCACGGGTATGAAACTTTACCCGTAGCCATACCCGACGGGAACCCATACCCATTGGGTACCCAATGCAGTGGCGGAGCTGCTCACAATATATGATGTCGCTTGACATCATAGCTTTTTCAAACGGCCCTTAATTTTTTTGAAATTTATGCATCAACCTATAGAAGTACAAAGTGGCATAGTGTATTGACATCACTACTCCTTGAGCCTAGCTCCGCCACTGACCCAATGAGTAGATTAAATAGTACACAAGTTATTCATAATTTTTTACATTCATTGATAGCACATTTCATAAAAGAAAACATTTATCTCAACTCAATGATTACATGACAATTATCTCAACTCAAATTAACAATTGATGACAATTTTAACATATGTTCAAAAGCTCATGAGAATGAATGTTGAAACTCCACGGGTAAAAACGACACGTTAGTATAAACGAGTAGGTTATGGATATACCCATGGATACAAGAATATATCCATGCCCTACCCGCGACTTAATGGGTAGGATACGGGTACTACCCATGGGTATAAAATTATGCCCATACCCTACCCATACGGGTACGGTACGCACGGGTACCTGCACTCGTGGGTAAAATTGCCATCCTTAAATCCACCTGATGAGAGGGCGTGCATTTAATCCCCCGATCGATCAGATGGTCCTCTTGGCTTGCGCGGCCTAGCCGTGAGGTGGACGGCGTACGGCGTGTCGTCTTCTTGCGCCCATCGCCGAGCCTTCATGGCTCGCCGGACCCTCCCCGGCTCGATCCGGGTCGCCGCGAGACCACTGTTCCTAGCTAGTAGCTCCCGCCATTCCCTCGTACTCAGTAAATTCTGCATACATCGATCGTCGATCGATCTAACGAACGGTTCCTCCACCACATGCGAATTGGTTTTTTTACCCGGAAACGAATGCCCGCCGGCAACGTGCACGCCGCCGGCCGGCCGGCAGGTTCAGTGACTGACTGGATCGATCACACCGCTGGCCGGCTCTGTGCGTGCTGCCGAGATGGATCGATCGACCGAGATGCGTGTCGTGCGTGCCTTATCAACATGCATGCATGGCCCGGTTCCGAGAGCAGGTGATCGATCGGGACTTTCCCCATCCGCTTGGGCGATTGACCTTGATTGCAACGTCGCGCGCGCGCGGCCTGCGATTCTGGGAAACCATTTTGTTCTACTCATTCAATTCGGTGCCGCGCCCCATAAGTGGCGCTTGTCAGTTTCAGTTCCTTCTACCCGGCCGACGTCTCCTCTCCTCTCCTCTCCTCTCCTCCTCTGTGATGCTACTCCTGGTTAACTCAAGGGTTTCTCTTGCCGTTTCTAGGAGTGCTAGCCCGACGACGCTCTCACGGCGCATTTGTGAGCCTCGTCTCCGATTGTGCAGGTGGCCGAGGATTCAATTGGGCCCTATCCGTCGTGGCTTGAGTGCTTACTGAAATTAGCTCGTTCTTCTATTTCCCTGCGTTCACATTTCGAAATGCAGTTTCAGTAAGTTTGCCCTTTGATCTGGAATTCCGTCCATTCCCAAAAATGGCCGAAGAAAGACCCAATAAATGGTGTTTGTACGGTCTATGCGAGACTAGTGGATGGAACACGCTGTAAAATCCCTGCCAACTCGCAGAATGGCTTTTGCGATTTATTGGGCTGTTCCCATCCCACGGCCAATCGCCACGGGACCACCGTGACAGTGAGGGAATCATCATTCGCACCCGCAAGCTAGCACAAGTGCATGTGCGTCGTCGTATCGAAGAAATAATTAACCATGCTTGATCTCACCATTTTCCCGTTACTGTTGCTTGCTGCAATGCTCGAGTTCTGTACCTGCAGGTAGGACGACCTCGAACGGATGGTCGCGACGAAATGTCCGGTTTCTGTCATGTGTTGCCGGTCGATAGTGTCAGATCAACACAGTTATTAGCGCATCGTCAGTCAGTCAGTCAGAGACTCCATCTTCATTATCCGATCCTCGTGCGTCCTCCCACGCAAACTTCACATAATGGCAATGGCATAGATCCAGAACACTTCTCTCTTGCCACCTTCTTGCTTCTTCCCATGAACATTTCTCTTCTCAAGTACTGTAGTAGAACGTTGCACCGAGAGCATGTCTTGCACCCATCCACTCGACCGTCTAATCAAGTATAGCAACAAAATTAAGCTCTCCATCGAGTTTCGGCGATTCGATCGCGGCTATCTATCTAGCTGCGGTTCCGACCGGTGTTTAATTAATCAATGAGTGCATGCAGCAGAGAGGCAAAAAACTTGAATTGCCGACTGAAGTAGATCACCGCCATTAGTATACACGCTAATTAACCCGGGTGCCTGGCCTGTAACCGGAAAAGAAAGATAGCTAGCCCGATGCGTGATCCACTGCATGCCCTCGTACCCTTCCGGAAACCTGACGTGCCCTCGCAACCAGATCGGATTTGGGAAAGCCACCTGCTTCCGGAATTGCTCCGTCCTAGGAACTGAAAGCAATGTGCGTCGACGCCACGCCATTAAAGAAACAAGACCGTCGTCGTGTCAAGGATAAGCCAGTGTTAATTGTTTGCCTCTATAATGGCCCTGGATACAGAGAGCCTTTCTTCCGGCCGGTGTCATCCGTCCAGGGATTGATTGTTGTTGGGAACGCTTCAATAATTTTAAGCTCACTGTAAACCGATGGATTTGTAAAAAGGTGGTGGAGGTTTTAGCCCGAGCTAGACAGAACAGTAAACCGACAGTAGAAAGGTTTTTTTTTTTAACAGTAGAAAGGTGAGGCGAAGTTGTGTGAGTTTAATTCAACAGTTTTGCTAATTCTCAATCGATTGAGAATTAGCTTAGTTCTCAATGGCATGACGTCATCAGTTGCCAGTGGACTTGCAACTGATTCGAACCATTTGATTTGTTTCGTGATTCGTACATCAGTTGCAAGTCAACATGCAACTGAGATTTGACGTCATGTGAATGAGAACTAAATTAATTCTCATTCGCCAGAGTTGCAAGTGGACTTGCAACTGCTCCGGACCGTTTGATTTGCTTCGTGATTCGTGCTAATCATGAGTTGCAACTTGACTTGCAACTGGAATTGATGACGTCATGCAATTGGGAACTAAGCTAATTCTCAATCGATTGATCGCTAGAGAGATCCTTAATTCAACTGTTGATCTCCTGACATGGTCAATGCTTGTGTTGGCTGCCGGCTGGACCAGCAGATAAATGGTACTGCTTGTAAACTTTTCACCTCATCATGTGCTCCTGGCTCATCTTTGGCAATAAAGTAGGACTCCGTAATACTAGCTTAATTACCACATCTGTTCTGGAAATAAAGAAACAGATTGCTGCGACAGATTGACTGCGTGCGTATCGTGAATGAACATGTGTGTACTGCTGTATATACTGTACATGTGTGGACATGCAAGGCCGCACCTTAAATTCGTCTGCGTGAGATTTATTATGCCGGGAAAAAACGTGGTCGTCATAAACCTTTTTGGTTATTATTTCTTCCCGGCCCAGCCCAGCCCTGTGTGTTTTGCTGGCTTCTGGCAGGGAGAGCAGCTGGCAGAGCGCCCTGGGTTGAGCAGGCGAAATATTGAAGGTGTGTGTGTACTCCTTTCCGTGTCACTCTTCTCATTTTCCTTTTGGCCACTTTCCCAAGAAAATGATCTTGTTGTACTAAAAAAGTATGAACCATTCAATACTTTGATCTGATGTCAGCCTCTAGTCCATACAGTGTGGAGACTACTCCGATTTGTTTTGCTTCAAATGGTCGACAGATTAGATACGACTTTTGCATAGGCGGCTTCATGGATACACTAAAACCTCACTATTTGTTTTTAGTCAATATTTGTTTATCCACGATAAAAATGGTCATATACTTCATCCGTTTACTATTATAAAATGTTCTAGATATTTCAGTGGGCATTTGATATGGATCAAAATTAGTGAATCTAAACACTAAAAAACATATGCATACATGCATTTTCAAGAAAAGGTACAACATCTTATAATAGTAAACTGAGGAATTATAATTTTTATCAGAATGGACTGAATACACACATGCACAACCATTGTCTTTTCAACGTCGCTCGAGGAAGCTTAAGATGGTGCAACATAAGCTACTCCCTCCAATCCTATTTTCTTGTCGCCAGCCGTATGCATATTTCTATTGACGCAACTCACCTTCCACATTAATTATTTTGGATCAGAGGGAGTATAATATAACAATTTGGTGCATGCTACGGTTCGTGTCCACACCCTTTCCTAGGCGTGTGAGTTTGTCAACTTATGGTCGTGTCACGTCCCAGATCCATCTGGTCTAGACTAAGACACCATCTCGTTGAATTGGACTTATAATGGGCTCTACTCACTAGCATCTGCCAACCTGGCTAAGTTTTAAGACTCTCACCCCAACTTCTCCACGATGAAGATCGGGTCGGCAAATACTTAGTGGAAGTCTTTTTTTTCTATTGGCTAGTGTGAAAGGATCGTATGACACCTAGAGGGGGGTGAATATGTGCTACTCCAATTTTAATTCTTTTTCAATTTAGGCTTGACATGAAAGGTAAATTCTCTAGATATGTAACTACGGTGAATTTACCTATATGACAAGCTAGCAACTAAATAAGATACACAAGTTAAAGATGGTAAACAAGGATAGAGATAACCGAAGTGAAAGCACGCGGAGACACGGATGTATTTCCGAGTTCCTCCTTTTTAGGGGAGTATGTCTCGTTGGAGAGGTGTGAGCCAACTCAATGGCTCAACAGCCACAAAGGCTTCACCTTCTTCTCCGATGAACCGCACCACAAAGGTTTGGTTCACCTTCAACTATCGGAAACCTTCAAGGCGGAGTCCGAGGCCTTTACAACAACAATCCGGGGCACAACCCACAACTGGATTGGGGGCTCCCGAACGGATACAATCTGTCACAAGAATAACATGTGAGTACAACAAGGGGCTAGGTTTTCCCAATGGAAACCTGATTGTGTGGATCACACGTTTGCTGGGAGACCCCAAGAGGAAGGTATGATGCAGTGTAGCAGCAGTTTTCCCTCAGTATGAAACCAAGGTTTAATCGAACCAGTAGGAGCAAGAAATCACTTCGAAGGTTGTCAGTGGCGCGCTGACGTGGAATCTGCACACAACACAATCAAACTACTTTGCCCCAACGAAACAGTGAGGTTGTCAATCTCACCGGCTTGCTGAAAACAAAGGATTAAACGTATGGTGTGGAAAACAGTAGTAAATTGCAGAGAATGAAAAGGAACAGTGTTTGCAGTTGGTTGTATTATCAGTGTAAAAGAATGGACCGGGGTCCACAGTTCACTAGTGGTGTCTCTCCATAAAAGATAACTAACATGCTGGGTGAACAAATTACAGCTGGGCAATTGACAAAATATTGAGCGCATGACAATGCATATATATGACATGATGATTACTATGATATTCATGTGGGCATTACGACAAAATACATAGACCGTTATCCAACAGCGTCTATGACTAATAATCCACCGCCAGGTTGTCATACCGAGTTCCCCGTTGGTATTAAGTTGCAAGCAACGGATAATTGCATTAAGTAATGTGCGTAATGTAAACAAATGCATTAGACCTAACGGCGTACCCTTAAGCTAAGCATCGGTTATTTTATCCCTAGTGGCAACAGCACATCCACAATCTTAGAAGTTATTGTCACTCTCCCAGATTACCGGAGGCATGAACCCACTATCTAGCATAAATACTCACTCTTGGAGTTACAAGCATCTACTTGGCCAAAGCATCTACTAGTAACGGAAAGCATGCAAGATCATAAATAACATATAAGATAGATTGATAATCAACTTGACATAGTATTCAATATTCATCGGATCCCAGCAAACACAACATGTAGCATTACAATAAGATGATCTTGATCATGATAGGCAGCTCACAAGATCTAAACATGATAGCATAAAGTGGAGAGACAACCATCTAGCTACTGCCATGGACCCGTAGTCCAAGGATGAACTACTCACGCATCACTCCGGAGGCAGGCATGGTGATGTAGAGCCCTCCGGTGATGATTCCCCTCTCCGGCAGGGTGCCGGGAAGAGCTTCTGAACCCTCCCGAGCTAGGGTTGACGGCGGCGGCGTCTCTGGAACTTTTCGTGGATAATGGCTCGGGTATTTAGGGTTTTCGCGTCGGGAGAATAAATAGGCGAAAGGGCGGCGGCTGCGGAGCCACGAGGGCCCCACACACCCCACGGCGCGGCAGGGGGGCCCGCGCGGCCCCATGGTGTGGGCCCACGTGGCTCCCCTCCGTGTCTCCTCTGGACTCCGTCTTCGTGTTGGAAAAATAGGAGGTTCTGTCCAAGTTTCGTCCAATTCCGAGAATATTTCCAGACTAGCTTTTCTGGAATACAAAAACAGCAGAAAACAGGAACTGGCACTGTGGCATCTTGTTAATAGGTTAGTCCCAGAAAATGCATAAAAATGCTATGAAGTGTATATAAAACATGTAACAATTGGTATAATATCAACATGGAACATCAGAAATTATAGATACGTTTGAGACGTATCAAGCATCCCCAAGCTTAGTTCTACTCGTCCTCGAGTAGGTAAAACGATAAAAAAAAATAATTTCTGAGGTGACATGCTACAATCATAATCTTGATCAAATAATATTGTAAAGCACATGTTATGAATGAAGTGATCCAGGTCAATGGTCTATAGTTTGCTAGCAAGTAGATAATGAGCAAACAACTGAATCATATAAGCAAAAACTTTTCATGAATAGTACTTTCGAGACAAGCATCAAAGTTTTGCATAAGAGTTAACTCATAAAGCAATAGATTCTAAGTAAAAGGTATTTAACCAACACAAAGGAAGATTTAAGTTTCAGCAATTGCTTTCAACTTTCAACATATATATCTCATGGATATTTGTCAACACAAAGCATATAATAAGTGCAATATACAGCATATAAAAATTGTTGCACCAAAGTTGACACTAGTGTTTGCTTCTAAGATAGAAAGAAGTAGGAAACTGACTCAACATAAAAGTAAAAGAAAGGCCCTTCGCAGAGGGAAGCAGGGATTAAATCATGTGCTAGAGCTTTTTAAGTTTTTGAAATCATATAGAGAGTAAAAATAAGTTTTGAGAGGTGTTTGTTAATTGTCAACGAATCAGAAAATGGAAAGTACAATATGACCCCTGCCAACCAGACTTTTAAGAGCGGCTCCCATGAAGGACGTTATTTCTACCAGCAAGGCAGATCATCCCTCTTTCTCTTTTGTTTACACATGCAGATATTTCACTGTTTGTCATTGCTTGACTGATAAATCAGGGCAAAAATGTGAAGAGAATTAAGCGGTTAAAGTTGTAATTAATTGGGACTGGGCACCCCATTTGCCAGCTCTTTTTGCAAAATTAATGGATAAGCGGATGTATATGCCGCTAGTCCGGTGGTAAAGTCTGTTTGACAGTTGACATAAAGACATCCACCCCGTCCTCATGAGCTTGGTAAACATTGACACAAAATAGGAGTAATAAAGTTTGAATAGTTTAAAGGTAGCACATGAAAAATTTACTTGGAATGGCAAGAAATACCACATATAGGTAGTTATGGTGGACACAGATGGCATGGATTTTGGCTCAAGGTTTTGGATGCACGAGAAGCATTCCCTCTCAGTACAGAGTTTAGGCTAGCAAGGTTATTTGAAGCAAACACAGGATATCAACCGACACAGCAAGACTTATATGAAAACATATTGCAAGCATTATAAGACTCTACACTGTCTTCCTTGTTAACCAAACCCTTTTACTAGAAAATATCTAGACCTTAGAGATACCAATCATGCAAACCAAATTTCAACGAGCTTTACGGTAGTTCTTCATTAATAGGTTTTAACTACATGATACAAAAGCTTAAACATGAACTACTTGATAACTCAAAACAATTGACAAGTATCAAATTATCCAATACAATGATCTACAAGAATATGTAAGCTTTTTCCATTATACCATCTACCACATGCAACATTTTCTGTTCCAACCAAACACCAATCAATTTATTTCAACATAAACTCTCCAAACAATTATAAGTGAAGCAAGAGAGTACTTTCTTTAAAAGAACTAACAGCTCTGAATAAGAGATGCATGCAAAACAGGAGCTAAAAGCATAGCAATAGCTAGATAAGAATACTCAACAAGTATAAGTGAAGAATAGGAGTATTCATATGAAAAAGCGGAGCGTGTCTCTCTCCCAATCAAGAATGCTGGGGTCCAATCAAGTTGACCATAAAAAAATAAAATACTGAAAATAAAAGCACACAGACGCTCCAAGTAAAGCACATATGATGTGAAAGAATTAAAATATAGTTTCACTAGAGATGACCTGATAAGTTGCTGATGAAGAAGGGGATGCCTTGGGCATCCCCAAGCTTAGACGCTTGAGTCTTCTTGAAATATGCTGGGGTGATCCATGGGAGCATCCCCAAGCTTAAGCTCTTCACTCTTCTTGATCACATTATATCATCCTTCTCTCTTGACCCTTGAAAACTTCCGCCACACCAAACTCAAAGTAATTCTCATTAGAGGGTTAGTGCACAATCAAAAACTCACATGTTCTATAAGGACACAAACATGACCGTTACTTTTAACATTAGCTACTGCCACTGATGTTATGTGAAGCTCTTCACCCTAAAAAAGAATTCCACTCAACACTAGTAAAAGAGAGAATGCGAAAAATAAAAGACAGAATCTGTCTAAACAGAACAGTCCGCAAAGACGAATTTTTTCGAGGCACTTACGTTGCTCAGATCGAAAAACTTTAAACTAACGAAAGATGCGTACATATCTGAGGATCACGCACAAAAATTTCAGATTTAAATAATTTTTCTGTGATTTTACAGAATTAAAACGGTGAACAGCAGAAATCTGTTCCTGCGCAGAAATCCAAATCTAGCATCATCTTCCTATTAGAGGCAATACTTGGCACAACAATGCGATAAAATAAAGATACAAAGGAATTGTTACAGAAGTAAACAACTCCTTGACTCAAAAAAAGAAAAATTGCAGAAATAAAATAATGGGTTGTCTCCCATAAGCGCTTTTCTTTAACGCCTTTCAGCTAGGCGCAGAAAGTAAGAATCAAGTGTTTCCAAGTGATGAAGCATCAACAGAATAATTTGCTCTAACAATAGAATCAAAAGGTAACTTCATCTTCTTTCTAGGGAAGTGTTCCATACCTTTCTTGAGTGGGAATTGATATTTAATATTCCCCTCTCTCATATCAATAATAGCACCAACAGTTCTAAGAAAAGGTCTTCCCAAAACAATAGGACAAGAAGCATTGCATTCAATATCCAAAACAACAAAATCAACGGGGACAAGGTTATTGTTAACCATTATAAAAACATCATCAACTCTCCCCAAAGGTTTCTTTATAGTATTATCAGCAAGGTGAACATCCAAATAACAGTGTTCCAAAGGTGCTAAATCAAGCATATCATAGAGTTTCTTAGGCATAACAGAAATACTAGCACCAAGATCACATAAAGCATTGCAATCAAAATCATTCACTTCATTTTAATGATGGGCTCCCAACCATCTTCTAACTTCCTAGGGATAGAAGCTTCATGTTTTAATTTCTCTTCCCTAACTTGCATGAGAGCATTAGTAATATGTTTAGTAAAAGCCATGTTTATAGCACTAGCATTAGGACTTCTAGCTAGCTTTTGCAAGAACTTAATTACTTCAGAAATATTGCAACCATCAAAATCAAAATCATTATTATCAAAAGTAATAGGACCATTGTCTCCCACATCTCGAAAAATTTCAGCACTTTTATCAGGAACAGTTTCAGTGTTTTCAGGCAATTTTAAACGTTTTGCAACAGAAGTAGAGACATTGCCAACACCAATTACTTTACCATTGATAGTAGGAGGTTTGTTAACACTTGAGTTTATAGCATTTTCAGTAGTAGTAATAGTATAAACTCTAGCAATACTATTCTTTTTAGCAATTTCATCCTCTCTTGCCCACCTAGCATGTAAATCAGCTAACATCCTCACATTATTATCAATTTTAACTTGTATAGCATTGGCAGTAGCAAAGGTATTGTTATCAATAGTTTCAGGTTTAGCTGCCATTCTATTAATCAAAGAAGCTTGTGCTTCAGACATGGATGAAATGCAAGTTTCAGCATTAGAAATCTTAATCTGCAAACCAGAAATTTCCCTATTTAAGTTCTCAAGTTGATGTCCTATATTCTTCAACATAGCAGATTGTTCATTCATAGTTTTAGTAAACAATTGGTTTTGCTCATATTGCGTTTGCATAAAGTTCTTAGTAGCCTTTTCAACTTCTAACATCCTTTCCTCACTAGGCATTCCAGATCTACCATAAGAATTAGCATAACCATTGCCACTATTAAAAGGATAGGGCTTATAATTGTTATTACCAAAATTATTCCTATAAGCATTGTTGTTGAAGTTATTATTTTTAATGAAGTTCACATCAACATGCTCTTCTTGAGCAACCAAAGAAGCTAAAGGAACATTATTTGGATCAACATGCATTTCCATTTGTAAGCATAGACATAATAGTATCAATCTTATCACTCAAGGAAGAGGTTTCTTCAACAGAATTTACCTTCTTACCTTGTGGAGCTCTTTCGGTGTGCCATTCAGAATAATTTATCATCATATCATCAAGAAGCTTTGTTGCAGCACCCAAAGTGATGGACATAAAGGTACCTCCAGAGGCCGAATCCAATAGGTTTCTTGAAGAAAAATTTAGTCCTGCATAAAAGGTTTGGATGATCATCCAAGCAGTCAGTCCATGGGTGGGACAATTCTTTACCAATGATTTCATTCTCTCCCAAGCTTGAGCAACATGCTCATTATCAAATTGTTTGAAATTCATAATGCTACTTCTCAAAGATATAATCTTAGCAGGAGGATAGTATTTTCCTATGAAAGCATTTTTGCATTTAGTCCATGAATCAATACTATTTCTAGTCAAAGATAGCAACCATTCTTTAGCACGTCCTCTCAAAGAGAAAGGAAAAAGTTTCAGTTTAATAATATCACCATCTACATCCTTATACTTTTGCATCTCACAAAGTTCAACAAAATTATTAAGGTGAGCAGCAGCATCATCAGTACTAACACCAGAGAATTGCTCTTTCATAACAAGATTTAAAAGTGCAGGTTTAATTTCATAGAATTCTGCGTTAGAAGCAGGTGGAGCAATAGGTGTACTAATGAAATCATTGTTGTTCGTGCTAGTGAAATCACACAACTTAGTGTTCTCAGGGGTACTCATTTTAGCAAAATTAAAACAAAACAGAAAGATAACAACTTGAAAATAAAAGTAACTAATTTTTTTGTGTTTTTGATAAATAAAGCAAACAAGACTAAATAAAAATAAACTAAGCAAGACAATAACAAAGTAAAGAGATTGGAAGCGTGAAACTCCCCTTGCAGAAATCCTCTTGCTCCCAATGGCGTCAGAAAATATGGCGTGTGGAAGGAAGCAAGGAGATTCTGAACCGAAGTGCTTCTGCTCCCCGGCAACGGCGCCAGAAAATATGCTTGATTGCGTGGATCACACGTTCGTTGGGAGACCCCAAGAGGAAGGTATGATGCAGTGTAGCAGCAGTTTTCCCTCAGTATGAAACCAAGGTTTAATCGAACCAGTAGGAGCAAGAAATCACTTCGGAAGGTTGTCAGTGGCGCGCTGACGTGGAATCTGCACACAACACAATCAAACTACTTTGCCCCAACGAAACAGTGAGGTTGTCAATCTCACCGGCTTGCTGAAAACAAAGGATTAAACGTATGGTGTGGAAAACAGTAGTAAATTGCAGAGAATGAAAAGGAACAGTGTTTGCAGTTGGTTGTATTATCAGTGTAAAAGAATGGACCGGGGTCCACAGTTCACTAGTGGTGTCTCTCCATAAAAGATAACTAACATGCTGGGTGAACAAATTACAGCTGGGCAATTGACAAAATATTGAGCGCATAACAATGCATATATATGACATGATGATTACTATGATATTCATGTGGGCATTACGACAAAATACATAGACCGTTATCCAACAGCGTCTATGACTAATAATCCACCGCCAGTTGTCATACCGAGTTCCCCGTTGGTATTAAGTTGCAAGCAACGGATAATTGCATTAAGTAATGTGCGTAAAGTAAACAAATGCATTAGACCTAACGGCGTACCCTTAAGCTAAGCATCGGTTATTTTATCCCTAGTGGCAACAGCACATCCACAATCTTAGAAGTTATTGTCACTCTCCCAGATTACCGGAGGCATGAACCCACTATCTAGCATAAATACTCACTCTTGGAGTTACAAGCATCTACTTGGCCAAAGCATCTACTAGTAACGGAAAGCATGCAAGATCATAAATAACATATAAGATAGATTGATAATCAACTTGACATAGTATTCAATATTCATCGGATCCCAGCAAACACAACATGTAGCATTACAATAAGATGATCTTGATCATGATAGGCAGCTCACAAGATCTAAACATGATAGCATAAAGTGGAGAGACAACCATCTAGCTACTGCCATGGACCCGTAGTCCAAGGATGAACTACTCACGCATCACTCCGGAGGCAGGCATGGTGATGTAGAGCCCTCCGGTGATGATTCCCCTCTCCGGCAGGGTGCCGGGAAGAGCTTCTGAACCCTCCCGAGCTAGGGTTGACGGCGGCGGCGTCTCTGGAACTTTTCGTGGATAATGGCTCGGGTGTTTAGGGTTTTCACATCGGGAAGAATAAATAGGCGAAAGGGGGCGGCTGCGGAGCCACGGGGCCCACACCACCCCACGACGCGGCAGGGGGGCCCACGCGGCCCCATGGTGTGGGCGCCACGTGGCTCCCCTCCGTGTCTCCTCTGGACTCCGTCTTCGTGTTGGAAAAATAGGAGGTTCTGTCCAAGTTTCGTCCAATTCCGAGAATATTTCCAGACTAGCTTTTCTGGAATACAAAAACAACAGAAAATAGGAACTGGCACTGTGGCATCTTGTTAATAGGTTAGTCCCAGAAAATGCATAAAAATGCTATGAAGTGTATATAAAACATGTAACAATTGGTATAATATCAACATGGAACATCAGAAATTATAGATATGTTTGAGACATATCAAAACCCTAGCAAATGGTCCCTCAAGTGAATGAGGGGGAAATGTAAATCGGCTTGGTGAAGATGTATATACGGGCCTTCTCCTTCAATCCTTCAAAGATCAACAAGTTTGGGTGGAGGGATTGGGAGATCTACTGATTCTTGAGCTTGCAATAATGGTGTTCTTCAATGTTGGGCGAGCTAGTTGGCTGGAGGTAGGTGGAGGGGTATTTATACCCCCACCACAAAATGTAACCGTTGCCGTAGTCTTCACCCGGAGACTCCGGTCAGAGTGACCGGAGACTCCGGGCAGATTCCGGCAAGATTTCGGCCTGGGTCCAGGGGCTGAACCACCTTGAGGCTTGGAGCAGGTCAGACCGGAGTCTTTTGGTCCAAAGACCGGAGACTCCGGCCTGGGGCGGAGACTCCGCCCTTCCTCTGGTAACACTCCGGACAGGGTCCAGGGAGTGAACCAACTTGAGCCTCTTCGACTGAATCCCCTGAGTCCGGAGACTCCGGCCTAACAGACCGGAGACTCCGGCCTGGAAGTTTCTAGAACTTCGATAAAATCCTCTTTTCCTTTTGGTGTTGATGCACAATGTTTTATAGAGCTAAACCTGCATCACTTAACACTTGGTTAAAATATCGCTAGTGTTGTTAAACTAACACACAAAACACAGGGGATCACGAAATGCACTTTCATAGTGTTTCATGGGAGAATTATCATGCTGATATGCTTGCTACTCATGAATGGCTGCACGACCCAAGGTGCACGAGGGCGGATCTAGAGCCAAAATGCCCCGATGTTGTTGTCTAATTCACACATTAATCTTGCAAGACAATTGGGGTGTCACACACTGTATTTACATGTAGCATATAAAGAATTGTTTCCATACCCGTGTCTTGTGCACCCTGAAGGTGCATGTTATGCTTGCGCGGCTGTGAAACAGCCACCAACGTATGAATTGCTCCTTCTCCATTGTTGGCTGACATATTGTAGCTGGGTACTTTGATACTATTTCCTTTCCAATATAAAACAGATTTGTGCATCATCATGATGCAGAGGCTGGGGCTATGCTCCCATTTCAAAAATGATATTGCAGCTGGAGTAAGACACTGTTGTCCAACTTCATTGTTGACTTTACTATGGAGTCTCCGAGAGCAGGGACAGAATATTAACATCACACTAAAAGTGAAGAGGATCCGACGAGGAGGGAACTCGACCGAGTTGCATGGAGGCAACAATGTCAGTCACCACAAAGCTCCTTCCTATAAAGGGTGACATAGCCATCACAAAGCTTGTTCCGTCGTAGATGTCTCCCCCCACCGCACTGCTCGCCCTTGCTTCCAGTGGCTCTCACTGTCGCCAACGCAGAGCTCGCTCTTGCGTCCAGTGGCGGATCATGACAGAAGATGAAGGGGGGGGGGGGCGAAATACTTAAAATTTCATGTCTAAACACTCCCTAAAAAAACTTGACAAATTTATCTAAAACTGGGGGCGGTGCCCCCCCCCCCGGCTTACACTAAGATCTGGCTAAGTTTGCGTCACAGTTATTGTAATAGCAGCGGAGCTAATTCTCCCGTCACGTTATCGAGCTCCCTCTCTTTTCACCGTCACACTGTTGTTCATTTCCTCTCTCTCTCTCTCTCTCTCTCTCTCTCTCTCTCTCTCTCTTGATTCACCTGCAGACGGAAATGAACCGGGTCCTTTGATACTATTTCCTTTTAATATAAAACAGATTTGTGCATCATCATGATGCAGAGGCTAGGGCTATGCTCCCATTTCAAAAATGATATTGCAGCCGGAGTAAGACACTGTTGTCCAACTTCATTGTTGACTTTACTATGGAGTCTCCGAGAGCAGGGACAGAATATTAACATCACATTAAAAGTGAAGAGGATCTGACGAGAAGGGAACTCGGCCGAGTTGCATGGAGGCAACAATGGCAGTCACCACAAAGCTCCTTCCTATTATAAAGGGTGACATAGCCATCACAAAGCTTGTTCCGTCGTAGATGTCTCCCCCACGGCACAGCTCGCCCTTGCTTCCAGTGGCTCTCACTGTCGCCAACGCAGAGCTCGCTCTTGCGTCCAGTGGCGGATCATGATAGAAGATGAAGGGGGGCGAAATACTTAAAATTTCATGTCTAAACACTCCCTAAAAAAAACTTGACAAATTTATCTAAAACTGGGGGGCGGTGCCCCCCCGGCTTACACTAAGATCTGGCTAAGTTTGCGTCACAGTTATTGCAATAGCAGCGGAGCTAATTCTCCCGTCACGTTATCGAGCTCCCTCTCTTTTCACCGTCACACTGTTGTTCATTTCCTCTCTCTCTCTCTCTCTCTCTCTCTCTCTCTCTCTCTCTCTCTCTCTTGATTCACCTGCAGACGGAAATGAACCGGGTCCTCGGGAGGCCCCTATACTTCTCCAAGAGTTATGGCCTCAAACATATGTAGAGGAAAAACGTAAACGGTGAACCAAGTGCGAATTAGAGCTTTAGACGGAAAGTTTCTGGGTTCGGGATATTACGCCAGTTTTGGAGTCTGAAACGACGAACCACGCAAGGCAAGCTATTTAAGAAAACCATGGTAGATCTCACTTCATTGCACATTAAGCTATCTTCCATTTTTTTTTTATAAATGGGAGCATCGCCCCAGCCTCTTTATCAAAATGATGCCGGCCGTTTTTTACATTAAGCTATCTTCCATGATTTAGAGTAGTATGTCTAGCATAAATTTTTTTACTAATGTTCTTCAAAATTATAAAGTAACCAAAGGAGTAAACTACCGGTGACATTTACTTGTATGCTTCTGTGTGATTAGGTCGAGCTAGCAGCAGTAGTCCTTACCACCGTACGCAGACCGGCTGCAACCTCCAATGGATCAGGCAGTTGAGTACGAGAACGGCGTACCAACCGGGCTACGAGTACGTACGTATAGTACCTAGAGATGCTTTGCGTTGGGCGTGTCAATATTGTAGGTAGCGACAGGTCTGGTCTTCAGCTTAATGGCAGGGTACTGTATTCCCGTACACGTCTAGTCTTAGGAGGCGTACGGATCCGTTATTTCCTTAATCTCTGTTACACATATGCATGTGGGGGATTAACTCAAACCACGTACATGCCGTTAGTACGCACACCCATTAATTGTGCACACACATGTGATGAACATTAACACAAAAATTCTAGCCATTTTACAGTAGTGTCGACCGATCAGCTAAAGGTAGAGCGACTCTCCTCGCAAATTGAATAGGAAGGGCTAACTGAAGTGACTCATGAGTGATTGGAGGATACAAGAAAAAGGGTTTGAAATGCGCTCCTGCGACAAGAGCGGCGACTCCCCACCGCTCGCCGGTGGGCGCCCTTCGCCGCCGGCGTTCTTCTGCGCCCGCCCCGCGTCCGAAGTGGGAGCCCTCGGCGGCAGGTTCTGGGCGCTTGCCCCCGAGCTCGAAGACGATGTCGCGGTCAGTGAGGCCAGGGAGGAGGAGGCAGGCTCACCGCCGGCGGCGGCGGGCAGCGCCCCGACTTTCGGAGACTTTCTCCAGGCCGCAGTGAAGCTAGGGGGCTCGCTGCGTGCTACGCGACGTTCGGCGTTCGCTCCGGGCGGCCGCGGCTCGCGCTTCTCTGCCCTCGCCGGGCTGGGCGCCGGTGGACGGCGGGAGTTCCCCTTTCGGGAGAGGCGAGGCGCGTCGTCGTGGCCCCGGGCGAGGGCGGTGCCGGGGCGTGACGCGAGCCAGACGCGCCGCGTCCTGAACTTCGCGGCAGAGCGCTCACCGCCGCCGCCGCCGCCGAGCTCGCCCTGCCGGGAGGAAGCAGGGTAGACGCGGATAGAGCCAACCCTGGCCGCTGCTGCGCCCCAGTGGGCTAGGCCTGCTGCCGGGCCGGGCTTGCTTCTTGCGGCCCAGTCCCCGTTGGACTTGGTCTAGGCGGGAGAGGAGCTGGCCTTGTTGGGCCTCTCCCAGGTTGCTACTGGGCCTCGACCCAGTCCAGCGCCGCCACTTAAGTGGCTGTGGCTGCGTAGGGGTTCCTCCAGCCTCGAGTTAGGGTTCCCTATATCGGAATCGGACATCCTTCGCCACCGCCGCTTTGCCCGCCGCATCCGTACCACACAGTTGCCGCCACCCCTCCTCCGCTCCTTCGCCGAGGTGCCCATGGATCTGCCGCGCGCGCCGGCTCCCCATGGCCACAAGCGACGTTACAACGACCGGGCTCCCACAGCCCCCCAGCGGCAGGAGGCCGCGCTCCGCTCCAAGGCGCTGGCGGTGCAAGGACCAGGAAGCAGGCGGCAGGGAAGGGTTCGGCCGGTGCGGGCGGCTCCGGCTCCACCAACAACGCAAACAAGGAGCCGCCATCCTAGTTTGTGGCTTGGGAGAAGAAGAAGGAGGCCAAGCTGGCGGCGGAGTAGGAGGCTCTTCGGGCAGAGCAGGCCGCCAGGCGCGCGCCTTCGGGAGCCAAAGCGCTCGAGAAGCGTCTGATGGACCAGTCCCGTGCCAAAGCCCCTGTGGGGTCCGGGCGTGGTCCCGTCCCACCGTCGGCGGTTGCGTCGGCTTCCACTGGGCCGGTGGAGTGTTTCAAATGTGGCAGTCCCGGCCACTACCAGACGGAATGCCCCAATCTGCCGATATGTGTCTTCTGTGGCCAAGATGGTCACCACGGTGGACTGCACCACCAAGGGCCGCCGGCCGTGTCTCAGTATCCTCGGGCAAGCAATTGCCGGAGAGGGTTTTTTTGACCTGGACTTTGACACGGACGAGATGGACGAGGAGGAGGACACGAATGTTGCGGTCCTCTCCTTCAAGGAGAAACCACTCTCGGTGGCTGCCTTAGACAAGGAGCTTCACCACCTGATTGAGGCGCCTTGGGATTGGCAGATATCTCGCATTGCCGCTAAGGAGTTCGAGGTCGCCTTCCCCTCCAAGGAGATGCTGAGGATGTGTGCCCGCAGCGGTCGCATGTACCTCCCCTTGAGTGACACCGAGGTGGGCATTCGCCTCGCCGACTCGGACCTCGTCCCAGTCGAGATTCTCCAGGAGTTCTGGTGAAGATCTCTGGTCTTCCCAAGCATCTGAGGCGTGCGGACCGGCTCTTGGCTGGCCTTCGCATTCTAGAAGGACCATCGAGGTGGATGAGTCCACCCTTCCCGGCCGGCGTCCGGTGCACATGAGACTTGCGTGTCGGGACCAGGCGAAGGTGCGTGGTCTTGTTCAGATTTTCCACAAGAACAAGGGCTACAACCTAGGGATCCAGCTGGAGCCAGGGTACGGGGCTGTGCCTCCCGCTCCTGGCCCCTCTCCTCCTAGGAAGGATGCTCCCGAGGAGGATGATGACATGAATCTCTCGGAGGAGTGGGATGAAGCTGCGGAGAAAGATAAGGCCAGAGATCTGGCTGCGGCCAAGGCCAAGGAGGCTGGAGGAGCAAGTCCGCTTCAGCTCCTCCCACAACCAAGTCGGTTGGGGGCGCGTCTACCTCGGCTGCTCCTGTCTTGGAGCTTCCTGCTCAGGTTCCGGCCACGGCCGAGGAGGGGGGTGGCAGCTGGACCAGTACGGCAGCAACGCTGGGCTCTCTAAGTCTAGCACCTGGCCGCCCTCTCTTGCGGCGCTAGAGAAGTTGTGGGCGGCAGAGGCGGTGATTCTTGCGCAGGTGGTGCAGCCGGCCCCACCCACGCCGATCGCACCCATCTCCCCACTCGCCGATTCCTCGACACTTCTGTCGGCGGACTCGAGCCACGAGACAGGGTTTCCGTCCAAGAACACGGGGGACTACCATGACGACATCGAGGTCCACGACACCAACCTGGACAAGGACTTGGAGACTGAAGACATGGTGGTGGACGTGGATGCGATGATCCCTAGGCAGCGCCGAACCAAGACGGTGCTGGCGGGTCCTTCGCGCAAGAGCGCGCGGCTGCTAGGCGCGGTGGCGGCCGTGCCTATCGCGGAGCGTGCGGAGATGCGGCTGCGGCCAAGAACCTCGACAACACAGGTACTTCCAAATCCAACCCCTTTGCTATTCTAGAGGAGGTTCCTGATGAGCACCTAGTCTCGATGATCCACGATGTAGGTTTGGCGTTTTCCCTTGAGTCGGGTCCACCCTCGGATATTCTCTCCTTGGTTCGCGCCAAGGAGAAAGCCTAGGCCTCGCTCGCTCTAGCAGAGTTCCGCAAGGAGCTGGCTGCTGCGACGGCAGCGAGCGCTGTCCCTCCCAGTCGGCCGTGGCTGCTTCCGTAGTGGCGAGTGGGGAGGAGAGTTCGGCGCCCCACCTGGGTGCGCAGGACCCTGTTTCCTCCACACCAGTGCCTCGGTGAGGGGTATTTCCCAGGGTTCCCGTCGTGGACGGAGGAAGAAGGTCGCTTAGATGCATAGCGGCTTCTACAACATCCGAGGGTTTGGCCGTCCGGGACGGCAAACCCAATTTCGAGAATTGATTTCCCGAGAGCAGCTGGACTTTGTGGGGCTACAGAGACCATTAAGGCCTCTTTTACGCCCGCAGAGCTCCTTAGCATCGACCCGCGGGGGCGCTTTGCTTGGCACTCTACCCCAGCGAATGGCCACTCTGGTGGAATGTTGCTAGGTGTCAATGAGGACATGTTCGAGGTGAAGGCCTGGAGTAGTGGCTCCTTCTTCATCCGGGTGGATGTTTTCTAGTTGGACTCCACCCAGACCTGGTCCCTCTTCGTGGTCTACGGACCTGCTGATCACCGCCGCTCTCCCGAGTTCTTGGGGGAACTTACGACGGCGGTGACGGCCTGCACCTACCCCCTTGTGATTGGAGGCGACTTCAATCTGATACGAGGGGTGGCGGACAAGAGCAATGATAACATAAATTGGCCTCGTGTCCATAGGTTTAATGATTGCATTGCTCACCTCGCGTTACGAGAGGTTTGTAGGAGTGGGGGCCGATATACCTGGACCAACAGGCAGTTGAATCCGTCCGGTGCGTGTTGGACTGTGTCCTTATGTCTGTAGATTGGGAAGCTCTCTTCCTAGTATGCACGCTGGTGGCTAAGCCTATTATTGGTTTAGACCACGCCGCTCTCATCCTCAGCTCTGGCGCGGACTTGAAGAAGCGGAGCTCTCGATTCTTTTCGAAAAGAGCTGGTTGGACAGACAAGAGTTTGGGGACCTGGTCGAATCCAAATGGATTGAACTGGCGACCCTTCAGGAAGGGCCCTAGGACTCGATCTCTATCTGGCAACGCCTCTCAGGTGGCTTGCGGCAATTCCTCAAAGGCTGGGGCGCTAACCTAGGTCATGCGGAGAGGGACCTGAAGGAGACATCCTTTCCCAGATCCGGATCCTGGACTCCCCGCGTTGACTCAGCCAACCTTGATGATCAGGGTTGGGCCCTCCGATATCATCTGGAGAGCCAGATTTGCCACCTCGCCAGGGTGGAGGAGGAATACTGGAGACAACACAGTAGGCTTAACTGAACCCTTAAAGGGGATGCCAACACTACGTATTTCCACGCCATTGCCAATGGAAGGAGACGGAAGTTTACCATCACTAGGTTGGTAGATGACTAGGGAGGCTCTGTGGAGCCCCCTGCTCTTCAAGGACACATCTACGAGTTTTACCGCGCTCTCATGGGTGCTTCAGGGGAACCTCCCGCCTTCCACCTCGCACCATCCCTCTGGGACACGCGGCCGCACGTCACGGAGGAGGAAGATGACGATCTCATGCTAACCTTGACGGAGAAGGAGATGGATGTGGTCCTAGCTAGCATGAAGGTGGACACGGCCCCGGGCCCGGACGGCCTCCCAGTGTGCTTCTTTAAGCGGTTCTGGAAGACCCTCCGCCGGTCATTCTATCCATCACCAATGATTTCGCTCTAGGGAGAGTGGACATTGCGAGAGTGAACTTTGGTGTGCTGACTCTCATACCAAAAGTTCAAGGCGCCGAGAATATTCGTCAATTTAGACCGATTGCGCTCATGAATGTCATTTTTAAGTTTGTAGCCAAGGTGTTTGCGCTTAGACTTAGCCCTATTGCACACCGCACTATTAGCTATACCCAATCTGCGTTCATCAAGGGGCCTTTTGCATGAGGGAGTTGTATCCCTCCAGGAGATCATCCATGAGTCCTGTTCCAAGAAACTCGGGGGAGTTTTCTTGAAATTGGACTTTGAGAAAGCCTATGATAGAGTCAACTGGAGTTTCTTGGGGGAGGTTCTCCTGAGAGTTGGCTTTGATCCTGGTTGGGTCCACAGGGCCCTTAGTCTGGTCTCGGGGGGCCAGACTGTTATCACCATTAATGGAGAAATGGGAATTTCTTCCGTAATGGTAGAGGGGTTTGACAGGGCGATCCCCTGTTCCCCCTTCTCTTCGACTATGTGGTCGAGGCCTTGGCAGCCATTCTAGATGCAGCCAAGAGGACGGGGCACATGAAGGGTGTTGTGCCTCATCTGATACCGGAGGGGGTATCGCATCTACAATATGCAGATGACACGATCATCATATCCAGCATGATGACCGTGCCATTACCAACCTGAAGTTTATCCTGCTATGTTTTGAGAACATGTCAGGTCTCAGGATCAACTTTCACAAGAGTGAGGTTGTGGTCTTGGGGGCCAGTCCTGAGGAGCAGTTGAGGGTGGCCCAGATGCTTAATTGTAAGCAGGGCTCCTTTCCGTTCACCTACCTTGGGCTCCCTATCAGCAACAGAGCTTTGCGGGCTGGGGCCTGGGATCCCTCACGGGCAAAGTTGCTAAGCGTGCGGACCCATGGATGGGAAAGCTGATGTCCTCGGCTGCTAGGCTCACACTCACCAATGCATGTATATCCAGCCTTGCACTCCACGCTATGGCGGTTTGCCTGTTGGGAGACGGGTTCACCGGACTATGGACGGACATCACTCTCGTTTCTTTTGGGAAGGGAACGGGAAGAAATGTAAATACCACTGGGTACGCTGGGATGCAGTGTGTAAACCCAAGGCCATGGGGGGCTTAGGTATTATGGATACCAAACTCATGAACCGTTGCCTAATGGCAAAATGGGTCTGGAAAATTCTGACGGGGGAGTCAGGCCTTTGGGCTGACATCCTCAGGGCCAAATACTTCAGGTCTAAAGATATCCTGGTAGACTCACACGGAGGTGGTTCCCAATTCTGGATGGCACTCCAGAAAATTAAGAACCTAATTTGCTTGGGGGCAAAACACTCTGTGAGGAACGGTAAATCCACGAGACTGTGGATTGACTGGTGGACGGGGTCGGGGCCCCTCGGAGATCGCTTTCCGGCCATCTTTGCCATTACGACTCTACCACAGGCCTCGGTGGCACAAGCCAACCGGGAGGGGGAATGGCATATTCCCCTACGCCGGACTCTTGGTCCGGCTGAGACCACGGAATGGATCGACCTCCGGCGGGAGCTCCCGGAGTTCCTTCCCTCTCCAGACCAGGACGCTCTGGCATGGGCCCTGGAACCATCCGGGAAATTCTCGGTTAGGTCTCTATATAATAAACTTTGCGACGTCAACCCTAGGAAACACTATAGCGAGATCTGGGGAATTTCTATTCCCCTAAATCCGTCTTTTGTCTTGCAATTAGCTAGGAAACGTCTTCCTTCGAATGATAATATTGCTAGGAGAAGGGGTCCCTCGACGGGCAGATGTGCCCTGTGTGAGGAGATGGAGGACACGAACCACATTTTTTTCGTGTGTCCACTTGCGAAGTTTATGTGGAGCGCAGCTAGGGAGCTGTTGCACTGCACTTGGAATCCCTCTTGTTTCACTGACGTGTATAGGCTTATTTCCTTAGAGTCGGGTCAACACAAGCGAGTTCTTTGGATTTGTTGTGCGGCCCTCCTTTGGTCTTTGTGGAACATTAGGAATAAATTCTCGATTGAGGGGGTGTTTCCTTCTCAACCGGCTGACGGGTTATTCAAAATGGCGATGTATTTGCATGTGTGGAACCCAGTGGCTAGGAGGCAGGATCGGGAAGCACTGGGGCAAGCGATTGGCAGGATTCGCTCGCTTCACGATTCCGTCTGTGACAGACCGGACGCGCTGCCCTTATTTAGGCTATCACTGTTATCTCGCATTAGCTCGTTGATTTGGGGTGCTGCCTTTCACCCTTGTACTGTAGCATGCGTGCTACCGTGGACTTATCTGTTGTACCGCCTAGGGCGGAAGATATTTGGTATGTGTGGAACCTTGGCCGGATGACTTTATTAATTTAAAGTCGGGCTCTGCTCGAGCCTTCCGTCTAAGTGACTCATGAGTCATGACAAGAAAATGATAGAACATTCATTTTTGTCAACAAAATAATGCACACATATAGACGTGCAATTAGAGGCTATTGTAAGTCTCATATTCATTGGTTCTTATCTAGCAAAATACTCGCTCCGTTCTGAAATAACCGTCGTAATCTCGTTCAGTTTGAGTTCTTTGAACTAAAATCACGACACTTATTTCGAAACGGATGGAAATTCTTGTGATTAGCAAACGAAATAAATGGGCCATGTGTTTTTGGAATGGTTCAGGCTGGCCTTTTAGCCGCCATAGGTCACTCAAAAGTGTTTTTTTTATATCTTCACTCAACATAGGTCACCCAGCTTTAGATCTCACGACGGTGGCGAGATCCTACGTGCTGCCATAATTCACTTAAGTAGAATATGTGTACAGGTCACAATGAGGTTGTATGCGTGCCCTAAGGCTGCTGGAAGGCTGGATTATAAAGGCGCCAAGTCTTCCCCTACAAGGAAAGCCTTAACCGACGTAGATCATGAGTCATAGACTAACACGGCAGCAAACCCTAACTTGCTCCCTAAGGCGAACGCAGTCTGGCCTTCGTCTTGGACTTCACTAAGCCAGCCCAGGACTTATTCTTGCGCCTAACCCCATGAGGCCTTCTCCATTAAGCCCTCCGGCTTTATCTGATGGGCCTCCTTGGTTCAGGTATACCATTTCGGTATAACCTCCACAGGCCATGTGTTTTTGGAATGGTTCAGGCTGGCCTTTTGGCCGCCATAGTTCACTCAAAAATGTTTTTTTTTATATCTTCACTCAACATATGCATGTGGGGGATTAACTCAAAACCACGTACATGCCATTAGTACGCACACCCATAATCGTTCACACATATTTGATGAACATTAACGCAAAATTTGTAGAAATTTTACAGTAGGTCGATCAGCTAATGGTAAAACCCTGGCAAATTAAAAACGAAGGGCTCCCTGATATGATTCATGAAACAAAATTAGAAGATTCATTTTTGTAGACAAAAGAATGCACGCGTATAGACGTGCGATTAGATCAGAGGGTATTGTAAGGGCTCATATTAGTTGGTTCTTATGTACTGTAGCAAAATACTTGTGATTTTGCAATGTGTTTTGGAATGGTTCAGGCTGGCCTTTTGGCTGCCCTGCCCTAGTTCCCTCAAAACTGTTGTCAAGAAAATAATGCACAAATATACACGGCATTCTTATGAGTTTAATAAATCACTCTTTATTGAAAAAAATTATACACGACAATCCATTGTGCTCGGTTTTGCTAGAGATTTTCTACAAGGTGATTAATTTGCTATGTTTTGGAGATTTTCGAGCATGATAAGAAGAAGAGACAGAAAGAAAAGACAGACGTCGGCCGGTCAATATACGGCGGGACGCCGCAAAGGCCGGTACGAGCACGGTGAGGGTCACCACCGGTACGCAATTCACCATTCAGATCGGCGAATGAGCTAGGCTACAGCCTACAGCAACCGTACGCAATGACTAGCGACCCGGATCGCGCGCGACGTACAGTAGTACCGCGTACGTGCACGCGATTGAACGGAGTCGACGGCGCTACCAACCAGCAGCGATCGATCTCGGTCGTCACGCCTTTGATCGGAGGAATGAAATGAAATGAAACCGGATGGGATCGATCGATCGGGAAGACAGCGCCACGTGATGGGTGGTTACTGCGGCGGAAGGACCGGCTATTTTGGCCGACCTATAGCTATAGCCAGGGTCGTTAATGGCGGTAGGGGCGCGTGGCGCGGCGCCTCCGCCCGCGATCGATGGCCAACGCCGTCGGCGGTGCATCGGATGCTTTGGCCCCGGCCGGCGACTCGTCGACCGGCTCTGCTCTGTTTGTTCACTGCGGTTTGAATTGACTCGTCGCCGGCCGGCCTGATCGATCGAGGTTACATGCATCTGGCAGTACGATCTACCATCATGTACCATGCACGAACAGGGTTAAGACATACGACGTACCACTCCAAGGCTCCGATCGAGCAAGACAACTACGGACGGAGTAGTGTCTAGTGCAGTGCCGCCGATTGTTCTGATTCAGCTGCGCGCGTACGACCCTTGGGGTTTCCATGGGTCAGAGTTTGTTTCTGCTTGACTGCTTGTGTCCTTGCGGGTGCAGGTTGTACGTCCTTGCAGCGGTCAGAGTTTGACTGTGGCCTTTAGCGCGGGAGGAAGATGAAGAGATTCTTGCGAATGGATTTCCTATTATTTGGAGTACTTTGGAATTGCTATAAAACAGGTATGCGTTTTTTTCTTAAGTTCCTCGGTCCCTTTTTTGTTCAATTGTGTCTCCGCCAATTTTATGTCACTTTTGTGTATTTTCAGTCACTTTTGCGTCGGTCAGAATGAAGAAGATAAAACCCAGGTGTCATTAAAAAAATACCCAACGGTTTTTCAATCACTCTATTGAAACATCATAGTCAGCCATTTTTGTCAATTTTCTGTCACTTTTTAGTTTTAGTTTCTTTATTACTTCTCACTCCTTAGGTTTGTCTTTTCCTTGTTGCAATTGCCTTTTCCTTTTTCAATATCACTTTTTAATGCAGAAGCATTTTTTTTTGCAATGATATGCAGAAGCATTTTAACGGGGCATGGGAGCCGAAAGTGACCGAAACTTGAGTTTTTGTAGTCGCCTCCGTCGTATATGGTCCCTTACTATCTTAGTTGCTAGGTAAATAAGGAAAAATATGTTCCTTACTTTTTTCGCTGTGTCCGTCTGGCATGTAAAATCTTCTACTCCCTCCGTGTCAAAATATAAGTCGCACTAGTCACTTACCACACACATGTATGTAGACATGTTTTAGTGCAAGATTCACTAGTCACTTATATGAATCTTGCACTAAAACATGTCTACATACATATGTGTGGTAAGTGACTAGTACGACTTATATTTTGATACGGAGGGAGTAAGATATATTGCACACTTGTAGGGCGTACAACTTCCTACAAACCGTGCGAAACTTTCGGGTACAATGAGGATGAGTAGAGCGTTGTCTTCATACGTATAGCACCGGATCCTTGGCGCAATGGTAGCGCGTCTGACTCCAGATCAGAAGGTTGCGTGTTCGTTTCACGTAGGGGTTCAATATCCCGATCAAAATTCCGGTTTCTTTTTTCGCACCTGGACCTCTTGGGCTACATCTGCATGTGGGCTTTTGACACCAATCTTAGCCTCTGGGCCATTTCCACGGTCGACCACTTGGGCCACATATGGCTTTCCTTTCCTTCATTGTATGGCCGGGATTTTTGTTGATCGTAGTCCTGGCTCAGTGTGTCTTTCGGCCTCTTTGTAGAGTAGATGTTCTTTTCTAGTACTACCACCACCGTGTGCATATGTAGTTTTCTGTCGATTTCACCATGCCCACTGTTGTATGTATCGCAGCATTTTTCGCGAGGAAAGCAACGTTTCAGAGAGCAGAGGTACATCTATTTTGGGAAAGGTTTGTAGTCCCCTGGGGGATCAGCGTCTCCCATCCTCCTGCACCTGAGCGCGACACGTGTCCCGGCGGAGCCCACACACCGAACGCAACCTGATAAGGTTGTCCTTCTCCTCCGCTCGTTCGTCCTTGTCGCTCCCCAACCTTTTCTCCATCAAAGTGCGCCTCCCCGTCCCAGTCGCCGCACCTGTGCCCTCCCGGCCCGGCCGCCGCCGCGCGCCTCCACGGCCCGGCCGCCGCTGCGAGCCTCCACGGCCTCTCCTACTCGTCGAGGTCGCCGCGCGCCTCCACGGTCCGGCCATCACCGCGCTCCTACTCGCTGAGGTCGCCGCACCCGCACGCCTCCTCGGCCCGGCCGACGCGCGCCTTCTCGGCGAGGCCGCCGCGCCTCCTTTCAGCCCACATCCATCACAGGTCTACGGCGGCGCCCCGACGCATCTGTCCGATTTGCCTGGTCTCGTGCCGGCGCGGGAGGACGCGCAGAGGCGGAAGGAGCATGCGGAGGAGATGGCGGCGCGGAGGGCGGAGGCCGTACCGCTCCCAACGCCGGGGTTGCGTCCCCGCGCCTTGCAGAGGCCCGACCATGGGCGCCGCGCGGGGCAGCAGCAGCGTGAAGGCCGCGACCAGGCGGCGACCAGGCGTCTGTACTAGCAGTGATCTCCATGTAAAATAGCCTCCCTCCGTGTACTAGCAGTGATCTCCATGTAATGAGTACTTTATATGTGTATATATATATATCAAGTTGTATGTGTGTTATGTGATCTTCACGTGTGCGAAAACTTTTTTTTTATGCATCGACGTGATCTCCTCCGAAACCCTAAACCCTAAAAATAAGCGAAAAGAAAAAAACCCTGGGTTGAGCAGGCGAAATATTGAAGGTGTGTGTGTACTCCTTTCCCCGTCACTCCTCTCCTTTACCTTTTGTCCACTTTCCCAAGAAAATGATCTTGTTGTACTCGAAAAGTATGAGGCATTCAATACCTTGATCCGATGTCAGCCTCTAGTCTATAGGGCGTAGAGCAGTACTCCGATTTGTTTTGCTTCGAATGGTCGACGGATGGGCTACGACTTTTGCATGGGGGCTGGATGGATACACTAGACGCATGATAAAACCTCACCATTTGTTTTTGGTCAATATTTGTTTACCTACGATAAAACATACACAGTGGTGGAGCTAGTGTACAACCGTTGGGTTCAAGTGAACCCAATGGAATTTCCTAATCCTTCACTATTTTAGGCGTTCTTTGCATTGCATGTCATGTGAAGTGGATTCTCACAAGATTTTGAAATGCGGGAATAGCATATGCCTTTGGATCATAGGCGGATTCAGCCGCCCCTATGCCCGGGCGCTTGCTTGGGCTTCCGGCCGACCGGCATCATGTATTTTCATCGTATTTGTCCAAAAAAATAGCGTATTAAGCCTTTCTATTAACAGTTTGCCCGGGCTTTAAAGTATTCCTGGGTCCGCCACTGCTTTGGATGGTGCACAAGAATTGAACACATGAATTTTGGAGGATTGATGGGAGAGATAGAATGAATCTGCATTGAACTCCATGAAGTAATTTTTTAGAATGAGTTTTGAGCTCATGTTGAGAATCCTATGCAATTGGGGGCATAGGAATGGATTACATAGGAATTTAGTGGCCCCAATCCTATAATCCAAAGGGTTTCTATAGAAAAAAATTGATAGGATTTAAATCCTCCGAAATTTTTACGAAAATCCTACAATCCAAAGAGACCCTTAGTCTATATCTTTACTAATTTAGCGAAAGATTACACCTATAAGATGGAACTGACCCCAATGGTTCGATCTTCTAACTTCGCCACTGAACACTATCACAAACGTAAATTATTTCGCACATCAACATAGCGTTCAAATGAAACTTTAGCCACCGGCATACTCCACAACAAATTTAGTAACGCCATTTACACTTGTGTGATTAGGTCGAGCTAGTCGTGTTCAAAGGGGTGTACCAACTGGGCTAGTAGTCTACCTACACGTACTGTATGCATGTACGTACGTACTCACTTCGTTCTAATTTAATTGACGGAGAGAGTAGTGCCTAGAGATGCTTTGCACTGGGCGTGTCGATATGGTAGGTAGCGATGGACAGGTCTGGTCTTGAGCTTAATGGCAGGGTACTGTATTCCCGTACACGTCTAGTCTTAGGAGGCGTACGGATGAGTTATTTCCTTAATCTCTGTTACACATGTGCATGTGCGGGATTAACTCAAAACCACGTACATGCCGTTAGTACGTGCACCCATAATCGTTCACAGATATCCGATGAACATTAACGCCAAATTTCAAGCCATTTTACATCGATCAGCTAATGGTAAAACTCTCGCAAATTAAAAACGAAGGGCTCCCCGAGTGATTCAAGAAATGAAATTGGAAGATTCATTTTTGTCAACAAAAGAATGTACGCGTATATATGGGCGTGCGATCAGAGAGGCTGTTGGAAGGTCTCATATTAGTCGGTTCTTATGTAGCAAAATACTTAGTGATTTGCAATGTGTCTTGGAATGGTTCAGGGTGGTCTTTACATGGCATTCATCGTGCTCGGTTTTGCTAGAGATTTTCTACAAGGTGATTAATTTTCTATGTTTTGGAGATTTTCGAGCATGATGACAATTGACAGATAGTGAAAGAAAAGACAGACGCCGGCCGGTCAATAGATAGACGGCCGACGCCGCAAAGGCCGGTACGAGCTGGGTCACCGGTCACGGCCGTCCGGAATCCCGTTCAGATCGCCGAACAAGGCTACAGCGTACAGCCTACAGCAAACGTACTACGCAGGGACTAGCCATCGGATCGATCGAGCGACGTACCGCGCGGGTACGTGCAAGCGATTGAACGGAGTCGCCGGCGCTACCAACCAGCAGCGATCGATCTCGGTCGTCACGCCTTGATCGGAGGAATGGAATGAAATGAAACCGGATGGGATCGGCGCATCGATCCATCGATCGGAAAGACAGCTCCACGTGACCGGTGGTTACTGCGGCGGGAGGACCGGCTATTTTGGCCGACCTAGAGAGCTGCTAGCCGGGGTCGTTAATGGCGGTCGGGGCGCGTGGCGCGGCGCCTCCGTCGATCTAGTGGCCGCGCCGCTGCATCGGATGCTTTGGCTCCGGGCGTCGAGTCGTGGACCGGCCGGCTCTGTTTGTTTCCTGCGGTTTGAATTGACTCGTCGCCGGCCGGCCGGCCGGCCTGATCGAGGTTACATCTCAGGGTGCAAGCGGTACGCACCGCGGGCTCCCGCGCGTACGCCGCATACGCCGGTACTCTTAAGCAGTGTGCCGCGTACGTGGTGTGTATGTGCCGCGGCTCTTTTGCGGCGCCGCGCGCGCCGCAAACGCCGCTGGCTGGATGGCTCGCTCGCTAAGCTAGAGCTAGCTAGCTCGCTGGCGCCGTGCATGAATCAGTACAGTAAAATAATTCCAGCAATAATTCCAACGCAACAACATACTGAGGTTGACAACGAAATTAAAAGGATAGACAACCAAGCACAAGGTACTGTGTTACCACTGCTGATCACAAGTTCCTGACATTTTTTAAACAAATACATTCAGTGGTTCAGTTAACATATAGCTCAAACCAAGGCAACAACATACTGCAGTAACAACAACACTTTGAAAAGTGGGAATGTGCTGCTGATCATTTTGAATCAAACTAAACAAAATGACAAGAAAACTGGAGTTCATTACAAGAAACTGAATAACATAGCACATGGTAGTTGTCGCTGCTGCAAGAAACAGTCAACCCTGAAAACTACAAGAAAATCATATGAAACCTCAAGCTAAAAGTTTTGAAGTTACAGCAAGCAGGTATAAGAACAGTAGTTGTCACCTCCTCTTCTATTTCAAGCAGGTATAAGAATGCTACTGGTTGTTCTATCGATTCCAGTTTTATCAACAAAAGAGTACAAAGGGGAAAAGCTCCCATGCCTGCTCGAGCAGCTCCTCCGTTCTAGAGGACAGAGGAAGATCGACAAAAATTTACCTGCAGACCACAATAATTTTGCAATACATTTGAGCTGCGAGCAAACTGAAATGCAAAAGAACTCGCCTATCAAAAACAAGATCATACACACCAAAATACATGTGCATGCCAGAAACAGCTCCAGCTTCCCCTACAGGATGAACATCGCCCCTGAACCAGGAAAGGAAAATGTCCTACAAATGTTTCTGTGGAGATGGTACTGACTAAAGTTCAACGATCTCTCTAAACTGCAGATACATAAATAAGTATATGAGGCTCCGCTAGCATCTTTTGCTTCAGCTTCAGAGTCCTCAACTTGTGCCTCCATGGCTCCATCATCGCCAACCACTGAATAAATAAATGACATAAGCTTTCCCACTGAATCAAGGAGAATTAACATGCATCACCAGCAAATGAATCATGGCTTCATCATCCACGTGTGAAAATTTAGGACCAAGTAAATACTAACCTGCTTCAGCTCTTTCTTCCTTTCAAAGCCTTTCATTCTTCCTAGCGTCTGAAAGTGGAAGAGAAATTTTATTAGCCACATGAAAATATTAAATGAGCCAAAGGAAAAAAGCTTAAGGGGAAATGCATACCGGCTGCCTTAAACCAATCCTGAAGACATATCAAAGCCTCAACGGTCGTGGGCTTGAGTCTGCTCCTATAATCGCTCACGACGCGTCCTCCCGTGCTAAAAGCGGACTCTGAAGGCACAGTAGAAGCAGGGATTGCTAATACATCACGAGCAATTCTAGAGAGCACAGGATATATTTCAGATTTTGTTTTCCACCAATATAGAATGTCAACCTCCTCCTTTCGAGGTGTCAACTGTTCTGTCAAATACTGATCTAGCTCAGTGCTTGACTGCTGTCTTTTAGACTTCATGTAATGATCCCACTCTGCTAGTGGGTCATTATCATCTTGAACCTCTTGAGTGCCACTATCTGTGTGTGACTCTCCAGCAACCTCTTTATTGTAATCATTGAAGAGCTCCAGCATGGTTTTCTTCACTTCAACCATCCATGTTTCCGCCTCCTTTTCAGTTCCAAAGTCACTCAATAGATACTCTAGGAGGTCATACTTGTACCTCGGATCAAGAATAACAGGAATGCATGCTGACATGTATGTCTCCTTCCAATATTGATTGAATTTTGCTTGCATCTTTTCAACCATACTTGCAATTATTAAGTCCTGATCAGATGCTTCCTTCTTCTCAAATTTTCCATTCAAAACTGATTCTTCTTTATTCAACAATTTCTTGATGTTCCATAGCTGGTAGAAGTATAGATGAGAAGTTGGATACTTTGAGCCTGATAGTGTGTTGGTTGCTGTGTAGAAGACCTCCAACACCTTCAGTACAGCTGCAGCTAATTCCCATTCAGAGTTCAAAGGAGAAAACATGTACTCCTTATCTTGATTATCTAGGGACTGGAATGCATTCCGAAGGGGTAAAGCTGCTTCTAGCATCAAGAAAGTTGAATTCCAGCGGCTGCTCACATCAGGACAAGGACTTCTTGCAGGCAGTCCTTCTTGCATGATTATTCCAACAAACTTCTCAACTCTTGCTTGTGAGCTTCCCACATACTTGACACTCTCTCTAATGCTATTGACAACATTTCTTATCACTTTAAGACCATCTTGTACTATCAAATTGAACACGTGTGTAGCACAACGAAAATGAAACAATTTCCCTCCTAAAACTAGAAAACCTTTTGTCTTCAAGTTTTTTCTCAATGTGTTGATCATGGCAGTGTTTACAGCTGCATTGTCCAAAGTGAAGCTAAACAACTTGTCTTCTAAGTTCCATTCTTTAAGACTGTTTAGAACCAAATTGAACATATTCACTGAGTTGTGCGGTGTCTCCAACATAGCAAACCTTATGATATATTTATGGATCCAAGCATCACTAACAAAATGACAAGTCAAGCAGAAATATCCCAATTTCTGGTTCGAGATCCACATGTCTCCAGTGAGAGATATTCGAGAGACACTATCTTTAAAACGCATTTTCATTTCATCGCCATGATATTCGAATGCATCTACACAGTCATTTGTTATGGTTGTCCTAGATATATTCTCAAACCATGGATTTAAAGCAGCTGTGAACTCTCTAAACGGTGTGTACTCAACAAAGGAAAACGGGAGTTCATTTGTGACAATCATCTTGAGCAACTTTCTTCTTGCCAGCTTGGGATTGAATTTCCAATTGGGATCAAGCACATCAGGTCGACCCATCTTAGCAACCATGTCACTCATAGCATTTTTTGCTTCACATACCTTCAAATGACGTTTCATGTGGCTGGTCCCGGTGTCTCTACTAGCAGCAAATATCTCATGGCAATGGTTGCACTTGCCTTCCACAAGCTTTCCATCCTTGTAGATTGGTTCAGCTTCTTTCCAAATGTCCGATATCAACTTGCGGTGCTTTCGTTTTGATGCTACATGAATGGGAAAAGACTAGTTAGCTCAACAATGTGTGGCTCACAAACTAAACAGTAGACAACAAATCACATGAATAAAAACTTGGTCATACCTTGTGAATTCGTGGCTCTTGTATCAGGAGATAAATCATGAAGAGAAGGGGAACAACTTGGTGGCTGTGGCGTTTTAGGAGAACCAGCCATACTTGCTCTATTCACTGCTGCAGACTTGAGAAGGAAATTAACCCCCGGTGAACTCGTTGCTTGCATTGGCGATCGTATTGCTGTACTAGCTGACTTTCTAGGTGCCTATTAAACAAAGAGATATAATAAGTACATTAGATATATGTCCATCAAAATGTGCACGATGTAGTAGTGAGACAGAACTGTTTACTCAATGAATTCCAGTGCTTTTATATGGGTTCAACTTCTCTTTGCAGTGTTAGAAGAAACATGCCAGCAGCGTGCTTATAACTATTCTCTTAATAAATCACTCGTTTTTATTAACCATGTCTATTTGGTTTAGGCAGCTTGTAACTGTTTGCTATGCTACCAGTTCATAAAATTTTCTTTCTACATTAGTTATCAACTGTGTTTATTGTTTCTTCAAACCTTGCTTGGCTATTGATGCAACAAGCATGCAGTTGTAAAGCACGCCATTATATCATGACTTGAAGAAAATGGCCCTGGACGACTAGAAATATTTAACCCAACGCCACCACTAGTAGACCTAAACCTGCAGTATTACATCCATATCTAGCTGTCACACTATAAACCTTTCTGATGGTGAAACCATCTTTCCTAGAGATACTCAAAAATTCAGATTATCTCTAAAGCACAGCTATACTCGTTAGGCTTCAACCTGAAAAGTTGTTCGAACTATCCAACATACCTGATAATCAACTATGTACAATTGCTATAAGTTCTAGCAAATTGCACTGGTGTCAACTAAATAAGCAACGAATTCTGGTTGCAGATACTGATAGTCCAGGCATGACGACTTGTAGTAGTAAGAACTAAATTAGCATATCCTGTAGCATTTGCCACACAACGAGTAGGAAGCAACTCTCAAGCAGCTAGGAAGGATTCAGTAACATATCCTGTAATCGATACTAGTACCAGACGCCACATTTACTAATGCGATGGAAGCTTCACATCAGCGGTACTAGCAGCTGCAAGCTTCCCCGGATTAAACTGCCGACCGAAAGCAACTTCCTACTCCCAGACACCGAAATTCAGAGAAGTTGGGGATCAGGTACCTTGATGGTTGTGGGGTCGTTGTGCTTCTTGCGCTTCTTGACGAGGGAGTCATTCTTGGCCTGCGGCGTCTGCGGCCGCTTCCCGCCGGCGGCGTCCGTGCGCATCGTGATATCACCGCCGCCGTCCGTGCGCGTCGGTGGTTCGCCACCATAAATCCCTTGTCCGCCCACCCTCCCCACGCCGTCCGTGTCATGCTGTGGTTCGCCGCCATCCTTGCTTGCCATCGTTGCCGGCATAGGCTGCGGCTGCCCGTCGCCGGCCTTGGATGTTGCTTTGAGGCACAGATTCGAGGGAGAGGAGAGGGGAAGGCCCCTGGAGCCGGAGCCAGAGGAGGAAGGCCGGTCATGGCGGTTGGCGGCGCTCCGGTGGCGGCGCTCGTGGCCCTGACTCTGCGGCCCTGCGGCCCTGACTCTCGCTGCTAGATGCGGCGCCGTGGCAACCGCGGCCCGGCCATATATGCCGTTTCTTTTTTTTTTATTCACGTGGACGCTCGCATCTGTGATTTAAGTGGCCCAAAGTAACGGCGCCGCGGCGGTCCGTTACCGCTTGCACCCTGAGTTACATCTGACAGTACGATCTACCACCATGTACCATGCACGAACAAGGTTAAGACAGACGACGTACTACTACGACTAGCAAATTGCCCGTGCGTTGCAACGGGTTTAAAATAAATGACACATCTTATGTTTGAAATAAACTTTGTTATATTCTACCACCATTTTAGAAGTATTGTTGCCTACTCTCATATTTCAGTTCAACAATCCTCGCAAAAGGAAAAGAAGATCACCACTTACTTTCTAATCGTCTGTGTATCATCAATACATCATGGGTATCCAAAAGTATAAAATCATCATGCATAAAATCACTTGGTAAATTACATGGAAAAAAGATTTGACATTTGGGTATGACACATATTCTTAAACCCATTATTTATCTGATCCATAACCAAATTAATCTCAGAATAAGAAAATATAACTGCACTTTGTAGCAACCTCAAGCGATTCAAACTAAACTTGTGCTTAAATGAAGGAACGGGTAAAAAAGAAACGGAGGTAAAAGAAACAAGAGGGTATTATAAGTTTGAATCAGATATATATTATATGAATTTTAAACTTGGTGATGTAAACTTGGTAAATATGAGAAGCAAGAGAAATGGTTCCAATGCTATGCCCTGTAACAAAAAAGAATCCAATGGTTCTATATTTATCATGCCAAAATAAATAAATTAGTGCATTTAACATTGTTGACAATATCATCATTAAAAAATTGCTGTAAGATGATCCATAGTGCTCAATGATTACAGTCGAGTTTTTTCTTAAATAAAGTTTATATTTTCCTCTATTGACCAGGCCTCGTGAAGTGAAACATGTACAGAAATTTGGACCCTTCAACAAACAGGTCTTGTAGCAGCGACACTTCGTATCGTGAGGCACTGATGCTGTGCAAATCAACCAATTCAGGCGACAATCATGATGCCAAGTCTCCAATAGTTACTCACTAAGTTGCAGCACCTACTGTTTTACATCCATGGCGGTTACAAGACAAATCTCAACTAAAGGCCTAACCATGTCATACAACGACCGTGCCAGATTCTTTTCAAAGAACTTACTGAAAGTACGCAGGTCTAGCCCCCAAGCTGCTCTCAGTGATAGCATCAGGCAGTCATTTCCCATATCCTTCAGCTCAGATGTGCTAGACTCACGGTGAAAAGTTCCATCAATCCAAAGTTTGAACCCAATTTGTGTAATCTTTCATTCTTCTGAGGCTAGTGAATCTTATAACATCGATTTAGTTTGCTAAAACAAGACCAAATGCATAGAACGGTCGGTTTATACCATCGATATAGTTTGCTAGCTCCCCTCCTGGTCTTCCAACCTGGGGGAAGCCGCTTCTCCCCTCCGAGCTCCTGACTCCCCAGGAAACAAAGATCAAGCCGTTGGAGGCCATTGACCACCACAGGATGAAGATGAAGTAGGAACCTCTGGCGTTACGTTTTCAGCCTAGAAATAATTCTGTAGCTGTGGAACTTGTCTGACTTAGCTCGGCCTTCGTTCATGCTTTAAGTTTAGTCTGAACTTTCACTCTTTAGACTGTAAAACTCAACTCTGGTTTCGGGGCTCCCCGAGGGGCCTTCTTATTCTAAAAAAGATATAGTTTGCTAGCACAAGACCAAATGCATAGCACGGCCGGTTTTGCAAATATGTTACATTGTGCTGGGCTTGCTTAATGACATGGACCTAAGAAAGGCTGGTCTATTAGAGACCCAACTGCTCGTTGAAACCTTGATCAGAGCAAGCAAATGCCCCAAGCACATAATGAGATGTTGCAGGTTCAGAGAATTACATTGAACTTCTAAAACTCTGCCTGCTTAAGTTATGCTCGACTGAACTTTCTTGTTCTGTAGATGGAGAAAGACAACCTCCAACAGAAGATCATGGAGATGGCCGAGACTATCGAATTGCTAGAAGGTCGAAATAAAGTCAGAGCTGACACATCACTCAGAATGGTAAATCCTTCCGCATTTGAACACGCCAAACCATCCAGCACTTGCAACTTGCTTTTCTGACAGTCAAACAAATCTCTTTTCCTACAGGGAGATAGGTAGCTCGGCCACCAGCAAGTTCAGCAGGAGGCTGGCTAAGTCGGACATCCTCGTCTTCCACGCAAGACACTGGCCACACAGCGCCCCCATAACCATGCGGCGGCCGGGAGCTCCAGTACCCATCACGACAGACACCAATGACGGAAGGTACATACATCGTCGTGGGAAGTCGTTCAGGAGGTCCATCGGTGACTCCTCGCCGTCGTAAGCACCGGAACCACAACCACGGACGACTGCCCACTTTCTGACGCCACCGTTGATAGCCACGCCGGCCGCGGACTCGCAGCCACCCGGACCAGGCCACATCGGCGACTCCTTGTCGTCGTCTCGCCGTAGTGATCACCGGAGGGCGACAAGCTGTGTATCTCGGCAGGAGGAATCACCGGAGAAGAGAAGGGTTGTTACTGGCGGCGGCGGCGGCCATCTCGGAGGCACGGGGGAGCGAGCTTTGCTCTGGATGGGTTGACTCTGGAACACGATTGGGGGATTTTGTTTTTTTTTTCACGGCAACACCGAACCGGTATTCTCATTAAGCGGTGGCAGCTTGTGTAATATTTCTCATACTAAGGAGTAAAATTGGAAAACTGAAAAACGTACCAACCATCACCTCTAGCTATATTATATAGTAGAGATTTACTGCCACTCCGAGCTAGACAGCTAGTGCAGTGAAGTGCAGTGCCGCCGATTGTTCTGGTTCGGCTGCGTACAGTACGGACTACGGACAGCCCTTGGGGGTTGCATGGGTCAGAGTTCGTGCGGCCTTGCGGGTGACTTTGGAGCCGTCAGAGTTTGACTGTGGCCTGGCTGGTGCAACTGGAAGGAGAAAGAAGATGAAGAGATATTTGCGAATACTTGTGGCCGGATTTCCTAGTATTTACTCCAAATTTGGACAAATGGAAGACAAATATTTTGGAACGGAGGGAGTAGTATCTTGGAATTGCTAGAAGACAGGTATCCATTATTGAAGTTTCGGTCCCTTTTTTTCTTCACTTGTGTTCCGTCGTCAATTCTATGTCACTTTTGTGTATTTTCGGTCACTTTTTGCATCGGTCAGAATGAAGAAGATAAAATCCGGGTGTCTTTACAAAAAAATAGTTGATTTTTTACTCAATGGGTTTTCAATCACTTTATTTAAGAATCATGGTCATTTTTGTTAAAGTTTATGTCACTTTTTAGTTTTAGTTTCTTTATTCATCAGATTTGTCTTTTCCTTGTTGCAATTGCCATTTTTCTTTTCAATGTCAGTTAGTTTTCTGTAGAAGCGTTTTAATGAGGTGTCGGAGCGGAAAGTGACGGAAACTTGAGTTTTTGTTAGTCAACTCCACCGTAGACGGTCCCTTACTATCTTAGTTGCTCGGTAAATAAGACTGTAAACAAGGGAAAATAGGTTCCTTGTTATTTTCGTTGTGTCTGTCTGGTATGTAAAAACTTATAGAGCGTACACTTTCAGAGACGATGAGTACAATTACAGCGTTGTCTTGAGCAGCATGTTACCGGATCCTTGGCGCAATGGTAGCGAGTCTGACTCCAGATCAGAAGGTTGCGTGTTCGATTCACGTAGGGTTCAATATTCCGGTTTCTTTTTTCGCACCTGGACCTCTTGGGCTAACTCTGCATGTGGCTTTTGATACTAATAATCTTAGCCTCTGGGCCATTTCCAGGCCCTACTATTTGGGCCACATATGGCTTTCCTTTCATTGCATGGCCGACATTTTGTTGATCTTCGTCCAGTTCAGTGTGTTTCCGGCCTCTTTGTAGATGTTCTTTTCTACCACCGTGCATATGCATGCAGTTTTCAGTCATTTCACCATGCCCACTGTTTTCTACACACACGTTAGCTTCTTCCGTCGTCTGAACTTCGCTGCCCTTTACTCAAGTACGATACGCATGGCAGTTTATAATGAACATACACTCATACAGTAACCTAGTTGCAGTGGCGTGGATGGAGGCGCAGCATTTTACACGAGGGAAGCAACGTTTCAGACAGTTTCGTTTTTGGAAATGAAGGTTCACCCCGAGGCTTTGCATTAAAATGATGCACATAACTTTTATTATTATTATATTATTCAGCAAAACCTTACAAGAAAATACACCGGAGCAAACTGAAGCCATCATTTTGGCGAGAAGTGTCGCTACACCTACAAGATGGATGATGGGTGGCTATGATCGGAGCGGTCTACCCTGACCTCACACCTACGCACATCATCAAAACCGGAGCACCGTCCGGCTGATTCTCAGCGTGCACCATATGCGCACGCCCTAGAAGTCGTCGCCGCCATATTCCGCGAACCCATTTTCAAAAAAGATCGACGCATTGACCTTGCCAAGCCTGTTGTCGCTGCTATCATGACGACAGCCACGGGCCTATGCGCACGTCTATCAGCACGCATCCACCGCCGATACCCGCCATGCCGCCAAGACTCGTCGTTATCGAAGCGGAAGAAACCAAATCGCTCCCAGATAAACAATGCTTGATATTTCGGGGGATGGGCAGCTACCAACACCCTAAGAGCATTTCCACTCGCGCCCCCCAAATCGTGTCCAAGTGCTTTGGGGGCACGTCCGGACCAAACGGCGCGTTTGGGGCGCCCTCTCCCCACTCGCCGCCCCCAAATAGACACCCCAAATCATTTTTTTGCAAATT
This sequence comes from Poa pratensis, assembly GCA_947311845.1. NCBI lineage: Eukaryota > Viridiplantae > Streptophyta > Magnoliopsida > Poales > Poaceae > Poa > Poa pratensis. The sequence continues at coordinate 75,367,242 of CAMZMU010000128.1, read as the reverse complement.
CAAATTGTGAAACTTGATCAAAATCTTAGCAACATAAATTAAAAGTCTTGACCACACGAATTCATAGGCCACACAAGTTCAAAGTCTAGCCAACACAAAAAGAGGCGCATGGTGCGCGGCGCACTCGACGGGAACGAAATCAGGCGGTCATGTCGATGTTGCCGTCGAGGAAGCCCTCGCGTGGGGTGGCGTCCAGGAAGCCCTCGCCGTTGGTCTCGTCGTCTGGGGCTGGTGTCGTCGTGGGCGCAGAGGATGACGTGGCTGGCGTCGAGGATGCCGTGGCAAGGCCCATCTCTTGGAAGATCGCCAAGCGCAGCAGTTCACACACCGCCCTCGCCTGTGGATCCAGGGACGAGACGTCGGCCTTGAGGATCATGAAATCCTCGCGCCGTTTCTTCGAAGCGACCTTGGACTTCTCGAGCTCCAGCTTGATGTCCGTCTTCTCCATCAGCGCCGCCCACCTTGCATCATTGGCGGCGCGCCTCTCGTTGGAGTTCTTGGAGACATCGGCGGCCAACTTGTCGATGGATGCCTATGTTCTCTCGGAGCCAGCCTTCGCCGCAGCCGCCGCCTTGCCTTTCTTGGTGACCACCGGCCGTCCCTCCGACGCCAATCCAGGTTCAGTGACCTCGCCCAAGCCGCCATTCTTCAATGCCAAGCGGACCTTCTTCCATTTCTCGCAGTTTTGGAGCTTCCTGAAGCAATGCATCAAATGGAACTCCCTCTTGCACAGCTCCCGGTACCATGCGTGGGCGTCGATAAACTAGCAATGCAAGTAAAACATGTGCATTACTATCTAGCCGGCGATCAAATGTGACGAAAGAGAAGGCGCCTCGATGAACTTACTTGGTCCGTGGATGATTTGCCGCTCTCGGGCCTTGCAAGGATGTTCTCCAAACAACCATGGAACTTGTTGACAACCTTTTGAATGATTCCCCACCTATGTGAAAGGGCATTTTGATTGCGGTCCATGAACACCTTGTTGTATTCCTTGGTGAACTTGCGCTCATCAAACTCAGTTTTGAGCCTCTTCCAATATGAATCACTGGTTTGGTTGGCGTCGGTGATTGGATCCAGGCTCACCGCCTTCCAAGAGTCGACCAAGCACTCGTCCTCCTTGTGCTTCCAACAAATGCCTCGGCTGCCTTTCTTCTTCTGTCCCGGCGGATCAATGGTTCCGTCAGCCACCACCACGCCGCCTTCTGCATCTTCGTTGTCCTCTTCGCCATCGTCGTCCATTTCCTAGTCTTCGAACGGCTGCTGGTTGTCGTTGATCATGTCGTTCATGACGCGGGCGTGTATCTGCACACACACAACACGCCGTTCATGCCGAGGCACACACACAACGCATGTAGACCACGCACACACACAACGCGCCCATACCTCATAGCTGTTGAAGACGCCGGACGCCGTTTCGTCGAGCAGGTTGCTCGCGCCGGCGTCGAAGGATAGACTGTGGCCGGCATGGTTGCTCGCCGCACCGACGGCGTCCCTGCGCATGCCCGGTGAACTGTACGCCTCATTGAGATCGACGGAGAAGCCCTGCGGGAACGTGGCATTCGGGTCGAAGCCGCCGCCGTAGCCACCGGCTTCGAAGTCGGGAGAGGTCCGCGGGCTCGGGGAAAACCTTGACATGCCAAGAGGGGTGGCGGAGTCGTGGATGTACGGCGAGTTACCTGGAGAAGAGCTTCTTGACCGGCCGGCGGCGGCGGCGCTACTCTCTTGGCTTCCACTTGGGAAGAAGAAGCCTTCGCCCGCCTGCGACATGGACGCGATGGACGCCATGTTCGCCAGCTGTGCCAAATCCTCCTTGCTGCGCCGCCTCCCGTTGCGGTCGGTCATGCCGATCTTGCGGCGGAGACAGTCCAATTCCCACTCGTCCACCGGCATCCCCTCTAGCTTTTCCTTGGGAGGGCGCAGCGTGTACCGACGCTTGACGCCGAGCGTGCCTCCCATCACTGCATTCGCCTTGGCCTTTGGTTTCGGTGGCGCGCGCGGCGGAGCCATGGCGGCGAGGACGGCGGGAGAGGGGACGGGGAAAATGGGAGATCTAGGGAAAACGGCGGGAGGGGAAGGGGAAAAGAGGACGAGTTTGGCGCGCATTTCTCCTCTCTCTCTATGACAGGGCGGCCCCATGGCACGTTTCATTTCGTCCGGCGATACCAACACGACCCCCAGAGAAGGGGTTGGGCCGGTACCGCCGGACGAAATTTGGGGCGCGCCCGGACAAAATGGGCCTTTAGGGGGCGCGAGTGGAAGCCCTTTTTGGATCGGCGCGCCCCAAAGTCCTTTGGGGGGGCTTTGAGGGCGACGAGTGGAGATGCTCTAAGGTCATTTCTGTTCAAACAAAGAGAAATTTCTACCTGCCCAGGTACATCTCCTTTGGGCATCCGACCTGGATACGACTCCATGCAATCACTAACTATACGAAAGACGGTCCATTCTGCGAGCTCTCAGCGATCGACGCACTGTAGATGCTACAGTTATGAACAGTAAAAACAGTAAAACGATCTAAGCCGTCCGCCGGCGATCCAACGGCCCGTAGGCCACGGTCGTGATGTTTTTTCAAAAAAAAACCCCACTTATCGAAACATCAACCCGCAGTCCAAAACTTCACGCTGCGGAGGCCGTAACTATAATTTGGAAAAACTTGAAGGGCCTTCCTGAAAAACCGTCGCCACTTCCCCCCTCCCTCTCTCTCTCCCGCGCGGCGCCGCAGTTCGCCGGCGATGCCGACACGCCGCTCCCGTGCTTCCCCGTCAGATCGAACGACACCATGGACTCCGTCGCCGCCTCCTCTTCGTCTCCGGCGAGTCTGCGTTGCTAGGACGTCCAGGATTGGCCGGAATCGTCGCGCCCGTACGCTCGCTTCCGCCGTCGCGTTCCCTCGCCGGCGCGGCCCCTCCGGCGACCAACAAGGAGCGGCGCCGCCGCTCCGGGCAGCGTGCGTCCACGCGCAGTCGCAGCGCCCAGCCGCGTGTCCCACAAAGCGCGGATGCGCCGCCGGCGCGGTCGCTGCCGCCGCGGCAGCTCCGGCCGCAGTGACGTCACCATAACGTCACGTATGGCCTGGGCTGCCGACATGGGCTTGCTGCTGGGCTGGGCCGCTTGCTTTGGGCCTGGCTCGACCTTTTTTCTGTTTTCTTTTCCTATTTTCAAACCAATTTCTACAAAAAAATTAAAACCAAAATCTAAATTTCAAATATTTTGGAACTTCCCCAAATAAAATTTGAATCTTACAAAATTCAAATAGTACATAAGGCCTCACTAAAAGAATTCACTAACTGCGAACTTTTCTTTCAAATTTCAACAAATTCAAAATTTAAATCTACACAACTTACAAATAAAAATGCTTCAAATATACCCAAACATTCCCACTTTCTTAATATCTGAAAATACTCGATATGACAAATTGCTTCCTTTACGATAAAATATATCATAATTCTCACAAAAAATACATGCAACACATCTGAAAAATTCAATTTGCCCTGTTTTCTTTTTCTATTTTCAAACCAATTTCTACAAAAAATTTAAAACCAAAATCTACATTTCAAATACTTTGGAACTTCCCCAGATAAAATTCGAATCTTACAAATTTTAAATAGTACATAAGGCCTCACTAAAAGATTTCACTAACTGCAAACTTTTCTTCCAAATTTCAACAAATTCAAAATTCAAATCGACACAACTCACAAATAAAGATGCTTCAAATATACCCAAACATTCCAACTTTCTAAATATCTGAAAATACTCGATATGACAAATTGCTTTCTTTACGATAAAATATATCATAATTCTCAACAAAAAAAATACATGCAACACACCTGAAAAATTCAATTTCCTAAAAAAAATACTCTAAAATATATCTATCTCACATATTATCTAACATATTGCATTCTCCCTAATTATGGAGTTCAAAATAAATATTTATGCCCTTTCACTACTCTAATTTGAAAATTATTTTGCCAAAAAAAAAACACATTTGAAATAAATGTTCAAAAAAAAACAGCAAGTCTAAACATTTCGAATTGCTACAAAATTGCAGACACTCTAAAATATATCTCACAAATTGCATTCTCCCTAATTATGGAGTTAAAAAAAATATTTATGGCATTTCACCACTCTAATTTGAAGAATGTTAGTACAACATTCAAATGAATTTCCTCTAATTATATATTGACCTTAACTGATGCTCATGTACTGTACATCCTCTAATTATGAAACTTAAATAAATATTTCCACGACATACAAACAAGCATAACCATTCCAATTTGCTTGCCATTTAGAGTTACTCTACAATACATGAAGATGCTCACCAATATTACCATGTTCACATTTCCAACTTTAATAAATTATACCAACATGAAAACATATTTACACATCTCAATTCCGTACAAAATTAGAAAAATTCTACATACACTTGCTCCAATTATATAAAGTTAAATTTAGAAAAATCTCTACCTATGAAATCCAAAAGAAAAAAATGTGCATTTCCACCCATTATAGACTTACATTAAAAAATAACAATTTTTTAACATTTCAAATTGCTTAAAAAATGAAGATACTGTAAAATATATAAGCATGCTCACAAAAAAAATCCAACTATTTGCAGGGAAAATAAAAATGTTGGAACATATTTAATTGGTGAATATTTGAAAATTTAAAACTACTAAAAATTTAAATATTCGACCAAACATATAAAAAAATGCACAAACAAATAAAATGTAGGCCCATTGAACATTAAAAAAAAGATACCAAAAGAGAACATCGAAAAATTAATGTCCGTACATATATCCACTGCAAAAATACAAGTAATATATCAAAACCAATAGAAAAATACATTCAACCCACTTATGCTATAAATAAAACATTGAATAAGCAAATTTTGTTAAAATGTATGAACAATTCAAATGTACTTTTCCTAATTTCAATTAAATGTTGGCATCGTTGAAAAATCGATGTCCCTGAATATATCCACTGCAAAAATGCAAGTAACATATCAAAACAAACAGAAAAATACAGGCAAACTACTTATGCTACAAAAAAAATCAAATTTTCTCAAAATGTGCAAACAATTCAAATGCACTTTTCCTAATTTTAATTAAATGTTCGAATATTGTACAAAATATAACAAAAAATGCTCCAAAAAAAGCTACCTACTCATGAAAAAATAAAGACATATTTGAACATTCCAATTTGGCTAACATTTACACGAATATCCAGACATTCCACAAACTATATCGAAAATGATAAAAAAAGATATTTACTTATCAAAATACAAATATATTAATTCACTAAGAGCGTGGCGTCATTCAACTAGTATCCTATCTATACCGTGGAATATTATATGCATCCCGTGAACGCCTGATTCACTGAATTCATTCATGCATGGCATTGCCAGGTCGACCGATCGATCGATCGCGCGCGTGCGTCGGGTAGATGCCAACGTTGCGGACGTCCTATCAGCAAGCAGTAGCACAGCAGATGGATCGAAGAGCTCTGATCCATCGCCTAGTCCCGTGCTACTTGTGTGCACGGCAACACGGGACAAGTGACCCAGCAGAAAGAAGAGTACAAAACCGCCGAGAATATTTTCTCGTGGTGAGACCGACGGGCAGGCATGGCGGCTTGACACTTCCCATGCACGAGCACGACACAGTATATATGACACATCAGAGCTTGGAATCTAGTCCTAGCAACCCGGCCACTTTGGGTTTGGTCCCATCAACTTGTTCTTTGCATGGATATGATTTTGCCTTCTTTTATTTGGGTTTGGGGCTCCATGTATATATGACAGGGATCTTATTTGTGTGAGTGTATGCGTGGATTGTCAAGTCTTTTTCATCCGATCGGATTTTTTTATTGCGTTATCTACTGCATGAAACTTAGCATGTTGTATGTCTCAAATTCGAGTTCTGTTTTTCGTAATTTATCCAGATTATGTTGGTGCCCCCTCAAATGTATATGTGGATTGACTACCTCTTTACATCAGTTTGAACTTTTGATCACGTTGGCTAGTGCATGAAGCTTTCTTTCTGACATGTATTCGTAATTGTAAGTATACATAGTTGATACACATAGAAAAAAGTAAGAGGATACAAGCGATTATTCTGTTGCATACCGCTCTCGCCCCAACTACTAAGTACACACGTCTTTCGCTGTCGCCGGAGAGAAAAGCACCAACAATTGGTCCACATTTTGCCGCCGAAGAAACAACTAACCATGAGGAGTTAACGAGTCACGATAGCCACCAGCCCGTAAGGCTGGGTTTAGCTGCCAAAGAACATCTGCCGGAGGAGCCATCTGAGACTTTTCATCGCCGGATCCTAGGCCAATGCCACCTCACCCTTCATCAGGCGGCTGGATCCCCCACCATTTTTTCGTAGATCCACAACAGCCAACACCGTCACACTCCAAAAGCAACCCATCCCCGCGACCACACCAAGACGCCACACCAAATCGAAGTCGCTCCAACAAGTTGGACTCCACAAGCCTCTTGTCGACGCCATCAACACCTTCGACGAGCAGGAGCACGGACTGGGAGATCATTATTTTTACTAGCACCATCAGCATTCGTCCCACGTTGACGCTAAGAGAGAAAACTCAAAAAGTTAGAAAAATCTAGGACTGAAAGCACTCGCACAAATGAGAACCAGAACTCCCCTCCCCCCAGGACGCTAGGACGGTGATCGGAGGGGAAGCGGAGCAGCGGAATCATCAGCGAGGGAGTTGATCTAGAAACGCCGCCTCGTGTGCAGTTAGAGGAGACGAAGGGAAGCTCCACCGGATTTCTTTTTTAGTGCATGAAATTTTACATGGTATCAGAGCAGAGGTTTTGGGTTCAATTATGACTTCCGCAATATATTTAAAAAACTTCTTTTCCCCTATGCGTCCTTTTAGGTCTCTTGGTTCATACTCTTAAGATTTAGTTTTCTAATTTATCCAAAAATTATTGTTGCCCCTTTGTGTTCAAGTATAGGCCACTTAGGATATACCTTTAAAATTACTATACATGTATTTCCCTCCCCAAGTCACATGTGAAAGGGGATGTTAAAATATATGTGGACTGCCTAGCATTTTCAATGGTTCGAACTTTTGTTTGCGTTGGATAATGCATGTCTATATACGTATTGATAGGGGTGTAAACGGATAGGATAATTTCCGTACCGAATCCGCCGTCGAATCCGTTTTAAAGAATCCATATCCGGTTTTAAAGAATCCGACGGATAAGGATATCCGATTCCGAACTGAACACCCGGATACGGTATAGGATATGGTATGAAAATAGCATCCGAATATGAATTATCTGAAAATTAATCCGAATAATCCGATGGTTATAATCCGAATAATCCGATTTTCTACCGAAATGTCTAAACCAATAGAGCACAGCTTGTTGTTAGTGAGTTGGGTAGTTCATCCGTTGAATAAAAACTCACTTAATTGGTCATTGTATAGACTATGGAATACAACTTTGTTAGCTTATTAAGTTGTAGAGCGATTATTTTTAGTTTTGTGGGTTGATTATGTACATTGCGCGTACCGATCCGATTAATTTTATTTTCGCCCCGAATCCACTCCGTTTCCGTTCCGAATCCGTGACCATATATATCCGTAACCGAATCCGCAACCGTTCATTATCCGATCTGATCTGAATCCGAGAAAAAAATATGATAAAGGATATGATAGAGGCAAAATCGGATCCGATCTGATCCGTTTACACCCCTACGTATTGACCTCCCGAATCACACGTGAGAGGTGTTGACGTGTATTACGTTGGCTAGTGATTAAACTTGACAGATCCCACTCTCACAGCCGGATGTCCCATGTGGCACCGTAGGGAAATTAACCTAGCTATAGCTTGTAGGGTTTGCTCTTTCTTCCGAAAGGAACCGGTCCATTGGTACTTAGCCAAAATCAAATCACGCGACAGCTAAAGCTCCCGGCGATCATGAGTTCATAACTTGAACTTCATAGTCAGCATTAAGTGTCGAGATGGAACAGATCGAGGTATTTTTTTACCAAATCTGGCCTCTTTCGCGAACTAATGACGCATCTGGCCTCTCCCGGAAACTAATTCCAAATCTGGCCCCTGAGCTCGGCGCCAACGCAAATGGAGCCGACGTTGTGCAGTTCGGCGCCATCCAAAATTTGCAAATCTGGCCCCTGAGGTCGGCGCCAACGCAAATGGAGCCGAACTTGTGCAGTTCGGCGAAATGACACGTCGCCGAACTGCACAAGGTCGACGCCATTTGCGTTGGCGCCGACCTCAGGAGGCCAGATTTGCAAATAGTTTCCACGAGCGGCCAGATACGTCATTAATTCGCGAAAGAGGCCAGATTTGGCAAAAAATACCAGATCGAGAGCATTGCAGAAAGAGAACTCACAACGAGTAATTACTCTAGGAGGCTACGATAATGATGATGATTAAGTGAAGGGGTAGGGTCGTCGGTGACAATCACTACAGGAGAGGGACAGAGACGTCCACGGCTTTCCGTTTCCACGATAGGTCCTTGTCATCTCCCTCTTGGGGGCATCGTTCTTGGAGTTGGACTGAGCTGGAGGGACCGGTGGAGAGGTGGCGGTGGTGTTGTTGGTGCTCTCGGCGTGGTCACGACGCTCGAGCTCCTACGGAAGGGCCGAAAGCTCTCCTCTGAAGACGGCTAATGGCTGGGCTAGTGCCGGGATCAGAGGCGTAGCCAGGCCCCAGGCTACACGGGCCTTGGCCTGGGCGTGCTCGCAACATCCTTCGTTAACTGTAGCTAAATTCACACTATTTGACACTATTTACTACTGTAGCAACGCAGTTGGCCTGGGGCGTTCTCCTGGCTGGCTACGCCACTGGCCGGGATGCCTCCCGGGTGTCAGACTTGGCTTCGTGATGCCCTTCGATTATGCTGTTGGTTGTTGTGTAAAACCTCGGCGGCGCATGGCCCTTCGTCCGGATGTGGACTCGGCAATGTGTTGCTCTTCGGCTGCTCCAGCACCATCGTGGCTAATCTCGGCTGACTGAAGCTCTTCGTCTACGGCGGTGATGATCCTTGTGCGCTAGCGTCCAACGCTAGTCGGGAGACGATGGGCGTCGAAGGCTCTCCTTGCGGGGTTGTTTGCTTAGTGTCATGTTCTGTTTCTTTGTTTTCCTCTATAACTTCTGTAATAATTCGCCGGCATTTGTTCCGGTTTCCTCTTAATAGAAAAGGAGCAGTGCTCGCTGTTTTTCGTTAAAAAAAAACGACTATCATCCTGATCCTATACAATTGTTGCACGTTTATAGTGCACACCTAAATTTACCCAAAGCAAGGGAAAAGAGTCTTTTTTCGAAAAAAGTCAACAAATTTGACACATGCCTCAGAACAGTACCTCCACGAGACTAAGACTAGCACTAAACTATGGTAAAAGATTAAACAAAAAGAAAATCCACAAATTTCAGGCAAAACATTAAAGAAGGAAAAGCCGCATGTGAGGCGACGATGATGAGTCCAACCAAATATCGAGATTAGAATTTTCATCCCAAGAACAAGATCTAAACCACCACCTTCAGTAAAGTAAAGGAACAACATAAATATTGGCAAAATTTTTGGACATGGTGTTTTGTCTCATAGGAGTATTTAGTCCCATTATAAGATATACATTTTAGAATTATTTAAAATGTCAACAAATACATAAATAAAATTTTGGGTCTACCTATAGGTATTTTATGTTGGTACACAAAGTTTCGCGAAAAAATAATTTCTGCTCTTTATAAAAAAGACAAATTTGGTGCTCCAAAATGATTTTTTACGAGACTTTTTTTTGTCTTTTTTACACGGGACACGAAAAATATCTTTTTTCGACGAAAATTTGTGTAGCAACATAAAATATGTGGATATAAATCCGAATTTACTTTTTGAATTTTTGAAGTTATGACATGTGATTTTTCATAATATGAACATCTAGTCCCGCTAGGCAAAATAGATTTCAAGGAAATTTTTCGTTTCCAAGATTGGTCATTGTCATATTACGTTCTGTTGTTCAAACTTCAGATCACGGTTCACAGAAAGCTATAATCTTCCTGGCCGAGTCTCGATCGGGTCAGGGCGGTGAAAAGGACCGATCAAATAAAATTAACCTAACGAAAAGGAGAAGGTAAAAACGACTATACATCCTATACAATTGTCGCACGTTTATAGTGCGCGGCAAATTCACCCAAGTAAAGGTTAAAAAAAAAGTAGTGGATGGAACAATCTATTGTACACAAATCGGAGTAGTAGTAGTAGTAGGTAGCTATGGCTAAAGCACACAAGTACGAAGCTCCATCATGTCGACACTTTGTGCCCCTGCACAAATAATTAATCAGACTGGAGTGGAAAATCGACACTTTGTGCCCCTGCACAAATAATTAATCAGACTGGAGTGGAAAATCGACACTTTGTGCCCCTGCACAAATAATTAATCAGACTGGAGTGGAAAATATTTCCAGAGGAGATGATGTCCAGAGATACGAGACACACCTAAACAGAGGAGGAGATATCATAGATTTTTGGGAGGTGCCCCACCCCGACGGCACAAGAGGATCTAGAAACTGCACACCTGTCCGTGCCCCATTTGCTGCTAGCTAGCTCTGGCCATGGCGGGAAACTCTGGTTAGCTGACCTAACCGGGCCCCTCCTTCCTAGAATTATAATTCTCTTCTGAGAACGATCCTGCAATACATAACTCTCATGAACTGGATCCACCATGATTTTGATTGAAAACACCAGGGCTAGCTCTAAGAGGGCCCACCCAATCAGATGCCACGGAGCAGATTAGAGGAGGGCCCACACGGGCATTGAGACAAGGCATGGGGAACCAAATTGGTGACACAAGTGCTGTGTGTTCTTGTGCTCCTCTGCCAACCTAAGCTCCCTCCAGTCATCTGTCATGGGCACTGTACGAGGGTGGTGATCGCCCGATCGAGGACACCAGTAATTGAGATTAGATTTGTGTGTGATGGTTGAGATATGCTAGTCATGGGCCAAAGGTAGCAAGAGAGTAATGGTCTAGCACCACCGAATCTTCAGGGTCTAACTGCTAGATTAGCTGCTAGCACTAACTACTATCGCAGGGAGTCAATCAGTTAGGTTCAGTGATGAGATCATCACACACTAGAACACCTTTTTACAGACAACTAATTAAGCCTAACTGACTTGCTAACGATGGAAGTCGCCAACTTGCCATAACTTAGTACTGATTAACTTGGCAGAATGATAATGAACTAGTATATCTATCGATCGATGGATCTCAATACAATAATGTTAATTACACCCCAAATCAAATTACCACACCAGTAATCTACAACTATACAGATCACAACGATGAAGCTAAGTAATCATAGCACTAGCTCGATCTCGCAGGTTTATTTACAGTAATTAAGCACCCAATGGTGAATGCGCTAATAACCAATCGATCCCCATGAATGAACGCGCGCGATGCATGCGTAGAGCTTCGTTGATCAGTAGCCCCAGAGCGCGGGCTCAAGGTCGAACTTTTGGCCGGAGGAGGAAGAGATCTCGGGGTTCATCTCGGAGGTGAGGCCGGTGTCCTGCGACGCACTCAGCCTCTCCCGCTCGCCCTTGCACGCGGCCGGATGCTGCTTGCTGCACGGCGCCATGTCGTCCGCAAGCTGGCCACGGTTGTACCCGGTGCTCTCGAGGAGCTGCACCAGGCTCAGGCCCACGCCGTGGTCCAGCTGCCCACCGTACTGCGCGAAGCTCGCCAAGAACGGCAAGGAGGAGTGATTGTCCGTGGCTTGTGCACCTGTCGCCGTCGGGCTGAAGAACTGGCCCGCCTCCAGCGCGTTGTTGGAGAAGCAGGTCACGTGTGCCGCTGGGTCGAAGGAGGCACATGGTGGTGCGCCGGACATGTCCAGGAGCGGTGGCAGGGGGGTGACGGCGGCCATGGACGACCCCATCTCCTCCATCCCCACGCCGCCATTCTTTGCTGCTGACGACGCCGAAGCCGACGACGACACGACGCCTATAAGGCTCTTCTTGAACACCCTGCACAGCACCCACTCGTTCTACAAAGAGAACGTCCGGCGGTTAATACGAATGACGAAGTGGTGAGATCGATCACAAAACAATATAATTACAAGATAAGATTTGATACCTTGGACGCGGTCTTGATGGCGGGGAGGGAGCCGCGGCTGGTGCTGGCGGCGTGGAGGTTGCCGTCGAGGCGGTACTCGTGCATGACCCATCCGGACTTCTCGCCCTTGGGCGCCCTCCCGGTGTAGAAGACGAGCGTCTTCTTCATGCCGACGAGGGCCTTGCCCCTGAAGATGTCCTTGTCCTTGCCCGTGGCCTTCCAGTATCCGGACTCCGTCGCCCTGTTCGTCCGCAGCCCCGTCGGGTACTTGCGGTCCTTGAGCACGAAGAAGTACCACTCCTTCTCCCCCATCCTAGCCAGCGCTGCATGCACACGCGATGCTCAATTCGCAGCTCACGAGCGTATCTGTACTTCTATTAACTGCATAGGTTGTTGGTGCTTACATGGCAGGTCCCAGGGCTCGCACTTGTTGAGGTCGGCCACGGAGACGGCGAAGGCGGTGAACCGGGCGTTGGCGACCTTCTTGGCCAGGTAGTGCGTGATGAGCTCCTCGTCGGTCGGGTGGAACCTGAAGCCCGGCGGCAGATCCATGGCGCGCTGCTGATCCTGCTCCTCGTGCTCCATCGATTCCTTTTCCCTGAACGAACATTGGTACAGAGAGATCAATATCCATAAACTTTCTAGGCCGGAGATTCCAACAACAGCATGCAAGACTAATTCAATATCAATCACACCTCTAGAAAATTAACCAGAAATTCAGAGAAGCTTGAATAAATGGATGAATCGTAAGTACATATAGCAGACGTACAAGAAGCATTCATCAGAATGAACGCTGAGGAAAGAGTTGAAAGAGAGAGATAGATCAGAAGGGTGATAAAAATAAGGTAATTAAGTACCTTTTGGAACTGATGATGATATGGATTCAATTGGCAACAGGTCGATCGAAGGGGAGTTGTTGAAGAGAAAATAAAAGCTAGATGGAGGTGGTGCGCTTAAATACCGGAATTTCTAGCCTAGAAGCGAGAGGGGATCCTTTTAGTAGAAAGAGACGTGGTGGTACAAGGAACTCAATGGAGGACCAAGTTCAGAAAAAGGAAAACGAACTCAATGGGGATAAATGCTCTTCTACATTGGGCGTGCTTGCACTGACCAAAACAAAACTAAACAAACGGTTAATTTTGTGTAGCGTCTATTCCTTTTGTGGATTTAAAAATAGTTATTTTAAATTTAGAAGCAGTGCTTTATCGGTCAACTAGTGACAGTATTCAGAACCATGATATATTTCCTCATTTTTGCAATTGCACATACCTGGAATTCTAAACTCTTGACTTAGGAATACTAGTTACTTCTCGGTGGTCTGAAAAATAAAAATTGATCAAAGAATTTTACCCTAATATTTGTGATTTTCATACACTTACGTCCTTTTGCTTGACTACATGATTCCTTAAGATTTTTGTTTCCTTTTACCATGACTATGGCGGGAAAAGCCAGCATGAAGATTTTTTTTCTGAAACATCCAGTTTACAACAGCTTTTTGGTAAGATCGAAAAACAGGAGGGAGGGAGGGAAAGAAAAAAACTCTAACATGATCCTAGGGTAGGGTGGATCATAGGTGTCACACTAATTTACAAGTAGATGTTCCTGCCAAAAACAAGTTTTAAGATGTGACTAATTCTCAGTCGAATGAGAATTAACTTCAGTTGATGTCATCAAATCACAACTGCAACCCATGTTGCAACTCATAACTAGACCGAATCACGAAGCAAAATCAATAGGACAATATATTTCCCGTTGCAATTGGGAAAAAAATCTCATTTGCAACCTAACTTGCAACTCATTAATCGTAGTTGCACGAAGCACGATGCGAATACGACGCTCTAGGACTTGCCAGAGCCTAACTCTAGCCGAGAATTAGCAAAACTGAAAATTTAAGGTGATGCTTTACACTAGGAGAGATTCAGAAAATGATGTGAGCTGAATACATCGATCGATAAATTGAGCAGTAGTGCAGTACGAAATGCATTGTTTCTAGAACCCTAGAAAGCTTGAGATAACACGCCAGAACAGACCCAACCTACAGTAGTAAGTACATCAGGTGACATGATCTGATAGATCACTGTTATCTCGACGTTTAATGATGGCTTGATCATATTCTATGATGCTCTTGATGATCGATCATAGGCTGGCCTACGTACAGGGACACATTAGACACTCCCAAGGAAAGATGCAGTCCAACCTGATCTGCCCAAGGGACAATCGATCGAGCGAAGGCCGGCATGGTCAGAGACAGCACATTGGTCACAAGATGATAGCCGAATAGTGGACGATCACAACGGCTCTACATGCATCCAAGGGAAGATACCCAATCATTCAAATCATGGATCATCCATTTCTTAAAGACCGTTCTCTCTGTACTCTGCACACACCACATCTGGTGCCAGTGCGTTCACAGAGGATCCACTTGGGGTTGTGGGGCTTAAAACGGAACGGATATGTGTGAGCAGGCAGGAAAACTGTACAATATTCCCCGTGTGGGCGTCCACTGCAAATCTTGACAGATCTATGCGAGGAATGCATTATTCGTATGGGATACAAAGCTATCGAAGAATTCAAATCCAAGTTTTCTAGATTGTTACTTTCGTAGTTGTGTGAAAAAAGAACAAAAAAAATGTAGACTTGAAGTATTTGTGCATAGTGATTAGTAGTGTGACAATGATCAGTGTTAAGTGTGTTCCGGACATAATGTATTGTTTATGCGGGACCTTCCGCATCTAATACCCTTATTACAATTGAAAACTTTTTCAAGAACCGTTCAGAATTATCATCGCAGAAGGTTTCCACGTGCCTTAAATCAAGCATTGGAAATTTTGACCACTGATCTTATTTTTATATTTAAATTAGTCACTTGAAATTATATCCATGGTTTTTCTTTAAGGGTGCTTACAGAATATGTAATTGTGTTTATCGTTATACATATATTGCAGTAAAAGTAATGGTCAAAGTAATATTTGAAAATTGTTTCAATATAAAAAAATGACACTTTTCCGCGTACGAGTGGTATATTATTTTTGTTGTGACATGTACGAATTTCCCCTAGGCTAATGTAAGGGTATGCCTAACGCTCCTCTGACATAGAATTAATTTAGTTGTCATCAATGAACATATATTACGTGAATATTTTTTTAACTTGGTGAGTAATTTATTTTTAATAGCTTGATCACAAAAATGTAGCACTTGAACATTTTCCTCAATTGCAAACCACTTGCAACTAAAACAAATATCATTCGCAACTCATCAACTAGCACGATTTCATGAAGAGACGACTTGATTGAGCTCTAACTTAATTCTTACTTCTTAGGCGACTCAGGATTAGCAAAACCAGTAATGTAAATACTTTAGGGATAATATGAGGAACATCTTTTGGAAGAGGTACACATTTTCCCCCCTGCAAATGTATTTGTTCAAAAGAGATGTTCATTTTGTAAGTCGAATGTGAAATTCGGATTATACAAGACTTGTTGTTCCCAATGATAAAATAATATTATGGGCCTAACGGAAATAGAGTACTTGTACAATTCAGAAATTGTGTGCACCCTCAACATTTCGATGTGTAACTTTCACGAGTTATAAATAGTACTCACTTGGTTCACAATTATAAGATATTTTAGATAATTTAGTGTGGGATATATATGGACCTAAAGGTGAAACCACGCATTGAAATATGTCTAGATAAATGCGTTTAAAAAATAAAACACATCTTAAAGCAACCACGTGAATATAGTGCATGATTCATTTGTTTGTGTACATTTAATTCATCTACAAGCGTTATCAATTGCCCATGCATGATGAATCCTTGGTTAACGCTCTGTCGCTATAAGAAGACTTAAAGAAGATATACTTCCCTTGTTTACTATTATATGACATTTTAGATATTTCAGTATAGACTAAATACAGATCAAAATGAGTAGATCTACACCGCAAATACGTCTAGATACACATATTTTTGAAAAAGGCTAAATGATCTTATAATGGTGAGAGGAGGGAGTATATTTAACTAAAAGACGCCATCTGATGATTAGTTTTTGCCTAACGAAATTTTTGTTGGAGATGTAGAAGGGCGAGAACTATTACTAGAGTCGAATCTATCTACTAGCGGGGGAGTCTTGAATTATAAATAAATTACATAACCCCTTTCCATCAGTTCGGACTTTTGAAATAATTAGCTAGTGCATCAATTTCATATGGTATCCGAGCCAAGAGGACTCAAGTTTAAGATTCTGATCACGCCATATTAAAAAAAGATTATGCAGCTTGCATCGAACCCACACTAGGAGTAAAATAGCCATGGCCAATCTTAATCTCTCTGATCAAGTAGACCTTAATCTCTCTGACCAAGCTCGCCGGCGAAGGGTCTGGTCCCCTCTCCCTCCGCTTGCTGCTCTGGGACAAGAGGGAGGGGGACCCGTTTCCTCCGTTCGGTGCGGTGCGTTGTTGGGGTGGTGCGAGCGGCGCTCGGGCAAATAAACTTCTCTCAACTCCAATCCCGCATCGGCGTTGTCCTTCATGTCGGCGTTTTGTAGTTGGTGGCATTGTGTGCTTACCGATCCTTCAGATTGGGGCTTTAGGGTTCAGGGATGGTGTCGGCGAGGTGTCGGCGATTCCATCAGATGGGTTTTTTTTCATCCTGCTTTGTCCCCGTTGTTGTGGCGTCGTCTCCGGCGCCATGGTGGAGTAGAGAGGATTTTTCTAGGAGTACGTGCAGACGGTTGTCTGTGCCGATGACAGCTAGAAGATGGTGCATCTTGTGTTAGGTTCATGGTTGGAGGCCGCCGGTTATGGTTCCCTACTTTGACGTAGTCATGCGGGTGTCACTTCTAAAGTTCGATGGCGTGTACGAGGTTGTACTGCCCCGGTCTAATTCTTTAAATGACAATGGTTTGTCCTATGGCAAGGAACTTTGGAGGTCCGAAAAGTTGTTGATCGGCGATGGAGCCGCATCGAATTCGGGTGAAGAAGTGATCTAGTATCTCTTTTCTCTTTGATGGCCGCTACGGTGGTGCTGAAGGAGAGAGAGAGACGTTGGTTTGTCACATAGATTTTCTCTATCTTTTTAGTTCTGTAAGGTCGATATTTACGTACCTTATAACTTAGATCTATATTTTACAAATGAGATACGTACTACCAGGACAAAAAGGATTAAAATAGCAATAGATTGTCTAGCACATTTACATTTACATTAGCACATTTACAGCGTCCATCCATGGCAGCCAAACGCGGGCCGGCCGGTGCGGCGCGCCCGCCTTTACGGGCGCACCGAGACGGGCAAGTCAAGCCGGGGAGCGCGACGGGTTCCGGGCGACGGCGACGCGCTGGCCGGAGCACTCGAAGAGTCCCGCGCGCGTGAGGCGCGGGAGATCATCATCACAAAGCTTATCCCATCGACCTCCGCTCGCACGCATGGCGTGACGGCACTCGGACGTACGACGGGTTTCTCTTTCGGGCATGTACCGGTGGTGGAACGGTTCAAAGTTGCCAGATCGGCAATGGTGACGGGGCGCAGGGGATTGTCCGGATAATGGCAACCGGGCCAATGATAGGAAGCTTCACCCACGACTTTAGGTATGGGTCTCAGGGAATGAATTCCATTCCGTTGAAGAATGCACTGGTTTTGACAGGGATCGCGTCGTTAAAGAATAGCAGCATTTCTTTGTGCCTGTTTCTGGTGCTTTCTGCCGAGCGGATCGAGTTATATGTCAAAGCTTCGCTTCGCTGCCATGTGTGCTGCAACTGCGGGTTTCCGCTCCATGGCAGTGTATCGCATTTTCTCCGATGTTTTTTGTCAAACCTTTCGCTAGAAATTTGCAAGCCAGTGGCTCAGATAAGAAGGCTAATCACTTTGCCAGTTTCGCCAGGTTTTCATTTAGTTGAGTGTTGTGTGGTTTGGGTCCTGTTTCTCATACAAATCACCAATGCCACAAAAATACGATTGTCATATATTATTGGGCATTCCAATATTTTGGACCTCTCCTTCTTCCGGATTTTGATCCATCAAAATTCATTGAATTTTGCCCCAATTTAAATTTGGTCTAAAACTAGTTTGAATCTTGCCGGAAATTTTGAGATTATGTATTTCGCTACCAAAGGAAAATATCGAAATTTCCTTGAAAAAATTTCTACCCTACACTCCTACAGGCCAATGTCAATGGTACGGATTTTGCTACAGAGAATTGTGCTTTCCTACCGACGTCCTTTGCTCACAGATGTTATTTTGTACTTAGTTCGTCTTTCAGATCTTCACGTCTCTCGTCCTGTCTCTCGCACGGCAACGCATTGATTAGTTCCGCATCGAGTTTATTATCATATCATGTTTGACGTGGCAGTTCCCTTCCACACCACTACTGCAACCTTTGTCAAATTTCTTACACTGAACTTACTAATTTGTGTTCAGACATATCATATCAGGCCAGTTGTTTAGAGGAAACCGCATCAAACCAATAGCACATGATGAATTCAAGATGAAGGAACCAGGGCATCAGTTGACAGAAATGACAGAGATGCTAATGTTAGGCTGTTGGTAACTAGTATCAGAAACCAGAAACAAAGTAGCCTGCTTGGCTCTCTTCACATCTTCGGCAATGTGTGCTCTCTGCTCTGTTTCAACAAAGAAGATGCTCTGTTGGGATGCTGACACCAAAGAAGGGATCGTTGACCAAAATCTCTTTTGCACTGACCACGACAACCAATTCTGAGTGGCCATGCAGAAATTGACCTCTTCGGATGCCATCATCAGGGAGGATTAGTATATTTCAGTAACCAATCAGTAGTCAAAGGGAAGAACACACTGGAATGCCACATAACCGCACAAAGCGTCGGTTGCAGGTTGTCCACGTCTATCTGTCCAGGTTAGAGGACACGTACAACAAAGTAGCGAAAATACAAGAAATGTCGTGTCAGAATTAAAAGGGAAAATTACATAAGAATCCCACCTACTTCAGATTTGCAGTGCTCATCACTAATGTTATGACATAAGCTGTTTCGATCCAATGTAAATTACTGTTGATTTCTAGGGCGCAAAGCCAGAAGGCAACTTAAATGAAAACAACCATGATCAATGAAGTACAATTGCAAAAGAAATGACGATGGATGAAATAAGAAGCGCCCCGAAGATTAATTTCACAGAATATTTGTATTATCTTGTTCTGTACAGTCACTGTCTCACCTCCTGCATGTTTGGTCTATAACATAAAAATATTCCGGTTTTCATAGTGACACACTGACCTATTCACCATGTCATGCTGAAAAAATGTTAATATATGCATATTATGCCATCACACAATAACTAAATGGGGACCAAATATCACCTAAAACGATTCGGATGTGCGCTCGTTCTGTTGTCTTTTCTCTAAGTCACTCTAGTTCTGTTGTGTTTTCTCTATGTCACTTTTCTCTAAGTCACTGTCCCACTTCCAGCATGTCAAGCAAATAGGTACAACAATAGGCATGTTTGAGAACACCAAGATTAACAAGTGTTTTCCTGCGTTATCAGAAAGTAGCCACATCATCAGAATAACAGAAAGCAAAGATGATACCACCTAAAGAGAGAAACATATATCCTTTGTTGGTTATGAACCAAGACACGGCAGTTGGGCGATGTTAGGGTCATGATTTTGTCATTGCCTGCAAAAACATTCGCGATGCCAATAGGAACTAGGCTGTGTTTTGGATGTTTTCATGCCTCAGCAACAGAAAGTAACTGAATGAAGGAAAAAAGATACCTACTCCATCGAATCAGTCTTAACAATATGCCTGAAGATAATGAGGTTACAGAATACTGGTGACTAAAGACATTAAGATGTGATTATTCACCAGTAAGGTGATCATTGTAACTTTAGTATTTTCTTCTGTACCATGTGACTTCAAGTATGTATGTGCACAACAAGTTGATGATGGCACAAGATGAAGAGCAACCAGTGTAGCCAAGGACCCTATCATTTCGAGTATTTCATTTCTTGTCCCCATGGTTATCCAGGATATTCCTTCTTCCACCTTGTAACCAAACATGAACAAACATATGTACCATAAGATCAATATGATACCATAACAACGATTGAAGATTACACGAGTCAGTCTCTTATCACTATTAGATACAGGATCCAGATGATAAGTTTAAAGCACACCTGTGAACAATATTGATGCATGAAACGTAAAGTATAAACAGAACTGTCTGTTTATGCACTGTTCGTTCTAGTACACGAAAATATCAGCATGTTTCTTAACTTTCAACTTTCTTATGTTGACATGTGCACAACAGTATGCATAAGTGCAGCACTGATAAGGAGAATGCACAGTACACAATGTGAATTGTGCATATTTCAGCACAGTGTAATATAGCCAGTTATTCAAATATATGGAGCAATGCATCTACAACAGGCAGACAGTTTAAAATAACCTCAGTTGATGACTTAAGTCTAAACATCTAGCTAGCACACATATATAAAAAAAGCTTCTAACTGAAGTCTCTAGTTTCTGGACCAGCGTCCACTCTTTCCCCCAGACTTGTGCTGGAGACAGATATCTGTTATAGAAATGTCCTTCGAGGCAGCTTTGCACATGTCATAAACAGTCAGTCCAGCAATTGCTACTGCAGTCATTGCTTCCATCTCAACCCCTGTCTTCCCGATGGTTGTGGCTTCCCCTTCTATAACGACACTAGAGTCCTCTTCATTGAGAGTGAGATCAACACGGACATGCGAGAGATTGATGTTGTGGCACAGGGGTATGAGGTGGCTAGTTTGCTTTGCACCAGTTATTCCAGCTATCTTTGCAACAGTAAGTACATCACCTTTGGCAATCTGGTTTGATGCCACCAAGTTAAATGCCTTTTCGCCTAGCAGGACCCTGCAGCTGGCTATAGCCACTCTCTCACTGTCCTGTTTTGGTGAGACATCAACCATCTTTGCCTGGCCACCGCAATCAACGTGAGTAAGCCCTGGTTGTGCCTCCCTAGGTGCAGAAGTGAGCTGGACTGGTTGCTGGGGAGGACTTGAGCCCAAAGGACTGGATGAAGGAGATTCGCCAAATATTGATTCCATTTCCTGCGATTACAAAATTCATGATAAGTATTGCTGCAATGTCATTCATTTCAATCCCATGAAAACAAATTAGTTAAAAACATTTCTACAGGGGCACTTCACAAATGCACAAGACAAAGTCAGAAACCTATAATTAGTTTCTGTGGTTTGATTTTACAATCGCAATTTTAAGCATACTGCATACTAGAAATACTTCTTACTGTAGGGCTATAAACAGGAACAAAGATTCGTGCATGAGAGGATTTGAAACCAGGTGGTGGAGTTGTACATACACTCCCCTAACTAAGTGAACTTGGTTCAAACTTACTTTTGCATACTATGGGTACATTATGCCCACACCAGCCCTACCAAAGTTGGCTAGCCAATTATTTGGCGCGGGATTCCACCGCCCATGGCTGGCCAAAATTTTGGCTACAATCTGTGAAGGCCACACCAAGTAGTCCAAAGGCAGCCAAAACTTGGCAGCGAATCAAACAAGTGTAAGAACATTTGGCATGACCAATATTTTGGTAGGGTCAGCTGCGGGCATAAACCAAACAGGCCCTATATAATTCAGACAGTAAGGAAGTATCTTCAGATGGTAAATCCAAATCACAAAAAATGGAAAGGAAACAGGTCACATTATGCATGTTAATGTATAGGCAGGAATTGGGCAAAATCAAGTGCGCTACAAGCCTACAACAAAGCGTGATTGTAAAACGATAAGACCAATTTACCCATCAGGCATAGAGGAAAAACCGACTATTATGTTTGAACCTGACCTGAAGATATAGAACAAGCCAAATGCCAAGGACACAACAATTTTATCGTATCAAATATCCAAAGCATCAAAGAAGAAATATGTGTGGCTTCACTAAGACTGCTGGATAACAGGATATGAAAGTTTAGGAAAAACAAACTTTAAAAAGAGAGGGATTTAAAATGTCTTACCTTATTGAGCTCTGCTATAGCATCGGAAGGAAACCCAGTAGCAAAGCCTCTCCAACCTCTACATTTTGCTACTGTTGGGAGCATGCAGCGGAAGATCGACATTGTAAGCAAGCTAAACAAGTTGCTACGTACTTACAATTCTGCAAATTGAACAGAAACAAAGAAAAGTTTTAGAACAGGGATATTCTCTACAATAACAACTCTGCAAAACGAACATTTGAACAGAAACAAAGAGAAGTTTTAGAAGAGGGATGCTCTCTACCTTATAAACTCCCCCAAAGGAACATTTGAACAGAAACAAAGAGAACTTTTAGAACAGGGATACTCTATACCTTAACGACTCCACGGGGACTGCTTTAGGGAAGCTTACTCATTTGAGCACACCATACTATCTAAATCAATCTAGCAAATTCAGGAAATTTTATGCAACCTAGTCCATCTAAATTTCCCTGAGACTTTAAAATCTCGTTTTGGTTCACGGAATTGAATTGGCCTTGCGAATTTGGAGGCGTAATTAAATTTCAACTGAAATTGGGATTGGTCCATAGCTCCACTTGTTGCATTTTTGTAACTTTTAAATGGAAAGATAAGTCGATTCAATATATGTCTGGCTGCCCAATATTTTCTAACCTGGAAATCAAACAGTGGTCGATTGCACTTCTACTGTAGAATCTGAACTCGATGCTTAATGATCCAACAAAGTAGATACACGTACAGGTACAGCATGGAAAAAATACATAGGATAGTACGAGGAATCAAGGATACAAAATATAGTACCCACTAAATGGTTTGTTGATCCAACAAAAGTCCTATTTTTGCAGTCGTTTCAATTTATGGAGTTGATACTGTTGATTGGTTGGGTATGGATACGAATGGGCGAGACTCTCTCCATCTTCTACTTTTTTTTTGTTTTGAAAAGACTCCATCTTCTATTTCTACAACATAAAACTGTAACAAAATGCATCAATTCAAGGTTTCAAGACACACAAAAGGAAAGTGAAGAAATTACATTAATGCAGAAGAGCAGACGCAGCCGAGCGGCAGCTACGCGTCTACGCGAATCGGCGAGCAGCGAGCTCAATCAGTACACGTCCTCGGGGCGGCGGCGGGGGGTGGGTGTTGGGGTGACAGCCGCTGTGGATCTGAAAGGATGGGGCAGCTAGGCACAGCAGAGACGGGGACAGTGCGGCGGCGCCGGCGCACAGCAGAGCGCGGCCGCGCGTGCCTGTCTGGTGCGGCGAGGCAGGCAGGGGATGGAAATGGAAAAGGGTACGAGCCGAGTCTTTGTCCAGGCTCCAGATCAATTTCGTTGTCTGGCCTGCCAATTTGGTTTTGGGCTTTTCTGGGATAGAGAGAGATTGGTACCTTGTTGGGCCGCTACTCGGCTCATGAATTCAAGAGTATTTGTTTATTCACGCAAGGAACTGATTTGTACTCCCTCCACAAAAGTATGTCTCAACCAACTCTAAATTTGGATGTATCTATACATAATTTAGTATGTAGATAAATCCAAATTTGAAGTTAGTTGAGACATCATTTTGTGAACGGAGGGAGTAGATGTGTTCTCGTATTCTAGAAGAAAAAAAATATTTTTTTTTCAGTTCTAGCCAATTGCAAAGTTCAGTAGTCGGTTGGTGAGCTGAGTACCACTGAGCTAACTATTCAGCATTCAGGTTGTATCTATACCTACTAATAAAGTCAGTAAGATTTCTTCCGTCCGATCTTCAAAAGACGATTTTGCCCTCACAAAACAACGTAATTACAGCCACTGCCACCGCGTAAGTGAATACCGTTTCGCAAGTTCATTTTGCAAAATAGAAACCCTGACAAACTGGGAAACTAACCCGCAGTCCACAGGACAGACGTCCTACTGCCTTATTTGCGATTTACCGAAAACCCACGGACCTTTTTGCAAAAACGCCACCGAAGAGGTACGGGAGAATCTGGAGGTCCGTTTAAGTTGCAACGGACGGCCGAGATTAATCTGCTTTCTAAATTTTGTTTAAATAAACATAGAACACACTAAACTTTGTAAATTCATAACTTTCAACCCACAACTCCAAATTTAACAAACTTTACATCGATGCAAAACTCTGACCATGTAGTTTAATTTGACATCATGACTTTTCCTTTTTTTCATCTGTTTTAGTTGATCAACATATAGAGATGCATTTCGGCCATATAATTCAACACTTGAGTTCTAAAAATGTTTTCAAAATGAATCATTTTGTTAAATGTCAAGAAATACATCCTCTGTCTAGGGGAACCAAAGTTATAAATTTGGAAAATAATTTAATGACCCAATTAAGCCACTACCATTTTCTTCCCTTTTTAAAACGCTTCACAAATAATTCGTTACAGAATTAAAATCCAAACTGAAACTCGGGTTTTTCCTCCCGTAACGAAGCACGGGCACTTTGCTAGTCACAGATAACAGATGCCAGCCATGTACGCACCATTGATCTATTAAGTCACTTCTACTTTCAAATGTTGTGACAAGTAAGCACCAATTTATAGGGGAGTGAAATAACACTGCTACTTAACGTTTTTGTCATGACAAGTAAATTACAAATGTATTTAAACTGTTTACAACTGTAAGAACTGCCAATTTTCCCAGAGCACAAAGGAGGAGGATGCATGCTTGCAGCTATGGAATCGATTAGTCAAGCTTAGGCTTGCACCTGGAACTCGGGTGATGATTTTGGGAAGGAAGGCGGCGATACTGATCGATGTGACGTGGGTTGAGGATGGCATAGGAAACCAGGAAGGGCGGAGAGAGTCGCAAGCTCAGATCCTTCCTCGATACACTGTGCCCTTGGCGGGGGCGTTCTCGGGGCCTCTTATCTTTTACAGGTGATTTTTTTTCTATGGTCTCTACTGACAGGGTCGGCGTGATTTGGAGCGAGAGGGCATGCGTCCCTTTCCGATGACAATTCGGTGGTTCAAAACGACGATGTCCGATGGTTTCACTAGGAGGCGTGTTTTCACCTCATGTTGGGTGTTGGAGGGTGTGATTTCTTCTATATTTTTCTTTTTTCTCTTTGATCTGCTTTGTGAAAGGGTTTACTCTTCACTTTATATTGGTTTGGTCCCGTGGTTTTGTTTATATAGTGGAGGGAATCTATTTCGAGAGTCGAAAGCTCGAAGATGCCCCTACCGCCCGCTCATTCCTAGCCCTGTTGGCTCGGTCCTGGCCGGGTGTCGTACTCGCTGTAGAAAGAGTACAAAGAGGGGGAGTGAGACTGAGGAGAGGCAAGGTTCAGCGGCCGCGGGTGCCACTCGACATTTAGTGATGGTTACAGTGCAGAGAGGAGAGAGCCTGGGATAGAGAAAGGATGGCGCCGTCGTAGTTAGACATTGAGTCACGCGTTGCCATCGACAAGCCGCCAACGCTTCGCAAAAGATGTAGCGAGCGAGCAAAAGGGGATAGGGAGTAACTCAAATGAAATAAGCATGTACTTCGACAGAAATTTAGTTGTAACATGTAGTAAATTCAAAATTGAGGGTAAACCGAAAAGATTTCAGTTGCAACCAATTGAGAAAAAATGCAGTTGCAACCGTGATATTACTGAATACATCATTTACAACCATCATTTTACTGGAAAAAATCACTTACGATTTTGTTTTTGAGGGAAAATCAATTACAATTATTGTGCAATTGACCAACACCAATACCATTTTAATAAAGAGTTAACTGAGCAATAGGCTAATTCATTGTTTGAATGAGCATTAGCAAAAACGAATAAACATGTTTCTGAATGAACCGATCAAGAATCGGTCACTAGAATTAAATCGCTTTTGCTAGTTCTCGGCTAACCGAGAAGTAGCTTAGCGCTCGGTCGCTGATTATTTTGCTGTACGATCAGCCGATCAGGGCTCGATCGTCGTGTATTGCTTGTATGGCCCAATACGGCAATGCCTATTGGACTTTTTTTTTGTGGCCAACATGGTAGATCAGTTGTTTTTTCTTCAAGCTGTTTCCATGGTGGGCTTTTGTGTTCTGGCTGTTAGGCCATTTTGCTTTTTAGTTTCTTGTTTGGGCCTTTCTGACGATAGGGGCATTTGTTGTGTTCTTTTTATAGCCTGTAATTGCATTTTTCCTTGCATGTTGTTTGTAATTGCACACAAAATTAGTGCGCACTTTCACGATCACCTTTTTGTCATGTAATTGCATTTTCATCTATGTTTTATAATTGTTTTTTACCTACTTTAAAAAGGATTAGTTAAAAAGGCCAACAAAACAGTACTGGAGGGAAAAGGGATTCAGCCAGAAGGAAAAAAAATAGGCTGCGGATCGACCGAGATTTATAGTAATTCTCGGTGAACTGAGCATTATCTGTGTCCTGCAAGATATTTGCTAACACTCGCTCTGTCGACGGCTCCGGCCGTGCAATGCTTCAATCAGGATTTGCTGAGTTTTGAAGCGGGCTGCGTTTTCTATGTGTAGTACTGGTTTAGTCGTGGCTTGTTTATCCGCGAGGCTGTTTGTGATTTTTTGTCCTTTTTTTCGGGCCTAGCTTTTTGTTGTGCCTTTTTATATTTTGAGGACTTTTTTTGTTGTGTTTTTGGTCTTTTTTGTGTGTGTTGCGTTTGGGCCTTTTGATGAATGATAGAGATTTTTCAAACACTTTTTTGTGGAACCGTCTATGTTGTTTCGTTTTTACGGGGGTGTTTCCACGCTAGAATTTAGCTTGCAATTGCATATTAATTTCGTGCAGTTACACAAGAATATTTTTAGCGTGAAATTGCACATTCACATTTTTCTTTTTACTGTGTAATTACATCTTTTTCGGTGGGCAATTGCACATTGATTTTCAGCGAGCAATGACACAAGAATTTTAGTGTGCAATTGCACATGTTTTTATTTAAGCATGCAATTGCACATGGATATTTAGCGTGTAGTTACACACACAAAAATAGCTTGCATTTGCACATGAATTTAGCGTGCAATTACATGCGATTGTTTTAGCAATGCAATTTACACATGATTTTTTAGCGGTTTTGCTAACTCTCGGCTAACCGAGATATTAGTTAGCGCTCGGTCGACAGAGTCGTGCGATGCGTTTGATCGCGACGGCTTTAGTCGCGGCCTGATTATATGCGAGGCTTTTTGTGTTGTTCTGTCCTTTTCTGTTAGGCCTGGTTTTTTTTGGGCCTTGCTTTTTTGTCTCTTTTTTGTGGATTTTTTGTTGGGCTTTTGATTTTTTTTTTCCTTTTGTACTGGACTGTTTCGGTATATTTTTTTGGTAAAAAACAACCACGCAATTGCAGCTTAATCCTCCATATTTTCATCAGTGTGCAATTGCACATCATTTTTTTTGGAAAAATGATTACTGTTTTTCGCTTCGCAGGTTGAAGTTCGATCGTGCAATTGCATATATTTTCATCAGTGTGCAATTGCACATTATTTTTTAATGTGCTATTGTCGAGGTATTGGTAACGCGGAACTATTAGAAGTATTCATACGTACCGTAGAGGAGGTGGGGAAGAACGTGGAGGGTTCCAGTGACGGGATTGCACACACGATTTTACCCAGCTTCGGATCTCACGACGGTGGCGAGATCCTACGTGCTGCTATAATTCACTCAAGGAAATATGTGTACAGGTTACAATGAGGTTGTATGTGTTGCCCTAAGGCTGCTGGAAGGCTGGCTTATAAAGGCGCCAAGCCTTCCCCTACAAGGAAAGCCTTAACCGACCTAGATCACGAGTCCTAGACTAACACGGTAACAAACCCTAACTTGCTCCCTAAGGCGAACGCAGCCAGGCCTTCGTCTTGGACTTCACTAAGCCAGCCCAGAGCTTATCCTTGCGCCTAAGCCCATGAGGCCTTCTCCATTAAGCCCTCCGGCTTTATCTGATGGGCCTCCCTGGTGGGCCAGGTTTTATCCACCGTGGCAGGTATACCCGTTCGGCATAACCTCCACAGTAGTCCCCGGAAAGGTTTAAGTTCTTCGTTTGCCGTCTTTGTGAAACACGGGCTTTCGCCTTTGTGCAAGGCGGACAGAAGAGCTTGGAGCATTCCAAAATGAGACATTCAGTCTGCCTTAAGGATTAAGCCGAACTCTCCTGCACTTGAACAATCTGGCAGAAAGATTCTGTCAGCGTTGAGTCTTGTCGTGACGTCACCGCAGTCAAAGCCAGTCCACGACAGTCTGGACAGGCAGAGAGACGTTGTGCCGCCATTACTGCTATTTTCCGCACACGATCTCCGAGGCGTGCGGGGAAGATGCCCACTATCTGACCGTTGCGGGACGCGTGGCGAAAATCACGCGAGCGTTATCTCACCGCACTAATCGCGGCGCACGGCCCCCATAAAAGGGAACTGACTTTTTCCATCGGGCTCATTTCCCTGTTCATCATCCTCCTCGCACCCATCCCCTCCGAACTCCGGCGAGCTCCACCACCATCACCTGCGCACACACCCATGGAGAGCTCCGATGCAACCACGGGAGCGGCGACGGCAGCGGCGGAAGGACAAGATCTGGCCATGAGGGATCGAGCACCGCGGATGCATCTGCATCTCGCGCGGCGGCGGCGACAAGTTCTGCGGCCACCTCCATCGAATCAGAGAAGAATGCCCAGCCCTCCGATGAGGGCGATGCGGCGGAGGCAGAGGAAGAGGGAGAGGAAGCATCATCCCGCAACTGGGCAGCTTCCACCGTCACCGATGCGGACCTCACACAGCTGCAAAAGGAGGGCATCCTCCCACCAAGGAGAAATGCCACTGGCGGTCAGCGTACGGCCACCCTGCTCCAGATCCCGCCGGCGATGAACGAGTGCTCCTCGTCTCACATCTCCTCCGCGGTTTGTCTTTGCCTCCGCATCCTTTTTTCCAATCAGTCTTAGACTACTATGGCCTTCAGCCTCATAGCGTAGGCCCCAATAGTATCTTGTACATTGCTGGCTTTATGGCTTTATTCGAAGGATACCTAGGCATAGAGCCCAGCTTAGAATTCTTCAAGTACTGCTTTACCTGCAAGCGCCAAACAGAGAAGGAAGAACTGCTTTCCTTAGGAACAGTTAGCATCAACCTTCGTAGAGGCAGAGACTGGTATCCTAAGGCGCCAAAAATAGATTCCATTAAAGGCTGGAATAGCTCCTTCTTCTACTGCAAAGACATGGCGCCAGTAGGCAAAGACATAGGACTTCCTCGCTTTTCTCCTTTGCCTGCGGAGCCTCGCCTTTCTTGGGGCGAGAAACCACTGAAGGTCCTTCCTGACAACCTCCGTCGCATGCAAAGGCGGATTGAGTACTTGACAAAGACTGCTGTGCCCAAGCTCACGGGCGCAGACACCATCCTATGTGGTTGTCAAGACGAATCCAGCCTTTGAAAGATCGCAAAGGACTCATGTGCCACTACACGGACCAGAAGAAAGATCCCCTCCGTGTTAGTGAGAGTGACCTTACGCAAGACGCCCTTGTGTATCGCTTTAAGAGGATTGCCAAGGAAAGGATCCAGCTGACGAGCAGCGTCCTATGTACACAGCCGCCAACCCAGCTCCAAAGGTAAGGCATTTACCACTACTGTTTTTATACTTCCACAATGTTTGCCTTACTAACACACTTTTGATTTCAGCTCGCCCTTTTGCCGGATAATCTGCTGGCTCCTTTGTTTTACGTGCCTGAAGCGGCACCCGAGCCCTCAAAGACTCGGAAACGAAAGGCTTCAGGAGCTACTGCAGCAACTTCAGCAGCAGAAAGGCGGAAGCGTGAGAAAGCCATCCCTGCTAACGCCGAAGTGCTCGACATTGAGGACGATGAAGATGCGGCCTTTAATGCTCCAGTACAGAAGTAAGCCGAACCTCATTTCTTTAGTAAGGCGAACAATGTCTATGAATGTTATCTTATTTTGTATGTGATTTGCAGGATCAAACCAACTGCGCCGCTTAAGAGGAAGAAAGTAATTTCTGCCAGGCAAAGAAGACTGAGCCCTCTCCACCATCGCTCCCCCCACTCCCTCCGTTCAACAAGAGACAGCCCCAGGCCCATCTGAAGATCATCATATAGATCTGGACTCAGCCGTCTTACCTGATAAGACGGAAACTGAAAAGTTGGCCAGGGCTGCCGCTGCTGGGAAGGCGGCGGTACTTCAGTCAGAGGAGCCAAACGAGCCCATTACTCGTGAGGCTATCCGCAACATGGTGAAGCAAGAGCTCTTTGACGACGAGGGGTACATCTTACCCAACATCGCCGCCATGCTTGCCGATGAGAAGGAGCGCAACGAGCCGCCTCCGAAGCTAAGGCCAGTTGGTCAAACATTGACCATATTAAATCTGGAAGACAATTGTGACGAGCTGTACGTCACAATGAAGAAGAGCTACAAAGCCTTGAAGGCCATGATGCAGGTAAACATTCCGTCTTTATGTACATACTAGTCCCCGGGCATTACGTTGTGCTTTGACTAAGCCGACGTAATGGCCTTTCTTAATGGTGATAAAGACTCAGTCCCCAAGCCCATTGTAGCCATACCTTACTGCCTTTACCTTTCTTACTTACTACTACCCTTGCCTTAGCAGAGCAGTGAGCAACTTACATGCGATCTATGGTACTCACTGAGTAACCAAAGGCAAGTGCTCAAGCAAGCCGTCGCCGAAAATAAGGCGAACAAAGGTAAATGTTGTTCTTTCACATGCAATGTGACTTTAGTTCATTTTAAGACATAAGATGCTCAACACATGCAATGTGTGTTTGCGCAGCTGTTGTGGCGAAGGCAAAACAGATCGTCAGCGAGACTGGCGATATAGAAGTGGTAAGGCGGGAAAATGCCGCCTTGTTTAAGCAACTGGAGGAGAACCGAAAGACGGCCGAGGCCAATCTTAAAGCCGTCCAAGACAGCGCCGCTGAAGGCAGAACGCACTGAAGGCAGAACTTTTGAAACTGCAGCGACAGGCTGAAAAGGATGGGCTCCTAATCCAGAGCTTACAAGGTCGTCTTGAACGCCAAGCTGATGAGAGCACCGCCATTGACGAGAAGCTGCTAAGTGAGTCTCTCTTCCTTTACTTCTCGCACTTTCTGTCACTTTTCGCCTTTATTCAAACAGTTCAGTACGCCTTAATTTTTTCCATTCCTCCCTTCCTCAGTTCCAGCTGGATTTGGGGAAAGGCTTACCTCTGAGACGCGCTGGAGCTTATCTTGGAGTGTGGCGAGATTGTGTCAGGGCTGTATGCTGCGGGAAGAGACGTTGTTGCCAACATCTTCCCAAAACAGCTGCCCCAAGTGACAAACACCAGCAACTTGCTGCCACTTCTTCAGAACTGCGTCCCAGAGGTGGTGGAGCGTCTTCGCTCAGCAGCTAGAGGCGGAGCAAAACTTGCTCTAGGACTTGTTCGCGGCCACTACCCCGAAGTCAACATGTGGCGCGTTATCAAGTGTTTCCCAGCCAAGGACAGAGACGGCAACGAGCTCGTCAAAGAAAAGGTCTATGCCTCTGTCTCTGGCTTTGCCTCAGCCGTTGCTGAGATGGTAGACTTGTCTATCTTCTTCTCCAAGAAGCCTGTGCCTCCCCGTCCTGACGACGTGTCTGATGACGAAGCCGAAGCCCCCCCACTGGCAATGGCGATGAGTCAGAAGACGGAATGAAGAAGAAGAAGGCGAGTCTGAAGCTACGCTGGATCCATCCAAGTCCCCTGTGTCTTCGCCTCCTTAGTCCCCTGCATAAGATGCAGGAAAAACTTTGCATTAAGCGTGTCATGAAAGATGGCACAAAAGACTTGTTAAATTATGTTTTGTAATGGCAGGAGCCTTTTATCTGTTGAACATGTTTGTTTTGCGACGCATGCACTTATTTTTAAAGGCTTGCAAACTATGCTCCTTATCCGTCTTCAAGTTTTCTGGCTTATATGCTTTAGCCTTTTCGTATGCTGGCAGAACCTAAAGCACGGAACACTTCGCTGGCAACAGGGTTAGTAACCAAACTGTTTAAACACAGAAACGGCGCCGGCTTTTGGTGCGTAAAGCATCTACTAAGACAAGCCAGCATATATGCGATCAGATAAATACTCTTAGACGGATGCAATTTTAATTTTTGTAAGGCCTTAAGGCAAAAGCATCATGTGAGTAACCACAAGCACGAAGCCAATTCGGGTTAACATTGATATTTTTATCGAAATATATGATCAAATGGAAATAAAAGACGGCGAAACTCATGCATAAAAATTTGAGGGAACCAAAGACTTTTATTTCATAATCATATATGGTGTGATTACAATAGAATTGCTAAGTGTAAAAAGGACGTAGCTGCTCAATGTTCCAAGGACGTTTCGTCTCCTTGAGCGCTGCTTCTTCGTTCCTTTTCCTTTTGCGGCCTCTTTTCTTTTTCTTCTCGATATCACGGAGGTCCACAAGATAATATGCCCCGTTCTTAAGCGCTTTGCTGATAACGAAGGGTCCTTCCCATATGGGAGATAGTTTGTGCTCCTTTTGCTGAACAAGGCGAAGCACCAAATCGCCTTCTCGAAACGATCTCCGTCTTACCTTGCGGTGTGGTAACGCCGCATGTTCTGCTGATAAATGGCGGAGCGCTGAAGCGCTATCTCACGCTCTTCTTCGAGAAGGTCTAAGCCATCCTGTCTGGCTTCTTCTGCGTCTGCTTCAACGTAGGCTGTTACACGAGGTGTGTCGTGCAGGACATCTGTTGGGAGTACCGCTTCAGCGCCATATATGAGAAAGAAAGGGGTATAGCCTGTTGCGCTGCTTGGAGTTGTGCGTATGCTCCATAAGACAGCAGGTAATTCTTCTACCCACGCTCCAGCTGCTCTATGCAAAGGCACTTCCAATCTTGGCTTTATTCCCTGTAAGATTATACTGTTGGTTCGCTCAACTTGGCCATTCGATTGTGGATGAGCCACAGATGCTAAGTCCAAACGAATACCAACTTCACCACAGTACTTTGCCAGTTCTCCTACGGCGAAGTTTGTCCCATTGTCCGTAATGATACTGTGGGGGACGCCAAATCTCGTTATAACTCAATGACGAACTTTTGGCTGTTGCCCCATCAAGCTTTTTTATGGGCTTAGCTTCAACCCACTTGGTGTATTTATCCACCGCAACTAAGAGATGTTTGACGCCGCCTCGCGCAGTCCTGAATGGACCTACCATGTCCAGTCCCCAGACCGCAAATGGCCACGTGATTGGGATGGTGCGCAATTCCTGGGCTGGCATCTTTGGCTGTCTTGCATACTTTTGGCATCCAACGCATTTCTTGACGAGTTCTTCTGCATCTTGCTTTGCTGTGAGCCAGTAGAATCCATGTCTAAAAGCTTTGGCGACAATTGCTCGTGCAGAGGCATGATGACCACAACATCCACCATGGATCTCTTCCAGTATCTCCTGTCCTTCTTCCGGCGAAACGCATCGTTGATATACACCTGTGGTACTCCGCTTGTATAGCTCTCCATTTATTATTGTGTATGCCTTAGCTCTGCGCACAACTTGCCGCCTTAAGACTTCATCCTCTGGCTCTTCCTTGTTAAGGAGGAAATTTATGTAGGGTTGTGTCCAGTCTGCCTTAATCAACATGACGGAGACAGATTGCGCAGCCATGGGGTCATCCTCATCGGAGGGCACCTTCGATCTTTTCGAGCCCATTCTGGCTAAGGCGTCCGCTGCTTCATTTTCCTCCCTTTTGATATGCTTGACTTCTAAGCCGATAAAACACCGACCAAACTCGTCTACCGTGCGTCGGTATTCAGCCATTGTAGGGCTCTTCGCGTCCCATGCCCCTTCTAACTGTTGAACAACGAGGTCTGAATCGCCATAGCACAAAAGACGGCTAATGCCCAAATCCTTTGCGACGTGCAATCCATGCAACAGAGCCTCGTATTCTGCAACATTATTAGTGGCATTGAAATGTATCTGCAAGACATAGCACATCTTGTCTCCTTTAGGGTTCTTCAGTACCACGCCAGCTCCCGATCCCTGCAACATTTTGGAGCCATCAAAGTGCATAACCCAATATTCTTCGTCAGGGAGGGGAAGTCATCCATTGCTTCCGTCCAGTCTGCGATGAAATCAGCTAAGGACTGGGATTTGATGGCTGTACGTGGCTTGTACTGGATATCGAAGCTGCCAATTCAATTCCCCACTTAGCCACACGTCCAGTGGCATCGTGTTGTTTATAATGTCACCCAATGGCGCCTTACTGACTACCGTGATTGGGTGCTCTTGGAAATAATGGCGTAATTTTCTGGCTGCGAAGAAAACTCCATAAGCCAGCTTCTGATAGTGAGGGTACGTTGTTTGGATTCGGAGAAGACTTCGCTGATATAATATACCGGCCTTTGTTCCGGTAGCTCCTTTCCTTCTCCTTTCGTTCAACAACAACCACTGCACTAATAACTAGGTTGGTAGCCGCCATGTAAAGTAGCATCGGCTCTTGTGGTAGAGGAGACGCTAATATTGGTGCTGAAACTAAGGCGTCTTTTAACTGTGCTAAGGCTGCATCTGCCTCTTCAGTCCAGACGAACGTCTTAGTTTTCTTCAACAACCTGTATAGGGGTAAAGCTTTATCCCCAAGCCTACTAATAAATCGGCTTACAGCTGCTGCAGATCCTGCGAGCCTTTGGACATCTTTAAGACAAGTAGGCTTTTTGATGTCCATGATAGCTCGAATCTTTTCTGGGTTAACCTCAAGACCTCTTTCTGAAACAATGAAGCCTAAAAGTTTTCCTGCTGGGACGCCAAAAAAGCATTTTCCCGGATTTAGCTTCATGTTATATTTTCTCAAGTTATCAAAGGTTTCTTGAAGGTCAACGATGAGATCGCCGCGTTTTCGCGACATAACGGCAATGTCATCGACATAAGCGTGAACATTGCGGCCTATTTGATCGTGTAGGCAACGTTGTATGCACCGTTGGTACGTTGAGCCAGCGTTTTTAAGCCCAAAGGCATAGTTATGTAGCAAAACGTTCCGAAAGGTGTGATGAAGGAAGTCTTAATTTGGTCAGACTCCTTCATCTTAATTTGGTGGTAGCCAGAGTAAGCGTCCAAAAAGCATAGTAATTCAGAACCTGATACAGCATCTACGACCTGATCAATTCGCGGCAATGCGAAGGGGTCTTTAGGACAGGCTTTGTTTAAGCCGGTGAAATCTATGCACATGCGCAAGTCTTTCACGTCCTTCTTAGGTACTAATACAGGATTTGCTAGCCAATCTGTGTGGATAACCTCTCTAATGAAATTAGCGGCACTAAGCCGAGCTACCTCTTTTCCTATTGCTTTCTTCTTCTCTGGACCAAAGCGACGAAGACCTTGTTTTACTGGCTTGGCACCTTTGGCGACATTAAGGCTGTGCTCGGCAAGTTCCCGGGGTACTCCTGGCATGTCTGATGGTGACCATGCAAAAATATCCCGTTGCTCACGGAGGAACTTGACGAGCGCGCCTTCCTATGCGTCACTGAGGTCCGCACCTATGTTGGTCGTCTTGCTTGCATCGGCCTCATCCAGCGATCTTCTTCGAGTTTGAGCTGGCCTTGAAAGTGACATCCGAGGCGCAAGGAGGCTTCTTACCATCCGGCATTTCATTGGTGTTAACTTCTTTCTTGTACTGCTCACTCTTCTTTGCTGATGACTGCTTCTGCTAAGATGGCGTTTCCTGCTTCGCATTCCTTCGCCTTCTTGAAGTCGCCATTGACCGTGATGACGCCGTTTGGTCCAGGTATTTGAGCTTGCTGTAGATGTAACACGGGCGTGCCATGAATTTGGCGAAGGCTGGGCGGCCAAAGATTGCGTGATACGCACTTTTGAATTCCACCACCTCAAAGGCAACTTCCTCAGTCCTATAGTTTGTTTCGTCACCAAGGTGACG
Source organism: Poa pratensis (assembly GCA_947311845.1). Taxonomy (NCBI): domain Eukaryota; kingdom Viridiplantae; phylum Streptophyta; class Magnoliopsida; order Poales; family Poaceae; genus Poa; species Poa pratensis. Next base: position 75,331,350 of record CAMZMU010000128.1, on the reverse strand, counting down.
TCTAAGACGATTGTTCCCATAGAACTGGCCTGCCTGCCTGGCACTATGCCGTGAAACTTGACTGTGCTATGTTTAGCTGTGTCTCAGAAAGGCGCATGCGCTTTAAGGTTTCAAGATAGAGGATGTTGATGCTACTCCCTCCATCCATAAGCACCTTAGAAAGCCTGCATTGCTGCACAATTGGGTTTACAACGAGCGCGTAATTCCCTGGGTTCTGTGGAATATGATCAGGATGATCGTTGCGGTCCCATGTAATGGGATGCTCGGACCAGTTGAGATACTGGGGAACCGCTGGCATAGTGGCATTGAGTTCCCTCCAGGCTGCCTTTTCCTTTTTGGCCGAAGGAGTGGCAAGGAAAGTAACAAGGCTTGTTTCGACCCTTGGAAACTTGTTGCTCCTCTTGTGCTTTGGCTCCTGATCTTCCGGCTCCGAAGCACTTTCCTCGTTGTCCTTCTGCTCTTTCTTGTCTTTACGGTTCTTGCGCTTGAACTGTTTTGCCTTGAAGCCAGCGTCCGGATCCTTCTTGATATCATCGTTAAGGCGGCACTGCCTGTTGGTATGGGTGCATTTGCCAAGCTTGCTATGATGGGCACAAGGTTCATCTTTGATGTCGTCATAGGTGATTTTAATGGGTCTTGACCCTTGACTGTCATCGCTCTTCTTCTGCCATCTGCTAGCCCCGCTCTGGCCACCCTTCTTATTGGCAAAGGCTACCTCCTTTGATGGTCCTGGCGCATCGTTGGCTTCTTCTTTTTCCGGCTTTGATTGTTGTTTCGCTTTTCCGGGTTAACAGCTATGTCCATGCGCAGATCACCGTCGTCAGCTCGAGCGTCGTCTTCTGCTGCAGCGTAATTGTTCGCGCTGTCTAAGAGCTCGCCGAGGTGTTTGATGTTTTGGCTGGCTAACATATATCTCATCATGTTGCCTTTCTTCAGGCTGTTCATAAAAGCATGTATGGCCTGGATCTCAGAAACGTCTTCGCATGCATTCTTTGTCTCTGTCCATCGAGCTATGAAAGCTCTGCTTGACTCCCCCTCCACTTGAGCGCACTTTAGTAGATCTGAGTAAGCCTTTGGACGTTTGTAGTGCATGAGAAGTGTTGCATGAATGTTTTCTGCATGTCTTGCCAATTGTGGATACTCTTTTCTGGCAAAGTGTCGATCCATAACCGGGCCGTTCCCTCCAACATGAGTGGAAGAAAACGTACAGCTGCGTTGTAATCACCGTCATTAATACCAACGGCGTGGATGTAATCAGGCAGCCATATGTCCGGTTTGTCAATGCCATTGTACTTGTCCACAATTTTCTTGACATTGCCTAGCGAGGATGGGAGTTGCACCTTGCGAATCGCCGGTCCAAAGCACACAGGGCCCAGGTAAGACTCTCTTTGGCCGCTTTAATCTCATCGAGACGGATGCGGGCGTCTGAGATATGAGTGTTTTCCCTGGCTGGTCCTTTGTTGGATTGGCTACGCCTTGGCTCCTCCTGACGGCTTTGGCGATGAGGGGAGCGGGAGCGAGATCGCCTTTGAGGCGGATCTCTGTTGCCCTACTTCCTTCGTCTCTTGCCCGTGCTGCGGGCGGAGGTGGCATGTTAAGCCGGTCACCCCACGCCGTGCGTCCTTCCCCTTGTCTTGATCTCTTTCACGGCGAGGCGGATCACTTCTTATGGCGTGTGTTATCCTTTGCCGGTGGTCGTCCTTGCCTTTGTCACTATGGCGATTGGACCCAGTCTTTGACTCATCCCTGTGTTTGTCAGGAACTTTGTCCTTCCTAGGCTCTTACCCTTATTGCCATGGCTACTGGAACCAGCTGGTTCCTCTGGATCTCCACCGCCGGCAACGGCTGTCTTGCAAAGACGCGTGTCGTCCGCCAGTTTTGAGTTTGAGTCCGCCTTAGCCTGCTGCTCTACCGCCTTTTCGATGAGCATTTTAGAATAATGGTGGCGCTCTTCAATTGGAACTGCTTCGTCTCCCATGATTTCCCTGGCCGCCTCTAGGTTTTTGGCCGGGGTGGAGAAGAATATGACTCCATCAGGGTTAACTCTGAAAGAGTATTTCTGCCAAGGCTTTAAAGGCTTTTGGGCAGAAGTCTTCTCGAAGTTTCCCTGCAGATCCCGATGCAGAAGAGGGTCACGTATACTTCGTATTTTGCGGAATTTCTCAACATCGCGTCACGCTGGTACTCTTCCTCTTCTAGAGCCTTTCCAACTAGGATTAACTCTTTTTCCTTGTTCAGGAGGGACAACTTATACTTGATGTTGACTTCAGTCTCAGCCAGGAGCGCTTTCCGTCTTTCCTCAAGTTCAACTGCGGTTGGATTTGGTCCCAAAGGTGTTTTGAGAAGCTCCAATGCGCGCATGTGTTCCTCCTTTGACCGCTCCAGGTCTTCTTCAATAGGCGCAGCCGGGGGAGGCCTTTTAGGGTCCAGCACATCCTCTGGCTTTTCCGCCTTGTCACCAATGTGTTTGATGCTAGAGGAAACTTCAGCCTCGTCTGGCTTAGCCGCGGCCGCACCATCCTTCAGAGCTATCTGTGCCGGGAAAGTCATTAAGACTTCGTTTGGATCGGATGAGCCATAGCCTCGCGCGGCAACCTGTGCTGCGAAGTCTTCCTCCTTATGCTCATCGAGATCTGAATCTTCCGCCATTGGAGCGGTGCCATCAGATCCGGCTTCTGAGTCTGCTCCTGTCTGTAAGGCAGGTAATATTGACTCAGGGTCAGATTCGGCCGGCTTAGGGCCAGATGCGTCAATGACACCGACAAAGCGAGAGGCGGGCTCCATAAGCTCATAAGAGCTGGAGCCAGAATCGCTTTGGGTATCAGAGTCACTCAGATCGCGATAGACAAAGGCCTGATCCGATCTGTGTTGTTGCTCGATTGCATAATCGATGGGGTGGTGGGTGGGCCAAAAGGCGGCGGATCCCCTGGGGAATCCATACGCCTCAGCCGTAAAACCCATGAAGATGTTGATGGTGCCGAAGGGGACGACGAAGCTTGACACCAGTGCGTCGTTTGCTGAGACGTAGGATCCGTCGTCTTCGATGCACCCAAAGTTGTTGATGATGCGGGCGCGACCAACCGCCATAGTCTTGCCGATCTCGCCCAATGCTCCCGCCTGAAACAAAACTCCCGACGCCTTGGGCCCCACGGTGGGCGCCAACTGTCGAGGTATTGGTAACGCGGAACTACTAGAAGTATTCATACGTACCGTAGAGGAGGTGGGGAAGAACGTGGAGGGTTCCAGTGACGGGATTGCACACACGATTTTACCCAGCTTCGGATCTCACGACGGTGGCGAGATCCTACGTGCTGCTATAATTCACTCAAGGCAAATATGTGTACAGGTTACAATGAGGTTGTATGCGTTGCCCTAAGGCTGCTGGAAGGCTGGCTTATAAAGGCGCCAAGCCTTCCCCTACAAGGAAAGCCTTAACCGACCTAGATCACGAGTCCTAGACTAACACGGTAACAAACCCTAACTTGCTCCCTAAGGCGAACGCAGCCAGGCCTTCGTCTTGGACTTCACTAAGCCAGCCCAGAGCTTATCCTTGCGCCTAAGCCCATGAGGCCTTCTCCATTAAGCCCTCCGGCTTTATCTGATGGGCCTCCCTGGTGGGCCAGGTTTTATCCACCGTGGCAGGTATACCCGTTCGGCATAACCTCCACAGCTATTTTTCAACGTGTAATTGCACATGTTTTCTTTTGCGCTTTTCCTAGCGCTCGGTTGCCCGAGATTTTAGTTTACGCTCGGTCGACGATCCTAGCCACGTGATCGTCCGATCATTTTTCCCGATTGTTGACGCCTAGCGCTAGCGCTAGCCCGAGATGGCTCGAGGTCGTGCGTTCGATTTCTTTTGCGGTCAGGTTTTGTGGCCTGCTAAACGTTTTTTTTACCGTTGTACGTGTTTGGGTTCTGTTGGGCTTTTTTGTTGGGCTTTTTGTTACTGGGTATCTTTGTGCCTTTTTTTTTTGCTTTTTAGCGTGCATTTGCACATGTTTTTTGTTTTACGTGTAATTACACATGATTAGTGTTTAGCGTGCAATTACACATCATGTTATATTTTAGCGTGCAATTGTACATGATTCAATTTTCTAGTGTGTAATTGCACTTGTGTGTAATACCTTGTGTAATTACACATGTTTTTTGTTTTGCGTGTAAATACACATGATTAGTATTTAGCGTGCAATTACACATTATCTTATATTATAGCGTGCAATTGCACATGATTGAATTTTCTAGTGTGTAATTGCACTTGTGTAATATCTTGTGTAATTACACATGTTTTTTTGCGTGTAATTACACATGATTAGTGTTTAGCGTGCAATTGCACATTATCTTATATTTTAACGTGCAATTGCACATGAATCATTTTTCTAATGTGTAATTGCACTTGTGTGTAATACCTTGTGTAATTACACATATTTTTGTTTTGCGTGTAATTACACATGATTTGTGTTTAGCGTGCAATTGCACATTATCTTATATTTTAGCATGCAATTGCACATGATTCAGTTTTCTAGTGTGTAATTGCACTTGTCTGTAATACCTTGTGTAATTACACATGTTTTTTGTTTTGCGTGTAATTATACATGATTAGTGTTTAGCGTGCAATTGCACATCATCTTATATTTTAGCATGCAATTGTATATGATTCATTTTTCTAGTGTGTAATTGCACTTGTGTGTAATACCTTGTGTAATTACACATGTTTTTTGTTTTGCGTGTAATTACACATGATTAATGTTTAGCGTGCAATTGCACATTATCTTATATTTTAGCATGCAATTGCACATGATTCAATTTTCTAGTGTGTAAATGCACTTGTCCGTAATAACTTGTGTAATTACACATGTTATTTTTGTGTAATTACACATGAATAGTGTTTAACGTGCAATTGCACATGATTCATTTTTCTAGTGTGTAATTGCACTTGTGTGTAATACCTTGTGTAATTACACATGTTTTTATTTTCGCATAGCTTTGCAATCGCGATTCTCATTTTGGCCTGCAATTACATATGAACATCCTTAAATGTGCAATTACACTTAAACATCCTTAAACGTGTAACCGGTGCCCAGCGCTGGAAGCCGAGATAACAAACTCGGATATGCACAGAAGACCTACAGAAACTACAGCTCATATATCCAACACAAGGAAAAAAACACAAAAAGGCCCACAAAAGAAAGGCAGAGCTGGTTGGAGGGAAACGTGCTCGACCGAGCGTTTGACCGAGCGCTAGACACACCCGAATTAAATACCCAAACAGGTGCTGTCAGGCGTCTGCTGAACAAAGCCAACAAACTACTAAACGTGTGGACGGACGGTGAGCCGCAAATGGCGCTTGCCGGCACCGGAAACGACACCCCCGGCCTTTCAAGTCCTCCATAGGCTCAACCACCCTCCATGTCTTCTGACCAGCAGCATACGAAGCCGTTGACTCCGCGGCTTTAACTCCCCAACCCCCCACCACCTCTCACCGCAGACGACTCTCAACATGAGCGGCAGAAGCAAGAAGATGGAGCAACAGGTACGCAAGAGGAAGAGCTCGACCGGCCCGGCAGAAGCAGCAGCAGCAGCAGGAGGAGGAGAAGGCAGCGACAGCGAGGAGACGATCGAGCCTACGAGCGGCGGCGGCGGCTTGGATCGGAGCAATTTGATCGGGCTTCTGCTCGGGTGCGTGGGCGCCGCCATGACGCTGCTGGCGTACCAGCAGACCGTGGTGTCCACCACGCAGTGCATGGGCGGCGGCCTCGTCGTCCTCGTCGTCGCCCTCTGCATCAAGGAAGGCTTCTTCTCCTTCTGATGCCCGCGCGTAGCTCTGAGCTTTTTACCGGTTTCAGTTTCCTTGTTTCCACTACTTCTGCACTTTCTGTAGCTGTTATATCATTGTATCATGTAATCTTCCTCGTTTGTATAGTTTTATCTCTGTATTGAAACGTATCTTACCTTATTCTGCTGCTCTTATACTATGTCAATTGATCTGCTCCAATTTGCATTGTTACATGGATTGTGTTTTCGTGTGCGCTGGCTGCTAATTCATCTCTTGTGCGAGTCAATTGCTGTTCCGACTGAGCTTTTCGTCGATCAAACGAGACAAATTCACCTTGGTCAGAAAGCCTCAAGAGAGAATCACATCACGCCTCGTTCATTTAATCCTCAGAGAGTCACAGGCATGGATTGGCCTGGCTTGTGGCCCGATCCTGGTTTTCTAGCTCGGCGATGTCTTTTTTCAGCCCAGCAGATTTGTGGTCTTCGTTTACTTTCTGACGGGGTACCTATCATGTCCCCAAGTTGCGAAGTTAAAATCTAACTCTTTCTCAAGTTTTGGGGAACATCTAGTCATATGGTCATGTGATCATCTTCCTTATCCTTCTACAAATAGAGTTGTATCCACCAATACTCTTGACATTCATCCATGAAAGGAATTCCTTTGTGCCCTGCTTCTCTTGTATGACTCATGCTTATCACGATATCTTTAATGCAATTGGATATAGACGGCAAGCTCGGCTTACAAGCTCAGTTCATCGGCGCTTTATCTTGCCCCTTCATGAGCGCCGTTTGGAAGATTTAGGCTCCTCCGAAGTGCATCTTCTTCGCCTGGTTCACTGTCCAAAATAGGCTCTATACGTCGGACGGCCTGACCATAAGGGGTGTTCACATCAATCTAATTGCCAGCTCTGCCAATGATAGCCTACACGGCCCGACACATTCTTTTTGAGTGTTGTTACTCTAGAAAGATTTGGTCTGACACGGCCTCCTTACTTAACTGCCCTTCACTTATGCATAACCTTGGGCCGACGAGACCAACTGTCTTTTAGTACTGGAGAGCCATTGCCGCCACGCAATGGCCGACCTAAGAATTTGTCAAAGCCTGGTCATGCCACAGTGCAACTAAAAAAATTCTCTAACAAATGTAGGTAATATGGAAAAATGTCCTCAAAAAAGTTTTAATCGGAGTTTTTTTTAGGGACTGCCAATCGGAAGTCTGTACACGCAAAGAAGCAGCTCGAGCGAGCGATCAACAGATCGGCTGATCGATCAGCCGGCTATGTATAGGCTTGTTTCCAATTCCCAAGACGGTTGACTCGCTCGCGGCTTCTTTTTCCAGTGCGAGGCATAGCCGAACTGCCGAGCCCATAACCTCAATGTCTATCAAGCCTAGTGTTTTGCCCCTGGTGAGATACAATTTGGTAGCTATAATTGCTCTCACGTACGAGGCGAGCAGGAGCGAAGGCCGAGCAGCAGGGACGTTGCGTCCGCCCATGCCGCCACGGCATCCCGTCCCACAAGGGTCTGAAAACAGCGATCATCCTCATTACTTGGGAAATCTAGAAGGAAAGAAATGTTGAGAATTTTCAACAATAAATTCTCCATGCCATCCCATCCCTCGCGGGAGCTAAGGAGTTACAAAATCTAGTCGGCTAATTACTTTTTATTTATGTTTTCTTTCCTTTTGGCCTAGGTTTTATTTGTTTTGCTTCTCCTATATTAATATAAAAGGCAAATCTTTTGTCTTGCTTCAAAACTCTTGCGAACTCAGTCTCACATTTCAGAGTCATGGATCTTAAACAAGAGAAGATAGTTCACAAGGTGAATACTAATCTCACTAACGGGAATTAATTCTTGTATTGAGTCGTCAGATCATTTGTGCATCATCATCAATCTAGTTGTCAGTGAGATTTTGGATTAGGTTCGTTGTTGGTGCATTTTGTTCAAAGCAAGTTTGCATTCTCTAGTAAGATATTGTCGACCACATGACCTAAGGATGCATTCTCGTTTCTTCTGATGGTGTCATCATCTTCGATAGAACCGCAGAACCACCATCGAGAAAACAATACTAGTATCTGTAGCGGGGTGTGATTATACATTTGTATAATGCACTCCTCCATCCTTGTACTTAATATGGTCACGGTCGACACTACCTATTTCCCGACATCGTACTAATCTAACAATAATCTTCTGACATTATCTTGTGTTAACACTCACTTTTAGTTGACTGTTATATGTATGATGAAATTCTCAAGAAGGACAGTAACCCACTTGGACGCGTTTGAGGTGGAGCCGGAAACATGAATAAGGCGGGAAGTAGCACTTTTTTTTTGAAATTTTAACCACCTCTATATTAGGTCAGCAAGTCGCCTCATTAAAAAGTGCGTCAACAACTTGCTGCCTTAAGCATTGTTTACAGTTAGATCGTTCACCAAACTACCGGTTAACCAGCCCGGAGGCTCGTCAACCCAACTAATAGAAGTTCTATTACAAAAACTAAAGCTAGCTAGTTCATGAGCGACGACATTGACATTACGCTTACAATGCTTATAATTAACCTTCCCAATTGATGCTGCTAGATCAACACACTCCGAGAAAATAGCTGTTGCTGCATCCCACCATTGATTCTGGCCTGTGCAGAAGTTGATGACCTCTAGGGAATCAGACTCCGCTTCAATATTATGGAAGCCGAGAGAATTAGCAAACATTAACCCATCTCTCATCGCAGCAGCTTCCATAGTAACAGAATTTAGTCAACGGTCCACATACAGGCATTGGCCTGCAATGAACATACCTCGGTCATCCCTCAGCACTGCTCCCGTAGCTCCAGCCCCATCCTCAGCATGGAACGCAGCATCCACGTTTAACTTGACAAATTTTGGATCAGGCTTCAACCAATGATCGGTAGCACTTGTAGTCCCACGTGATGATATCGATTTTTTATAGTTGCAAGTAATAGCAAGAATTGATAAAGGCCATCTCCACACTGGTGGAATCGTTTCATTGTGAGTAACCTGCCTTCGGATCCACCACAAATACCAACATCCAACTAAAAGTACCTCTTTGAAGCCCACGGTATCCATGATCGGAAGTGTATTATCTTGTTGATTCAATAGCTCTTCAAGTATAACCGAGCCAGAGCGATCAACCCCAGGCACACTAGATATTCTGTCTAGTATCCCAAGCCTTCTCCAAAGTTCACACGCTGGTTGGCATTGAAAGGGTAAGTGTTTAATATCCTCCGCAGCATTGTGGCAGATCGGACATTCACCTGAAGTCCCAATATGTCTATTAGCTAGTATACACTTCAGAGGTATTATTCCATGTAACGCTCTCCACCCAAAAATCTGAACTTTAAGTGGAACATCAAGCTTCCAAAGAGATCTCCAAACTGCCGGAGAGGAAGAAACACCTGGGTTCGGAAACAAAGTTGCATGGCCCCTGAAAGAATGAATCCACTGTGCATGGTATGCTGACCGAACTGAAAAAATTCCAGTGCTATTAAAATGCCATGCAATGAAGTCGTCGAAAGCTTGAACACTTATAGGGATCCTCATAATCCGTTCCACATCCACAGCTAAAAAGTTTTCATTCAATGTTAGGATATCCCAAGATGCAGATATAGGGTCGAACAACTCACTTACCCTAGTTAATAAAGATTGACCTCTAGGAGAGATCACCATCCTGTCCGGGCTAGATGGAATCCATGGATCATTCCATATGTTAACAGACTCTCCATTTCCAATTTGCCAAATGTACCCACGTTTGAAGGTGGGAATAGCAGCAACAATGCTTTGCCAAGTAAAGGAGGAGCCACTTTTCGGTCCTGCCTAAAGAATAGATCCATTTGGGAAGTATTTGGCTTTCAAAATTCTAGCACAAAGCGAATCAGGATTCACAATGATTCTCCAGATTTGCTTTGATAACATAGCCAAATTAAAGGAGTGGAGATCACGGAACCCCATCCCCCCTTCACTCTTAGGATAACAAAGTTTCCACCAAGAGTACCAATGCATCTTCTTATCATCTTCATCATCACCCCACCAGAATTGAGCAATTAAATCTGTAATTTTCTTGCACACCCATTTGGGCAAATTAAAGACCGACGTAGCAAAAACAGGAATAGATTGTGCCACCGCTTTAAGTAAAATCTCCTTGCCACCCAAAGAGAGCTGTTTTTTCATCCATCCTTTGAGTCTCTGTTTAATTCTCTCGCTGAAGTGTTTAAAGCAGTCACTCCGGTCAGCTCCCACCATCGCCGGAAGGGTTAGGTATTTGTCAGATAATGCCTCCGTATCAATATTCAACTATTGACAAACATCAGTGCTAGTATCAATATTTGTGTTTGGGCTAAAGAAAATGCTTGACTTAGCCAAACTAACCAATTGGCCTGAATTTTCACAATAAGATTCCAGTGTTTGCTGTAAGGAAGTTGCATTTAGAACATCTGCTCTCATGAGAATTAGAGAATCATCAGCGAATAAAAGGTGTGATACTGATGGTGCATTTCTGAACACTCTTATTCCCTCAATGCCACCAACTTCTTCTTCATACTGCAACATACTGGATAAACCTTCTGCACAAATCAAGAACAGATAGGGAGAAAGTGGATCTCCCTGCCTAATACCACGTGTGGGAACAAATTCATCCGTTTCCTGCGAATTAAATCTGACAGTGTACCTGACCGGACTTACGCAGGACATAATCATCTCAATCCATTGTGAATGAAACCCAAGTTTCTCCATCATATTCCTCAGAAATACCCATTCCACCCTATCATACGCCTTGTGCATATCAAGTTTAACCGCACAAAGTCCAAACTGCCCAGCTCTTTTGTTTTTAATGTTGTGAACACACTCATAAGCAATAAGTATATTATCTGTTATCAATCTGCCTGGAACAAAAGCGCTTTGAGTTGGAGAAATAATTTCTGGTAAAATAGTTTTCAACCTTGCTGCCAACATCTTGGAAATGATTTTGTAGAGAACATTACAAAGGCTAATGGGTCGAAATTGAGTTACCACCTCGGGCGAGTCCACCTTGGGTATCATAACAATAGTAGTGTCGTTCCATTCAGCCGGAACTTGTCTTGTATTGATCGCAAACAAAATTTCCTGTGTAATATCAGGTCCAAGGATATCCCAATATTTTTGAAATTTTTTGCATGTAGACCATGCGGTCCAGGAGCTTTGAGATCTCCAATACTAAAAACAGCTTTTCGTACATCATCTGCATTATATGTAGCCATAAGCATATCATTCATCATAGACGTCACCTTAGTTTCAACCTTCTGAAGGACATTCGGATCTGTTTGGAAAACTTTAGAGGTAAACAAGTTAGCAAAATAATTCTGAACATGATGATTTAAAGCCTCTGTACCTTCTACTATATCCCCCTGTCCATCCTTTAATTTTTTTATATAATTCTTTTTTCTCCTTGCCGAGGCGTACGCATGAAAGAAGGAATTATTGTGATCCCCACTTCTCAGCCAGTTTGCACGAGATCTTTGCATCCATTGAATTTCTTCTAGTTCCAATAGGAAATCAATTAGCTCTGTGAGTTCTTTTCTTTTCAGCCAGTTTGCACGAGATCTTTGCGTGAAGTATCACTTGGACACGACAAAGTAGGCAAAATAAGAAAATCCGAAGATGCAAGTCGCCTGTGCCAGTCAACATGATCCAGTGAAGGGCCAGGATTGTGAGCCGGCTCACACTCGGAAACCCAGGTGGAGTCCGCGTCGACTCGAACAAGGTGTTTGTGCTCGACATGGCTGGGAAGCTAGCCCACGTATGAGGACCAGACATGGCTAGGGGTGGATATCGAGCCAGCTCGACTCAACTCGTAAATACTCGTTAGTTAACGAGCCAACTCAACTCAACTCGTTAACTAAACGAGCACCGGACCCCAACTTGGCTCGACTCAATAAAAACTCGAGCTGGCTCAGTAAACTCATTAAGCTCGGTAATAAAGGTCAACACCATAAACATGTATGGCGGGAATAGTCCATAATATAACATAAACTTAAACATTCAAACATTGGTTAACAAATCATTGCCCATAGCATAAATATTGACAGCATGATAGAAAATAACAGCTAGACATGCCTATTGGCTATGCTCCTGCGTATGTATGGCCTAGATAATGTGGACATTATAGATCTGAACTTTGTGTTGCATGTTGATGAACGAAAACATTTGATGGACTAGCCCACCAATTAATGGTCTTAGGCATAAGACGAGCTACACGAGTTTAACGAGTACTCGTAACTCGACTCATTAAACTCGTTTTCTTAATGAGCTAAAAATGTCAGCTTGGCACAACTCATTAGTGTCCTAGTTCGAGTCAAGTTGAGCCGAGTTTACGAGTACTCATTAAGCTCATGAGTTTCGAGTTTCATTTCCAGCCCTAGACAGGGCCACTAAGGCCTTTGTACGGCAATAAGATAGAGCCAGTGACCCAAATTAGTACAATAAGGACTATACTGACCTCTACACGAAGACTTGGAAGGCAATCCATCACGGAAAGAAAATTGACCCGTCTGAGGGCAAGTCGGTCGCTTGGAGGAGGAGTCCAACGCGAAGAGGAAAGAAACTTAAAGAGTAGGATTTTTTTTGTGAAACACAGTATAGACGCTCACATACACGCGCATACACTCACCCCTATGAACGCATGCACGCACACCCTACCCTATGAGCACCTTCGAAAGACTGAGCCGGCGAATCAGGTCTTGAAATTGATGAAGTCACCACAGATGCCTCACTATCGACGGGAACGTCGCCTCACACTGAATAATATTTCCGCCTAAATGAGAAACACCAGCGTCAAACCTGCCGTTTGAACGAGTTGTACTCGAATATGTAATACGTAGACTGTGCACATTGAAGCTACCCTTAGGCTTCCTGGATTATGTGGAGGGATCAACGAGAGGTTTCTTTTGGGCTGGTAAGGACATCCATAAGAAAGGTAAATGTCTAGTTAAGTGGGCTGATGTTTGCAAATCCAAAAAAGCTGGAGGGCTTGGGGTTCTGAATCTGAGGACACAGAATATTGCTTTGCTTATGAAAAACCTATTCAAATTCATGAATAAGCAGGATTTACCATGGGTTAAATTGATTTGGCAAGCCCATTACCCTAATGATAAATTACCTCAGTTTGCTGGCCCATGTGGATCATTTTGGTGGAAAGATTGTTTGAAAATCATGAACACATTCCTGGAGCTTGCTGCATGTAACCCCAGTACTGGATCGACTATTAGGTTGTGGATGGACAGATGGTCTGATGACATCTTGAGAATCAAATTCCCTCATCTTTGCTCCTTTGCAAAAGACCAGAATATCTCACTTAAGAAGGCTGTTGAAGTCTGTTGTAATGAAGAGGTTTATGACATGTTCCACACTCCAGTATCTATCATTGCATCTCAACAATGTGATGAATTAAGCAGTAATTTGATACAGAGGAATGGGAACTCTGAACGTGACATGTGGCTATTGTCGGGGACAAACAAAAATTACTCTTGTAAAAGAGTTTATGCTGCTATCTCTCCTGCAGAAACGGCACCTACACCGATGAAATGGATTTGGAAATCTTGTGTACTTCCTAAACATAAGGTTTTTTTCTGGCTTCTACTTCAGGACAGACTGAATACTAGAGATCTTTTGGCAAGGAAAAATTTCCATATGGATGCTTATATTTGTGAGCTTTGCGATGGAGTAGTTGAGGATCTCTCTCACCTCTTCTTTGAATGTGACTTCAGCAAGAACTTCTGGTACAAATTGGGTATGGAATGGAACACTGACATGGACCTTAATAATATGCTTATAGATGCTAAGAGGAGGTACAAGATGATTTGTTTTAAGGAGTCCCTGATCGTTGGTTGCTGGAGCATATGGAACCATAGGAACAGATGAATTTTTGACAATCAACCTGTCGTTTTGGATACTTGTTTTCAGGACTTTTTAGCTTCTTTTGATCTAGTACGTCACAGAGCCAAACCTTCACTTAAGGAAGGGATGACTCAGTGGGTTGACACTTTATGAATTCCTATGTAATGACTGTACTTTTTTTTAGATGAGAAAATAGAAAATTAAACAGTAGGGATTTTCCCTACTGTTTTCCGCTTCAAAAAAATACGTAGACTGTGACTTGTACGGGAAATCCAACCACCCCTTATAATGTATGTGTGATGAACATAAACACACAAATTCAATACACCATACTTTTACATCTACTTTTATGCTCTATCATACCTTTCCCATGCTTACGTTAATCGGAGACTCCAATATCTTGAGTTCGCTCGTTGATCGACAACCAAGTTAATAGTGAGCGAATCATCTTAGTTCAGCCAATCGTCATCGCTAGTCTTGATGGATCCCTCCCAGACTAGTGATACGTCTCATTCAAAAAAGGTCGGCTGACTGTCTTGTGTATCGCGCTTTCAGGTATCCTGTGGACGCTATCGGTGCATCACTCGTGCTACTATGAGTACACGAGAACGTGTAGACGTGAACATCTTTTGTAGCACAGTAGCAGATTGATGTGTATTGTTTTCCTTCCCTGCAGTTCTTATTTTCGAGCACATCGTAATGCATTCATGATTCGATTTTTAGACTGGTAGTGCTCGATCTGAGCTAATGTCACCAGACGTGCAAATCTTTCCTTTCCTTTGTTTTCGTCAAATTTGAATTCTCAGCATATCGATCCCAAGCTGGACGCCATGGTCGAAACATAGAGAAAACACCTTCAAAAAATCAAGATAGAATCATTTCTTGGTTGACTCAATGTACACCACTTGTTCGTTTTGTGAGAGTTAATTAATCCCACTAGTACTTAACCGGAATATGTGAAAGCGTTGGGAAACGGAACTCGGAGGCCGTACTACATAAATTGTTCTACTATTGTAAGAGACAGTAGCACGTAGCTATACGAGTTTTTTTTTTTTTTTTGAAATGGTTAACTTTACGAGTTAGTAATGGAAAGGGGTTGAAGCCGGTTGCAGAAAAAAACGTAACTCCGAGTGCAGCGATAAGTATTTCAAGAAAGTTCAAAATTCGTAATTTAAATCAGAAAACATCTATTTACAAACGTGCACTAATTCAATCCAAAATTCTTTATATTTGGGCTTATTAAAAATGATAAATGGATGGATCAAGATCCGTGAACATTACACGTTAAAAAAACATGACATTTTGTTAAATTTGTCATTTTTTGTGTAGCCTAAAATAATACGAATTTTGCATTGAGATTGTTTCCACAGATAGACCTCGACATTATCTACACATATAATTTTTGGTTCAACAGTTTAAAAACATTAAAAAAAATGTTGATTTCAGTTTTTTGTTAAAATACCGAGCTACCTGGAGCTCGGCTACTAAATGCACTTTCCGGTAACTATACATGTTTTCCAAAGAAACACACCAGTATCAATGTGTGATGCGCACTCCCCCATTTACAAATAAGTGTATTTGTTAGGTTTTATTGTAAAGTTAATTTTTTCAAAATTTGACCAACTTTATAAAGAATTGGAGCAATCTTTATGACATCAAGTTTGTATGTTACAAAACTACGTTCCATGATGCATCTAGTGGTACTAACTTGTTGACGAATATTGCTATTTTTTCAAAAGTTAGCCAAGCTTAACAAAAAATTACTTAAAACAAAATCTAAAAATACACTTGTTCGTGGTGTTTGTGGACCGAGGGAGCATGAGCTTAAACTTCACTGATCTGTACTATCCTGCCTCATCCACAATCACTCACGATTGGACCACATTATCTTTGCATCGCTACAGAACACCAAAGGTGGTTATCACCAACCCGGACACTCGGCTTCAGAACTCGTTTATAATATTCTTCAGAGAAGAGTAGGTCCCACTTACAGCGACCATGGAACCAAGCACGATAATCATCACGACGAGCACAACCTCAGCCCTGCTACACCTCGCCGTGCCGGCGATTTTGAGGTAACAGATGCAGGGGAGCAACATCGACACCATGACGCTGAGGAGCGAGCCGACGAGCGCCATGAGGTCGCCGAAGAAGGGGACCGTCAGGGCTATGATGACCGTGCTGATGACGATGAAGGTCCTGATCAGCATGTTCTTCGTGGACCTCTTGTCGCCGGCGAGCAGCTTCTCCTCGATCGCAGTCGCGACAGGGGAAAGCATCAGAGCGTATTTGGAGAATGGGCTGATCAGCGCCGTGTAGATTGCTAGCTTCGAGATGAGTTTGCCTTCCGGGAGGTTCAGGGTCACCTGGGACTCGACGTCGTCGCCGTACATGAGGTAGCCGAGTATGGCCATGGATCCGTAGTTGAGGGTGCATGCTACGAAGCATATGACTAGCACCTATCCATGTAGCAGCAAACAAACTGTTATTCAGCATCAGAAGTTCAGAACTATTGTACACTGAATCTCAAACATACATATACTTAGAAGTTTAGGCATGTTTTCACTGGCATAAACATCATAGGCTGCTCAGTCAATACTCACCTTAGAGAACTTGTCCTTTTTTTTCATGGAATTGCACAATGTTGGGAATATGGCATGGCCACAGTAGCAGAAAGTGTATAGTCCCAGAGCAGTAGGCAGGCCACGGACATTCAGCATCCTCCCCTTCCCCTGGAACCCGACGCCGTCGACCACCGCGGCCCAGAGCACGCACAAGACCAGGACGACCGAGGCAACCACGCCGCTGGCCGATATGTAGGCGAGCACGCTCAGGTTCCTCAGCCACGTCGTCGGCAAGATTACGATGGACACGAGCACGATGAACAGGTGCTTGCCGGAGAGCACGAGCCCTGGGCCGAGGCTGAGGCTGGTGCCGGGGAACAGCTTGTTCAGGTTGTCCCCCTCGAGTATCAGGAAACCGATAGCGACGAGGTAGAGCTCGGCGTACATGCACAACGACACGGCGAACCGGCCTTTACCCCCGAAGGCCAAAGCGCCGATGTCCGGGTATCCGCGAGTGGCCGGCGACGCGCTCATGCACCGCTGCAGGAGCTGGCCCGTGTAGCAGCAGACCGCCGCGACGACAAGCAGGAGCACCAGGCTCAGCCACCCGCCCTCCGCCACCGCGTACGGGATGGACAGCAGCCCGACGCCTGAAAATCCACGACCAACGAGTTGGACGACACAGTGAAAAAACGCCCTGTACATAGAGATTGGAAGAAGGAAAGATTGGAGTTTCCAGACTTACCGGAGAGGGCGTTGAGGCCATTAAACCATGTACGCACGGACGTCGCGCCGCCGTCCTCCGGCGAGCACTGTGCTTCGTAGTCGTGCGCTTCCGCGGGGTCCTTGCCCGCCTGAAGTCCTCCGTGGGCTTGGAGGAGGGGCTGCTCGAAGTCCGGCAAGTAGTCGGAAGGACTGTGCGGCACCGCTCCGCCATTGGCTAGCTTATCCGTACACATCCCTTGGCGACGTCCCTCCTCAGCGCCTTGCCACACACACGCGAGCGCACGATGGAACAGAGAGAGAGAAAGAGAGAGATGTGACGCAGCGGCCTGATCGGCAGCACTATAAAAATGAAGAGTGACTCGTAAACCATGCGGGCGTGAACTCCTAAACTGTGGGAATCAGCGCAGCACCATGGACATTTTTTCAACGAAGCGCGTTTTTAATTACTGTATAAGTCATATTCTCTAGGGCAGTCCGGGTCTCATGCCACGCATGCGCTGCGTGCCCCCCTACGTGCGCAGCCCGTTAAGCCTCGCTAACCCTCCCTTGGAGAATATCCGATTCCGATGTAAACCATCGTTCAGTAACCATGAAGAATTATGTTTATGTTTAAAGTTAAAAAATATCAACAAAAATGTATTGTGTTGGAAAGATAGAGTTCTATAGACAATGAAATTTTCAAGTTGAAACTCAAATTTATTTAGGATCTGTGAAACTGACAAATTCATCCATAAATAGTAGCTCAACAAAGAATAGTAACGTTTGCTACTATTCATTGCGTAATTTTTTATTTTCATAACTCCTAATTTTTTTGAGTTATAACTTGTAAATTTGCATGTCTATAGAATCTACCATCCCAGCATAACCCAACATAACATATGATAGTAAGATTTTTTTTTAAATAAGAGTGCGGACTTGCTGCCACGGGGATAGCTGCCCCCTTACATCTACCACACAATCTACGTAGGGATGTGTGCAACAACCAACTAGCAGGTTGTACGAAACAAAGATGTTGTTACTAATGGCCTATTAGAGAGCGTTTTTAACAATCATAACCTGTCAGATTCAGTGTTTGCTTCGTTAGTTGAGCCGCAAGACATGACCACAAGACAAGCATGATAAACAGCTAGGGTTGCATGTGTGTACTAATATTTGCGTGATCATAATAAGAACACATAAGCTAACACAATGTATCGTATACATTGCTAACATGTGATATGACACATGCA
The DNA here is from genome assembly GCA_947311845.1 of Poa pratensis. Lineage (NCBI taxonomy): Eukaryota > Viridiplantae > Streptophyta > Magnoliopsida > Poales > Poaceae > Poa > Poa pratensis. Next base: position 75,313,176 of record CAMZMU010000128.1, on the reverse strand, counting down.
TGGCAACAAGGATAAGTATAAAGATCGATTCCCAACAGGCATATATATGGACTACATAGTTATCTGACCTACTAACATGAAAACAAAAAACACTCTGAACGAAAAGGGGAAGCAATGCATGTGTATAATGTGATGTGTGCTGCTAGAAATTATAGAGAGACGAGAATATTATTAAGAACATAATCACTGCACACTTATTGTTGACATAACCACTAAGTAAGTGGACATAAATCTATCTCCCTGTGTAGCACACTATTTTCCAAAAAAATAAACATGATTGTTTTCGAGGTTTTCACCGCTTTACACTGAAAGTTGGTTTTCACATGATACTTTCTCCTCTCACTGCATACATGTGTCGTTGTTGAAGCTATATGAAATGGACTCGTAACGATTTCCGTTTTTAACAAACCGAAAGCTACATTTTTTTGCAAATTATTCCCTTGATTATACATTAATTTCGTACAAGGTCTTATCTCCAACCAGTGAATAATATCATGCCATCAATTCTGAGTAGGTCGCAAAAGATTTATATAACCAGTGTGGCTGGCTACTACATGCGAGAATCACATACTGATCGATGTATCGCCATTGCAATTGCTTTTTTCGGCCGTTGATTCATGTATCGACTCTTTGCGACCCATGAGATGTAATTCTGAATGAACAAACTTTTCAATAATGTAATAAAAAGGCCATATGTACCGATTCGATGCAGAGCCCCAGATTAGGCACCATTCTGAAAAAATATGCCGATGTAATTAAGGGGGCGCCAGGGCACGTCGCCCGTGTAAGTTGCGGTACAATAGTGAGCTATAAGCCGGACACAAACTTTTGGCTCACAGGCCCGAACGCGGATGGAATTTGAGCAGTTGGTGGCATCGTGATCCGTGGACAATGTAACGTTAGGTAGGTAGTGGAAATAATGATATGTACAAATATGTCCGTATATAGGAGATTGTACGCGTTGATTAGGCAGCACTGCCGTCACGAAAACAGAAGGACACAACAGTGCATTGATTCAGTCAAGAGCTTTGAGCAGTAAACAAATTGTGTTTTATGTGTTGGCAAATCTCAGAGGCATATACGGTGCAGTAGGCACATTAGGTGCACTCTATCAGGAAAAAATGCATCTTAACATGGCAAAATAATCTGGAAAAATCGTTAAGTAGACACAATGCACAAGTAGCACGTGTTAAAGTTTCGCATTCAAACTCGACCGATATGTTAAAATTTCAAATTCAAATTCAAAGTAGAAACAAAAGAAGACAAATCAGTCTATGACTAGCATAAAGTTCAAATTATGATTGAATATTTCTACGTTGATATTGCTAAGTTTGAGTTATTACTTTCAGTCTTTTGATTGTGACTTAAATGTGGAGTTTAAGTGACGTGTCAATAATGTGAAATATTGTATGAACATTCCTTATAGTTAAAAATTGCTACTGGGTGGATTCGCACCTTGGAGCGTCTCTCTCCCCCGTCTACAGTGAAGGAGAGCGACTTTTGGATCCGGAGCTCGCGCCACCGCCTCGCCGTCGATCCGGTTGATTCCCCGCCCTCCGGCGTCGCTCCGGCGGCGGGAGGACGGGGAATCGCCGGATCCGTGTATATAGGTAGTGTAGGAGTGGGTTTCGTCGCTGCTGGCGTCGCCATGGAGGAGGAGGTGGCGCCGGTGGTTCTTTTGCAGGTGGAGGTCTTCCTCCGTGGCGGCGGCGCTCCCTGGAGCTCTGGCGCTGCTCCTCTGCCGCTCCCGCACTCGCAGCTCTGCGGAGCTGCCGTGGGCGGTCTCCCCTTCGCCGGATTCCGCGGGACGGCGGATCTGGCGTCGACGATCTTCGTGCAAGCGGCTGGTGGATTCCGGTTCGACGACGGCGACGTCCGCTGGTGTAGGTCCTTTGCGGCCGGCGATCGGCGACTTCCCGTCCGCTCGGGGGTGCTCTCGATCCAAGGCATCTCGGAGAGCAAGAGCGGCGGCGCGCCACCGACGGCGTCGAGGACGAAGACGGAGTCGATTTGCAGCAGGGATGTGACTGTAATTTTTATCTTTCTGTGGACCTGTCTGTAATTGCTGGTTTTCATCCAGCCCCTTGTACTCGCAAAAAAAAAATTTGCTACTGGGTCTCTACACCTAATATGTCTGGTGCACCATATATGCCCCCGCAGCAGTAAGTAGGCCCAAAATCAATCAAGTTGGTCCATATAGATTTAGCAGACTCTTTGCAGTTATCTTTCTCCCTGTTATCTAGACAGATGCGCTCAAGGTACTTAGTTGGTGGGTGATTAGATTGAACTTGCATTAGTAAAAACTTGGACCCGCGCCGTCACCTGCTCCATCTGATTTGCACAGCGCCATCAACACCCCCTCTCTGCCTCTGCGCCACCACGCATGCGAAAGAGCTCCACCAGGGTGCGCCTCCTCTCCTGCCGCCTTTGACGGTTGGGCAGCGCCGCCACCGCGGCCCCCTCTCCCGCCGTCTTCGACGGTCGAGCGCCGCCGCTGTCGGAACATATATGGTGGCTTTATGCTAGGGTTCAGGGTCACCTCTGGAGTCGCTCACTTGAGCAACCCGGGAGGCACGTTTACAGAGAGTTGGCTAGTTTGTACAACGATAAATGTTGTGTCGAACGTGGCTGGTTGATTGATATTCGTTACGCTTTGTTGGATAATATTATAAAAAAAATTGTGCGTGTCATTTGATCAGGGTTTTAACCTCTTTAAAAAAAATGAAGTCGATGTTGTTCTTACCTTGGTGATGAAGAAGGCCAACCACATTTTAGGTGTGGTAGGGCACCTTATTCATGGAGGCGGGGTCACCCACCTCCAGTATGCAGATGAAACCATGATCATGGTGGAGGGGTCGGAACTTGACATTATCAATCTTAAGTTCCTTCTCCTCTGTTTTGAGTCCATGTTAAGCCTCAAAATTAACTTCGATAAGAGTGAAGTCATGATCATGGGTTTTTTTTTCAGGAGCAACAGCGGATAGCGGACAACCTCAGCTGCAAGTTGCTATCCTTCACTGTTACTTATCTTGGGGTGTCGCTTGGGAAGTCTAGGATCCTGTTAAGGATCTAGATTCGTTACTTGGGCGTGTCAAGGCAAAAGGCGGAACCTTGGCATGAGCAGTTTTACCTCTGGGCCAAGGGGAGCAATTCTGTCTTTATTGACTCCTGTGTATCTAGCCTTCCCATATACTTGATGTGAGTATACTAACTCCCAGAAGTTATGCATGGAGCATTTGACCAGGAACTCCCAGCGCTTCTTCTAGCAGGCTGCCAATGGACACGAGAAGTACGATATGTTTAAATGGGCTGACATGGCGCCCCCCAAGGATGTGAGGGGCATATGAATCTTAGATTCTCGCGAGATGAATGTCGCAAATATGCTTCGATGGGTTTGGCGGTTACTTAGAGATGAGGGAGGCTTTGGCTACCATTTAGCAAAATAATTGCAGGGTCGCCCCTTCCTCGCCTGTGACCGTTGAGATGGATCCCAACTATGGGGATACATCCAATCCATCAAGCATGATACTGGGAAGGGTGTTCGCTTCACCATTGGTAACTGAGAGGCAACCCATTTTTACTAGCCTCGCGGCTTGACGAGAACCCGCGACAACATAGATTCCCGACCCTCTTTGCTATCTATTCGGCCCCGATGCGGTTGGTGGCCTCGGCGGTACAACATGGGAATTTGGAACATCCTGTTGCGACAAACATTTGGACCGACCGAGGCTACATCGTGGGTCGTGTTACGGGGGTCAATCCCGGAGGCTTTGCCAAGGGGGGATGATGTATTATCGTGGCACCTGACGTCATCCGGTACCTTCTCCGTAAAGTCAGCCTATCAGATTCTTTTCAGTGGTCCATTTAGAGCATGGGTCGCTCCCCCGTGGAAGGCCCACCACCCCTAAAAATCAAGATTTTCATTTGGCAACTTCTTCGGGACTTCCTTCCCACGAGGGTGGAGATTTTAAAGCGCCACAGCCAATTGGATGGTCAATGCCCCATGTGTGGGATCCCCAAGAAGTGAATCCACATCTTGTTTGCATGTCCCCTGCCCGGTTTCTATGGAACTTCGTCCATGAGGCGCTAGGGCCCGACTAGCAGGTCTCGGACCTTGATGAGTTCTTGAAGACCCAGACGTACCAGGCCGGGAGGAGGCGAGATACAATGATGATTGAGCAGGTGTTTCTTCGTGTGCATCTGATTCCATATTTAAATTCCTAACTTTCTTCGCCACTGCTATGTAATCAGCTAGATCAGGGGCCGCTAAATGACATGCTCGGTCAGTCATTTGGAGACTGCACGTCGCCTCTCTTCCCGTGTAGCCGCTGAGTGCGGGCAGCCTCGGCCTTTGTCCTCCCCTCTCCCTATTGATCTATTAGCTTTCCTCCTATTGTCTGCCCGAGCAAACTGTTTTGGTTTTTATCTACTCTGTATCAAAATATAAGACTTTCTACTCTTTTCATGCATACAATAAAGACTATGTATGCATGCAAAGGCTAGAAAGTCTTATATTTTGATACGGAGTACGTTCTTCTTGGTTTGTATGGATTAGCTTGTGCCATGTAGGTTTCTATTTCGAGATGAGGTGGCTGGTTCGTTCGGGTGACACGCGCTGCTCCCGTGACGGGCCAGCTAGTGCATGGAGTAGGTGCTGATGGGCACGTACTCCTGCTTGCTCCAAGTGCACATGGTGTTCGAAGAAAAATGTGGTGTTGTTCTTGCCTTGGCGAAGAGGTGGCTGCTTCGTTCGGATGACATGTGCTGCTCCCGTGACGGGCGAGCGCATGGAGACTGAGGGCCTGTTTGATTCAAAGGAATTGCATAGGATTTTTGGAGGATTCAATCCTATAGGAAATTTTCCTTTCTTACTTGTTTGATTTGTAGGATTGGATCCTATAGGAACTTAAGGAATCTTTTGTACTACTTCCCATAGAAATTCTAACATCCACTCCAACCTCTTTTTACAATTCATTTGATGGAATCAAACAAATTTTGGTGCAAACCAAATCATATAGGATTGGAGTGCATGACATAGAAATCCTATGCTTTTTCTATTGCTACATCTTTCCTATCCTACGGATCAAACAGGTCTGAGTAGATGCTGATGGGCTCAAGCACTGCCTGGCGTGAAGTCCAAGGCGTGGACTCGTAGCTGATGCGGTGCCTTTGACGATGTAACCTGCATGCATGTCGGATCATGGCTCACTGCTGGTGTCATGCAGACGTGCACCCAGCTGACCCATGCATATGCATGCAGCTCGATCGAGTAGCTCGTGCGCGTGGACAGTATTGTAGATTGGACTAGAGTGAGCCTTGGACGTGGAGCCCATGCGCATATAGATCGACGCGGATGGATGTTGATGTTGGTTGAAGCCCCAACCTTGCACCGCTCCGGAAGAAGCATCAGTCTCGCTCAAATATCGGATTGCTTCTTTAGATTTAGATTTGTGAGAAACTCTACAATCGGCGTCGTTTGCAGTACCCTAATACTATGTTTTGTATTGATCTCACCCTCTCATGGGTAGATATGCATGGGTACAAAACCTGGAGAGAAATAAGCCTATGATGTGGAATATAAGATGGACTATGTATTCCTAGGCTATCTCTAATTCGTACATATGTATTCTGACAGTTTTTTTTTTTGAAAAAGATGAAATACACGATGTTTACATCGACTGATGCATATAGTGAACTAGAAAATACCCCACGCGTTGCAGCGGGGACTTTTTATAAAAATTGTAATATAAACGAAATGACATATATGCGATGGGAAAAAATCGGGAATATTCATGATTCGATTGGGCACAATAATCGACAATCTTAATTTAATCAATGTACAATATTTGTATATTTAACAACTAAAACTAATGAGATAATTGTATGGATAAAAGAATTTATAATGCACATAGTTTTGATGGGTGGATCAAAACTTATTAATAAATATGGGATGACATGGATAAATAATAGCTCAAATAATGGATGATTTGGCTTAAGAAATAGATGATGTGTGATTAATTAGTGGAGATTACATGGACAATTGATTGGTTAAGAGAATGGGTGATGTGGATAGCTTGCATGCTGAAATAGAAAAATAATTAATAAGGTGCTTTATAAGAAGTATAAATAGATAGATAAATGTATTGCAAGCACCAAAGCACTTCATCTCACAGGCATATAGTGGCCCGTTTCAGCCAGGCTGTTCTTATGAGGTATATCACGGGTTTAAATAAATGGAATCACTACTAATGTCTAGCGGGCACGATAAGTGAACTAAGAGAGGCACTTGTCGTGGTTATAAAACAGTACTAGATAGGCATTAGTTAGTCTATCAACTAGGAGTAAGTGTTTTATCCAGGGTTGAAAGAGATGTTTTCTGCATCTGGAGATCGGTGATTAATCTTTAAATTTGCGATTACAGAAGCAGTTGTACAAAAAACACCTTCTTTCCAACCAGATTTTTTTTTTTGGATTCATCAAGTTTGGGTAGTAGCTGATTTAAACTTCAAATTTGTCCTGTTGCCATAGCTGAAATTCTGAAGATTACTGGAACGAAAATGCTTGGAATGATTTTTTTGTCCTAGTAGTATAGTCCGAGTATTAGGGCGAGTTGCACTTCACACATTGAATATATGTTCAACTGTTGTTGCAAGAATATAGTTGATGCGAAATACTCCCAACGACACATAATATGAGACTTGACGAACTGTTTTACCTTGCCAAAACATTTCATACTGCGGAATGGAGGAAGAATTTTTTTTCTGGCCGATGCAGCAGTTGGTCATGTGTTCTTCCTTTTCCTGTATACTAGAAAAGATACCCCGCTTGTTGCAACGGGGATTTCTAATAAGAAAATTACATTATATAAGAAAGGATATTGGAAGCATGAAATGAAAAAATAGGAATATGGAGAATTTGATTTGCCACAATAGTGGAGAATCTAAATTTAATCACCGTGAAATGTTCATAACCACTAAAATTGATTATGTGAAAATTGTGTGGCTAATGTGAATAGATTGCATGTATGAATAGATTTTTATTAATAAATATGGGATGACATGGACAGATGAATGGCTCACAGTGGATCATGTGGACACCTTGCATGTAGAGATACATGTGGAGATAGACTAATTTAATGCATGTTAGTGGGGTTTTGTCTTATGAGAAGTACATATTTGATGAGCTTATTTTCTTATTTAAAAAGGGTGTCAGTGTGCCAAGTAATTAATCCATGAATAATTAAGTACGGTTGATCATATTTTACTGCCCCTAGGTGTGAGTGGATTATCTTCATGATGCCCTTAGTAGGTGTAGCCTCTATGTTTTCGTCAGTCCGTCCTACCGGAGTATCATTGGATAGATTAGCGAGTGCAGATGGCAAAGGGTTACAGCTATTTTAAATTGCACTATAATTTGATCACTCAAAATTAAAAAGGCTGATGTTCGTCAATTAAGAATTAGTTACCTTTTTTAGTTGCACATGGTTGCAACTGGAACTTCTTCATTTGGTGAGAAAAAAGATTTGAGGAGTGGATTTATGACATGTCTCATGTACCCCATATTTGAACTTGCATTGCAACTGAAAATTTCCTAATTTCATATGGGATGCAAAGTGAGATATTTTCAAAGTGAGATATTTCCCGTTGTACAAACGGGTTGCAACTAAGAAAAAATATGAATAGTTGGATTTGTGACGTGACACGTGCTCGCCAAGGTGTTGCACCTGTATTTGCAACTGAGATTTTTCAGTTGCACATGGTTACAACTGAGTCTTTTCCAGTAGGGGAGTTGCAGTTGAGAAACGGAACCAAACAGTTGGAATTTTCGATTTACGTCTTGACTCGTGCTGCCATGTGAATTGCATGTATGTTGCACTAAGATTTTCCACTTGCGCATAGGGTACAAGTAAAATATTTCCAGTTGTGCAAAGACCATTGAATTTTGAGTCGTCACCACAGTTTTTTTTTTTTAGACAAGCAAGGAGACTTTATTTTTTTTGAGAATCACAAGGAGACATACATAAAGTGGTCATCCATCGCTTGCTTTGCTTGGGTTGTTCGTGGGCCTTATAGCTGGGCCGTATAGCTACTGCATGCTGTATGCGAATCGAACATGCAGGGTGTACAACATTCAATTACATGATACACCATGTTGTGTCAAAAAAAAAACATGATACGCCATGTACGACAGGAGCAGTCGACTGAGATAGTAAATTCTACAGAGGCTTAGTCGTCCCCTAACTTTTTTTATGCCTGCGTAGCGCCTAGCGTCTTTGCGGTTGTCAGTTCCACATTGTTTGCAGCTTCGTCCACGCTAATTCTGCAGTTTCCGTACTATATGTAGCTCCAGTTGGTCGGATAGTGTGATCCACCTTGCTAGTCCAAGTGTCTGTATGTTGTAGTACTATTGTGCACTTTCCTCTTTTACATATAGGAGTAGTTCTCTCCGAGTCTTGAATATTAGCTTGATAGCTTCAGCTTATTCTGTTGCTCGTATAGTACTTTGTTGCTTTGCTACTATTTGCTTTAATGTGGATAGTTTTGGTGTTGCGACTGCTAATATTCTAATTCATCTCTTCTACGAGTAAATTGCAGTTATGCGAGGGCTATTTGTCGATTGAACTAGACAACTCACCTTGGTAACATGGAGAAATCAGGAACCTCCAAGAGAGTATCATTTCACCAAAATTGGTTGACTTAATGTTACACCACGTACTGGTTGTTTGATAGGCAATCTAAACCCACTAGTGCTTACCCGGAATATCGGAAATCAACGGGAAACTGAACTCATATGGCAGGACTGGTACAATGAAATGTCCCAATGCATTTCAATTTTAACAGTGAACCCCGACGGAGTGCTGTCTTACGGTAGCATGCAATTACCTATTTTCCTAGCAAAAGAAAGATATGGCCAATATCAATATACACACATACTCCGTATGAGCTTAGAATACTCTGATCTGTACTACCCTGCCTCATCTACAAGCTCTCATGTTTGGACAACACTACCCTGCTTCTGCTCAGCTGTGCATTTGCATCGCCACATAACACCTACCGTCCAATCCGGACAAGGATGTCCAGCACTTGGTTCAGAACTCATGAATGATCTTCTGCAGAGAAGAGTAAGTTCCACTTGCAGCAACCAAGGAGCCAAGGATGATAATCATGCCGATGAGCACAACCTCAGCCCTGCTACACCTCGCTGTGCCGAAGATCTTGAGGTAGCAGATGCAGGGGAGCAACATCGAGGCCATGACGCTGAGGAGCGAGCCAACGAGCGCCATGAGGTGGCCGAAGAAGGGGACCGTCAGGGCGATGATGACTGTGCTGATGACGATGAAGGTCCTGATCAGCATGTTCATGGACCACTTATTGCCGGCGAGCAGCTTCTCTTCGATCGCTGTCGCGACCGGGGTCACCATCAGAGCGTATTTTGAGAACGGGTTGATCAGCGCCGTGTAGATTGCAAGCTTCGAGCTGAGCTTGCCTTCCGGGAGGTTCAGGGTCACCTGAGACTCGACGTCGTCGCCGTACATGAGGTAGCCGAGTATGGCCATGGATCCGTAGTTGAGGGTGCATGCGACGAAGCATATGACTAGTACCTATCCATGTCGCAGCAGACACACAGACAGACAAAATCATCAGTCAGGGGAACTAAGACATTGTACGGTATTAAACACTGTTGGGTCACTATCACACGTTTTAAAACTGATTTTCAGTATCAGATTTATTGCACATTAAAAAATCAAAGATAATATATTACTCCAGAAGTTTAGGTATGTTTTCAGTGTCATCAAAATCATAGGCTACTCAGTCAGTGCTTACCTTAGAGAACTTGTCCTTTTCCTTCATGGAATTGCACAATGTTGGGAATATGGCGTGGCCACAGTAGCAGAAGGTGTACAGTCCCAGAGCAGTGGGCAGGCCGCTGACATTCAGCATCGTCCCCTTCCCCTGGAACCCGACGCCATCAACCACCGCAGCCCAGAGCACGCAGAAGACGAGGACGACGGACGCGAGCACGCCGCTGGCCGACACGTACGCGAGCACGCTGAGGTTCCTGAGCCACGTGGTGGGCAAGATGACGATGGACACGAGCACGATGAAGAGGTTCTTGCCGGAGACGACGATCCCGGGGCCTAGGCTGAGGCTGGTGCCCGGGAACAGCTTGTCCAGGTTGTCCCCTTCCAGTATGAGGAACCCGATGGCGACGAGGTAGAGCTCGGCGTACATGAACAAGGACACGGCGAACCGGCCCTTGCCGCCGAATGCCCGCGCGCCGATGTCCGGGTATCCGCGCACCGTGGCCGGCGACGCGCTCATGCAGCGCTGCAGGAGCTGGCCCGTGTAGCAGCAGACCGCCGCGACGAGGAGCAGGAGCAGCAGGCTCAGCCACCCGCCCTCCGCCAGCGCGTACGGGATGGACAGCAGCCCGACGCCTGAAACCCAAGATGGATCGAGTTGGCCGACAGACACTGTCAGCTACAAAATCGTAGGGAACCAAAGAATTCGGGTTCGAGTTCCGACCGGGACTCACCGGAGAGGGCGTTGAGGCCGTTGAAGCCGGTGCGGAGGGACGTCGCGCCGCCGTCGTCCGGCGAGCACTGCGCCTCCTGGTCGTGCGCCGCAGCGGGGTCTTTGCCCGCCAGCAGTCCTCCGTGGGCGTGGAGGAGGGGCTGCTGGAAGTCCGGCGAGTCGCCGGAAGGAGCGTGCGGCGCCGCTCCGACATTGGCCATCTTCTTATCCGTAGACCTCTGCGTACCTTGGCGAGGCTTTTCGCAGCACCGTTGCCAGATTGCCACGCACGGGCAGGATGGAACAGAGAGATAGGCGGAGCAGAGCGCACGAGCGGTGCCGCAGCGGCGTGATCTCTCGGCTGTATAAAAGGGAACCCTACGTTGTTCTCTTCCGGTGGCCAGCCAACCCGAGGCGGCGGCGTCACGAGTCACGAGGCTCACCCACGGCTTGCGACCTCTTTCCTGTGTCGTGTGTGCGCGCGGCCCATGCGGCGGATGACGACGTGAAGTCGGAGCGTGCCTGCAAAGAGAGACCCGCGGTGGTTGATCTGCCATGTGGATCCAAAGCTTCCGTGAGATCGGAGTAGAGTTTTCATTCACCTTTTCTTTGCTACCAGGATCCCCGGATAAGTGCAAAAAATAAAAGATGACACGTCGATCTCAACCTCAAAGGTAATCTCTCGTGTGTACTCTACGGAACTGTTTATGTATGTACTCTATAAACGGGGATGCTAATTTTCGCATATGCGAAGCCTCGCACGAATTCCGACAGAAAAATGACTAAGTCGCCGCCACCACCGGCCGGAGAGGAAGAAGACGCCTCCCATGCAGCCACCGTCGGCCGAACCGCCGCCCACCCCGCCCGTGGCCGACGCATGCCGCGACGCCTCGCCGCCCCGCCCTGCGCCGAGCTCCTCCTCCGCCGGTCTGCCATCGCCCCGGCGATCCCTTTTCCCCTTCTTCGACGAGCCCCGTACCCCCCCCCCCCCCCCCCCACAAAGTTAAGTATCTCATCACCGTCGCCGCCTCTGCCGCGGCCAGCCGCGGCTCCGGCTAGGCTGGCCACCGTTGCCGTCGGAGAGGGTGAAGGCGATGAGGAAAGAAGTCAACGCGCGCGTCCACGTCGTGTGAAGCCTCGCACGAGCGTCCATAAGCGTTTCTGCTAGAAACGGTGGTTCGTGCGTTGACGATGGTCTTGGTTTGAATGCACGGAACCGGAACACGCATGGGTCGTTTTGGGACTGCCATGTGATGATGCGGATATGGAGCTCTTCTACAAATCCATTAACATTACCATCGGAATATGGAAAGACCACCAAGTTTTGGCATCAAGGCTTGACTTGGTGTGCTCGCGCCTAAGGATATCGCACCTTCCATTCTTGCCATCTCCAAGCAAAAGAATTTCACCGTGCACAAGGCTTTGGACCACGATTTTGGAATAGAAATTTAAGATTCGATGGAGGCATTTCAGTTCACCACATAAATGAGTTCTTCTACCTTCGGAGCAAGCTCCAAGAGGTCCACCTTGTCGATGATTCATCGAACAATTTTTTTTGGAAGCTTACTACTGATGGGAAGTACTCCACGACATTGTCTTACTTGGCGCAAGTTGAGGCGGCTCCTACCTCTTTCATGAAACCCGTCGTATGGAGTAACGGGGCTCCCCCAAAATGTATATTTTTTTTGCTTTGTTGCTCATCCAAAATAGAGTGTGGACGGTAGAACGTCTTGCCCGCTGAGGATGGCTAAATTGTGGCAGTTGCCAACTTTCTATCTAAATTAGTCCGCGACGCACCTTATGTTTAAATGTAGTTACTCCCTTTGGATTGGGGAGGCATTGAGCATTGGCTCAGGTTGGTTGATTTCTGAGAAGCAAACCAACAATATGATGCGCCATTTTTCTTCTTCTTTGTGGCCGCTATATGTCACACATTCGATCTATAGATAGATAGTTCCTCAAGAATTCTCAAGGTTACAAACTCTAGCGTCACCCTAGGAGGATGAAATCTCGGATGAACTCACAAGTTCATCGGAGAAAGAGGGAGGAAGAGATTACACCCACAGGGTTTAGATTACAGATCAGATATGTCCTCACGCGTTCCTTGCCTCGCCCCTTGTAGTGGATGGCGTGGTCTCGCCTGCTCTCTTCCCTGCGTCTTGGGCCTCCACTTTCGCACTGGCATGGGCCACTCTTATCTACTGACGCCTAGCGGCCCGTCTTGTGCTTCTCACGGCTTCAGGTGGTGTGTCTTGACACTACATGGGCACACGGTCCCTGAGTGTACCTCTCCCGGTTGTTGCGTCCGTTGCGTTTGTCTTCTGAGGACATGTACAATGGTAGGGAAGGCAAGCCTTCTCTTAGAATCCGCATCATTTAGAGAGGCATAAGATATAAGTTATACAATGTATTATCTGTTATTGTCATCCATAACAATTAATGAGAATTAATTATGTTCTAGTGAGAAATTGTGTTGCTAAGGGAAGACATATTATACAATGGAGAAAATAGTCTTCTCTTATTTCATAAGAGATCATCTCTTAGCTAAGAAAAAGACAGTCTTCTTTTTCTTTATTCTCTCTCCTCCAACTATCCAACTAGATAAGTATCATGCATGACAATGATAAGAGAAGACTGACATCACCCATTGTACGGACACGGCTTAATTAACTAGGCGCATCTCCTACTTCTGCCTCGTGCAACGTCTTGATCAGCACGTGTTGAGTGTACATATTGGATAAGGCTCCCTAGTGAGTGATGATTAAGCTAGGACAGCACGAATGAAGAATAGCGACTCGTACGGTACGATGATATGGATTCACGTGTCAGCCCGTCAACTCATCATATATGGTACAGTACGTACCAAGGCCGTTTCTGTCCCATGGATTCTGGCGTCCGCGCACGAGTGTCGCCGAGCGGAAGCACAAATTTTTTATAGGGGGCAGACTTGGGTCTCTGCATCAAAGTGATACATACATAGTAATAATAGACAATTGTGCGTAGTTCTGTTGGCTGATACTAGTTCATCTTCTTCCGACCACAGGACGAATGACAATTTCCTTCATTAACAGCAAATCCCTAACCGGTTCTCCTTGTCGCCATACACGATAACTTTATCCACACGCAAATTCAACTTGATCAGATTACCAGCGCAAAAGAAAAAAAAACTTGATCAGATTGATCTTGGGTCGAAATATAACCCATGAACCAGAAATTACACCCGATGATAGATGGGGTCTTAGAGCATCTCCACCGACACCCGCTAAATTCGTGTATGGCACCCCCAATTGTGACCTCTTTGGTGTACTGGACACATGTCCTGTCAAAATCGGAGACGTGATCCCAACGGCACTAAACAGACCAGACAAGTGCCGGATTATTTGATTTCTATGAATTTTATTTTTGTAAACGGTGTAGGTTGTGAAAAAAAGAAAGGGTATGTCCACACCTAGCCATAGAAAATCTCATGAGTGGACATGCTGAGCATGGGAAGGCCACTCCATCCACTCTCTGGGATATTCTGTGGCCATATAGCACAACACACCTTGTGTGTCCATGTGTGCCTAGCCACAGAGAATCACATGAGTGGATTGCTTGAGTACATAAATAAAACATTACACAAGGGTGTCTACCCACATAAAATCCTCTTATTGGATCCCGTGTAAAGGCACATAAGAGTACATGAGATGTGGGTCAGCCTGACCAAAAAAATGTCCATACATTGTCCGACACTCCAGAGACCTCCAAATTTTAGGGTGGATCTGAGGTGCGTGACATATTTAGGCAAAACGAGACGCAAGTGGCAGTAGAGAGCACACTGCACGACTCCACGAACATCCCCCTCACCATGAGCTGCGTCGTGGCCAACTCGTCCTTGCCGTTCACTTGCAGCCGTGCATGTGCGCTGCTGCGATGGGCCGTTCCTGGATTTCGTCCTGATCGCCCCACCGAGGCCCGTATTTCGTCTTCATCGCCCCACCGCGCCTCTTGTCGGCGTCATCGCGTGTCGTCCCGTCCCCTGGGCTCTAGAGCATTTCTTATTTTCTTTACTCAGCCGCGCACGGCGCCCAACGGCGACCTGAAAAATATGAGATGTACTCTGAAGAACACGAATAGTTTTTAGCCGGAGTACCGTGCACGGGTTAAAAGTTCTTCGTCGTTTATGCATGTCTGCCGCTGCTATGCAAATTGTTTTATGCTAAGTTGCTAACCACTCCCGTTGGATGGCAAAGCCTCTAATATACAAGTTCGTCTAGTGAGCGATGCGCTGATGTGCATTACATGCAAATCAAAACCGGGCAGGTTAATAAATTCTCAGCGGTGTTCATTTCTTGACGAAGGCAGCATCGTTGCTGTCTTTTTCATTGAGAGAAGACAAATGGGTTACAGAGTTCAGTTAGTTGTACAAATGTTAGCAAGGGAAAAAAATAGGTTGCATTTAGCCGAGCCAGAGCACTCCTTTGAGTCTAGAAATTGGGTAATAAAATGGGAGCCATGCATGCACATATATATCACGAGATTTACTAGAAAACAGGGCAATGGAATCGAGAGGTGAGGCCCAGCTGTACTACTATATGTACCAGTTAAATGTGCTAGAATGAATGTTGGAATATGATGTACTCCCTCCGTTCATAAAGGATGTCTCAGCTTTGTCTAAATTCACATGTATATAGACATACTTTAGTGTGTAGATACATGCAAATGTAGAGAAAGTTGAGACATCCTTTCATGGACGGAGGGAGTACTTGACATTGGACAGATAATTCCTTTGTAGCACACACAAAAATGCTTTGTTTTATTTGCACCAATATTTTCTTCACATATTTGCACATATAGATTTTTTTTAATCACATTTAGTACTTTCTCTTCTTTGTCCTCCCAGAAATGACTATGACATAACTATGTCAACATCTTGAGAATATGCCGTGGAGTATCTACTCCCTCCGTTCTAAATTAGATGACTTCTATTTGTCCAAATATGGATGTATCTATACTTTATACTTGTAAGATGTCTAGATACATCCACATGTGGGCAAATAAAAGTCATATAATTTGGAACGGGGGGAGTAGTATATATGAATGCGGAAAAGAGGTTGAACACCTTACATTTTGGAATGGCATGCACTGATGGATGCACACCCTATATGGAATCATTTTCCAAAAATAAACTATATGCCTTGTGAAACAGCCGAATTATTATTGTACCATATCTTATAGATAGAAAAAGGTTCTTGTTTTTACTTCAACATCCGCACAATAATTTTATCTCGAAACGCCAGTGAGAAGTCTAATGGAAGGAGGAGCAGCACACCCATAGGTGGCCGAAAAGCAAAATGACATGAAACAAAGCAGAAATAAACAACCAAAAGGGCTAGCTGACCGGAGCTCCATATGTTGTGTCACTTCTTTCAGTTTGCGTTAGTTGAGAGTGGAATGTGAAGTACACACATCTAGCTTTTGCACAATACATCTCTGATCCCATCAAGTCACCTTGAGTATTTGATGAAGAAGAATATAGTACTTCATTTCTCTTTTGAAAGGGATAAAGAATACTAGTGTTGTATCTCATAAATGTATTGTGTAAATGTAGTTAACCTACGAAACCTGTTTATGAGCATGTTGCATGATGTCTTACATGTTAAGCAGTTGTGCTTTCAGGTTTCAACCACTATCCAGATTAATAATAATGAAAACGAGCCTGTAACCACACATCCAAATTGTGCTTATGTAAATTGTCAATTTATGACCCAAAAAGGGGGGCAAACTCAGCAGACGCTCCGACCAGTCATGGATTCATTTGTTTATATGAACACGTGAGGGTAGTGGCTAATATTCTTTTCGAAGAAAGAAATCTGTAGCTGATGATCTACCGAACATGCCAGGTCATGGATTAACTGATGATCAGGAACAAATCAACAATGCCCTTGATGACAATGTCTCGGTGAACAACAATGGGATGAACGAGGAGTATAACTCTGCTGATGATGACCAGTGTCCCATGTAGGAAGCAACACCAAAACGTAAGGCACCTGACGATGCAAATGAACTCAGACGCAGCAGAAGGATTACTATCCTCAACAATGGTTTCAAGAATAAAGCTGTTGCAGAGAAAGCTGAAAAATCACAGAAGAAGGGAGGAAGTGTCAAGAAAACAAAGAAGATGAAGAAAACAGCCAGAAACCTGGATCATGATCTGGATGTACAGGTCATTGATGATAAGGCTGATCCGCCACCGATCCTCCCCATCAGCACCATTCAAGCTCTTGGCAAAGAGCAGTGCAAGATTCCTCCTAGTGAGCTATCTGAGGAGCACCTCAACGCCACTGTTCTTAATGAATAGTTGGCTCAATGTCTCCTCTCTTGGCTGCCTGTTCACTAGGCAGTATTATCCTTTATTTGATCAAGCTATGCTTGCCGAACCTTTCGGTTTTTTTGGGCCTGTAATAATTAAATCTCTCGATCCTAGACTGTATGAGCCTGAACCTTGGTCAGATGATACCTGCAATTATCTATATTTTCTTATGTATGCAATCCTGGAATGCTGGTTTGATTATATGATAATGCTGGTTTGGATATGTCACTTCATCCGGTTTATGATGGTATTCTGGTTTGGATATATACATTGCTGCCATACTGATACTTATACTCATGATCATACATGTCAATCGGACAACAGCTTAGTCAATTATATTGCTAAGCTTCCATACCTCATACCTGCCAAGTTTTATAATGAATAGAAACTGGAATGTATACAATTGGAATTTGAGAGGGATTAACTCCCATGCGAGATGTGACGAAATAAGAGATAAGGTGGATGAAAGTAACTGCAGCATTATATATTTCCAGGAAACTAAAAGGGAGGTTTTCGATCTGCAATATTTGAAAAAATTCTGTCCCAAGAGATTTAATCAATTTGCATACACACCTTCTGTTGGTAATTCTGGGGGATTGATTACTATTTGGAATGGAAATATTTTTTTATGGGAAAATTTTATCGCAAGCATCATACCATGTTACAGTAGAGTTAACTTGCAAAATGTCAGGCTTCACTTGGTTCTTACCAACATTTATGGACCAGCTCACAATGAAAACAGGGCAGAATTTATTGAATGGTTCAGAGACTTCGATGATTCAGCTATCAAGTATTGGATGATTATGGGTGATTTCAATCTAATTAGATCCCCAAGTGATAGGAATAGAGCAGGGGTGACCCAAATAACATGATGGCTTAATGCTGCGATTCAAGCACATGATCTTGTGGAAATTCCATTGAAAGGAAGAGCATTTACATGGAGTAATATGCAAGACTCACCTCTTTTGGAGAGACTGGATTGGATATTTACATCAGCTGAGTGGACTTCAGAATTCCCCAATACTATGGCATTTCCTATGGCATTGGATCAGATCATGTTCCAATTAATGTTCAAATTAGTACATCTATTCCCAAGGCACACTTATTCAGATTTGAAAATTATTGGGCTGAATTCAGTGGTTTTCAAGAGATCGTCACGAACTATTGGCAGCAAGCCCCAACCAAACTAGATTCTGCTACGGCTTTGAATGCAAGACTAAAGAATTTAAGATCAGGTCTCAAAAAATGGAGCAGAAGTTTCTCCCAACTTGGAAAGATAATTGACAAAAGCAAATTTGTTCTAGCAATGATGGATGGACTTGAGGAACAGAGAGAGCTGGCATTACATGAAAAAAACTTCAGTGAAAAAGCATATCCTAAAATTGATGGAAGCCAAGAGAGTTTTTTGGCGCAGCAGGGCCAAGATCAGATGGGCTAAGATGGGAGATGAAAATACAAAGTTTTTTCATGCAGTAGCCACACAAAATTACAGAAGAAATTATATCTCATCTATTAAAATTGATGATGATGTTTTTGTAACTGATCATGAACAGAAAGCAGCCGTTATATGGAACTCTTATAAGAATCGACCGGGTGCTAGCACTAATCCAGCCATGACAATGAATCTCGATGCTCTTGTACAAAGGCATCAACTTAGTCATCTAGATGAACCGTTTTCATTAGAAGAGATTGAAGTTGTTATTAAAGATATCCCCACTAATAGGGCGCCTGGACCAGATGGTTTTAATGGGTTTTTTCTCAAGAAATGCTGGAACACCATCAAACAAGATTTTATTATGCTTGCCAATGACTTTTATTCAGGCACTCTTAATCTGCAAGCTATCAACGCAGCATTCATTACTTTGATCCCCAAATGTAATGATCCTGAAACAATGAACGATTTTCGACCCATCTCATTGGTAAGTCTGCCTCTAAAATCCTTGACCAAGCTTATGGCAAACAGGCTACAGAAAGAAATCATTACAATACTTCATCAAAATCAATATGGCTTCATCAAGGGAAAAACCATCCAAGACTGTTTGGGTTGGACTTTTGAATATCTGTCATCAATCAAAAAAGCCTATTATCATTATGAAGATTGACTTTGAAAAGGCTTTCGACAAGGTAGAATACAATGCAGTCATTGCTATGCTCAAAGCAAAAGGTTTCGGACCTAAATGGATTTCATTAGTGGAACAAATCTTGAACACTGCATCCACTGTTGTACTATTAAACGGTGTTCCTGGGAAAAAAAAATATGCTGTAAAAGGGGAGTTCGCCAAGGTGATCCTCTGTCACCTCTGCTTTTTGTTAACACAGTTGATCTTCTCCAATCAGCGGTCAATGATGCTTGGCAGAGAGGAGACCTAAGGCTGCCAGTCGATAATGATTTTGGACAGAAATATCCAATTGTTCAATATGCCGATGACACATTACTCATCATGCCTGCTGATCCTATCCAATTAGCAACTCTAAAAAATCTGCTGGTCGAGTTCGGTGAATGCACAGGGCTAAGAGTTAACTTCAACAAGACTACACTTGTCCCATTAACATTGATACAGAATATGCAAAACAATTGGCTACAGAATTTGGATGCAGAACTGAAGGGCTACCTTTCACATATCTTGGACTCCCACTAGGAACTACAAGACCATCTGTTGATGACCTGATGCCAGCGGTGACTAGACTAGACAAAAAACTGACTGGGATTTCATCTCTTCTATCTTATACTGGAAGGCTCGCCCTATTAAATTCGGTATTGGCATCACTTCCTATGTTTGCCATGTGCTCCCTCAAAGTCCCTATTACAATCTTGGTATATTTTGAGAAAAGTGGGAGGCAATTCCTATGGAATGGAAAAGACATACAAAAGCAAGGTTCTTGTCTAGCGAGCTGGGAACTTGTCTGCAGACCCAAAGAACAAGGTGGTCTTGGCGTGTTAAACTTACAACTGCAAAACCAGGCATTACTGATGAAAAACCTACACAAGTTCTACAACCACATGGACATTCCCTGGGTCAATCTTATATGGAATGCATACTACTCTAACTCTGCAGCGCCACATGCAACCACACCGAAGGGTCTTTCTGGTGGAGAGATTGCATGAAATATTTTGATAAATACAAGGAGATAACTACCTGCACCATTGGAAATGGTAAATCAATCTCGCTATGGACTGACTTCTGGCAGGATGAAACCATGGAACATAAATACCCACATCTGCATTCATTTGCCAAAAATGAAAATATTTCCATGAGAGATGCTATCCAGGCGAATAATTCTGATATCTACGAGATGTTCCAACTACCACTCTCCCTGATTGCCCATGAAGAGCTGCACTCATTACGTGATGACATCAATGCTATTGAGCAAGATAATGAACATGATAGTTGGACTCTTGACAGTGGACCTGTCTTCTCTGCTAAGAAGATTTACAGAACTCTGGTGGGTATTCATCCGACCCACAAAACGATACTTGACATATGGAAAACATGCAACATGCCAAGGCAAAACTTCTTCATCTGGCTACTACTATACAATAGGCTCAACACCAAAGAACTTATAGCGCACAAGAACTTCTATGTTGAATACAAAGACTGCATTCTATGTGACACCTGCCCAATAGAAACATTACTACATCTATTCTTTGAATGCAGCTTCAGTCAAAGCTTCTGGTGGGCACTTGGAGTTGAATGGAATGGTGACCTTGATCTCAGGGACATGATACAAGAAGCTAGACAAAGATACTACATCCCTTTCTTCATGGAAATACTCATTACAGGGTGCTGGAGCATCTGGGATCAGCGAAATGGATTTATATTTAGAAATCAAATACCTGATGTGCAACATTGTATTAGTTTCTTTAGAAATACTTTCAGGCTTAATATGCATAGGGCGAGGCCTAGTTTGAGAGAGGGCATGCAAACTTGGCTAGATACATTATGAACCCCTCTCACATATGGCCCATTATGATGTAATTATGTCCCTATCATTTTATAAAAGTTTTTGACACAGTAGGGGTTTTCCCTACTGTAATCTTGTCAAAAAAAAAAGTAGAAAACATCTCAGATCATCCACTCATCAAGATCACAGCAGGCTCTGCCCAAGCTGTTGAGAGTGCACAGGAAAATATCGAGATACCAAGAAAGGAGAAGGAACAGTTTTTTTCCTGGACCTTTTGGTGTCTCAAGCGCGATAGCTAGCAGTTCAAGGCGTCCCGTGAGCCTTTTTCTTAATAATGGACAAGTTTTAATAGTTCTACAGCCTGAGCAGACTGATACCCTGCTGGATTTCATCTTTTATTCGAGATTACACTACATATCTGCACTAGGATAGCCCGCCACACACCCATACCATGTCCTGAAGCTTGAAACCAGAATTCTCGTCATGTTTACATATCATAGCGGCTATTTCCATACCACGTCGCTGAAGAATTTGAGAGCAGGGACGCCTTTGATCTCCACATCCTGCAGTGGTGCTTGGATTAGCTTTAGGCCACCAAGTTCACGATCCACGCTTATCATATTGAGGGCCCATGTTTCTTCCTGAAATTGCCAGGTTTCATATTCAGATAGGTGACTGAAATTCAGAAAGTGAGTTGCAAGGGATGTAAAGCTGCCTATTGAGCAAAAGAAGCTTTGAGAAATATATGCTGCGCTAGATTGCAAGCTCCTTGAATCACAGAAATCACACGGGATGTTCTGTGAGCTGCGAGCAGCTTCGTACCTTCCGTTTTACAGCACAAAATCTGCATTCAGATGCAGATGGAGGCAATACTTGATTTACAATAAGCCTTGTTGCCGGCGCGCCATCCTTCTTTAAAGAAGCATGGAACCTTGATGATTCCTTGATGGCCATCGCCTTAAAAAAGCAATGTGTTTAATACTTCTCTTCCTCGACAAGTTTTTGCGTCAGATAACTCTTGTCAGTATTGTTAAAATATTTACCGTAGGAATCGTCACAATGAGAAATTCAGTTAACTGTGGATCTCGCATAACATCCCGTACTCTAGCAAGCTGCTGCCTTAGTTCCTCTATCCTGGCAGGCTTTAAACAATAAGATGATCATTATGTATTCCATGCTAAAAATATACTACTCTACTCAAACTGAAAATTAATATGTACTTACGTCTATGTGCTCTTTCTCAAAAGCTGACTTAAGAGCTGGGAATGAAGACGCTGCATTCACAGCCTGAAATGTCCATGTGAAGTTACATGTGTTATACTTACTTCCACATTCACAAGACTGGTTCCAGGATCCCAACAGAGCTTAAATTCAAGAAAGTTCCTAAAAGAATTTCAATAGCTAGCAAAATCTCGGTGTTTCCTACATCACTGTAGATGCCGCCAAATTTGTAGTGTTTATTTAAATTAACAATTCAATACAATACCAGTAACGAATGTTTACGACAAAAAGGACAATACAGTTCAGTCACTTTGCACCAAGATGTAGTCAAAAGGCATAATGACATCTGAGCACATGCTGCATAGCATGTACCAGCTAGTACGTCGATGAGTATTGATTTGGGTATTTTAGTGAAACGATATTAGAACTAAGTAGTATTTTAGATATTACATACCGAAAAGAGCACAAAGAATTTCAAAACAGTGAAAGAGCCATGGCGAAAAGTATTTTGCATTATAATTGGTTCAAGCGTGTGATCTAATTGTCAAAGGAAATCTGCCAAGTTAAACCGACTAATAGAGTTTGTTCGCTTTCTTATTGTTTCCTCCCAATCAACCTCGTAACCATAAATGATAAATCTATAACCAAGTTCAGTATTACACAAGGTGGAAAAATCTCCCATCAAGTTAGCTTTGATAATGTTTGCCCATGACATTGTTCCTTAATAATCAATAATACCTACACTGGCTTACTGTTAAGTAATTATCCCAACGAAAAAAAAAAACATGTGCAGACACATATTCTATTAAAAAAAGTTCACGGAACCAGGATAAAGCTACAAGAGGCAAGGTTAGCACTAAGCAGTTACATCAGAGCTCACCTTATTGCCCATGCTGAATAACTTTTCCATTAAAGTAGCAGCAGACAAAAGGTTAAGTGTATGCCCCTGTGCAATATAAGTATAATAATCCAATTAGGAGTGAAAGAACCGGAAATAGAGTACATGAGGATTCAGGGCTAAGTGAGGAGTGTGCATACAGTGGCCGCTGTATCCAAAACGATGCGCCTAAATTTATTGCTCTCTTGCAATTCGACGATTTGTATCAGCTGAAAAGGATAAGCATCAGATGATGATTGAACTTTACGAAGACACAATCAATATTAACACAACTTGCACCAATCTGCAAAATTTGGTTGGTACCTTACAAATTGCAGTGCCTTCTCCCAATCCAGGAATTTTCATCAGTAACTCATGCAGCTTATTCTTTCCCAGCTTAAGAGGCAAGATATCGAAGGCATAAGTAATGTGATATAGTAAGAAATGAAAACAAAAACGTTTCTTTTCTGGATGAAGAGCCAACAAAAGCTTTACTTGTGGCATCTCTATGTCTCATCAGACAATATGGAATCAAAAGTGTATGTGAATTTGTGGAGCAATGGCATGCAGTTACTGCTACAAAAATTGATAATGTGCTATACATTAAAGTAATATAAGCATATGACACTAAACAACACATGTCTAAATTCAAGATCCATGATTTCCTCAGGTGTGTTACCAATGAAGAGAAGGGAGGGGCAATAGTGAGCATACACACAATGCCGTAGCCTATGGAGTATAAGCTTTACGCATCAATGTGAACGCAACAAAAAGAAAATTTACAGAAAAAGACATTGACGAGCTGCCCTGTGCTATACAATCATTTTATATTATCTATTTGCGTTTTGCTAGTTGGAAATTGGAAATGGCCAAGAAAGGGACTGAAAACAGTCACCAGAATTTACATGAATGAAACTTCAGTTTGATACTTGACTGTTCTTAGACTCATTGAATAGTGATATTAGTTCACAATAGAGAGGCAAAGCACATGATTTCTGAGCTGATGTTTACCGGATCAGCAAGAACTCCAAGCCCTATCTTGCTCAGCATGTTACTGATAGAAGATCCAACATTTTCAGATTCCTCCTTTGCATTCACATGACCAATCTGCAAAGAAACAAGTTAGATCCATCATCAAACCAAAAAAATAAACATCAACAGAATTGGATCCGCTCAATGAATTCACTAAATGTGACTGCTCCTACCTCGGCCGCAAAAAGCGAGTCAACTCCATTGACAGGAACGATCTTGCCGTTACTCAGGTCCTATCGACAACACAAGCAAGATATTCAGCAAAAGATGCTAAGGAATTGGCCCCACTAGCGTATAATAACATGTCACAAGAGTTCAGATACTTGTTCAAATGTATCACCCAGCGAATGTGCTGAGTTCATAGAGACTATGAGCGTCGGTTCACCCTGGTTGGCAAACTTCATAGCAAGCGATGCCGCCAAGCTTGTTTTCCCAACACCACCTTTTCCTCCGAACACGTAGTACCTCTGAGTGCCGGCAACCATCTCACCGGATCCGCCATTAACCTCCACCAGACTGGAATTGCGTCTTGCTGTTCAAAATTTCAGAAATAGCACGGTTAGCGTGTCCCGTCTGCTTCAGGGCAGCAGTTCTGGAATTCAGTAAAGGGTTCAACATCGATCAGTATGACCCAGATTCTAGGCAAATGTACGGCACGAACTCAAGACTATACCTGAGATGTGGAAGATGGGAGGGGCAAGGGGAGGGGGGGTCGGGAAGGCGAACCTTGGGTGCTCCAGTGAGCTACGAGGGGCTCCACCGCCGGCGGCGAGGCGAGGCGGCGGTAGGAAGCGACGGCGAGGCGCCGAGCAGTAGGGTTTAGGAGAGCCGCCATTTGGGGCTTTGGGCTGTAGCCTGTAGAGCTCTTGGGTTGGCCGGACTGGGGCACCAGGATTCAGGTCTTGAGGAATGAGAAGCTGTGGCAGTTATGCAATTACTATTTCTTTGTTGATGGAAATGTTTTGTAAATTTTCTCGAGGGAGTCAAGATGGCCGAGATTGCCCTAAAAAAACATGCCCGAGATTTATTTTTACTTGGATGAAATATGTGTTTGTTGTCTGTTTCCAGCAGACCTGTTTATCAAGAACACGCTATGTTTATCAAGATTATGATTAAACCATTGTACGACTAGGTACAGTCGTGCACAAATCAATTCTGATGTAGAAACATCTTGTCAACCTTTTCGAAATGCAGCCAAATCATAATTTTCTAGTGACAAGCAGGATCGAGTTTCTAGGCATTTGTTCCCAGAGCACAAGATGATACGTACCGATGAAGAACTCGAGTTTCTAGGCATTGTTCCCAGAGCACGAGATGTTTTACGATGAAGAACATGTTTTAGGTTTATCTTTTGAAGGCACAAGTTGTTTTCGATTCCTATGTGTTACATATAGTGCACATACCAATTTCTCCATGTTAGAGCAGGTATAGCTGAGATATAATCAGCTTTTAAGTTAATTTTCACTGCGTCTAGCTTGTATGCATAGCCACTTGATAGAAAAAATAGTCTTCTCCAGGATCAAAAGTACAAAAGACAAGCAGACAGGATGAAACGGTGAGCAGAACATTTCACAACAAGACACTGAAAATAACGCAAGGGGTGTCCTAAAACCGTGATATATAAACCAAGTACTCAGGTCAAACACAAAGTGATGGCATTGGGTAACGATATCCAGATCCACCATCAAAACAAGAAAATGGACTGAAATCTTGCTTAATTCAGAAACCACCAGCTTAGCATACTGAGAAGGGCTTGACTCAGCACTTATCACCATCTGTCCTCCAAAAATTCTCATGAGTATAATGGGCCTTGGCCATTTCACTTTGATGGTTGCTTCTCCTTGGTCTTCTGGATCTTCAGAACCTTCTTCACGATCTTTTGCTCTTCAACAAGGAAAGCACGGATGATCCTGTAACAAAAATGTCAGATGACGGAAGATAGAGAATGATTTAGGCAGCAAGTTAAAACAAGATGCACGAACCTCTCCCTAACAGCCAGACCAGATAGAACACCGCCATAAGGACGATTCACAGTTCTCCTGTTCCTGGATAATCTGGACCTTTTGTACTCAGTGGGCCTTAGGTGGGGAATCTACAAGATACCAAACAATCGAAATTAAAACTTGCATGGTCAATATACATGGTAAAATCATTGACCTACAGCATGAAAGAAATTGACATCCTCAGCGAATAAAGTGCCAGCAACACAGATATAAAGAACAAGTTTTCAATGGATCTTATTTTCATTTGAGGTAAATAAACGTAGAAAGAATATCATTGATAAAAACACAATTTTTGCACAAGTAAAACAGTTAGCAATAGACTATTGCATCAGAAACGAGGCTGTAAAAAGTGCCACAGCAAACATCACCCAATCAGCAAGTACACTTGCTTTTAAACTCGTTTCAATTAAATTCACCAAATCGAATTTATAATCACAAACAACAATGAACCATAGCATGGAAGGCCATTTAACATGAAAATTAACCAACTAGTATGACACACACATTCTACAATTTAGAGGAATAATAGCCCAGATGGTTTAGGCCCGCCTGTTATGGTGATTACTATCCAATGTTGCAATTAAGCATCAATCCATTTGTATAATTCCAGCATAACATTCATATGCGCCCTCCCTGCAATGCAGGGTTGGTTACAATAGCACCACACTGACATATGTAATCAGTTACGCATTCCCTTTGCAACTAACATATTCAAGTCTGTTGCAGTATAATAATTCTACTGCCCAGCTACACTACAATAGCAAATGCTGCAACAACAAATGCTCAGACTATGTAGAACTGATGAAACCTAACCAGAACTCATATTGAACACAGCCAGCGTGAATACATGGGACAGCAAGGGACACTACATTTACCAAATAGAACTACTATACCCACGCCAGAAGCATACATCAACCAGATACAGCATACAAAAGACCACAGAGGTCATAAATGAAATTAGGAGATCACAGCGGATCGCTTACCCCCTGGATCTTCTTGCCGGTGACCGGGCATTTCGGGCCGCTCGCCCTCTTCTTGGTGTACTGGTACACGAGCTTCCCTCCTGCATAAATCACACGGCACGCGCCATCAGACCAGAGTTTCAGCGCACAGACGACACAAGGAATCGAATCGCGGCCTGGGAATCGCCCAGAGTGAGGGAGCCCGTGGAGAACGCAGATCTCACCTGGGGTCTTGACGACCCTGGTCTGGTTGGACTTGGTCGCGTAGCTGTGCCGCTTCCTGTAGGTCAGGCGCTGCACCATTGCGTCGATCTCCCTGTCGTTCGCTTCTCTCTGCGACGGATGCGGCGGCGGCGGCTAAAACCCTGGGCGAGCAGATCGGGTGGGATGGTTCGGGGAGCGAATAAAAGGGAGGGTGCCGAAACCTAACCTACATCGGACGGCTCTGGGGCTCTCGATCCAACGGTTAGGATGGCCTGTACCTGTAGTATGGAACTGTGATGTCTCCGATCTCTGCAATTTTGATTTGCTCTCTTTTTTTTTTGAGGAAGGATCCAATCCATATATTAAGACAGCTCGAACACTTTACAAAAAGGACCACAAAGAAACGGAAAATTACAAAGAGGTCTCGAAAAGTGCAAGAACCACCTCAAGCCGCCGATAGGAAACACGATTGGACCCACAGAGCCACACCCAAAGCTCCTACGCATCGCCGGAGACTGTGGCGCCCCGACCCGACTGCTATACAGTGATGCTGAGTGCCACCGGTTAAGCGATACAACCGGAGGTTACGGGTTTACCAATCCCCGGCCAAAACCTTTGGCAGGCGTTGCTCGGAATTGATCATCGGCAACGCAACACCCCGATTGATGCCTTAACACGGGCTCAACTATCAATGCATAATAGAGAGATCAAGACTTGTGGAACAACTGGCACATCACAGACTCTACGACACAAAATCATTATAGTTTAACTCTTATAATAGAGAAAGATAGTAAAAGACAACCAGAGGTCACAGACCCAACATTACAACATGCGGAAGCGAATTAGGTTGTTCTAAACGACAAGAACCAAAATATGGCCTAAGAGGCCTACAGATAAACATCCAGCGCCAGCTGTTCCGGGATGTCCCAAGCTGCCACCTGGGAACCCCAGACTACTCGTCGACGTCCACAAAGAACCTACCTTCGAGGTCGGTGAAGTCCTCCTCTGAAACAGAACAAATGACGTTGAGTTCGACGAACTCGCAAGATTATATATAAAGCTTTAGCTCGATGAGGCTTTCAAAGTTTTATGGCTGTTTTGCATAAAGCTGATTTTATTTATGAAAACATAACTCAATGGCATCGACTATTCAGAGTATTTTCAAAAGAGGTAAGAGGTAACTCTTTTCTTTGATCACCTTTCTCATCAACCACCATCATCAACCACTGTACCTGTGATACAAGGCACCTCCCCGAATCACCCTCGAGGAAGCTCACCTTACAATCTTGAATCGTACCTTTAGTACTCAGTTTTTAGTCATTCCGTTCAATTTATTCTATGATCTTATCATCCTTTCCCAAGTCGTCCGTAACCGTGGACACGGCTTTTCGAAAAGATTTACCCTGCAGGGGTGTACAATGTTTGCCACGCGTACCGTCCGGCCCATTACCTGCGCATTAGCTCTCTTCATTGGAAAGCCGGCTGGGTGGGAGCGGTGTCGACTTCTCCCTCGTTAAGGACTTTCCAGGATCATCAGTGGCGGCAGGACAGGTTCAGTGCCTCCAACACCCTGCCCCACGGCCACTCATTTTCCTAGCACCACCATCCTCGTCCCAGTTCATACCACCATCATCACGCACGCGCAAATGGAAGCACGAACTAGAGGACCCTGGCTAGCCCCGCCGGAGTTATTTAGTCTATGAGGGTTCCTGCAATTGCATAGGCCTCACGCATGGTTGCACGCTCAGTCTTGGTTCGGGAGGTAAAGAACTCGCACCTAGGCGGCGAGAACGAGACAAAGCACCACAACCACAGTGGCCTCTCATCCCCACCTTTAGCATCTTATTACCTGTCACCACAATTCTCCACCATCATCTGAACCGTTCATCACCTGTTTCCAACTTGAACCATCCATCGCACACCTAAGCATTTACTAAGCATGGCTAAGCATCAACATAGCATAGTTAAGTATCTCAGGCCAACAATACAAACCTATGGATAATAGGGGGGAAACAGGTATTGGCATCGGAAACTTAATGCAACTATAGGATACTCTATCCAAGCAAATTGACATTTGGAACCGCATGCAATATTATAGTGGAGAAAATACTTGCGGAAATTAGGATAAGATATGCTCAGAGGGGGGATTACGCTTACCTTGTTGATACGGCTAGTAATAGGGATCGTCACGAGACTGCGGTGTCACTTCCACTCCATGATCTACCGAGGCATAGCAACGGAAAAGCAATCAATCACCACACAAGTTTTAACCAATGCAATGCGCAAACACATGATGACATGACATTTTAAATCCTCTGGAAGGAGGATGATTCAACTATTCAACTTAAACGGAGTTCAGATGTGGAAAGGACACATCTCGGGTACACCGTGTAGTTAGGTGAAGTAGCATCTTTACTTATTAATTGGAATAGATGAACCTATTGTTAACTTGCATGTGAATGACATGATCATGTTAAGATGCATGGTTTAGGGGATTAATCATCCTTACCACAAGTACTAAGAGTGAGTTGAAGATTGATTTGCATTCCAGTTGAAAACAGGTTAAAAAGGAGTATCCGGAATGAAATCCGGAAAATTCCGGTTCTGGTACCGGGAGCAATCCGGTTTCAGGTCCGGAGCATTCCGGGTTTGGCACCGGAAGAAAAAGATCCGGAATTATTTCCGGGTGAATTCCGGGTGTATACTGGGTGAAAACGATTGAGTCCAGTAGCTATTTCGCTAATCCGGTATAGATTCCGGAAAATTCCGGGACTGGTACCGGATTTTCCAGTTCGACGGAAAATTGCTACTGCTATGGCGAATCGACGAACTAGCAAACTAGCAAGGAATGGATTGCACTGGGGTGTTCGTGTGCTCACCCTGGACTCGCGGAGAGGCTCGGCAAGGTCAGAGGTGGGCGGAGATGGCTCGGCGGGGTCGTAATAGAGCGTGGAGGAGCTCGGGCGGCGGCGATGTCACGGACGGCGGCGTCAATCCCGTGCTCTCCGGTTCGATTCCTCTGGCAGGGAGGTGGAGCACGGCACGACGGAGCTAGTGGTCCGCTTCAATTCGCTCGGGGTGAGCTCAAATGGCGGCGACGAGCACGGCGGCCTCGGCGGCCATGGCGGCTCGTGGGGAGCAGAGGGGGAGAGGAGATGGAGCAGGGGCGAGTGGGATGGGGAGCAGAGGGGGCCCGGCATGCTTGTCTTCCTGCGGTGGGGGCAGAGGGGGCCCCGGCGGCGTGCACGGTGACCACGGGGTCGAGCTGGTCCGGCGGGAGCGCGCGCGCGGTCGCTACAGCGACGAGGAAGAAGGTGATTTCTCAAATAGCCCCCTGGCAATTCTTTTTCCATCACCGATTGGCCCTTCTGTTTCTTTTTAAAAACCAGCAGCAACTCAAATGATTTTATTAGGGCACTTAAGCAATTTAGAAAAATTTGAGAAAATTTGGGTAGCCTCCCAACAGCATGTAACGGCACCACAAAAATTGGCGTTGCAAAATAAAATAGTTTGGACAACATTTGTTCATAGGGTTCGTTTATGGCATTTTGCTAAATTTCAAAATGTTGCTCCTTTAATATTTTGGAGCAGGTGCAAGATATTATTTTGGAACTCTTGAAACTTCCTTGACAAATATAAGATGTCAAGAAATTTTTGTTTTGCAAGTTTGAGTGCCTTCACTGTTTGAAATTGGTTGAAGCAAGTTTGGCATTTGTTTGTAATTGGTGCCAAACCAATTAGTGTGTAGTTAGCAATGCAATGTGGATGCCATGATGCATGAGGAATGCAAAAGCAAAATTTTACTCGGGTTTTTGAGGTTCACAAACTTTGGGTTGTTACAATTCTACCCCCTTACAGGAATCTCGTCCCGAGATTCTAAGATTGCGAAAGAAGTCGGGATACTCCTCACGAAGACTAGACTCTCTTTCCCAAGTTGCTTCTTCCTCGGAATGGTGAGACCATTGAACTTTGAGGAACTTGGTAGTCTTGTTACGGGTCTTCCTTTCGGCTTCATCCAGGACACGGATAGGATGCTCGCGATAAGTGAGATCTTCCTGGAGATCTAGCTCTTCATGATTGACCCCATGGATAGGATCTTTGAAGCAACGGCGAAGTTGGGAGACATGAAACACATCATGTACATTTGGGAAGATGACCGGTAACTCCAACTTATAAGAAAGATCTCCTCGCTTGGCCAGAACGGTGAAAGGGCCAACATAGCGAGGGCCAATTTCCCTTTGATACCGAAGCGGCGAACGCCACGAAGGGGAGAGACGCGGAGATAAGCTTTATCACCAATTTCATAGTGAATTTCCTGATGGTGCTTATCATAGTAGCTCTTCTGCCTAGACTGAGCAATCTTCAGATTCTCTCTTATGATTCTCACCTTCTCCTCAGCTTCATTGATCACATCCGGACCAAAGAGTGCTCTCTCTCCGGTCTCGGACCAATTTAGAGGAGTGCGGCATTTTCTTCCATAGAGAACCTCGAAGGAGCCATGCCATGCTTGATAGCTATTGTTGTAGGAGAACTCCGCGAAAGGGAGATACTTTTCCCAACCCTTGCCAAAAGAGATTACACATGCCCGAAGCATGTCTTCCAAACTTGGTTCACTCTTTCGGTCTGACCATCAGTTTGAGGATGGTAGGCGGTACTGAAGTTGAGACGGGACCCCATAGCAGTTTGGAAACTCTGCCAAAACTTGGAGACAAAGATACTTCCACGGTCCGATATGATCCTCAGAGGGACCCCATGCAATGGAACAATACGAGCCAAATATAAGTCAGCAAGTTGACTTGCCCGTATATCATCACGGACTGGTAGGAAGTGAGCAACCTTGGACAGTCGATCAATGATTACCCAGATTGCATTGTTGCCCTTTTGAGATCGGGGAAACCCGGTGATGAAGTCCATACCAATTTCATCCCATTTCCACTCGGGGACTGCAATAGGGCGAAGAGTGCCGGCAGGCCTTTGATGTTCAGCCTTTACCCGTCGACAGGTGTCGCATTCAGCAACATACTTGGCAATTTCTCGTTTCATCCGAGTCCACCAGAATTGTGGTCGAAGGTCTTGGTACATTTTGGTACTACCGGGATGAATAGAGAGAGGAGATTCATGAGCTTCTTGGAGGATCAACTCCCTCAATTTTCGTTTCTTTGGCACTACCAAGCGGTCACCAAAATAAACAACTCCGGATTCATTGACAGAAACATTTGGCCTTCCCGCTAGCAATGTTCTCCTTGATTTTTGAATACCCTTGTCACGGTTTGAGCTTCCTTAATCTGGTCTACAAGAGTAGATTTGATCTCCAGATTTGCAAGATAGCCGAGGGAACAATTTCCAAGTTCAAACGGAGAACTCTTCATGAAGGCAGGTTGGCCTTTTCAATCATCAGATTGTTGCAATAGGACTTCCGACTTAGCGCGTCAGCCACGACGTTTGCTTTGCCGGGTTGATAGTTCAGACTCACATCATAGTCCTTGATTAACTCCAACCAACGCCTTTGCCTGAGATTTAAATCCGGCTGGGTGAAGAGGTACTTCAGACTCTTGTGATCCGAGAAGATCTCGCAACGGTTACCAAACAGGTATGGTCTCCATTGCTTCAAAGCATAGACCACGCGGCAAGTTCTAGATCATGAGTTGGGTAGTTGAGCTCATGCGGCTTAAGTTGGCGAGAAGCATATGCCACCACATGGCCATCTTGCATTAGCACACAGCCCAAGCCTTGCAGAGAGGCGTCACAGAAGACGACGAAATCCTTGCTTGTGTCCGGCAGGACAAGCACAGGAGCGGACGTGAGTTTGGCTTTCAGTGTTTTGAAGCTCTCTTCAGCTTCGGCCGACCATACGAACTTTTTATCCTTCTTGAGAAGGTCAGTCAGGGCCTTGGCTATCTTGGAGAAACCTTCGATGAATCGGCGGTAGTAACCCGCCAATCCGAGAAAGCTACGGATGTCCTTGACTGACATTGGAGTTTTCCAATCCAAATGGACTGAATCTTGTCGGGAATGACAGCCACACCATTAGCGGATATCACATGACCAAGGAAGACAAGATTATCCAACCAAAACTCACACTTGGAGAACTTGGCATAGAGGCGGTGTTCTCGAAGTCGTGTCAGAACCAAACGAAGATGTTCGGCATGCTCTTCATCGGTTTTGGAATAGACGAGGATGTCATCAATGTAAATGACGACAAACTTGTCAAGATAATCCATGAAGATGGAGTTCATGAGCCTCATGAAAGTAGCTGGAGCATTGTGAGACCAAAGGACATGACGGTATACTCATATGAGCCATAGCGAGTAACAAATGCCGTCTTTGGAATATCCTCCTTTCTGATTTTTATCTGATGGTATCCTGACCTCAGATCCATCTTGGAGAATACCGTTGCACCAGCTAACTGATCCAACAGATCATTGATGCGAGGAATAGGATACTTGTTCTTGA
Source organism: Poa pratensis (assembly GCA_947311845.1). Lineage (NCBI taxonomy): Eukaryota > Viridiplantae > Streptophyta > Magnoliopsida > Poales > Poaceae > Poa > Poa pratensis. Next base: position 75,279,655 of record CAMZMU010000128.1, on the reverse strand, counting down.
TTGTCACCGCATTCAACGGTCGATAGTCAGAGACTAGACGAGGCACGGTAGAATCCCTCTTCTTGACAAAGAGTACCGGACAACCCCAAGGTGAACTGCTAGGCTGGATGAAATCCTTGCTAACAGCTGATCAATTTGCTCTTTCAACAGAGCCAACTCTTCCACCGGCATACGGTAGGGCTTCTTGGAAATTGGAGCGGTACCGGGAAGTAGATCTATGACAAACTCCACACTTCGGTCAGGAGGCATGCCAGGCAATTCTTCCGGGAACACATCCGGGAAGTCACACACCACGTGTATGTCCTGGATTTCAGGAGGGGATTCGCCTTCCATAAAGCAAAGGAGGATCTCGGGTGAGTTGGGTATGATGGAGGACGGAGGTCTTGATAGTGCAGACCAATACTCAACATGTCGCCGGAAGAATTGGTCACGGTGATGGTCTTGGCAGCACAGTCGAGATTAGCCGGTATTTGGCTAGCCAGTTCATGCCCAGTATGACATCAATGCCACTTGACCTCAGAGCTACCAAAGCAAAGGAAAAGAGTAGTAACCGATAGTAATCTGACTTCAGGAGTAACCCCATCGGTTTGCCATTTGGAGCCAGGAGTGGCGATCACCAAGGGAGCTCATTTCTCAAACGGTATTTTGTGGTCTTTTGCAAAAGCTATGGATATGAATGAATGCGATGCTCCAGAATCAAACAAAACTGTAGCAGATTGTTGTTGATTCGTAACTCACCCATGAGAACGCCGGGGTCCTCTTCAGCTTCTTCAGCAGAGATGTGGTTCAGGCGACCACGCACAATAGGTCCAGCCTTGCCAGCTGGAGTGGCAGGGGCTCGTGCAGGAGTTCCCGAGAGGTGCCTTCTGGGGGCACTCCCTGGAGTAGTGGCCAGCCTGGCCACAGGTGTAGCAAGTGAGTCCAGGTGGAGCAGGTAGCATAGGACGGTACCCACTCCCGCCTACCCCAAGTGTCGAAGTAGTGGGGCGCGGAGGGGTGGCCTGTATCCCGCGGCCGGCATGAATGGAGCACGCGGCACAGCGCTGTAGGGAACAAACACCCTGCGCTTCTTGCTCTCAGAACCCGAGGAACTCTGGTGGTCCCCGTGTGCGGGCCTCTTGGAAGCCTCAAGTTCCTTTCTTCCTTGCTCAAGAGTAAGCCTGGTTGAACAGCTCCTGATAGGTCTGGAACCTGAAGGGCAGCAACTCATAGCGGAGCTGCGGAGTAAGACCCTTGCGGAACAGCTCTTGCTTGTCAGCATCATTGGTCACGTCCCTTGGGGCGTAACGAGAGAGATGGTTGAACTCACGACCATAAGTGCGGAGGTCCATCCGTCCCTGTTGCAAATCCAGGAACTCCCTCCTCTTCAATCCATGATCGGCTGGGGAATGTACTCCGCACGGAAGGCAGTGCGGAAATCAGCCCAAGTGAAGACATGGTTGGCTGGAAACAAGCCACATGGCTTTCCCACCAACAGCCAGCGCACCAACCAAGAGGTAGGTGGCAAAGTTGACTTGCTCAGCCACTGGGACATGCAGCGCGGAGAACTTGCGCTCCAAGCACGAAGCCAATCATCAGCTTCCAGTGGCTCCTTAGCATCAGCAAAGGTGGGTGGCTGCGAGCGCAGGAACTCAGTGAGAGTGTTGCAGCCATTCCTCTGTGCATTCTGCTGCACCAACTGCTCAAGCAGCGCTCATTGCGCCCACGGTTCTCCTCAATGGCCATCAAGACCTGAGCCATCGAGGGTGGTGGCGGCAGATCATCCTCATCATTGTGTGGTTACCGCGACCACCGCGGCCTCCTCGAGCCATTCTGGAGATTTGACAATGACACAGTTAGTATCTTTCTCCGAATGGTCGAACAATAGCATTAGCGTCTACTCAAGTACACAGACTAGGGACGATAATACTTGTGTAACAATACAAGGAATCAACAAGATAGAACTTGGGTCAAAGATCAGCATCATGTGCTACTAGCGAGAGATTAAGGTTAAGAACCAATGATTCAACACACTCTAGTTGGCACAATCCGGGACCTTATGTTCAAGTCCTTGGGTTAAAACCCAGAAAGATAATGATTAGCTCGGTAGGATAACAGTGTTCAAACATCTGAGTTGATTTGGTTTGCAACGCAGCGGGAGCAACGGACACATAACACTAAAGGTCGAACCCACCCACGTTTCTAATTTTGAAGTAACAGACGAGAAGTAAAACCTTTAACTCAAATCGAGGTAAGATTGCTCCGAGATTAGAGGGTAACCAGATAAGGAGTAAAAAGAATCCTAAGATGGTTTTCACAACTCATTTTTAGGTTAAAAATATTTTCACAAACACTAGACTCAACATCGACCAGTAGAAGGGTTTCCTACAGGCAGTACTGCTCTGATACCAACTTGTGGCGCCCCGACCCGACTGCTATACAGTGATGCTGTGTGTCACCGGTTAAGCGATACAACCGGAGGTTACGGGTTTACCAATCCCCGGCCAAAACCTTTGGCAGGCGTTGCTCGGAATGGATCATCGGCAACGCAACACCCCGATTGATGCCTTAACACAGGCACAACTCAATGCATAATAGAGAGATCAAGACTTGTGGAACAACTGGCACATCACAGACTCTACGACACAAATCATTATAGTTCAACTCTTATAATAGAGAAAGATAGCAAATGACAACCAGAGGTCACAGACCCAACATTACAACATGCGGAAGCGAATTAGGTTGTTCTAAACAACAAGATCCAAATATGGCCTAAGAGGCCTACAGATAAACATCCAGCGCCAGCTGTTCCGGGATGTCCCAAGCTGCCACCTGGGAACCCCAGACTACTCGTCGACGTCCACAAAGAACCCACCTTCGAGGTCGGTGAAGTCCTCCTCTGAAACAAAACAAACGACGTTGAGTTCGACGAACTCGCAAGATTATATATAGAGCTTTAGCTCGATGAGGCTTTCAAAGTTTTATGGCTGTTTTGCATAAAGCTGATTTTATTTATGAAAACATAACTCAATGGCATCGACTATTCAGAGTATTTTCAAAAGAGGTAAGAAGTAACTCTTTTCTTTGATCACCTTTCTCATCAACCACCATCATCAACCACTGTACCTGTATACAAAGGCACCTCCCCGAATCACCCTCGAGGAAGCTCACCTTGCATCTTGAGTGGTACCTTTAGTACCCAGTTTTTAATCATTCCGTTCAAGTTATTCTATGATCTTATCGTCCTTTCCCAAGTCGTCCGTAACCGTGGACACGGCTTTTCGAAAAGATTTACCCTGCAGGGGTGTACAATGTTTGCCACGCGTACCGTCCGGCCCATTACCTGCGCATTAGCTCTCTTCCTTGGAAAGCCGGCTGGGTGGGAGCGGTGTCGACTTCTCCCTCGTTAAGGACTTTCCAGGATCATCAGTGGCGGCAGGACAGCAGTGCCTCCAACACCCTGCCCCACGGCCACTCATTTTCCTAACACCACCATCCTCATCCCAGTTCATACCACCATCATCACGCACGCGCAAATGGAAGCCCGAACTAGAGGACCCTGGCTAGCCCCGCCGAGTTATTTAGTCTATGAGGGTTCCTGCAATTGCATAGGCCTCACGCATGGTTGCACGCTCAGTCTTGGTTGGGAGGTAAAGAACTCGCACCTAGGCGGCGAGAACGAGACAAAGCACCACAACCACAGTGGCCTCTCATCCCCACCTTTAGCATCTTATTACCTGTCACCACAATTCTCCACCATCATCTGAACTTCATCACCTGTTTCCAACATGAACCATCCATCGCACAGCTAAGCATTTACTAAGCATGGCTAAGCATCAACATAGCATAGTTAAGTATCTCAGGCCAACAATACAAACCTATGGATAATAGGGGGGAAACAGGTATTGGCATCGGAAACTTAATGCAACTATAGGATACTCTATCCAAGCAATTGACATTTGGAACCGCATGCAATATTATAGTGGAGAAAATATTTGCGGAAATAGGATAAGATATGCTCAGAGGGGGATTACGCTTGCCTTGTTGATACGGCTGGTAATAGGGATCGTCACGAGACTGCGGTGTCACTTCCACTCCTTGATCTACCGAGGCATAGCAACGGAAAAGCAATCAATCACCACACAAGTTTTAACCAATGCAATGCGCGAACACATGATGACATGACATTTTAAATCCTCTGGAAGGAGGATGATTCAACTTAAACGGAGTTCGGATGTGGAAACGACACATCTCGGGTACACCGTGGAGTTAGGTGAAGTAGCATCTTTACTTGTTAATTGGAATAGATGAACCTATTGTTAACTTGCATGTGAATGACATGATCATGTTAAGATGCATGGTTTAGGGGATTAATCATCCTTACCACAAGTACTAAGAGTGAGTTGAAGATTGATTTGCATTCTAGTTGAAAACAGGTTAAAAAGGAGTATCCGGAATGAAATCCGGAAAATTCCGGTTCTGGTACCGGGAGCAATCCGGTTTCAGGTCCGGAGCATTCCGGGTTTGGCACCGGAAGAAAAAGATCCGGAATTATTTCCGGGCGAATTCCGGGTGTATACCGGGTGAAAACGATTGAGTCCAGTAGCTATTTCGCTAATCCGGTATAGATTCCGGAAAATTCCGGGACTGATACCGGATTTTCCAGTTCGACGGAAAATTGCTACTGCTATGGCGAATCGACGAACTTGCGAACTAGCAAGGAATGGATTGCACTGGGTGTTCGTGTGCTCACCCTGGACTCGCGGAGAGGCTCGGCAAGGTCAGAGGTGGGCGGAGATGGCTCGGCGGGGTCGTAATAGAGCGTGGAGGAGCTCGGGCGGCGGCGATGTCACGGACGGCGGCGTCAATCCCGTGCTCTCCGGTTCGATTCCACTGGCAGGGAGGTGGAGCACGGCACGACGGAGCTAGTGGTCCGCTTCGATTCGCTCGGGGTGAGCTCAAATGGCGGCGACGAGCACGGCGGCCTCGGCGGCCATGGCGGCTCGTGGGGAGCAGATGGGGAGAGGAGATGGAGCAGGGGCGAGTGGGATGGGGAGCAGAGGGGGCCCGGCGTGCTTGTCTTCCTGCGGTGGGGGCAGAGGGGGCCCCGGCGGCGTGCACGGCGACCACGGGGTCGAGCTGGTCCGGTGGGAGCGCGCGCGGTCACTACATCGACGAGGAAGAAGGCGATTTCTCAAATAGCCCCCTGGCAATTCTTTTTCCATCACCGATTGGCCCTTCTGTTTCTGTTTAAAAACCAGCAGCAACTCAAATGATTTTATTAGGGCACTTAAGCAATTTAGAAAAATTTGAGAAAATTTGGGTAGCCTCCCAACAGCATGTAACGGCACCACAAAAATTGGCGTTGCAAAATAAAATAGTTTGGACAACATTTGTTCATAGGGTTCGTTTATGGCATTTTGCTAAATTTCAAAATGTTGCTCCTTTAATATTTTGGAGCAGGTGCAAGATATTATTTTGGAACTCTTGAAACTTCCTTGACAAATATAAGATGTCAAGAAATTTTTGTTTTGCAAGTTTGAGTGCCTTCACTGTTTGAAATTGGTTGAAGCAAGTTTGGCATTTGTTTGTAATTGGTGCCAAACCAATTAGTGTGTAGTTAGCAATGCAATGTGGATGCCATGATGCATGAGGAATGCAAAAGCGAAAATTTTACTCGGGTTTTTGAGGTTCACAAACGTTGGGCTGTTACAGAGACGCCGTACCACCGCCGGCCGGGAAGAAGCGCCACCACATGTTGTAGACGGCCGCAGAAGCCATCCGTCGCGAAGCAACGGAATCTGGTCTCGTTGAACGAGTACGGCCACAGCGCGAGCATCCCGCCTCCACCCATCTTCCAGCCGCCACGACGATGCCCAGGACCACCATCGCCAGCACCAAACCACCTCCCGCCGCTGCTCCCCTCGCCGCCACGGCCGGCCAGAGCAAAGACAACAAGGAGAACCTCCAGAACCACCAAGCAACAGAAACAGATCGCCACCGCCCAACCTCTTCTCCCCCACCACCACGGTCGGACAGAGCAAGAAAGAAGGAGAGAGCCACCTGACGGAGAAGATCCAGTAACCGTGCTCCTCTTCCCTTTTCCTCCTCGCCGCCACGGCCGGCCAGGAAAAGGCTCAAGAACCACAGCAATCGGACCCAAAAGCACTTATTGAGGAGAGCAGTCACCGATTCGCCTTCGCAGATCCTCCACCTTGGAGGCTTGACGAAGAGCAGATCCATGACGACCACGACGCCGCGCCCAAGCACCACCATCTCGCACCACGAGAGGAAGTAGAGGATGACGCCAGGCCACCGGCCACCGCCGCGCAGCAGCGGAGAAGCCGCTCTCAACGGCATAACGCCAAACGCCACGAAGGACAAAGAAAACCTAAGAGCAAACCTAAGTCTACAAGAGCCTATCTACACACGCGAGCAAGAGCGGAGCTCCCCCCCCCCCCCCACCTCACGGTGCCAGAACGGCGACCGGAGGCGGAGGGGAGCGGCGGATCCGCCGCCGAGAAGAAGGGAACTCGGAGTCGCCTTTTCCGCCTCTCTGCACTGTAGCAGGGGATGGGACGGGGACGCGGATGCAGACTATGAGTGATTTGCTCTCCCTTTTTAAAACGAAGGGTATTTATATTGAGTTTATTTCCATATCGATTGTAGTGACGCAAAGCACAAAATATAAGGAAAAATGTATCTCCTCATGTCGTGGGAGAGGGCTCGAGATCTTATATAAGCATGTCGTGCTATGTGGTTGGTCGCATAAGAGCATCTCTAGCAGAGCCTGCAAAACGCGAACCCGCAAAACTGTTTTGCGGGTCGCGGAACGCGCGTTTTTTTGCTCGAAACGCGGCGCGGCGGAGCAGAAACCTTAAACCGAAACTGTAAAATGGAATATTATCTGAATATTCTTTGTGCTGTTCTTCTTCCTCATGCGTTCCCCCAATCCCTCCGCATACTAAAATACACCGATCCATAAAAATACACAGGAGTTGAGCTAGCTAGCTGCCAGGCAACGATCAATCCATCTAGTATACTCGTACTAGTAGCTAGCTGATCAATCGGAGGCCAACATGAGCTGAGCTAGCTGCAGCGGCGCACGAACCAGCGGCAGATCAATCTCGATCCAGAGCGAAGCCTGACGCTGGGCCAGGAGCGGCGGACGAAGCCCAGCCGGAGCGTGGACGGAGCCCCCGCGGCATCGCCGCAGCGCGGACGAAGCCCTCGGCGTCGAGCCGCCGCCGCCGCTCCTGGCGGCCGCCGCTGCAGCGCGGACGAGCCCCCTCGGACCGGCGTAGAGGCCCTAGGGCCGGCGACCAGCTCCTGCCCAGCGTTTCCGGCGGTTCCAGTGGCGATTCCGGCGAGTACGGCGGAAGTTTGCCGGATTCCGGCGAGTTCCACGGCGGAAGGTCACCGGCGCCTGCTGAAATGTCCCTCCCGCCAACGGCTTTCACGATATGCAGGGCCCCTTCGGTTCGGCCAGGAAAACATCGTATTTACGGCTCCGCGGGTCGAATTCACGGGTCCCTCAAAAACTTTTACGGGTCGGTGAGTTTTGAGGGTTCTGTTCTTTGCGTTTTTGAGGTTTCGAATCCGTATCCGACGGTTATTTTGCAGGTTTACGCGTTTTGCAGGCTCTGCTAGAGATGCTCTAAGTAATAATTTAACTGCACCTGATTCATGTAATTTATCAATGAAGACCACACTTAGATATGAGTATATGACCCCATTTATTGACATTGTAGATTTTCTCTATGTTTTCCAAATCATTAATAAATTTTATATTATAGTAAAGTGGGTGCAAATTAGTGAAACATCTCATTCCCTTTTTTGAAAAAAAAAGTTGAAACATCTTATAAACTATTCATCGGGTTGCTTTAAAAAACGGACTGAGAGGTGGAACAAACGATCGATCAAGGGATTGTCATGTGAGTCGCCTAATGTCACATATCGGATTGATCACATAGCAGGATGTGTTCCCCTAGTATCCAAACGGAAGTTAAATTATTCGTGCATAAATTGGTAAGATTTTTATTAAGATGATTACTGGAGTTTTGGTTGCTTACGTGAATTTTTGTAACTATGATGATTGTTGGATTACCCTGTTGTAGGTTTGTTACCATAGGATGGGTTTTGTGATGTGTGTTGCTTCGGTGCTGCTTGGCTAAGAACATGTTGTTTTCGGATGTAACGGTAGTTTTCATCGTATCTATGATTGTCTATGTTTTTATGATGTGGAAAAACGTTGATGCGTTGTCAGGTGTACAATATGATATGTCTTGAGTAATCAATAAACATGAGTTCAAAATTGAGAACTAACTTTACTTCAGTGCTTAGTAATAGGTGGTGGCGTTCGTGCAACTACGTGTTATACTCTGGCCTTTCTTAAAAGAGAATTTGGGGGATTTAAACTCATTGAACTTTTTCTATGCAGAGTTATTTGATTTGTAGGATTCGAGTGCTACACATTTTTTCTGTATATTCATGTGCACTATATTTTATAGGAATATCTCTTAGAAATAAATATTTTCATTTTTATCTTCAACGCAATCAAATAAACAAAATCCTACGAACCGTGAACAATTGAAGTTGTTTTGTCCTAAATCAAACTTCTCTAAATTTGACTGAGTTTATAGCAAAATATGTCAATGCCTACAACGTCTAATCTATGCAGTAGAAATTATATTTTGCATAACCAATCCAGTAAAACTAAATCAATATTACAAATGTTGATACTTTTTAAAAAAAAACTTGTCAAACTTAATACAAACTTAGAAGGAGTATACGTGACATTACGGTTCTCGATTTTTCCTATTCGTGTATTTTTTTTTTAAACCTGCAAATCAAAGAGCAGCGGCGGTAGATCCCGCTTTAAAAGGTAACCGTACGGCGGGCGCGCACCTTATCGATCTGATCAGCCTTCGGCCGTCCGCAATGCATGTCACGGCCCTGTTCCTAGAGTTGAGATCTGGGAAGCTCACGCATGGACACCAGTACGATGAACTCGGGGCATTTAGTTGTGGATATGTCAACTCTGAAAACGAATGTTAAAGACTCTGCGATCAACTTACAGATCCTGGAAGACATTGATTGAAATCAGACTTATAAGAAAGTTCACATGCGCAGTGTCGTGGCAAATCTTTTTCCATTGGCATCTATGTACAAGTATTTTCAAGTTTGAACTCTAGAAGGTAGAACAACTCAAACCTCAAGAGAAAAAAAGAAAGGAGAAAATAAGAAAGAGGCAAAATGGGCGAAAATGGAACAAAGAGAATCGGCCCAACAATGTGCCCAGCAATCAGCACTTGTTGTGTATCGGATCGGACCCTCGCCGGACACGCCGCTTGCTCATCCTGTCCGCATCGAACACCGTCGGAGGAGGAGAAGGGCCGGTTGCCACGTGCTTCCCTGAAGCGTCCAAGTTGGAGGCGACGCCACCGGCGTCGGCCTTCCGGGGTTGCTCGGCAGCCGGTAAGGCACCCCGGCTGCTCGTCCGGGCGAGGACGACGCCGGGGCTCCTGGCTGCATGAACCCCCGAACGACTGGTGGAGGCTGAGATGGCAATGAGAACCAGAATGGCCATTGCAATGCTGAGGATTCTCATCCTCTCTTCTCGCTTGTCACAGCCGAGCTGATCGATGTCACGGGCTAGCTAGCTTGTCACGGGCTAGCTTGGCGGCACACAAGTTTTATGGTGGGCAGTGGAAGAAGAAGCTTGGACCATATTTGTTGGTTGCTGCCGCATTGCGTGCCTTTGTTTTTTGAGATATAGGAGTATCCCAATACTAGGTCACATCTGAAACAGCGACGGGCGAGATCTTGGTCCAAAGCCATAAAGCTCAAAGAGATACGAGGGGCATTGGGGACACCCCCAAACTAGGTCGCTTTACATTTGAGCTAGCTTCTTGCTTGTGCGTTTGTTTGCATGGTAATTTGGTGAAAAGACTCGGGTTTGGCTGCTAAAATCTGAATCAGGAACCGAGGCATCTTCGGTAATGCAGGATTTTCCGTGGTAATCTACATGACAGGACCTAAACAGAAGAACAGAAAAGAGTGGTGACCGTGACCACCAAGGAAAGAAAAGCAGTGGGGTCCGTCTTTGTGTTTATTCAGGGCGCTATTTGGATGATCCCGCAGGTGGAAAACAAAGATGTTGGGGTGCTGCCACTAGCCTTGGAGCTGGAGATCATCTTCTCCTCTTTTGTTTTTTCCTTTGGATCGCAGATCATCCAATCCAGCCTCCTGCTTTCCAGTACTTTGGAAGCTTCTCTCTGAAGCTAGGAGCACGCGTCCCCAATCTCCTTTAAACTTGCTGTGCTACTAGCTTCAATCGCTTTATGTTCCTTCCCTTCTTTCATCACGCTGCCTTGCCTTGGATTGAGTCAGTGGGGTCAGTCCAAACCCCAAAGCCAAGGCATCTCCCCGTTCAAAGATCCAAAGCCTCACGCTGTTGCCGCTCCTAGCGACATTCCATTCCATTCTCTTCCTCTTTCGCTTTCTCCTTCAAAAATTCCTTGGTTCAACTTAAAGCACCATCTCGGTGTGAAATAACCTTATTCATTCACGACAAATGTCCTTATCCATCGGTCCCGTGCAGCCCAGCCGTCTGCCTCAACAGGCCGGTACGCTGTCATGGGGCAATCACCACATGACGGTACGTCGGTAGCGAACCTGTTGCCTGTCTTCTTTGTGGAATGAACCCCTAAGGAAGAAATGAAATGGTGACGTGCTCGATAAATAATTGCCGCATACCACGTGGCAAGATCATGATACTAACACAAAAGGTTTGAACGAATTTGTATTGATTAAACACCCGCGACGAGGTCATCAGATTGTAGATTTGGGAACGGGAACTTTAGGGATACATCAGATGTTCGCCTCTTCCAGTGACAAGTTCAGTGGAATAGTTTCGGTACCTCTTCTGACTGTCAGGGTCACCATGTCGCCAACACCGTAATCGTCTAGAACCCTCAGCAGGTCGGATTTGCCTTTGATCTGCTCCATAAGTGACCATGTCAGAAATGAAAGGTACTGGGGTAAGCCTATCTAAACCATATAAGTAGTAGAATCTATAAAAATCCAATAAATGGAACTTAATCAGCAAGCACTCACAGGTTTGCCATCCACTGCAACAATGACGTCACCAAGAACAATATTGCCAGCAAAACCCCTGCCTGTAGGAACTAGACCTGCTTTTGCTACAGCGCTGCCGGGGGAACCTGCAGGCAAATCACAAGTCATGGGATCAGGGGGGTTACTAGTGTCAGCAAAACATTGACAGGAACACAGAACAATGTTTTTGTTTGGCCAACAGAGAAGATGGGTACGGCCAATCCAATTTACCTTCAGTATAAGAGCACCATCACGGACATTAAGCTGATATGCAACCTGATCTGGTGCGAATTCCACATTCAGGCCAGCACGGCGGACCTTAAATTGAGAAAGGTAAGTTCATTTAGACTAAAATAAAATGCAGAGACCAAGCACATATGTCAGCAATGAACAATTAATCAAACAGTTGAATAATAACAGTGGTCGAACTTGCTTATCCATGCTCAAGATTTTGGCAAGCAAAACATCGAATGGGTAGGAGATTATATAATACAAGTGTTTTCTTCAGGAGGGGTGCGGCTTAGTTGGTAGGCAAAACACTGGGAAATGTAAGTATAGTGATCTCTGGAAAATGTTATTCCATTGATATTTTTCTGTAAATTTACCCAAAGCTTGTTTCAATTAATTTACTTTCGTTTAAAAAAATCAGTTATTTACAGGCTTGCCTGAACAACTGAAACATACACAAGTATAGACAAGCATCACAAAAAAAAGCAAAATAATACTGATAAATAACTCCCTACTGCAAGATGTTTTTTTATGCATGAATATCAATATATCATACTTCCCTCCAGTTCACAAACAAGTTATGTTTTAGGCATACCTTTAGTCAAACTTCTAAAACATGGGCTGCCCTTATCGTCTTAAATATTTTCGGTTCGAAACATGAAAGTCATACGAATAGATCTACCTCGAAAAGTATTTTCAAAATGTTGTAACTTTTGGGGTTATATGTGTATAATGTAGTAGAAATTAGTGGTCAGAACTACATGCTAAAGACCGTGTCGGTGCCCAAAACATCACTTATCTGTGACCTGGAGGGAGTACTTGCCTACACATATGTCATCACCATACGGCATGGTTAGGAAAACATGTAATTAAGTTGATCATGGGGCCATAAAATGTCCAAGAAAGATACCTTTCCAGACTGAATTAATTGAGGAACTATTTTAACTATTGTTGATGATTGGATAGCGAAACCAACACCTGCTGAGGTTCCTGCAACATTGAAGAAATAATGGTGTATTGGTGTCACAGACCAACTTAGAAACTACATTAACTGGTGGAAATCAGATCAATGGATGTAGTTGAATATGGCCTATGCATTGCCAAGTCAACACAATGAAGCCAACTTATTCGCTGATATTTATATCAATCCATCACGAAGTGAATAGATACTAGTATAAACACCTGGCCTCAAGGCCACAAACAGAAGCAAGTTAGAAGAATGCTATGTGAAAGCAAAACAGAAATTATTTTATCATGATAATACCCACTGATAACCTCACCACAAACAAAAGTCATTCAAAGCATGCCATCACCAGTAGAAGTCAGTACAAGGATATTAACTTAGAGAATGACACTGAAATACAGAACGTAGGTAAGATCATGATAGTTAACAGTGGTAGTGCTTTTACTAGTTTTAGACATACTCTGTTCAATGGTAACAAGCATATTGGCTGTGGTATAGCTCAGCTATAAAAAGCAGAAACATCTCAGCATGAAAGTAAATTGACATACTCTGTTCAATGGTAACAAGCATATTGGCTGTGGTATAGCTCAGCTATAAAAAGCAGAAACATCTCAGCATGAAAGTAAATTACGAGAGACCCAATCATGATTTCTCAGTGCGCATTTCAACAGTACATGCCAAAATGGAAGTAACCTAACCTGTCTGTGTAAAAATTGCTGTATTAATACCAATCATGTGCCCTTTTGAATCTAGCAAAGGACCACCACTGCATTGAGGTTCATCAGAATCCATGGTTAGTAAAATGATTTTCAATACCTTTTTAGCTACAGAATTCAGACTGGCTCATATTGACAGAATTAACAGGTTTACCAAAAGTGATACAGAATAGAGACATAACATGTAAACCAGCGCTTTCAATGAATGATACATTTAAAGAGTCACATTAAATTCATTGTCCTGGCCAGGCCATAGCACAGGTAATAGTAAGACTTGCAAGAAGAGGGGAAAACAATGGTGCAAATGTGGTACGCCAAAGGCGCCAAATATACAGAATCAAGCATAGAGAAATAGTTTAAGTTAGTTAAGCTAACAACTTGAAGGTTATGTCTTAAAGTTTCAGACGATTATGGTAACTTCACTATTTGCTATTTTGCATTTCATAACATGATATTGAAAGAAACATAAACATCATAATTGTCAAGTTAGGTGAAAACTAGTGACATATACGCCCTAGGAATGTACGTAACAGATAATGAAATATAAAGATGTAACCAATTTTCAAAGCAGTACAGCTAGCGGTAGTTTCTACTTTCTAAAAACAAGTTATGATATTTGAACTGCTAAATTTGCTAGAGTTGTTCCAGAAAAAAATTACACGAAATATTGGTAATAAACTACAAACCTGTTCCCAGGGTTAATAGCTGCATCTGTTTGAATTCCACCTCCAATTGTCACCCCAGCTTGACTAAAGATATCTCGATTTAAACCACTGATAACACCAACAGTCAGAGTATGGTCAAAACCAAAAGGATTTCCAATTGCTAAGCATTGCTGACCAACTTTTAGAGCTGAGGACTGTCCCACAATAATTGGCTTCAAGATATCTGAAGGGGCGTCCACCTATGACAGATTTACATGTCAATGTATGAGACTTTCAAAGAGAAACTGTTCAGTGAGATGTTTTCCTTAGCGAACTATAGCAACAATTTAACCACACTTCGCAAACAAAGGGACTACGAAGTAACAAGACAAACTAGTTGCATGCATCTATGTAGCGTGGAAAGGACACCGACGAATTAAAGGGACAGCAAAAACTAAATTGGCTGGCAAGGAGTCATGATGAAAGTAGAAGTCATTAAATTCACTGTACCTCCTTTAGCCCCTCCAATTTTAAAATTTGTTCATTTTCTATGTTTTAACCCTATATGAGGGGAGTGATATATAAATTTACTTAGACAGCTAATTTGAAATTACTCATATTATAAACAATAATTCTCTACATTAAAGCAGCAGCATGTTTATAAAATCCTGGCCCTTGATTCAGCACAATTACCTTAAGAACGGCAAGATCTTTAGAGCGGTCTGCACCAATCAATATTCCTTCGAAGTTTTTCTGTATCCTTTCAAGTAGATCAGGAGAGTATTTACTGTTAATTGGCAAGCATATACAAAGAATAATAACACCCATCATAGATAATTCATGGAAAAATATCCTAGCAAGTGTAGTTACATAAGAATTTACCCTTCAGCAGCAAGAATGTTGACGCGTGCAACAACTTCGCCAAGCTTTGGATTTCTCGAAAGAGCGTTACCAACCACTGTCATCACACCAACATTGCAAATACACACATATCAAAAGTAAATTCAGTTTATTATGTACAAGGGAGAAGAGTCGACCACATAAAGTAGCCATGCAAGGAGAGGGTTGTGTTGCTCATATATGGTAGAAATATATAATCATATGACTGTCATACCATGATAATTTGTGACAACATGTCCAGACTCATCCCAGACTACTCCAGAACCATTTCCTTCAGGGATCTACAATGGATGTTAAGAAGTTTCTTTTAAACAATTGCTTCTAACATCTTTAGTGAGATTATAGTGTAATTTAGAGAACACATGTACAAAACATACCCAAGAACAAATTAGAAATTGTAGGTCTAGCTTTAGCTTGATCAAACTATTAGATTGGGAAAAGTGTACGCTGACTAGCATATCATATTCCAGTGCTTCTAGGAGCATGCTCAGAAAACCGTTCTTACGACATTAACAAATGATACTCTTGGTCTAAGCTTATAACATGCAAGCATGTGGTTAGTTTACCTCAACAACGCCAGTTACATTGAGCTGGGGACGTAGTGTCACATCAAAAATATTGACCACTGAGTAAGTATTTGTTTCAAAAAGCTCTGCGATCCGTTTCTGTCATACAAGCAGCAGAATTCAAAAAAATGTAAAAATCTTCCTGAGAACAAGTAGATAGGATAAGGTGTGTTGAACAGGGTATTGAGTAGCGACCTCAGTTGGAAATAGTGGACCAGATGGAAATATCTTAGGGTTACATCCTCAATTTTGACAGATGGATCACCCAATGCAAGTGCTGTAAGAAGAACATATCAAGTTATAACAGGTTACATACCATGAGCAAGATAAAGTTACCCTATTACAGAGATAAACAACCAGCCAAATGTTTGGAAAATCTCAGAGAACTCGATCAACTACTCCTCCATTTCTATCTATTTCCGGCTTAAGAAAGGCCCAGCTGCCGTTAATATATTTAAACTGATTTGGAAGGGAGCATCAATTCTTCGATATAAAGTATTTTTATGGTTGCTACTGAAAGATAGATTGAATACAAGAGAATTACTGCAGTGAAAATCTTTTCAGATTCAAGATTATTCTTGTGTCCTCTGCAATAACAGAACTTAGAAGCGT
Source organism: Poa pratensis (assembly GCA_947311845.1). Lineage (NCBI taxonomy): Eukaryota > Viridiplantae > Streptophyta > Magnoliopsida > Poales > Poaceae > Poa > Poa pratensis. The sequence goes on along the minus strand of CAMZMU010000128.1, from coordinate 75,263,928 downwards.
CTCTGCATCTTTTTTGGGACTGCCCTTTTGCTCTCCAATGTTGAGATTCTGTCATTCCTAAAAAACACAGAGGAGTCTCTTCCATCGAAGAATGCAGTCTGCACATGATAGCTCTTCCCAAACAAATTGCAATTGACATCATCATAATGGGTTGTTGGAACATTTGGACGCAGCGCAATGATTTGATTTTCCATAACATCAGGCCAAGCTTTGGCTCTTGGCGTATCCTCCCCAAAAAAGATCTCTCCTTAGTGGCTCACAGAATTAAGACCAAGCATGCTGCTTGTCTGAAGAAATGGATGGATTTAGTACTTCCTTAGCCTCTAGTCTCTCATAGTTTAATCAAGTAAGAGAAAACTGGTGTGAGTTAGTTTTATTTTTATATTTTCTTTGAAATGTTTGCACATAATATTAATAGAAAAAATACCGTAAAATAATTGTTCTATGGTTCTTGCCTCAAAAAAAAATACAGAGGTTAAAATACCGTGTCAGGTGAAAAACATTGAATTGATTTATATTAACACCTAAATTATCATGCCACTTGGTGCGAACCTGAGAAGTACCTTGAAGAATGTAAGCAAAGGCAAAAGGCCGAAAATGCAATGATCTTCCTCTTTGACGCAAACAATACAGGTTTGCTTGAGATTTCACCAAGTTCACATGTTTCCCTTAACCTGACGAAAATTCACACACATGAGCATATGGTGGCAGTGAATTTACGGGTGCAGAAGTACGGCGAGAGGTAGGCAGACCTCGGAGGAGTTCCTTCGCGGCTGCGGTCTGCGGAGGCGGCGCAGTCGACGACCACCCTCCGGCGGCCGAAGCGCCTGTCCGGAGCACGCGCGGCGGCCGCTGTGGCCGGCGCGGCGCAGGCGAGGCAGTGCATCCGGGAAGCGGGGATTCTGCAGTTCGAGTCGACGTGTGTGGCGCAGAGCTCCGACTGAGATGATATGCGGAGAATTTGCGGTTGGAGAGAAGACGACGACGTTTCACATCCAAGTCCACGACATTTGTTGTTATGGCACATCTGGTTACATCAACTAAATTTTGAGTTTGTTATTTCAGTTGTACTTGGGGAAAAAAAGGGAGTAGTATATATTTGCGCCATAGTGACACTTTGAACCATACTTTAATTTTCTTACCACTTTATGATGCATGATTTGCGGTGGTCGGTTCCGCTGTCTATTTGTTTTGTCGTGCCACTCATCAGGGGTGCTCAAACTCGGTTTTCCAAAACCATTTCAATCCATGAGTTGTACCATCAAATTCGATACGAATAATAAGGTATGCCATGTTTAGTGTTAATTCCATCACTTGTCAGCTTTGTTGGTACCGTATTAAGCTGCCATGAACACCCTACCACCAATCTTTATTTGCTACATTGTGCGCGGATCGCCACGGGGTAAATGTATTTATCCAATACTCCTCCAACACAGAAATAGGTGACATTTTCTCATACAACATAACTACACCTAGTTTAATCAATCAAATTGCCTATTCTCACAATCATGCTCTTAACACAGTAGGTTTGTGGTCACCAAGATATAACTCATGAAGTTGGTCATTACTACCTATATGAAAGACGAGCCGAATGCCGCGACCTCGTCGCTCGCGGTACTGTTCATGAACAGTAAGTGATGTTTAAAACTGTTCACTTCAATCCGCGCCGTCGTCCGGCGATCCAACGGTCCACACGCCATCTCCGCTGCACATTTGCAAAAACACCCCTCGCAAGCCGAGAAATAGCTCTGCTACCCACAACTTTCCGCTGCGAAGGACTAACGTGCAATTTCAGGAAACATCAGGGACCTTTCTGGATCAGCGTCCGCAAAACGCCCCTCCTCTCCTTCCCTCTCCCGCACGGCCGGAGATCGCCGTGGACGACGGCGCGCCGCCACGCCGTTCCGCGCCGCCACGCCCAGATCGACGCACGCTGGAAGCTCTGGCGTCGCCTCCTCTCTCTCCTCGCCGACGATTGGCTGCTGTGACGCCGCCCCGCCGTGCGCGCTGTCCCGCCGCCGCGTTTGGTCCTCGCCGGCACCGCTCCGGCGACCAAAGTGTGGCGGCGCGGCCGTTCCCGGGCTCCCCGCGTCCACGCGCGTCCCATCTCGCGGTGGCGCGTTGTCACCGTGGTTGTCTCCGCCGTGGCAGGCTTGGCCGTTGCTGGCGTCACCCCGACGTCAGCGTGGGCCTGGCCTGCCCTTTTTTTTTAGAAAAACAGAAAACAAAAAATGAAAGTATATCTACAAATACCCATCAGAAAAAATATGCAATATACATCAAAACTCTCATGGAAAAAAAAGATAACTACTTATAGGAAAAAAATGTTTCAATATTTCGAATTGGCCAACATTTCGATAGATTTATGGACAAAAATACAACCACGTTGTAGCATTTATATCCAAATTTGAGATTTTAGTCTTTCAAAATTTCAAAATTCTTTCAAACCTTCCAATTTTACAACTGTGAGAAGAATACAAATCTTAATAACTTCCTAATTTGAACAATTTTCCAAATCTGAACTTTTCCAAAACGTAAACTTTTTAAAATTCCAAATTTAAGCCTTCCAAAATTTTAAAACTATTTCAAGAATTATCTCTTCATAAATGTGAAAATAATTCAAAACTTAATAACTTCCCAATTTCACTAATTTTTAAAAACGGAACATTTTTAAAACGATTACTTGAAGAATTATCCCTTCATAAATGTGAAAAGAATTCAAAACTTCATAACTTCCCAATTTGAACAAAATTTTAAAATCCGAACATTTTTAAAAACATAAGCTTTTTAAAAACTCCAATAATTCACAAAGTTGAACGATTTTGAATGTGGACACTTCCAAATCTGAATTACACCCATATTGTTCCATTTTTATTCAAATTTAAATAGCATACCAAACATGGTGCGGTTTTGCTAGGCGCCTAAGCATATAAATATGTTGTTGGAGGCGTACTGAAGAAAGGCATGTCATATGTCGCGATCAATATATCCATGTATGAGCGTCGTGCCAATTGAAATGGATGGAAACAATCTGTCAAGACCACGTCTAATGCAAGAACATGGTTCAAACGAAATAATGGCGTGAAATGGGTTCGAAAAGTCATGACAATTAATGTATGGTTTAAAATACACTAGTACAAACTTGACTAAGCTGGACGGAAACTAGAGCCGGTCGGATGGAAATAAAAACCTCCGTCTGGGAAGAGCCACCTCAAACGGTCGTTATTTTGTGTCCGTCTCTAATTTAAGCTGCGACGATTCTTCTTTACGTCCGTCTCTAATCACCTACATATCGGAGACGGCAGGAAAAGTACCCGGCGCAGAAGTATTGCAGACGGCCAAGAAAACTACGCATCACTCATTATAAAACTTTTGCAACGGCCAATAAAATTAATCGGCACTAACTTAAATATGCAAAAGTAAAATACGTACAGATAGAGAGTAGCAATTAAAAACTATAGCTAACACAAATTCACAGGCACACACACATACAGACATAGAGCATTGTTCGAAGCAAATCAAGCTATAGCTAGCTAATCCTTCTAAATTAAAACCGGCGGCTGGCCGGGGGGGGGGGGGGGGGGGAGTGGTTCATGATCTTGGGCTGGTGCAGGAGAGGTGCGCCGCACGCTGAAGCTCGATCACCAATTATTATCAATCTGGGGCTCGACGAAGAGCCAGCCAGTACCAGCACCCGAGCTAGCAGCGCCGTCATCACCACCCGAGCCACCAGCGCCGTCGTCCTTCTTCCAGCCTGCAGCACCACCCGAGCCACCACCAGCGCTGTCATCCTTCGAATTCGTCCATCCCGAGCCACCAGCGTAGTCGTCGTCGTTCCCGGCGTCCCAACTAGAGCGCTTGGCTCCGCTCGAGCTTTCTTTCTCTAAGCAACCGGGACAGTACGTTGCTCTAGGGGGTTGTGGTGCTGGTGGCGGTGGTGCAATTGGGACGAGGTCCGCTCGGCCCCTCTCGATGATCTTGATCTTGCGGTATAGCTCGAAGGAGACATAGCCATCCACAGCTGCATATCTCAGGTTGACTTCCTCAAGTGGGGACTCCTCCCAGAAGTTGTATCGTGTCTCTGGGAAGTCGTCCTTCATGCGCACGTAGAAATTGGAGATGAGTGCGTTTGCCAGGGCGGCCATGCCAGTCCTCACGGCTCCGTCCACCCGGAAATGGTTTTGGATATCCACGTCGAACGCTGATGGAATAACGAAGCCCGGCCAGGTTTTGTACATTACTTGGAAGTCACCCTTGTGTCGACGGACGCGAATGAAATTCCCTTCGAACGAAGGAAATCAGACAACGCCTGTGAAAGCGAATAGCAGTAGTCGCTCTGCTTGATGTGTATTGCATCGATCAGTTTAAATACAGGAGGAGTTACATGAAGAGTCACCAAAACACATACGTTACCTGAAGGAAACGAGAGGTGCAGTTGGAGCGGGAGCTGAGCGGACGTTCAAACTGGAACGAAAATCTCGAAACAGCGGAGCAGACAAGCCCTTGGTGAAGATGTTTGCATACTGGGAAGCGGTTGGAACATGTAGAACACGTGCCTCCCCCAAAGCAACACGCGTACGAACAAAGTGGAGATCGATCTCGACATGCTTCGTGCGTTGGTGTTGTACCGGATTGGTCAATAGGTAAACTGCACTGATGTTGTCACAGAAGACAACAATTGCCGGTGAAGAGGTCGATGAAGCTCGATCAGCAGCTGTCGAAGCCAACATGACTCAGCCACAGCATTGGCCACAACACGGTACTCGGCCTCGGCACTAGAACGAGAAACCGTCATCTGTCGCTTGGAAGACCAAGAGACGAGGTTGTCGCCCAGGAAGACAACATAGCCGGAGGTGGAGCGACGTGTGTCGGGGCACCCTGCCCAGTCCGCGTCAGTGTACACTGTTAGTGTCGATGAAGAGGTACAATGAAGCTGAAGACCATGATCTATGGTGCCCTTGAGGTACCAGAGGATCCGTTTTAGCATGTTGGAGTGAGGCTCCCGTGGGTCGTGCATATGCAAACACGCCTGCTGCACAGCATAGGTAATGTCCGGCCTGGTAAAGGTGAGGTACTGAAGGGCACCTGCGATGCTCCGATAATCTGTGGCGTTGTCAACGGGTTTGCCAGAGGCAGGAAGCTTCGAGTTCGTGTCGACAGGAGTGTTGCAGGGATTACAGTGAGTCATGCCGGCACGAGCAAGAATATCCTCAATATACTGTAGTTGGGACAGAAACATGCCATCTCGTGAGCGAGTGACGGAGACACCAAGAAGTAGTGTAGAGAACCGAGATCCTTGAGGGAGAACTCCCGACGCAACGAGTCGATCGTCGATCGAAGTAGGACCGAAGAGGAGGTGGTGAGGACAATGTCATCGACATAGAGTAGTAGGTACACCAGGTCATTGCCACTCTTGTGAATGAAAAGTGACGGGTTAGCACGGGAGGCGGAGAAGCCGAGTGACGCGAGGTATGTGGCAAACCGACTAAACCAGGCTCGTGGTGCCTGCTTGAGGCCATACAACGACCTGTTCAGACGACAAACATGATCAGGGTGAGTGATGTCAACAAAGTCGGATGGTTGCTGGCAGTAGACTATCTCAGAGAGAGTGCCATTGAGAAAGGCATTGTCGACGTCGAGCTGGTGTATAGGCCAGTCACTAGACACAACAAGGGTGAGCACCATCACCGTGGCTGGTTTGCTGACCGGGCTGAAAGTCTCGTCAAAGTCGACCCTGGGTTGCTGAGAGAATCCCCGGAGGACCCAGCGAGCCTTGTACCGTTCCACGGAACCATCTGATTTAAACTTATGGCTGAATATCCACTTGCCAGAGACAACGTTAGCACCAGGGGGACACGGGACTAAATCCCAAGTGTGGTTGGTGCGCAAAGCGTCGTACTCACACTGCATGGCTGCTCGCTAGTGGTCATCGGAGAGAGCTGCCCGACAAGACTTGGGCAACGAGGAGAGATTGTCGACGGCTAGGGTGAGGCGATCAACTAGTTGACGAAATCTGTGCTTGCCATGAGTTGTCATAGAGTGTGCATTAACGACCGGTGGCACATGCACGGCTGACGGTGGAATGATAACAGCTGGCGATGAGGGCAGAACCGACGGTGATGAAGGCGGGACTGATGGTGGGGAGTGTGGCTCCGCTGGCTCAGAATTTGGCGAAGCAGTGGCGAGAGGACGCGCGACCGTGAGAGGCACCATGAGTGGTGTATGGAGATCATCCAGGAAGTCAAAGTCAGAGGTAGCAAGAGGAGGAGTACGACCGGCGAAAGGGAATTGAGTCTCATCGAATGTGACATGACAGGAGATGATGATTTTGTTGGAATGGAGATCAAGACAACGATAGCCAAAATGATTATCTGGGTATCCAAGAAAAACACAAGGTGTGGAACATGGAGAGTTTATGAGGAGCAGTGGCAGAAAGGTTGGGGTAGCAAAGGCACCCAAACACTCGTAGATGACTATAGTTTGGAGGATTTCCATGGAGAGCCAAGTAAGGAGTGGAAAAGGCTATGGTTTTAGAAGGGTGGCGATTGAGGAGGAAGGTGGCTGCATGAAGATCGCTTCCACCCAATATACAGGGGGCATGCTAGCCTAGAAGAGTAGGGAGCGAAGGATGTTATTAATGGTGCGAAGGATGCGTTCTGCTCGACCATTTTGCTGTGATGTGTGTGGACATGACATGCGGAGTGCAATGCCGTGAGAGAGGAAGAAGTTGTGAGCAATTGTATTATCGAACTCACCACCGTTGTCACATTGGACACAGCGAACGACGGTGCCAAACTGAGTACGGGCATAGGCGAAGAAGTTCTTTATGGTGGCGAACACATCATACTTCAAACGCAGCGGAAAAGTCCACGCATAGTGAGTGTGATCATCGAGGATAACTAAATAGTATTTATACCCAGAAATGCTATAAAGTGGTGATGTCCACAAATCACAATGAATAAGATCAAATTTAGTGGTGTCACGTGAATAATTATTCTCAAATGGAAGTCGTACATGACGTCCAAGTTGGCAGGCATGACAAAGAGCATCTAGAGGAGGTTCTTTATTACATGCGATGTGAGAAGATTTCACAAGATGATTAAGAGCTTCACGACCAATATGTCCTAGGCGACGATGCCACATGGTTGAGGAGGACGTCGTGGAGGCAGCGATGTAACATCCAATATTTTGGAATGTTTAAAAACCACTAAAATTTAAACTTTTGTTTTTATTAAAAGAAAACATTCAAATTATAATAGAAACCAAATAATAGAAGACTTTTGGCACCTTCAAAAACTTTAATAGTTTAAATATCCAAGTGATCTTTAATTTCAAAATTTGAGTTTAGTTTAAATTCTTTTATCCAAGGTATTTCAAAGACAACTTCATTTCATAAAATGTCTTATTCCAAGTATTTGATTTTAAATATTTAAATTTTTGGCTAATTCTTTAAACCCTAAAATCTTATTTGCAAAGTGCTTAAGTTATTAAAGTATGCCTATTTCTAAAATGGTTTTGGTTAAACTATAGGATTTAAAATTAGGAGTTTGTTAAACTCTAAAACAATATCTATAAAGTGTTTTAAATTATTTAAAGCTTCTTCTATTTTAAAAATTGTTTTGATTTGTTTATATTTATCTGAAACATGAGTTTAAAATAAGTTATTTTAAAAATATGTAATTGTGGTATTTTATTTGGAAATTTATAAAACCCATAATATAAATGGGTATTTGTATTTAAACAAAATGTTTTGTACCAAATTAATTTATTGGGTTTATCATTTTAAATGATATTACCCATACTAAGTTTCTGGATTTTTATTTAAGTCAAAATGATTTATTAAAACCTTATCTTCAAAATTGACATAAAGTGTCAAATTTGCATTTAAACATATTTTGAAATTTTCAAATTTTTAAATGTTTGTAAAAGTGTGTTTGAATGTTTTAAATAACAGATCTTGTTTTTACAAAAATTTAGAAACTGGTTTGACCTAATTTGGACTTCTAAAACAAAAGATACAAAAGAAATAAGAAAATCAGAAAAAGAAAAGAAAAAGAAAAATTGATGACGTCATCGATGACATCATCGTCATCAGCCTCCAACACGGACGGAAATCACTCCCGTGTCCATTATTTTTGCCGTTTCTTCTCGATTTATTTCCCGACGTTTTACTCAACCAAATCACGAGCCGTTTCTTCCTATAGCAAGCCCACGACCTCCTCTCTCCGGTGCCACCAAAAGCCCCCTCCGAAAACCCCTAGGTTTCCCTAATTTTGGCCGCCATTGCCGCACGTACACCTCCGTTTCCCTAAAACGTCCGATTTGATTGCCCTCATAATCCGCACGATTTACTCCACCATTTCCAATCTCCGTTTCTTCCTACATAACCCCACGCCCTCCTCTCTCTTTGGCCCCAAACCACACAACCAGAGAGCCCCCAGGCTGCTCGCACTCGACCTCGACCTCGACATCCCGCCACGGCCACCGACGAACTCGTTCGATTCGGTGGATTCAGTGCACCACAAGCCCGCCCCTCTCTTCCTTTCTTCCTAATTTAGTCGTGCGTATCTCCCTGACATGTTTTATAATTTTTGGGCGCGCCAGATCGTCGAGTTCTTCCTCACCCGAAGCAAGTCGCCACCGTCTTCAACTCCGGCGAGCAATCCCCGGTGAACCAGGATGCACGCTGCTTCAAACTCCGCCACCAACCTCGCCTCGACGTCCTGCACCCCGTGGTATGACCAGCACGTCCCCTCCCATCCTCATCTCGCCGGAACACGCGATGCCCGTGCGTGCGCCGCCGTGTTCTTGTTCTCCGGCTAGTTTTCCGGCGAGTAGCACCGAATTCATCTCTCGGCGAATCACAGCAGCCCACGTGGACGCCCAGTCAGCGCACCGTCAGCAGCACAGTCATCAGCTTCAACCAATCTGAAGACGCCATGTGTACAAGGACGCCAGAAGGATTTTTCGATTTATTTTCTATTTAGCAGTTTTGCAGAAAAACCCCTAGAACTTAGTGTTATCATTACTTTTTCTCTGTTTATCCAAATTCAAATATTTTTATATATTTGGAATCTTTAGAACCAGTAGAATCTTTTGGTTGTATTAGTTTTCGGTTTTGTCAAACTTTTAGGTATTCAAATTTCAAATGTGAAGTTTGAGTATTTTTGACATAACTTTAATTTAAAAATAGCTTTTTGAGTGAATCCAATTGCATTGGATTTGTTTAGTTGCCCCCTGTCCAGAAAGGCTGCTCCCATATTTTTGTTAAGTATTTTGTTCAACTTTAGCTTCGAATTAGTGTATATTACCTTTATGGAAATTATTTTTGTTTAGTTGTTTTCATTAAAATTGTTTTAATTGCATTTTGGCATCATGCATACTTTATAAAAACCAGAAAAGTTAGTATATTAGTTTTTTGTGTTTTAATTGCATTTCATGCATAACATATTTTATTGTATCGTATTTAAGTTTGTGTTAAAAGCCTTTTAAAAATGTTGCTTGTTAAACCCTTAAAATTTGTTTTGTGTTAAATTTATTGACCCAATTAATGTGTGATAAATTTTAATTAAAGACCAACCTTTAAACACAATGGAAAACCATAAATCCAATCACATCAATTCCTTTTGCATATTGAATTATGTGATATTTCCTTGACCACTTATTTGGTGAAGACTTTGTTTTGTATTTTGCTTTTGTATGCTTTGTGTTGTTGTTTTGTTTGTTTATTGTTGTGTGATTTCTATGTATAGATTGAACAGAGTACAACGTTGTCCCTTGTTGAAAAGAGTGTGAGCAAGCAACAACAACTCTCAAAGGCAAGTGGCACATTCATAAATTTCCTAAGTATTTTTGTCTATGCATGACTTAGTTTATTTTCCTTAAGCATGTGTAGGTGTTATTATTATTGCTATGCAAGACATGTTTAGAATTTCCCTATTCCTATGTGTCGAGGTACCTATATAATAACCTAGTTGAAATATTGATGCTATGCAAAAGTTATTTTATAAAAAGCTAAATTCTACTAAGTTAAAGAAACTCCTAGGTGGATTGGTTTGTTGACGGAGGCGAAGTTGAGTGGCTACTCAGGGCCATTTCTATGGTTTTACCTGAGTATGTGCACTTGTGGATTGCCACCTAGGGATCAAAGGGATTTGAAGTACTCCAAGTGAAGATTGCTTTCCGTGCAGCCATTTGTCATATGGGCTCTGTCTTGACGGAGTACGTTGGTGTGAACCTGGGTCAGGAGATCGACAGATGTAGGGTTGATAGGTGGGCGGTGGTCTCCTGGTATGATCATGGGAACACAACTTCTGAAAATCCTCGTCTCGATCTTCTCCTTTTCCTTATCACTAATGGAGTGTAGAGGATAGTTTGGGCTGATTGAGTCAAATGGTGAACGTGCACAACCTCTCGAGAGTGTCAAAACTAAGTACTTAGCCGTGTCCCCGGTTACGGACAATTTTGAGCAGCTGATCAAGGACATCAACGGAGGATCCCAACATTCCAACTTTTCAAGTAAAATTTGATGGGTGAACAAGGGTATATGAGACAGTGGTTTTCATACCATGGATGTCTCGATTAGAAGAAAGTGTTTTCCAAAGAGTTAGGAAAAAGTTGGCTTTATGCAAAATAGCTTTGAACTCCACCAACCAAATATGCATATAGGTTATTAGAGTTATTCCACTAAGTGTCCACAGAGTGTCACTTGCCAGTTCCATTTTATATGGTTCTGACCCACCTTGTTGCAATATTTTTCCTGTTGCAGGTTGTTCTGATGACGAGTGAGAATTCGTTTAAGGGTTTCGAGTCTTCAACCAACATGTTTCGCCTGTGGCACATGATGATGACGGAGACTCACTGCTACTTTTATTTCCGCTGCTTACTCTTTCAGAGCTAGCTTTATGCTATGCAAGTTGTAACGAATATTTTCCTAAGTACTGGATCTTCATGTAATAATTGATACAATGTTGTGATATTTCATCTTAAACTGTGTGTGCAAACGAGTCGATCCAGGGATTTACACTATACACAGGGACTTGCCAATTTTTAAGTGCAGGTCCGCTACAAGCGAACACGGTGGCGGGAGGGTAAAGATCGCCATGACTATTGCACCGAATAATCACGTTCTGAGTGTGAAGGTCCTTCACAGAAAGACCAAAAGGATCAAATTCCACGGAACAATTATTATCGGTGGTAAACTGACGAACCGATATAAGATTTTTAATTATGTTGGGAGAAACTAGAACGTTATTAAGATGAAAGGTTTGGGTGGGAGTAGAGATGGAGGTGTGACCAGTGGATGTGACAGGAAGAAAAGAACCATTGCCTACCACTACGGAGAATGTGCAGCGGAAGAGGGAAGATGGAATTGGAGATTACCAGCGGCAGATGTCATGTGAGCCGAGGCGCCGGTGTCCATGACCCATTCAGCTCTTGGTGGCGTGAGAGTCATGGTGTTGAAGGAGTGCATTAGTTGGTGTTGATCCCATGTAGTTGGCGCATATGTGTTGTAGCTCGGAGTCAAAAACGCGGTGCAGGGAGCTGTCCACGTCGGCGCGGCAGGGGACATTATTGGCTGATTGGTGATGAAGGCTTGGCGCTGTGGACCAGGGCCGAGAAGACCTTGTCCAGGTCAAAGTGACTGACCAGGCCACATTTGAATCGACCCTGCCCAAGGATTGCTGAAGGAGGGCCACTGTGGTGGTGCAGCCCTTGTGTTGTTGTTGCCGTAGGCACTTCCGGCGCCGTAACCACCGCTGCCGCCATTGCGGTTGTTATTACGGCGACGGTAGCCGTTACGGTGGCTGCCACCGCGTCCACCGGCGTTGCTGCTACCACCACCAGAGGCGTTGGTGGTGTTGGACTGCTGAAACACGACAGAGGAAGCCCAGGGCGTTCATTTTCCTTTGTGAGGAAATTGCCGCTGGCGTAGAACGCAGAGTGCGCCGATGATGGGCCAGAGCACATATCCTCGAGAAGAAGTGCAGAACGCAACTCGGTGAAGGAAGGCAGGGGCACTCGCATGCCCAAGTTCATTCGCATGTTGGCATACTGAGGATTGAGCCCACGGAGGGTCTTGAGGACCAAGTTACGGTCTGCAATGGTGACGCCGAGACCGGCGAGCTCGTCAACAAGACCCTTGATTTTCCTGCAGTAATCAGCCATCGATAAATCTCCTAGTTGAAGGCTGTAGAATTCTTCCTCGAGGAGAACCGCACGGGTGTCGGTGTTGTCACGGTGAAGGTCCTCGATCTCCTGCCAGACGGAGCGTGCGGTGCTCGTCGAGGAGGAGTGCAGCAACATGCTTTGGAGAGAAGGGGAGATGGCTCCGTACAGCCATGAGAGGACCAAGGCGTCGCGACGGCGCCACGCCGGGTCAACGACAGAGGTCTCGGTGGCGACCAACTCAGCGATGTGCTCGTCAAGAGCATACTTGGTGAGGGCGATCTCAAGCTGTCGACGCCAAGCGAGATAGTTGCCAGCCTCGAGATCCAGCATGAGAGGAACGATGGTCTTGACGCTAGATATGGTGAAGGCGAGCGACCAGAGGGTGGCGCGAGCCTTGGCCTCGGCCGCAGCAGCCAGTTCCTCACGGGAGGGAGCCATCGAGATAGAGAGAAGGATCGTAAAAGACTGATACCATGAAAGCGAATAGCAGTAGTCGCTCTGCTTGATGTGTATTGCATCGATCAGTTTAAATACAGGAGGAGTTACATGAAGAGTCACCAAAACACATACGTTACATGAAGGAAACGAGAGGTCCAGAAGCTGAATAGGACACGTCCAGCAAACTACTAACAGCCTGAGGGCATTGATCCACCAGGCCACAACTGCAGTTTCATATATATGAAGAAATTAAATAGTAAGTAATTAACAAAAGATCTTCATAAGCTTTTTATGAAACTAAGACCGAACGAGAACTACAAATTCAACTTTAAAAATATAAACAAAATAATTGTCTACTGTATAATATTTAAATCTAGTTAATCTATTGGAATCTATAACTCCTCTTTTCTACTCTGATCGATCAAACCAAATTAATTTAGTTTAATCCAAAACAGTGCTATATAAATATAATGCCATAAAAAATTAAAGAAAAACAGAGGATCTTGATCAAACAAAATAATTATCTACGGTATCCGAAAATAATACCTAAATCTAATTAATCTAATCTACTAGATCGTGGTTTTTACATACGAATCACAATAGCTACTACATCGCGTTTTTTACAATCATATATACCCCACTAGAATGCCCTAAAAAAAGAAAACTGAGGAGCTTGGTCGAACAGATTACTAGATCGGGGTTTTTTACATACCTAGAGTACTGGAATACCAGTACTTACTTATCCAAGGCGAGTTGAAGGACGGTGACCTCTTGTCCGAATTCTCCGTACGGATCAGCCGTCGTGTACTCGAGGTCTAGCCCCATGAACCTATCCTCCCTGCCTTCGAGTAAACTCTCAAACATGTCGAGGTTCCTTGCGACCTCCGCGGGGTCGTTGGTGTACACCACATCTATGCTCTGCTCATCGTGGATAGGGAACATGTGCGTGCGCGTGAAGGTGGCCATGGCGGTGATCGAGAGAAAGGGGACGATGAACAGTGAGAAGAGATAGAAGAGAGGGAGGGGACGATGAACAGTTAGAACAGTGCGGTGGAATGCACTGGAAACCACAATGGGGTGTGGAAGTTGAGAAATAGTGGGAAAGAAGGAACCGCTATATGCCTCGCCGCCGACCGTGCAATGCCACGCCGCCTCCTTGCCTCTTGCAGTTACGACACGAGTGGTAATTACCGACCGGCGGATGGGCCCATGAACGCGTCGCGGTACGCAACTGCTACGCATGCCTGCCGCTCTGGGAACACACGTACTGTGTCTGACATCAAAATTTAGTAATCCGGAGGCTCCGGGTACGCTCTGCATATTTTCAAATTTGGCAAAAACAGTTCGAGACAAATACTGCTACATATTTTCTGTATTCTTGGCAAACTCCAATGAGTCTATATATATACGTATCAAAATTATGTTGTTTTGAATTGTTCATATTTAATTTCCTGCATTAACAGTTGGAGAAATTTAATTTTCTAGATGGTCCGAGCACGCTCCGAGTTTTTACTAAAATGATATTCCTTTAATAAAAGTTGTTAAAAATGTTTATATTCATTTATATAATGAAACTCATCACAAATATTTGTACTGCACAATATATTCTCTTCAATTTGTGAAATTCCTTTAGTTGCACTCAAGTTGCATCGTGACGAGTACAACCTCGCATGAACAACCATACCCTTTTCATGTAATCACCCAAGTTTCTACTGCACGATATATTCTCTTCAATGTATGCACTTATTTTTTTCCAAGAGTTTTATTTACCACTAACAAACAGCTACAAATGTTTATCTATTTTTTCCAATATGTTTGATTTTTTTGAATTACTTCTATACAAAATTCTGTCCGGAGTGCGTGAATATACTCGGACATCCCGAGTACTAACTGTTTGGCAGCAAAGTCAAAATTTTGGGTCCAAATCTTGAGTACTGAGTGTTTTTCCCCATTCAGTGCCCCTGCAAATCCCTAGCCTCTCGCCACCTCCCTCCATTCCCTCGCCGCCGCTGCAAATCTGTAGCCTCGTGCCTCCCTCCATCTCCCCGCCGCTGCAAATCCGTAGGCTCGCCGCCGTCAAAAATCCGTAGCCTCGACGCCGCTGCAGTTCTATAGTTTTGCCGCCCTTGTCCACTCCATCGCCGCCCCTGCAAATCCCTAGATTCGCCACCTTCCTCAATTTATTTGCCGCAGCTGCAAATCCGTAGCCTCGCCGCCGCTGCAAATCTGACCTGCAATTCGTAGATTGACCGCCGCTGCAAATCCGTAGAGTCGCACCCGCTGCAAATCCCTAGATTCGGCACCGCTGCAACTCCGCTGCCTCGCCGCCGCTGCAAATCCCTATCATGGCGGCCCCTCCTCGTTGTGCTCTCCACCAGGGACTTCAAGTAAGATTTGGTCCTCCTCCTTCATCCAGAGATTAGGCACAATTTTTACTTTGTAGCTACTTAATTCTAGAGTTGTATTTAGTTCTTATTATATCTTTCTGGAATTTATCTTCCAAACTTATGATTGATGCATCTATAATTAGTTAATCAATGACTACCCTAGCATGGCCGCCCTCCGCCGTTGTCCTCTCCACTAGGTCCATAATGTAAGATTTGGTCACCTTCATCCAGAAATGACTAGTCATGCTACTAAATTCTATATATGCACATTTTCTAACTTATGCTTCTTTTTAACTTAATGAGAAGGATTTGCCATGGCATGTCTACAAGAATAATAACTACACACGCATGAACTATACTGATTCCTCATTCAGTATTGGTGTGCAAGAGTGTCACCGCAAGTGTGTGATACGACCAAAACGTATCTATAATTTTTGATGTTCCATGCCTGTTATATATTAAATACCACATGTTTTATTTACACTTTATATCATTTTTATGCATTTTCTGGGACTAACCTATTAACAAGATGCCACAGTGCCAGTTCCTGTTTTCTGCTGTCTTTTTGTTTCAGAAATTATCTCCTGGAAATATTCACCAAAAGGCACGCCAATTTACCTGATTTATTTCTGCACGGGAACGAAGCATCAGTCCGAAGGAGAAGCCTAGGAGGCAGCCCAGGAGAGGAGGTGGGCCCACGGCGCGGCCAGGGGTGGCCCCGCGCCGCCACCCCGCCCGGCCCACCTGGTGCCCCCTTGGCGCCCCTCTTTCACCTATAAATTACATCTATTCGGGAAACCCTAAATAACCGATCAGAAATCCACGAAAAGTTCTGTTGCCGCCGTCGTCGTCAACCCTAGTTCGGGAGGGTTCTGGAGTTCTTCCCGGCACCCCGCCGGAGGAGAAATCATCACCGGAGGGCTCTTCATCACTATGCCTAAGGCTGTAGATGTGTTGTTGCCACTAGGGAGAAAAGAACTTTGCTGTGTCTATATGTCATATGCATTGTTTACATTACACACTTTGCTTAATGCTTTTATATGTTGCTTGCAACTGAATACTCACGGGAGACACGAAAGCTATCCCGGGGGTGGATTATTAGTCATAGATGCAGCTAGTAAGCGGTCTATGTATATTGATGTAATGCCCAATAGATCTAACAATGAACATGTTCTTATCATATCTTGCATTGTCATGCATTTGCATTTTGTCAATTGCCCAGCTGTAATTTGTTTACCCAACATATTTATCTGTTTTACGGAGAGACACCACTAGTGAACTGTCGACCCCGGTCCTTTATTCCACACTGATAAAAACGCCGTTTCCACCACGCTCTGCATTTATTTCCTAGCTGTTCCTTTTTGCACTCATCATTACTTTCCACACCATACGTTTCATCATTTGTATTCAACAAGCCGGGGAGATTGACAAACTTCCTGTTTCATTGGGGGCTAAGTACTTTGATTGTGTTGTGTGCAGGTCCACGTCAGTGATCGTAACGGCGCCGCTGACACCGTGTTGAAGCTCTTCCAATTCCTACTGGTTCGATAACCTTGGTAGATTTCAAGGGAAAATTGCTGCTACACTACTTCATACCTTCCTCTTGGGGTCTCCCAATGAATGTGTGTTTCCACGTCATCAGTGTGTGGTAAGAAAACAAGTCTTCTGAATACAAATTAATTTGTGTTTTCTTTTTTTAATTTAACATATGATCTGTGTGTTTGTTTCTGTTTTTTGTTGAACACAGATTGTACCATGCACATCTCGGCTAGCGGTCAATGAGTTAGTGCACGAGCGTGTGTTGTTTCGTGCCCTTGGGAGCACGTAAAACATTCATGTAGCAAAAGGTCGGAGCAAGACCCACTTGCATGGCCAACAATGGGAACAGTTCATCAGCAAGAACAACATCATCGAGGGAGACATGCTAGTGTTTACCTTCACACCTCATCCCAGTATATACCATGTCATTATAGACAGGGGCAATGACGAAGAGGACACTGACAAGATTTCTGAAAGTAACGATGAAGATTCAGACAGTTCTGAAGATATCTTTAACGACGAAGACAGAATCAGAGTTGCCCAAAGAGTTTGTCTCACTAGGCATGAGAAGAACCGCCTCGTTAAACTTCTTCCCGTATGAGACTATGTTGGAGTTCTATTTGTGACTCACTTCACGTGCACTAATTTGAACAGACATGAATCATGCCTCCTTAATTTCCTAATTTCCATATGGTATGTACCCACAAGACCGCCTCTTTCATGCCTCCTTAATTTCCTATGTTGATATTCAGGAATCATGAACCGCCTCTACCGGCCGTATATAGCTATGTCTTTATCGAAAAATGACATAGTTATGTTATCTTTCATGCACAGAAACTACCTAAGATGATAGCAGAAGAGGCTGGCATATCGGCTGAGGGCAATGCTGGACTACGACTTGGAGCAGCAGGGGCAGCCGTCAGCATCACGTACAACAAGAGAACCGACGGCCGCATTGACCTCGACAAGCTGGGGTAGGAGAACTTCATGGAAGGCAAGAATTTTGTGATTGATCAACCTGTTCTGATCATTCTTAGAAAGACCAATGACCTCATCTTGGTTATCATGATTGAGTTCTAGCCCATATAGAACTAGTTATGTCTTGTTAAGGTAGGGGGTATGGTGAACACTTATCTCATTAGCGGGCTAGCTACTTTGTTAATTGGCACAAATTGCGGTTGGAGACATGTTATATGTGAATTGCTTCTGTGAATGGAATAGGGGACTGATTCCCTGGTGGTGATGATCTGTTAATTATTCTATTTTGCTTCACAAAGTTGGACCCCCCCCCCCGAAATTATACCCGGAGGGCTATGTCGGACCCCACGGGTACCATGCGACGGCCAGCCATTATATACGTCTCTGATTAGACAAGATCTTCGACGGGTGTTTCTATTGGCCGCCTCCATATTAGAGACGGTTGATTCTCCCGGCCGTCTGAGGGCCGAGCTCATTACAGCCGGTCCCATGGAATGGGCTCTAATGGAGCGTACATTAGAGACCCCCGCGTAGAGACGGACGTTTTAACCGGCTGAGGTGACTCTCTGGGGCCGGCTCTAATTTAAGTTTATGTACTAGTGATATCACTATGCCACAAGCAAATACATGGTTCAGACTCGGATAAACTCTTATATCTATACTTCTTATAAGACAAAACCCGGTAGGGGTCATTTAAGTTGTCTATCTCAATATACAAGGTATCCACATCATCCACCCTTCTAACCAATCAATTGTCCACCTCATCAATACTTCCAATCATCCAATTGTCCACCTCATTCCATTAATATTTATTAGCATGCATCATTTTAGCCACCCAACTATGCACATTATCGTTTAACTATCTATCCATGCAATATATTCACATCATCTATTATTTTAGTAATTCAATTATTCACATCATCCTTTTTTAGCTGTCCCATCATTGTGCGAGATAATTACACAATTAAATCATGGGAAACTCAAACACCATAGTTACTTTTGTTTTTAATCGATTCATCCAAGAGAGCAAATTTTGCGTCAATTGTTTTCAACAATTGTTTTCAATGTTGAAAACACATGTAACTATTAGCTGCCCTTTTATATGTAATCATTTAAGCAATTTTCAAAAACTTTATGCGGCAATATGCATAGGATATTTTCAATGAATCTATCGACATTATCAGTTTATTCAGCCAGTTAATTTCATCTTATCGACACTTTAACTAATTTGCATGAACATCAAATTTAATTTGTCAAATATACAACCATTTCACGTCAAAATTTAGTGTCACAAGTGTTTTCACCAATAGAATCTTGCATGTTCATGTAGATAATTTCATGTTTCATGCATCTCATAGGCTTTCATTCACACAAAGAGTTTCAAAATAGATGCCCACTGCAACGCGAGGGGTATCCCTCTAGTTAATTCGACAAGTGAATTCAATAAATTTCATGTTAAAATGGTTTTATGAGATTTTATCAATTTTTGAGGTTGTTTGTGATAGCATGTTGCTTGATACATTGCAACATAAGGCCATGTTTGATTTAGTCACAATGTCTCACTTAGTTCGTATGGGTTTTTTATAGATATTTCCTTTTGCGACGGTGAATGATGAAAAATAATTTTGTTACCACATTTGACACAATGCTACCTTATGATATCACAAAATGCAAAAGTAAAATCCAACACTTAAAAATCACAATATGTTGAAATGAAACCCAGTAAGCAACGAGACCGCCGAACATATCCAAAAAAAATGTTGTGTCAACTTCTGCATGGTGTAAGACGACATTCTCTATAAGGTTGGCATACACACTGCTACTAAACACCACTAACTCGACAAGCATGTGTTCGATCACGTCGGGAACGTCGTGCCATTCAGGCATGGAGGAACAATCCATCAACAGCGCTTCAACTGCAAAAATATGGTTCAGATGAAATAATGGTGTGAAATAGTCTTGAAACGTCACACCAATTAAATTATGGTTTCATATGTCACTATGGCACAAACAGATACATGGTACAAGCTCAGATAAAATCTAAAGTTCATCTGAGATGTAATCCAATTAGATTTCATGTTTAACGTATTTCAGAGCTTTATCAGTTTCTGAGTTTGTACGTGATAGAATTCCGCTTGACTCGTTGCATAAAAAGTCCATGTTTGATTGCTCACGGTGCCTTTCTTAGTTCTTCCGTGCATTTCTATAGATCTTCCCTTTTGGGTGGTGAATGGTTGAAAAATATTGTTAACACAACTTACACGATACTAACCTATCTTCTTTAACTTTACTATTAATTAAAAGTTACTATTAAATGGGAGTTGGTGATGGTTGGTCATCTCTAAAACACTCAACATACATCATTGGACGCATCCTGTCCATCTGATTGCGCTTAACTTGACCCCCTCAAGCCCGGAACAATCCAAGTCATCCGTCACTCATACCATGCATGTCAATCATAAACTGATCACCAAAATCATGGAATCATAAAAACTTCCCTTTTCCTCAGCAAAGGAAATCAACGACAGAACCAAAATTTCACCATCGCTGGCCTCACGTCCAGACTGCCGACTCAGCAAAGGAAAGCAACGACAGAACCAAAATTTCACCATCGCCGTCCTCGTTGAAAGGATCGGTATGACACCTAGAGGGGGGGGGTGAATAGGTGCTAGTTCAATTTTAGTACCTTTTCAAATTAGGTTTGACACAAAAGGTAAATTCTCTAGATATGCAACTACGGTGAATTTACCTATATGACAAGCTAGCAACTAAGCAAGGTACACTAAGTAAAGACGGTAAACAAGGATAGAGGTAACCGAAGTCAAAGCACGCGGAGACACGGATGTATTTCCGAGTTCGTCCTTTTTAGGGGAGTACGTCTCGTTGGAGAGGTGTGAACCAACACAATGGTTCAACAGCCACAAAGGCTTCACCTTCTTCTCCGATGAACCGCACCACAAAGGTTTGGTTCACCTTCAACTATCGGAAACCTTCAAGGCGGAGTCCGGAGCTTTTACAACAACGATCCGGGGCACAACCCACAACTGGATTGGGGGCTCCCGAACAGCTACAATCTGTCACAAAGACAATAAGTGAGATCAACAAGAAGCTAGGTTTTCCCAAAGGAAACCCTAGCAAAGGGGCCCTCAAGTGAATGAGGGGAAAATGAAAAACGGCTTGGTGAAGATGTAGATCCGGGCCTTCTCCTTCAATCCTCCAAGTATCAACAAGTTTGGGTGGAGGGATTGGGAGATCTAACAAATCTTGAGCTTGCAATAATGATGTTCTTCAAAGATGGTCAAGCTACTTGTCCAAAGGTAGGTGAAGAGGCATTTATAGTCCCCTTCAAAATATGGCCGTTGAAGGGGTAAGTGGCGTCGCGCAGGAAGGAGGGTTGGCCTGGGCCGGCCTGGGGGCTGGCGGGGCGGCAGAGGCAACCAGCCAGGGGGCCAGCCTGGGCCGGCCTGGGGGCCAGTGGGGTGGCCGACGCAACCGGCCTGGGGGCCGGCCGCCCTGCAGCGCGCCTTCTCCCTTCACCTTCTAAAAACCGACAACTTGCTTTTCTTCCTTTTTGCATAGAGAGAGGTACACTAGCATCCTTTTGATTTAGACAATCATAATTCTTGTGGACACTTAGCGGTATGTTAAATACTTCTTATCTACATCACGAACATGAAATTACGCCACTTGAGAGCCGTTATTCTCATCGAACTCCACACTACAAGATTCCACAACTCTCCGTAAGGATTTGTCGTAGACTCTATAAGTGTGGGATTTGGCACCGTAACCAACAAAAATACCCTCTAAAGCTTTAGATTCAAACTTAGATAAACAAACACTTTTGATCTTATAGAAACACTTACAACCAAACACTCGGTAGTAGGAGATGGTGGGCTTGTTGCCGGTAAGCATTTCATAGGGAGTCTCCTTTCTTCAAACACGAAAGAATAACCGGTTAGATGAGTGACACGCTGTGGAGATGGCCTCGGCCCATAAGTAAAGTGGAGACTTAAACTCCGCCAACATGGACCTTGCCATATCCATGAGAGTCCGGTTCTTCCTTTCGGCTACACCATTTTGTTGAGGGGTATATGCAGCGGAATATTGATGACGAATCCCCTCTTCACTAAGAAACTCATTTAGGGTGTAGTTCTTGAACTCGGAGCCATTGTCACTCTAATGGCCAAATGGGACATTGTGTTGCGTTGAACTTCATTGGAAAAGTCGATGACGGCTTGTTGGTCTCATCCTTCGACTTGAAGAAATAAACCCAAGTAAATCTTGAATAGTCATCAACAATCACCAAACAATACTTCTTCCCACCAAGACTAGGTTGAGGCACGGCACCAAAGAGATCAACATGAAGAAGTTCCAATATCCTCTTTGATGAAATGATGGTCTTGCTTGATGGGGAGAATCATGCATCTTTCCTTCAACACAAGCCCTACAAAGACGATCTCTAGAAAAAGAAACATTCTTTAGTCCAAGAATGTGGCCACCCTTGTGAAGACTTTGCAAAGTTCTCATGTTGACATGGGACAAGCGGCGATGCCACAACCACCCACGTCGGCCTTTCCGAATAGGCATATTGCTTGAGTGTTGGTTGACCCCGAAAAGTCCACCACAAACAACTCATTTTCAACATACCCAACGAACATGACCTTTAGAGTCTTGCTCCTCAAGAGTACCACCATATCAATAGTAAAATGGACATCAAATTCATCTTATTAAGTGCACGAACGGACATAAGATTGTAACCGAGGACTCGACAAGCATGACATTTACAAGGGTGATATCCTTTGCAACTACCACCTTGCCGAGACCTTTACCTCGCTTTTGATTTATCACCATAGAGACGGTTGAGTGATTTAATTTGGTCAACTCCGTCATAATCTCCTTGCTTCCGGTCATATGACTAGTGCATCCACTATCAACCACCCATTTAGACCCACCGGAAGCATAGTCCTACAAGAAATCATTGCTTGGTTTTAGGTACCCATTTCTCAATGGGTCCTCTTTTGTTAGCAACAAGGGTCTTAGGAACCCAAATAGAATAAGCAATGTAACCATCATAAGGACCAACATATTTTGCATAAACATCCCCATAATAATCAACATAAAGAATGTAGTTGGGATTGTTATGCCCCGCAAAGTCACTACGAGTGGTCTTGCCCCTAGTGGCATTACCACCCGCAATGGAAGTCTTGGCTTGTGCGGGCTTGGCATTGATCTCCTTGTTGTTGCTCTTCTTGTTCTTTGCCTTGGCTACATAACCAAGACCCTCCTTCCCTTTGTGTGGCTTTTGCTCAAAAGCATGAGCAACAACTTTTCTTTACCTTTGGGAATAGAGGTCTTGGCACTAGTGGCCTTGGCAAGATCCACCTTCAACCTAGCATTTTCCTCAATAACATTTGCATGATCACAAGAGGGAGTAGAGGTACTAGGTGAGTAGATTTAGAAAGTTGAGTTTGAAGTTGCTCATGAGACTTGACAAGGTTGGAGTGTCACTTTCCAAGGCCTTGTGAGCCTTGTCAAGCTTCTCCAATCCTCAAGAAGTCTAGCATTAGCAACCACAAATTCGACTTTCTTTTTTAATCACTTTATATTTAGCAAAGACATGATCTCTATCCTTAATGATTTTAGCAATTATTTCATCATTTTTATCATCAAGAGACTCAAGTCTTTCCTCAAGAGTGGTTCTATATTCACTCTCTTCTTCAAGAGAAGCATTCAAGGATTCTATGGAAGCATTCAAGGATGCTATGGTGAGAGAATCCTCTCTCTCAATTTTTCCCTTGTCTCAGGAGTTCTTCGGCCGCACAAGTTGTCTCAAGAGAGACTCAACATGATTCTTAGCTTCACCTTGCAAGTTAGCCACAAAAGTATCGAAGCATCGAAGCAACAAGTTCTTTCTTAATCACAAGACTAGATTTATCATCATTTCATGCATGGTCTTGGGAGTAGAAGATGATACCTCGGTGACATGAGCCATGAGGCAACGAGCGGTGTTGATGGAGAGTTCTCATTGGGGGATTCAAAGAGAGAAGGAGATGGAGTTGATACAATAGCCAATGCGGCCACCTCATGAGTGGGTTCTTCTTCTTCTTCGGAATCTTCAGAAGGATACTCTTCTTGAGCCACCAACACAATTCTCGGTGCTTCTTGAAGAATGGCTTCCTCTTGACAAAAGGCTTCTTTTGAATCAACTTTGAGTGATCCTTTGGGACAAGCTTTCCACCATGTTGTTCTCGGTTCTCATATGGGCAATCTTTGATGAAGTGATGCTTGTCATGACAATTGTAGCAAGTCTTCATCCTTCTTCCCACTTGGATTGTTCTTTAGATCAACTTGAGCCTTTGCCTTGGCCGGGTCACGCCAAAAAGCTCTTGTGGCAAGAGCCACGTGACCATGGTAGGCTTGTTCAAGATCATCGGGGGAATGTTGCTTGGGCATGCTTCAATTTCCACACTATCATCAAAGCTCACAACCTTGGCCTTCAAAGCAAGTGAGGGACCTTGTTTCATTCCCATGGCCCTAGCACGGTTGTCAAGAGCATTCTTGGTGGCAACCTTGGAGGCTTGCACTTCTTGCATAACTTCATTGGATGACATTGCAAGATAGTTGTATTTTCCT
Organism: Poa pratensis; assembly: GCA_947311845.1. NCBI lineage: Eukaryota > Viridiplantae > Streptophyta > Magnoliopsida > Poales > Poaceae > Poa > Poa pratensis. The sequence continues at coordinate 75,239,782 of CAMZMU010000128.1, read as the reverse complement.
TGAATAGCCTTCACTTCAATGGGATCAGAAGGCATGAGAGCATTCACATACTTCCTCTTGATCCAAGCATCATCCACATAGGTTACCCCAACATTATAAAATGCTTTGGCAAGAATCTTGAGTCTTCCATACATCTCCTCATGGGTTTCATTATCAAGCATATAGAAGCCTTCGACATCATTGCTCAAGGCATCAAATCTATTCCTCTTCATGCTTTCATTTCCAAGATAAGCTTCCTCAAGGCAATCCCAAGCTTCTTTGGCGGTGGAGACACGTTGAATGTGATGCATACCATTTTCTCCAACGGCAAGTTCAATCATGTGAAGAGCGGAGGCATTGAGTTGTTTCTCGGCCACCTCTCTTCTTGACAAGTTGTTTGGATCCACAACCTTGTATCCCTCTTGAATGATCCTCCAAAGCTCGATAGAGGAGCTGTTGACATGAGATCTCATTGAGTGTTGCCAACTAGTAAAAGTCAATGCATTAAGCTTAGGTGGAGGACCTAATGGGTTTATGCGGGTATGAGGGATAGGTGGGTCAGGAGAGTACACATGAGAGACTGCATGGTACTCGGGCTTCCCACCTTCATGCGTGGATGTGGAAGGAGGGGAATTTTTAAGTTTGGTTTCTTCATCCCCTCTCTTTTTCTCTTTTTCCTCCTCGGTTTCACCGTCATTGGAGTTAGCGGATTTAAGAGGGTCCTTATCCTCTAGTGGGATGATGGTCTCCGAAGGAACCTTGCCCTTGCGAGTTGCTTGAGCAAGTCACGCATCTCAGCAAATTGGGTATCCATGGACGATTTCAAAGATGTCTCCATCAATTTGAGATCGGCCATGGATGCCGGAGTGGCTTGGTCCTCCGCGGGATCACCCTCACTTTGTGTCATACTTCTCTTAGGCAGTTAAGCCCAACAAGAGAGCCGAGGCTCTGATACCAATTGAAAGGATCGGTATGACACCTAGAGGAGGGGTGAATAGGTGCTACTTCAATTTTAGTACTTTTTCAAATTAGGTTGACACAAAAGGTAAATTCTCTAGATATGCAACTACAGTGAATTTACCTATATGACAAGCTAGCAACTAAGCAAGGTACACTAAGTAAAGACGGTAAACAAGGATAGAGGTAACCGAAGTCAAAGCACGTGGAGACACGGATGTATTTCCGAGTTCCTCCTTTTTAGGGGAGTACATCTCGTTGGAGAGGTGTGAACCAACACAATGGTTCAACAACCACAAAGGCTTCACCTTCTTCTCCGATGAACCGCACCACAAAGGTTTGGTTCACCTTCAACTATCGGAAACCTTCAAGGCGGAGTCCGGAGCCTTTACAAGAACGATCCGGGGCACAACCCACGACTGGATTGGGGGCTCCCGAACAGCTACAATCTGTCACAAAGACAATAAGTGAGATCAACAAGAAGCTAGGTTTTCCCAAAGGAAACCCTAGCAAAGGAGCCCTCAAGTGAATGAGGGGCAAATAAAAAACGGCTTAGTGAAGATGTAGATCCGGGCCTTCTCCTTCAATCCTCCAAGTATCGACAAGTTTGGGTGGAGGGATTGGGAGATCTAACAAATCTTGAACTTGCAATAATGGTGTTCTTCAAAGATGGTCAAGCTACTTGTCCAAAGGTAGGTGAAGAGACATTTATAGTCCCTTCAAAATATGGCCGTTGAAGGGGTAAGTGGCGTCGCGCAGGAAGGAGGGTCGGCCTAGGGGCCGGCGGGGTGGCAGAGGCAACCGGCCAGGGGGCGGCCTGGGCCGGCCTGGGGGCCGGCAGGGTGACCGAAGCGACCGGCCTGGGGGCGGCGGGGTGGCCGACGCAACCGGCCTGGGGGCCGGCCCAGGCCGCCTTGCAGCGCGCCTTCTCCCTTCACCTTCTAAAAACCGACAACTTGTTTTTCTTCCTTTTTGCATAGAGAGAGGTACACTAGCATCCTTTTGATTTAGACAATCATAATTCCTGTGGACACTTAGCGGTATGTTAAATACTTCCAAGTGTTGTGATCAAACATCAAAACAAGATTAACGGACTATGTCCTTTCACTCGTGTCTAGACTGCCGACTCCTTCCACCGGCGCTCCACCGTCGAGGGCAGGGCAGCTTCTATCGACGTTGTTCTCCTGTCCAGCGGCAGCAGTCAAGCTTCTATCGACGTTGTTCTCCTGTCCAGCGGCAGCAGTCAAGCCTTTTTGGATCTCCACAAGGTACCTACCGCCGGATTGAATAGCCCTGAAAAATATACATGGTCAAGGGCTGGACCTTTTGATGTTCACTTATTCAAACATGCAGTCATGTATTTCTAGAACTATGTCCTCAACTATATGTATTTTTGGTGATTAAATTATATGTATTTTGATGTTCTCTTCAACCTATTATTCCTACCAGATGAAGCGTACCCATTTAAAGACCTAACAAACAAATGTACGGATAGTAAAAGTGAACACCAAAAAAATAGTGGTACCAGTTGGTATGCTCGGTTACCTCCTGAGAAGAAAGAAGAATACTTAACTGTGGCCAAAGCCGTCGTGTTAGCATTGCGATGGGAATGCCGAAAGGTTCTGCAACGAATGACACTGAACTGCTGGACCTAGAGACTAAGCACCAGGTCCTGTCTATGTATCTGTGGCTGTCACATCATTTTGAGGAAGATAACTTTCCTCATGCGCAGAAAGCCGAAGAAATGGCAACAAATATTGCTGATTTGCTTGGCAAGTCACTTGCCAAGGCATCCTGGAAGCCTGAATCAAGACAGCAAACAAGGCCGAGACAAGAAGAAAACGAGGAGAGTGACAGCAACGGCGAACATGTGTCAGATGATGATGCAAAGAGTGTTTCTAAAGTTGGTTATGAAAGGCCGAGGTCGCTTCCAAAAACATTTCCAAGGTAATAGCTCCAATCCTCATATTTACACACATACGTTGATCGTTTGGGGAGATAGATCATGATAATTTTTTTTCTTGTCGTTTGGTAGATCTCATATTTCCTTTTCTTGTATCAAGAAAACTGTATTTCTGACAAATACTCCCTCCGTTTTTAAATATAAGATGTTTTAGGTGTTCCACATATTGTCTAGATGCATACTAAAATGAGTGAACATACACACTAAAACGTGACTAGATACATTTATATACATGCGAATGTGCACAAATGCTAAAACATCTTATATTTGAAAGCGGAGGGAGTAGAAGTCAATAATTAAGAATGTCATGCCACCATTCAGTTAAGTTATACTATGGACTTTATTTGGCTTCATTTTAGGTCAGAAGAAACATGAGATAACGCTATGCTTTAATTCCATACAACCGCTGGCAAGTGGGTTTGTCTGTAGGTATTCCCGTTCTTTATTGTTCAAACAACTACAATCCCAACACTCAATTGTCATATTCAAGTACTATTCTATTTTGTTTAACATGTACAGTATTGCTTTTAGCAATGCTGTGTTGAACAAAATAGTTGTTTGCCAAATTTTTTTTTCCATAGTTAAAGATTGATCGAAAGTTTCGGACTCAACTGATGGAACATATGCATTTTTCCTGTTAGGAAAACTAAACTTCAAAATAATTTTCTGATTTATGCGATATTATCTATCTTTGTACTGTTTGCTCATTGCCATGATTGAGTTATTGCACCATAATATCCAACAATTGATCTACTGTGTCATGGGTTTCCATCTTAGATGAGTGCTTCTAAGGATTATATTCAGTTAAACTTCCTGATCTTTTGTGTTAAAAATAATTTATTAATTAATTCATAAATATGTTCTTTCTGACAAAATAACATTTTTGGGTTTGTTCTGAAAGTTCACATAGCAAAATAAATTTCACTTATTAGATAATTCTGGATGTACTTATGATGTATTGTGTCCTTTTGTAGGAAAAAACAGGATCGTCCCAGCCAGAATTCTTCTTCCTTGAACATTTTGGCATGAGTGTGGGGTTGGCTACCCAACCCCAAATATTGTGCTTACCTATGGCATGTCACAGCTTTTCTTCCAGTTTTGGCACATCCCAGCTATTTTGTGCTGCTAAGTTTGATCCTTAATTTAACACAAATCGGCACCGAAGCCAGCCATAGGTGTGCCACATCATTTGCATCAACTGACTGCTGTTTTATTGGCACCACAAGAGACGCTGCAGGGTAAAGCTGTTGTGCAATGCTAGATTGCACGCTGAATGAGGATCTTCAAATCATCAGAGTCAAGCTAGTTTTTTCTGTGACGCGCTAGACTAGAATGCGGGTAATAAGCAATTGTGGAGATTACATGTTTTCATTTATTGTTCTCTGAGATGTGTTAGATGATGTAGTGTGATCATCAATCTTGACCGTGCAAGATTTAGAGAGAATAGCAGAGTTGTATAATATATATCACTTTTGCAATGTTCTCACGTTGGCGTGACTGTACGATGGAGCTTTCTGGTGCTCTGCTCAGATTTCAGATGCTAAGACAAATGTGCAGCTTATGTCTATGGTGGTTATCGTAAATCGATGGAACCGTTTCTGTTGATTTGGGATACAATTACACAGCTCCAAATACACTGGGTTCACGTCCATCTTGTTTGTTAATGAGCCCTGTTAGGGGCATTCTGATTTGTCCAGGATAGAGAAGTAAAGAAGTGTTTGCTTGACCTATCTCTGTGAAAGCTGAATTCTGATTTGTCATGTGGTACTGATTTTGTTTTCCCAGAGGTACATTAAGGATGCACACTATTCACACACATCCTACCCAGCTTACCCGTCACCCATACTCATACCCGTCAATGGGTAAATTTTTTTCCATACCCGTGACCCGACAGCGTAAATGGCTACCCGCGGATAAAAGTACCCACGGTTAAAACTTATAAAATTGAGAAGAATAACAGAGAGTGGATTTTTGAAAAATCAAAATGGACATTTTTGAGTTTCCAAAAATCGTGAAAAAATCACAGATATATAGTGTCGAGATCTACAAACGTGCAAAATTTTATCTTAAAATTCGTTTTATTTTGGGCTGTACGAAAAAAGACAAATCAGGGAAATTTCAAAATTTTGAAACTGTGTATTGTTCATCACCCAGATCCACCCATTTGTCTTTTTTGTGCAGCCCAAAATATAACGAATTTGGAGTTGAAAATCTGCACGATTGTAGATCTCAACAATACCTACATTCGGGAATTTTTCTTGATTATTGGAAACTTAAAATGTCGATTTCGAATGTTTGAAAAAAGGGCACCATGTACCCCGGGCTCCATTTTCGGTTTGGATAACAGTCATAAAAAACTACACATAGTACATTCGGAAGTGAAAGTGCATATATCTTACATCTCGTTTTGGTGACTAATGACAACGCAATTAGAGTACTAACCGTGTGTTAAGTATTTTCAGGTTTATCACATTCTACAGACTCGCGGTCAGAAGTTCAAAAGGAAAAAGAAAGTGAGGCGAAAATGTGCTTGTTGCAGCCATTTGAGGGGTCCGGAAATACTGGCCTACTGACCGGAATTTCCGGTGTGTCAAGCACCGGAAGTTCCGGCCCGTAGACCGGAAATTTCCGGACTGCAAGTTTTCGGCTTAGTCCTTTAGGATTTTGCTTCCTGACCTCGTCGAAGCCTCAGCCGGAACTTATACCGGAGATTTCCGGCACCCCGGAAATATCTGGCCTGCACCCCAGAAATTTCCGGTATTCAGTCCGGAAATATCCGGTCCCCCGAATCTTGCAACGGACAGATTTTCGGGAGGGGTATAAATACCCCTCCACTTATCTCCAGCCAAGTAGCTCGCCCAGAATTTATTGACCTGCATTGTTGCAAGCATAAAACTCCAAGAACTCCCAATCCCTCCACCCAAACTCGTTGATCTTTGGAGCCGGATCAACATCTTCACCAAGCCGATTTACATTTCCCCCTCATTTACTTGAGGGACCATTTGCTAGGGTTTCCATTGGGAAAACCTAGCCCCTTGTTGTACTCACTTGTTGTTGTTGTTTCAGCTTTGTGATTTGGGAGCCCCCAATTTGGTTGTGGGTGTGTGCCCCAAGATTGTTGTAAAGGCTCCGGTTTCCGCCTCGAAGGGAACCGATAGTGGAAGGTGAACCAATCCTTTGTGGTGCGGTTCATCGGAGAATAGGGTGAGCCTGTTGTGGCGTTGAGCAAGCCTGTGGTGGCGAGCTCACACCCCTCCAACGAGACGTACTCCCCTAAAATGGAGAAACTAGGGAATACATCCTTGTCTCCGCGTGCTTTCACCTCGGTTACCTCTATCCTTGTTTACCGCATTTACTTTGTGTACCTTGCTTAGTTGCTAGCTTGTCATATAGGTAAATTCACCGTAGTTGCATATCTAGAGAATTTACCTTGTGTCAAGCCTAAATTGAAAAGGTACTAAAATTTGGAGTAGCACCTATTCACCCCCCCCTCTAGGTGCCATACGATCCTTTCAATTGGTATCAGAGCCAGGTTCTCTTGTTCGGGCTTAACCGTCTAAGGGAAGTATGGCATTTGAGGATGATGCTTCGAAGGACCAAGACACTCCGGCATCCAAGGGCGATCTCAAAATGATGGAAACATCATTGAGATCGTCCATGGATACCCAATTTAGTGAGATACGTGACTTGCTCACGTAACTCACATGTGCCAATGCTCCTTCCGAGACTATTCCTTTAGAGGACCCCCTTAATTCCAATGAGGGAACCTCTACGAGAGTTCCTGAGGAAGGAAAGGGGGAAAAGAACGGGGATGACGAAACCGAACTTAAGAAATCTTCTTCATCCAACACCAAACCGGAAGGTGGGAAGCCCGAGTACCATGAGGTCCCTCATTGGTACTCTCCCGACCCACCTATCCCCCAACCCCGCATAAACTCCTTAGGTCCTCCACCTAAGCTTAATGCATTGGCTTTTACTAGTTGGCAACACTCAATGAGATCTCATGTCAACAGTGCCTCTATCGAGCTTTGGAGGATCATTCAAGTGGGATACAAGGCCGTGGATCCAAACAACTTGACAAGAAGAGAGGTGGTTGATGCTCAACTCAATGCCACCGCTCTACACATGATTGAACTTGCCGTTGGAGAAAATGATCTTCATCACATTCAACATCTCACCACCGCCAAAGAAGTTTGGGATGGTCTCTCCGAGGTGTTTGTTGGGAATGAGAGCATCAAGAGGAATAAATTTGATGCTTTGAGCAATGATGCGGAAGGTTTCTACATGCTTGATGGTGAAAATCATGAAGAGATGTATGGAAGGCTCAAGACCCTTGCCAATGCCTTTTATAACGTCGGTGCAACCTATGTGGATGATGCTTGGATAAAGAGGAAGTATGTGAATGCTCTCATGCCCTTCGAGCCCGTTGACTTGAAGGCTCTACAAGGAAGGCACAACTACCTTCAAATGTCATCCAATGAAGTTATGCAAGAAATGCAAGCCTTCAAGGTTGCCTCCAAGAATGCTCAAGACAATCGTGCTAGGACCATGGGGATGAAACAAGGTTCTCTCTCTTGCTTTGAAGGCCAAAGTGGTGAACCAAGAAGAAGATGTGGAAGTTGATGGAGGCTCAAGCAACTTGCTATCCGAAGATCTCAAGCATGCTTACAACGAACATTTGGCTCTTGTGTCAAGAGCTTTTTGGCGTGACAAGGCAAAGGCTCAAGTTGATCAAATGAACAATCCAAGTGGGAAGAAGGAGCTTGCAACCAAGATAAGGACATGCTTCAATTGTCATGACAAGTATCACTTTGTCAAAGATTGTCCTTATGAGAATAGAGAAGAAAATGGTGCAAGGCTTGTTCCTAAGGATCAATCAAAGATGGTTCAAAAGATGCCTCTTGTCAAGAAGAGACCATTCATCAAGAAGCTATCAAGAATTGTGTTGTTGACTCAAGAAGAGTATCCATCTGATGATTCCAAAGAAGAAGAAGAAACCACTCGTGAGGTGGCCGCATTGGCTATCACCTCATCTTCATCACCTTCTCTCTTTGAATCCCCCAATGAGAACATCTCCAACAGCACCGCTCATTGCCTCATGGCCAAAGCTACCGAGGTATCATCTTCCACCCCTAAGACTATGCATGAATTGGATGATATCTCTAGTCTTAGAATCAAGGAAGAACTTGTTGCTTTCGATACCTTTGTGGCTAACGTGCAAGGTGAAGCCAGGAAGCATGTTGAGGCTCACATGAATCAACTTGGTGCGGCCAAAGACCTCCTTGAGGTGAAAGGTTAAATTGAGAGAGAGAACTCTATCACTATAGCATCGTTGAATGCTTCCCTTGAAGAAGAACAAGACTATAAGGTTTCTCTTGAGGAGAGATGATGACGTGGAAACACACTTTTGTTGGGAGATGATAATCCCCAAGAGCAAGGAATCACTGTAGCACTATTCGATAAGTATTTGAGTGTCGAACCCACGAGGAGCTGAAGGTAAACTATCTATTCTCTAAAGCCCTATAACCCTCTTATATGGCCTTTTATGCAAAGCAATAAATATGAAAGGATCTAACTAATGGAAGCAAGTGACGTGGAATGGGTTTATCTAGTAGCAAGTTTCTTAGAGCAAGTTTCTCTTAGCAGTTTTCTCAAGTTTCTCAAAGTAGCAAGTATCAAATATCTCAAGTGGAAAATATCTCAAGGGAGCAAATGTTCTGGCAATTGTTATTTCATTCGTGTGGTTGTCACAATTAGTGAAGCACATGTTTCAGTCTTAGTTGTTTCTTTTAGGTGGGAGCCATAAATAGGTGTAGCCAAGTAAATGAGCAATTACACAACTCTTATGATGGATCTCATGGCCAAGTAAATGTGCAGCACAAGAATTATTAAGACATAATTGTCCCACCATAGCCTTAAGTTATAGGGTCCCCCAAATATATCCCCCATAATGTAACTTCAAGTCTCAGACCACGGTTTCTGTCTTAGTACTCCGACCCGTCCTACTCAATCCATTACACTATGGTGATCACCTTACATGCATTCCCCAACATATGCGTGCACTCATACATTGTACATCAAGACAATCATAAAAGATAACAAAACTTGTATGCAACCAATCAACGAACTATTTCACTATTGCCATGAACAAATCACTTCTCAAACATAGATGGGGAGACACAATATATCAAGGGAATAGTATATTGCATCACACATCATGTTTGCCAAGAGTTTACAGTGGAGAGATGGAGATGATCTTGCTGTAGATGTTGATGATGAACACGCCGGAGGGGGTGGAGCCCTCCGGAGGCAATTCCGGCGGCGTTTCCCCCCTCCGATCTTCTCCGGCGGCAGCCTTCTGTGTCTCTGTTTCGTGGTTCTGTGTTTCTCCGCCGCCTCCTTCCAGAGAACGTCGGGGGACCTTTTTTATAGGCATTTTTAGGTCAAGACGGAGTCGGTGGACGAAAGATCGATGGCAACGGAGCCACGAGGGCCAAAAGAGTGGGCCCCACGCGGCCACAGTACCTGGCCGCGTGGGCCACCCCCGTTTGGGCCTCGGGCCTCCGCTTGCTAGCTTCCTTCGCCCACAGGTCTTCTTCCTTCCAAATATTGACGCCCGTAAAGTTCCAGGTGATTTCGTTGACGTTTGGGTCCCTAAAACATTAAAATAAGAAAACGGGGTTTTCTGCCTGTGCAGGGTTAATTCCATAAAAATAGGAAATAAATGAATATTCCCAAAAATCATTATAAAACATTGATATAACCCTTATATGATGCAAATATGATTGGAATATAAGCAATTAAAGTGCAAAGTTCATGTATGCATTTTACATGCATCAGGAGACCCCAAGAGGAAGGTATGAAGTAGTGGAACAGCAATTTTCCCTTGAAATCTACCAAGGTTATCGAACCAGTAGGAATTGGAAGAGCTTCGACACGGTGACAACGGCGCCGTTACGATCACTGACGTGGACCTGCACACAACACAATCAAAGTACTTTGCCCCAACGAAACAGGAAGGTTGTCAATCTCCCCGGCTTGCTGAATACAAAGGATTAAACGTATGGTGTGGAAAATAATAATGAGTGCAAAAAGGAACATCGAGGAAATAAATGCAGAGCGTGGTGGAAATGGTGTTTTTATAAGTGTGGAATAAAGGACCGGGCCCACAGTTCACTAGTGGTGTCTCTCCATAAAACAGATAAATATGTTGGGTTAACAAATTACAGCTGGGCAATTGACAAAGTGCAAATGCATGACAATGCAAGATATGATAAGAACATGTTCATTGTTAGATCTATTGGGCATTACATCAATATACATAGACCACTTACTAGCTGCATCTATGACTAATAATCCACCCCCGGGATAGCTTCCGTGTCTCCCGTGAGTATTAAGTTGCAAGCAACAGATAAAAGCATTAAACAAAGTGTGTAATGTAAACAATGCATATGACATATAGACACAACAAAGTTGTTTTCTCCCTAGTGGCAACAGCACATCTACAGCTGATAACCCACAAGTATAGGGGATCGCGTGTAGCCTTTTCGATAAGTAAGAGTATCGAACCCAACGAGGAGCTAAAGGTAGGATAAGTATTCTCTCAAGTTCTATCAACCACTGATACAACTCTACGCACACTAAACGTTTACTTTATCTAGGAAATAATATTAGAGTAATAATACAGGTATGAGAGATAGCTTTGCGAGATAATAAATACTCCCTCCGTCCTAAAATAACTGTCTTAGATTTGTCAAAAAGTGGATGTATCTAGACATGAAACAAGTATAGATACATTCATTTTTGGACAACTTTGAGACACTTATTTTGGGACGGAGGGAGTACAAGAAAGTAAATGTTAGTGCTGCAGCAATAAAGTACACTAAGTAACCATAAACTAACAGTACCATGAGTGTGGAAAAGTGGTGGTAAGTGTGATGACTTTGTACTAGATTAATTAGCGAAGATACTTAGTTCATTGTCTTCGATGCAGTTTTCTATGTGGGAGAGGCTAAATATACATGCACTCCACTACTTGGGATTACAAGTACTATATGATTGGATTGTTAGAAGGCATCTGCAAATATTAACAATGCATTAAGGTTTCCCCAACCATAGCCTTAAGTTCATGGTCCTCTTACTCCCACATGTGCAACTCACCGGTTCGAGTCCTCAGGTTTCTGTCACTCCGGCAGGACTACCCCCATCCTTTGCACATACTACTAACCCTAAGATGTTGATCCATGCGCGCACAAATATAATGGACACCAAAGGACAGTAGCATATCAACATACAACTCTAATGAACCTCATACATTCAACAAAGCAATCTAAGAACAAATAAACTACGGAAACATGACATAAATCATAGGATAAATATTATAGCATCAAACACCATGTTTACATAGAGCAGTACAGAGGTTTGTGGGAGGATGAACCACTGTATACAAGGAGGAATTGGCGGTAGAGATGGCGGTGAAGACGGTGAAGGGGACAGCGAGGAGCGCAGGGCGGCGCGGGGAACTCCTCCCGCGCCGCCGACATCAATGGGGTGTGCCGCCCCTTAGCCCCCTTCCTCCATGGCTTCTTGGGAGCCCTCCTCCATGGAGATGGGATCCATGGGGGAGGCAAAAACGTGGCTTTGGCGGCTGGAAATTCGTGGGTATGGGGTGTTAGCCACGACCTAGGTTTCCTCCCTTTATATAGCTTCTCGGATTTCCGTCATCCCATCCAGGGTTACAGTCAGACGGCGATATCTGGAGCGTCCGGACTCCAATTGGGCCGAATTTTAAGTCCAGATCGTTCGGCAGAAAATTCCCTGCAACTTTCACGACTAGACTTTTTCCATTTGACGTCATCTTCTGTCCGTAACGTGACCATCTCCAAAAAAAAATGTTTCCAGACAGATTTCAGGAAAGTCCCAATTTGACTCCAACAAGGTTTCCTCTTGTATTTTTGATAATTCCTACACATCAAAGAGTAAAACAAGAACATTGTGCACTTTTGCAACTATTAATATGATAGTCTAAATAAATCATAAACTTAATATAAAAACAAGTGTCAAAGGCATAATATTAACATGAAACAATCAAAAATTATAGATACGTTTTGGACGTATCAACAACCTTAGTCATTTCTGTCATCTCGAGCCCAGGCTTCTAGAGGCATGAACCCACTATCTAGCATAAATACCCCCTCTTGCAGTCATTAGCATCTACTTGGCCAAAGCATCTACTAACAACGGAGAGCATGCAGGAACATAGATAAAACATGGATATAAATATATGAACAAACTTGATCATAACTTCACAATTCATCGGATCCCAGCAAACACAACATATAACATTACATAAAGATGATCTTGATCATGTTAGGCAGCTCACAAGATCTAAACATGATAGCACAAGGTGGAGACTACCAACTAGCTACTGCTATGGACCCGTAGTCCCGTGAAGAACTACTCACGCATCATTCCGGAGGCAGGCATGGTGATGAAGAGCCCTCCGGTGATGATTTCTCCTCCGGCGGGGTGCCGGGAAGAACTCCAGAACCATCCCAAACTAGGGTTGACGACGACGGCGGCGACGGAACTTTTCGTGGATTTCTGATCGGGTATTTATGGTTTCCCGAATAGATGTAATTTATAGGCGAAAGAGGGGCGCCAGGGGGGCACCAGGTGGGCCAGGCGGGGTGGCGGCGCAGGGCCACCCTGGCCGCACCATGGGCCCGCCTCCTCTCCTGGGCTGCCTCCTGGACTTCTCCTTCGGACTGGTGCTTCGTTCCCGTGCAGAAATAAATCAGGTAAATTGGCGTGCCATTTGGAGAATATTTCCAGAAGAGAATTTCTGAAACAAAAAGACAGCAGAAAACAAGAACTGGCACTGTGGCATCTTGTTAATAGGTTAGTCTCAGAAAATGCATAAAAATGATATAAAGTGTAAATAAAACATGTGGTATTTAATATATAACAGGCATGAAACATCAAAAATTATAGATACATTTTGGACGCATGATAATACTAATGATGAAATAATTGCTAAAATCATTAAGGAGAGAGACCATGCCATTGTTAAATATAAAGTGATTAAAAAGGAGAAAGTCGAATTTGTGGTTGCTAATGCTAGACTCATTGGGGACATTGAGAAGCTTGACAAGGCTCACAAGGCCTTGAAAAGTGAATACTCTACCCTAGTTATGTCTCATGAGCAACTACAAACTCAACTTTCTAAATCTAACTCACCTAGTATCTCTACTCCCTCTTGTGATCATGCAAATGTTATTGAGAAAAATGCTAGGATGAAGGTTGAGCTTGCCAAGGCCACTAGTGCCAAGACCTCAATTCCCAAAGGTAAAGAAAAGCTTGTTGCTCATGTGTTTGAGCAAAAGCAACACAAGGGGAAGGAGGGTCTTGGTTATGTAGCCAAGGCAAAAAAGAAGAAGAGCAACAACAAGGAGAACAAGGCCAAGCCCGCTCAAGCCAAGACTACCATTGCGAGTGGTAATGCCACTAGGGGCAAGACCACTCGTAGTGACTTTGCGGGAAATGCTAACCCTCACTACATTCTATATGTTGATTATTATGGTGATGTTTATGCAAAATATGTTGGCCCTTATGATGGATATGTTGCACGTGCTATTTGGGTTCCTAAGACCCTTGTTGCTATCCAAAGAGGACCCATTGCAAGATGGGTACCTAAAATCAAGCAATGATTTCTTGTAGGACTATGCTTCCGGTGGGTCAAAATGGGTGGTTGATAGTGGATGCACAAGTCATATGACCGGAAGCAAGGAGATCATGACGGAGTTGAGACCAAATACAAATCATTCAACGTCACATATGGTGATAAATCAAAAGCTGAGGTAAAGGGCCTTGGCAAGGTGGTAGTAGCAAGGGATATCACCCTTGTGAATGTCATGCTTGTCGAGTCCCTCGGTTACAATTTAATGTCAGTTTGTGCACTTAACAAGATGGATTTTGACGTCCATTTTACTATTGATATGGTGGTACTCTTGAGGAGCAAGACTCTAAAGGTCGCTTTCGTTGGGTACGTTGAAAATGAGTTGTTTGTTGTGGATTTTCGGGGTCAACCAACACTCAAGCAATGTGCCTTTTCAGAAAGGCCGACGTGGGGTGGTTGTCGTATCGCCGCTTGTCCCATGTCAATATGAGAACTTTGCAAAGTCTTCACAAGGGTGGCCACATTCTTGGACTAAAAGAGAATGTTTCTTTTTCTAGAGATCGTCTTTGTAGGGCTTGTGTTGAAGGAAAGATGCATGATTCTCCCCACTCAAGCAAAACCATCATCTCATCAAAGAGGATATTGGAACTTCTTCATGTTGATCTCTTTGGTGTCGTTCCTCAACCGAGTCTTGGTGGGAAGAAGTATTGTTTGGTGATTGTTGATGACTATTCAAGATTTACTTGGGTTTATTTCTTCAAGTCGAAGAGTGAGACTCAACAAGCCATCAAAGATTTCTCCAATGAAGTTCAACGTCAACACAATGTTCCTATATTGGCCATTAGAGTGACAATGGCTCCGAGTTCAAGAACTACACCTTAAATGAGTTTCTTAGTGAAGAGGAATTCGTCATCAATATTCCGCTGCATATACCCTCAACAAAATGGTGTAGCCGAGAGGAAGAACCAGACTCTCATGGATATGGCAAGGTCCATGTTGGCGGAGTTTAAATCTCCGCTCTTCTTGTGGGCCGAGGCCATCTCCCGGCATGTCATTCTTCAAACCGGCTCTTTTGCAAAGGAAGAAAGGAAACTCCTTATGAGATGCTTACCGGCAACAAGCCCAATGTTTCCTACTACCGAGTGTTTGGTTGTAAGTGTTTCTATAAGATCAAAGGTGTTCGTTTATCTAAGTTTGAGTCTAAAGCTTTGGAGGGTATTTTTGTTGGTTACGGTGCCGAATCTCACACTTATAGAGTCTACGACAAAGCCTCCGAGATTGTTGTGGAATCTTGTAGTGTGGAGTTCGATGAAAATGATGGCTCCCAAGTGGCGCAATTTCATGTTTGTGATGTAGATAATGAGGAACCTCAAGATGCAATAAGAGGATAGGCGTTGGATTCTTTCGTCCAATCGAGATTCACCATGAGGCACCTCAAGGAGAACCAAGTTCTATCCAAGTGGAACCTCCTTCATCACAAGATCTTCATACTCCCACCAATGGAGCCAATGATGCACAACCCAAGAACAAGTTCAAGACCCTCCTCATGACCAAGTTGCTATGCAAGAACCAAGTCTCCTATTGTTGATGCTAGCCAAGGTCAAGACCAAGATCAACCCTCTCCTTCTATTGTTGAAGATGTGCAAAATGATGATCAAGGTCAACTTTCTGGTTAAGACGGGGACTCAAATGATCAAGATGATCAAGTGATACTTCCTCGCTCGAATGAGGATATCGAAGCCCGTCGTAAAGTAAGAGTTGCAAGATACCTTGAATTAAAGAGTCATAAGCTTGAAGCGATTATTGGTGACTTGAATAACAAGGTCACCACAAGGGGTCAATTGGCAAGCTTTAGTGAACATCAAGCACATATCTCCATGGTGGAACCAAAGAAAGTGTTTGAAGCTCTTGAAGATCCGGATTGGTTGGAAGCCATGCATGAAGAGCTCAACAACTTCAAGCGCAACAAAGTGTGGAAATTAGTTGAGAAGCCAAAGGAGTGCCGCAATGTTATAGGCACAAAGTGGATTTAAGAACAAGCAAGATGAACATGGAATGGTTGTAAGGAACAAGGCAAGATTGGTTGCACAAGGGTTCTCTCAAGTTGAAGGCATTGATTTTGGAGAGACTTATGCACCCGTGGCTTGTCTTGAGTCCATCCGTATCCTTCTTGCATATGCATCACATCATAATTTCAAGTTGCAACAAATGGATGTGAAAAGTGCCTTTCTTAATGGTCCTTTAAAGGAGTTGGTATATGTTAAGCAACCACCGGGTTTGAGGACCTAAACTTCCCTAACCATGTCTACAAGATTGATAAGGCGCTCTATGGACTTAAGCAAGCACCACGTGTGTGGTATGAGCACCTTAGAGAGTTGTTGTTAGACCGTAGGTTTGTAGTGGGACAAATCGATCCCACCCTCTTTACCAAGAGGGTTAAAGGGGGCTTTTCATCTGCCAACTTTATGTTGATGATATATCTTTGGCTCGTCTAACAAAGCTTTTAATGATGAATTTTCAAAGCTTATGACCGATAGGTTTGAGATGTCTATGATGGGGGAGTTGAGGTTCTTTCTTGGTTTTGAGATCAAGCAATTGAATGAAGGGACTTTCATCTCTCAAACCAAATATACCCAAGACATGCTCAAGAGATTTGACATGCAAGATGCTAAGGAGAAGCGCTTTCCAATGGACACCAAATGTCATCTACAACTTAACCCAAAGGGTATAGATGTCGATCAAAAGGTATACCGCTCCATGATTGATTCTTTGCTCTATCTTTGTGCATCTAGACCCGATATTGTGTTGAGTGTAGGGGTATGTGCAAGGTATCAAGCCGCTCCTAAAGAAAGCCACATGGTGGCGGTCAAAAGAATCCTTCGATATTTGGTTCATACCCCAAGGTTTGGTTTGTGGTATCCAAAGGGCTCAACTTTCTCTCTTGTTGGATACACGGACTCGGATTGGGCTGGTGATCATGATGATAGGAAATCAACTTCCGGTACATGCCAATTCCTTGGTAGGTCCTTAGTGAGTTGGTCTTCTAAGAAGCAAAATTGTATATCTCTCTCCACCGCCGAAGCCGAGTATGTGGCAGCCGCTAGTGCTTGCACTCAATTGTTATGGATGAGGCAAACTTTAAAGGAATACGGTGTCAATTGTGACAAAGTGCCTCTTTTGTGTGACAATGAAAGTGCTATCAAGATTGCCTACAACCCGGTGCAACATTCAAGAACAGAGTATATTGAGATTCGTAATCATTTTATTCGAGATCATGTTGCCCGTGGAGATATTGAGCTAGGCTATATTTCCACAAAATACCAACTTGCCGATATTTTCACGAAGCCACGTGATGAAGCAAGATTCACTTATTTGAGGAATGAGCTAAATATCGTGGATTCAAGGAGGTTGACTTGATTATCTTGCATACACACCTATATCTTGACTATCTATTTGGTTTAGGTGTAGGCATGGACATAGGGGGAGTGCGGTCCTAATACATTGGACTATCCCTCCCACCATTATGCCGACATCAAGAACTCATTTGCTTCTCTATATTCGTTCTATGAATTATGAGCTTAAAATGACGAGTAGTGGTAGTGAACCCAAGATATATCTTCGCGGTGTCACGCCACACACACTCACACATGGTGGCTTCGGCCACCACCCTCCTCTTTATGAGGAGTTGCTCTTATTTGGATTTTATTTGGGTTCTTAGACCTAGTTTGAATTTTGGGGAAAGTACTCTATTGGCTTTTTGAGTTTGGCCCTTGCAATTTGAGTATACTTTCCTTTCCCAGATACATTTTATCTCATCTAAGCTTTTCTCATCTAAAAAACCATGCTATTCCATCACTCATGTCCTTGTTGTTCATTTCCGGAGACTTTTGGTGGTGGTAGGCCGGAATTTCCGGTGCCCAAATTTCCAGCCAAAATTTCGGCTAAGTCCCGAATCACTTTCTTCTCTGGAGGTGGTCCGAAACTTTGGCCAGAACTTGTGCCAGAAATTTTTGGGGTACCGGATATTTCCGGTCCAAGGACCGGATATTCCGGTCTAAGTGAATCCGGGCGCATATCTCGCGGCCGCGGGGTCAACTCGGTCATCCTCGACCAGTTGCTCCACCCCTGCGCCGCCCGTTTCTCTCTCCTGCCCGGGAGCACTCCACCGCTGCCGGTCTCCCCGGGGCCTTCCGGCCTCGGATTCTTCCGGTTCTGAGCCGGATCTGCATCCCCACGCCTAGGGGATCAAGCTCCTCCAACTAGTTTTCGCCATGGACTCCGGTAGTGACTCACGCACGGTTCATCAGAAAAAAGCCGTCGCCCGTGGATCTCGTCCTCAGGATGATGACAGTCAGGAGTCAGGAGGCTGTCGTGCAGCAGCTGCTAAGTCATCCAAGCGCAAGAAGAACAAGTCAGCTGACTGGTCCATTTCTGATTTGAGCAAGTCTGCGTTTCGTGTCCGGCGCTCCGCTTTCACATATGCTGTAATGCAAGAAGAAGACATTGATAACTGTTTTTGGACTTCTCCAATGGAGAAACTGCACCAGGAGCTTTACTTACAGTTGTCTGAGAAGAAAGAGGTTTGCCCTCACAAAGCAATTGACTTCGCGCAGCTTGGGGCCAAGTCTGATTATTTTGGTGGGGTTGTCAATGTGGTTGATGCTATGGGATTGAGGCACTTGATGCAGTCCACTTGCAACTACAATGTTCCTCTGATTCATCAGTTTTACTCCACAGTTGTGTTTGATTCCTCACCTGATCGTGGTATGACTTGGATGTCTGGACCTCACAAACTTTCTGCCACTTTCCATGACTTTGCTGCACTTCTTGGTTATCCGTTTGAGGGCAATCTCACTCCTCAAGGTGAGCGTATGCATGTGGATGGCATTGCTTACAACAAGAACAGCTTGGCTGATCTGTATATTGCTGGAGGATCCATTGGTACTACTCAGGTTTGCTACCAATCTATGATATTCTGCTCCGCATGTTTCGCCACACTATCTCTCCAAGTGGTGGCAACAATGATGATATCCGTGGTGGTCTTGTCAACCTTATGGTGTTTGCACATGAGACTTATCTGACACTTGATGACCCCGCTCCCAACTCTCGCCCCATTGATGTGATGGACTTCATTTTCCATGAGATGCATCAAGCTGTGATGGAGAGGAAAGTTCCTCCATATGCCCCATATGTGATGAAGCTCATTAAACACTTGTATCCTCTTAGTCCAGAAGAGGGAGATGATGTGGACACTGCACTGGATTGTGAACCTCACAACTATGTCAAGATGAACAAGAAGACTATCCATGTGGTACAAAAACAATCTACAATGCAAGATATCGATGAAGACATTGTTGGTGGCTCTCGCTCTTGTGTTCCTAGAGACCCCAAGATCAAGAAGGCCGAACCCGAGAGTAGACCTTGGTTTGTGCGTGCTATTGAGAAGATTTTCTGCATGGGCACTGAACTTCACAAGGAGAATTATGCTACCTATGAGGAGAGGCATGCTATTCTGACAAATCAGTCCAGGATCATGGAGGCATTGAAGATTCCCGATCCTCCCAAGCCTCCCAAGAAGAAGATTCCATATGAGAGTTGGAACAATGCAGAGATTGACTGGACTATTGAAGTGCCTGCTGATGTTGATCTTGATGAGGATGGCAATCCTATTGACCTAGACGCGTGATGCTTGGGACACTAGCATCGGTCTTTTTCCTTTTTCGTATCTTGATGCCAAAGGGGGAGAAGTATCTCTATTAGGCTTTCGGGGATTTGCATGGGTGGGAGCACAAGCTCGTTCTTCATCATTTGATTTTTATGCTTGTTGCTCCTATGTTATCTTATTTGTTTAGGTGAACTCTATTTGTGCATGTGGTAAGACATGTGAACCTTATGTGAGACTATGTGCTGTAATAACTCTCTTATTATGTTTGTCTTACCTATTGTAGCAAGTTCCTTATTCTTCTATTACCTATCTTTGTGTGAGAACTTGCTTGGTTTGTAAAATCTAGGGGGAGCTTCTCCCAAAGTGTGTGCATTTTGTATTCAAATGCAACTTTCTTAATAATGCATACACCTAGGGGGAGCCCGTCTATATTTTGCAAATCCCTCTAATTGTGTTGTCATCATTCACCAAAAAGGGAGAGATTGAAAGTGCATATATCTTACATCTCGTTTTGGTGACTAATGACAACGCAATTAGAGTACTAACCGTGTGTTAAGTATTTTCAGGTTTATCACATTCTACAGACTCCCGGTTAGAAGTTCAAAAGGAAAAAAGAAAGTGAGGCAAAAATGTGCTTGTTGCAGCCATTTGAGGGGTCCGGAAATACTGGCCTACTGACCGGAATTTCCGGTGTGTCAAGCATCGGAAGTTTCGGCCCGTAGACCGGAAATTTCCGGACTGCAAGTTTTCGGCTAAGTCCTTTAGGATTTTGCTTCCTGACCTCGTCGAAGCCTCGGCCGGAACTTATACCGGAGATTTCCGGCACCCCGGAAATATCCAGTGATCTCCCGGAAATATCCGGCCTGCACCCCGGAAATTTCCGGTATTCAGTCCGGAAATATCCGGTCCCCGAATCTTGCAACGGACAGATTTGTCAGAATTGACCTCCATTGTTGCAAGCACAAAACTCCAAGAACTCCCAATCCCTCCACCCAAACTCGTGATCTTTGGAGGATTGAAGGAGAAGGCCCGGATCTACATCTTCACCAAGCCGATTTACATTTCCCCCTCATTTACTTGAGTGACCATTTGCTAGGGTTTCCATTGGGAAAACCTAGCCCATTGTTGTACTCATTTGTTGTTATTGTTTCAGCTTTGTGATTTGGGAGCCCCCAATTTGGTTGTGGGTGTGTGCCCCAAGATTGTTGTAAAGGCTCCGGTTTTCGCCTCGAAGGGAACCGATAGTGGAAGGTGAACCAATCCTTTGTGGTGCGGTTCATCGGAAAATAGGGTGAGCCTGTTGTGGCGTTGAGCAAGCCTGTGGTGGCGAGCTCACATCCCTCCAACGAGACGTACCCCCTAAAAAGGAGGAACTCAGGAATAAATTCTTGTCTCCGCGTGCTTTCACCTCGGTTACCTCTATCCTTGTTTACCGCATTTACTTTGTGTACCTTGTTTTAGTTGCTAGCTTGTCATATAGGTAAATTCACCGTAGTTGCATATCTAGAGAATTTACCTTGTGTCAAGCCTAAATTGAAAAAGTACTAAAATTTAGAATAACACCTATTCACCTCCTCTATGTGCCTTTCAGAAAGCGATCGCCTTGCTATAGGGCGCTACTCAAAAGAGTTATTTCGGTGATATAGTTTCGTTCAATGTTTATTTTGTGAATTTGTTTCCTCTCATGGTTATTTTTGTCCATTTTGCCTTGTCAAGAGCTTGCGTAGCCACCATAGACAAATAGCCCATCAGATGAGGCCCAGCCAGAACTCCTCCTCTACACAGCAGTACGGTAGCCCAGCCAAACCAATCCTCACCGGAAAATCTAAAACCCTAGAGCTCGCGGAGGGTTTATCTCGATGGCGACGGCGGAGGAGAAGGGGAAGAGGCCGATGATCGACGCGGATGGGGACGAGCACATGGACGACGCCCTCCTGCTCTCCTCCATCGAGAAGCTCCAGGAGATCCAGGACGAGATCGAGAAGGTGAGCCCCTTCGCTTCTCAAGAGATCATCGCCAGCTGCTGTGGCACGCTGCGGTTGCTCCGGCGTTTGATTCGAGTGTCGTTTCCTTTCTCTTCGTTTTCGGGGCAGTTTGCAAGGACGCTGCGTGGAATTTAGGAGAAATTTTACCCCCGATTTGGTTATGTGCGAGGGAGCTGTCCCCCTCCCTGCGAGGCAGCATCTGCTCACTGCCTGATTTAGGTATGCCCTCGGATTTCGGTAGGAGTTAGATTTTGGGTAATTGGGGGTGGACTATTCTGCGTTCTCTCCAGTCCCAGGGGTCGAGCTGTGAACCGTTCTAGGCTAATGGGTAGTTTTAGATTTGGGGGGGGGGGGGGGGGGGGGGGGGACCTGTGCTCGTGCTGCTGCGAAATGTGGCCTGTATCTGCGTTCTATGTGTATACTCTATATTTTAGTCACTTGCTCGTGAGCTTATACGAACTCGATTGTAGACGTTTACATTTGCTTGGGTGCACTTAACTCTGACAGACCTACCGAGCAGAGAGTGCGGCAACTGCAACGGTTTATTTTTGATTCACTTGGATGGTTGGTGGTCCGAAAATACAGTATACAGTGCTGGAGGAGACACAACATTGCATCACATTTGAATTCCTCGATTGATTGAAGTTTAGTTGTGGAAAGTAATCGCAGAAATGCCAGCTAAATTAATCCCATGTACATATCGAACCCATATGCTCTTTCAGACAAATATAAGTTAATTTCCTTCATAATGAGAAAATTCCCACATGCCTTGCTCTGTATCTTGCCATCTCTGCACACCATGCATGCCACGCCAGTCACCATTATCACCTGATATGATGCTTCTACCATTCTGTTTTATCAGATTACCTTTAGATCATGTCTTTATTGGCTCCATAATCATTCCATGTGCATTATATTTGTGGGATAATGATGAAACACCTAAGATTTGGTTAGGTTACTTATTAGGGTAAGGCTATTTACCTGAAACATAATTGGTGCCTCGATGCTCTACAGTGACATAAACATATTCTGAATGGACAGGCTATATTTGGCTGGAGTGTTTGAATGCAGTTAAAGTACTAGACATTTAGCTCATAGCATTCATTTACTGTAGGTAAACGAGGAAGCCAGTGATAAAGTTTTGGAGGTGGAACGGAAGTACAATGAAGTTCGCAGGCCATTTTATGCTCGACGGAATGAAATTATCCAGCAAATTCCTGACTTCTGGTTGACTGCGGTTTGTAACATGTTCTATGATGATTTATATGTCCCTATCTCTTTGCTGACATTGCTTATTGTTAGTGTCTCACCCTTACTAATTTCCTGCATTTACTGTGCAGTTCCTCAGTCATCCTATTCTTGGCGAGCTTCTGACTGAAGATGATCAAAAGGTACGTTATTTGTTGGGAATTTTAATGTTTACACATCTCTAACTTTTAGCATTGTATTAAAAGTAGCAAGAACTAGTAAAATACGAAAATAATATATCAGATTTTGTGAGTAATTACGTGGATGCATCACGCATCTGATCACCTTTGTTTTCTATTTAGATATTCAAACACTTGGTGTCAATCGATGTGGATGAGTTTCAAGATATTAAATCAGGCTACTCCATAACTCTTGTAAGCTTCTTTTGCACCTGCAAGCTATGATTTCCTTATTTCTTTCCCCTTGCTTACATTTTTTAACTTGAACTGGCAGACATTCTCTTCTAATTCATATTTTGAAGATACAAAGCTTACGAAAACACTAACGTTCAGTGATGATGGAAACATTACTGTAAAGGCTACCTCTGTCAAATGGAAGGATGGAATGGTACTGTACCTTGTTAATCGGTATAAGCACTTCATATAAGATGTTTCTGTGTAAAAATATCAGATCTAATGATTTTTCTAATGATACATTAAGGATATTGCAAATGGGAAGGCATACACGAAGGATGGGTTTAAACGACTGTTGATTGATGAGAGGTTGCTAATTTTCATTTTCACAATTCCTTTTTTTTTGCATGCCTCTGCGCATGCGTGTTCATTTTTGCTTCATGCCTTATCTGTACTAGATATGATAAAATCCAACACTTGCAAGTAGGAAATTTGTGACGAGGACTCATGGTCTGTTTTTATTTTTTTGCAGTTTCTTCACTTGGTTCAATGATGCAAAAAACAAAAGTTTTTCTGAAGGAGTGATAGATGAGGTATAGGATTACATGCCTCCGATGCTTGTATCTCCTGCTAAATCAGGATTGTTTCAATTGATTGTTAGTTTTGTCTCTTTGTGAAGTCTTGTTTACAGAACTACATGAATTAGGAATTCTAATTCTTCCTCCGAGTACTATTCTCTAAGAAATTCCAATCACGCAGGTGGCGGATATCATCAAGGAAGAGCTGTGGCCTAATCCTTTGAAGTATTTCAACAATGTTAGTGCTTCTAGTGATAAGTGGTATATTTTATTTCGTCCTTTTTCTTGTGGATCTTTTATCATGGCCTCTCAAACCTCTCATTGCAGGAGACTGAAGAAGAATTTGAAGCATCAGAGGATGAAGAGGTAATCCTATTCTCTTACCAGCAGTTCCATACTTCCATAAACATATGATACTCTTTGGGGGTGTGTACTTATGCAAGTAGTGTGCAATATCGTTGTAGTCCATCTGCAAGCTGCACAATAGTGTAATACGATACCCATGCAGTAGTGCGTAGCACCCTCAGTTATCCTGATGGTATTTTTTGACTTCTCAACAAATATTCCCTATTCACAGCTGCATTTTTTTTACACCTGAATTTAAGATCACCACAAACATGGTACATCATCAGTTGATCACGGCTGTTGTAATCCCAATGGAAAAGAATTTTGGTTGACATTAGCACACCATCTACTGTGTATCTTATATTGTGCCCAACTTGTTAGCTGGTGTTGTGTCCATAATCTTTTGCTTAAGGCGTTTGTGCTCTCTTGAGGCTTCAAGGAACTGAGTTGGTGATATCACACGGGGCCTTTTCTTACGCTATGCGCATAAATTTATTATGAAGCGTGCTGCTGATTGTAGAGTTTTGTTGCACTTTATCTCTTTTGTCCCTGTATTTTATCATTCTCTTGCAACTTTTCTAGGGTTCTGATGAAGAAGACGACGATGGCGACGAAGATGATGAAGAGGAGGAAGATGATGAAGAGTGAGCACTCTTTCATGCTGGATTTCAACAGGCTTGGACAACTCCTGTTTGTGTAGAGTGGAGAGCCCAGTGACCCGAGGGCTGAAAAGCAAGGCGTCCCCTTTTGTGATGTTTTGTTGCTCGACTTAGCTGGGTCTGTAGGATCCCTCAGTGAAGAAAATTAAGATGGATCTGTGGGAACTTGTTTTGATCTTGTGCTTTATCGTGAATCAACTCATACATTTGGGGTACTGTAGGTTCCAGTATGTGCATTTCAAGTAGGAGTATATTGCGGCCGAAATGTGAAATGCAACGTGTACGTGTTAGTTAGACAATATGTAACTTATGGATATATAGAAATGCAACTTGTTGGATCCATATTTGAAATGACTTGTCAACAGTACCATGTTTGTATTACATCCTATACACATTATTAAACCGATGCTTGATCAAATCTAAATCTTAATCCTTCTGGTTCATAGTATAAGTCATATTTGGTTTTGCTAAGACACGGATTTGACAAAATCACAATTGTTAATATGTACTTTTGAAAACGAGTTAGTGATATCATATTCCCTCATACAAATTTGAGCTAGGTTGAGACATCCTTTTGTGGACGGAGGGAGTACTATAAATGACATATTGAGAAAATAACTCAGGGCCTCTTTGATTTGTATGATAGTAAAGAGGCAGGAATAGGAAATGCATAGGATTGCAATGTCATGTACACTCTAATCAAAGTGTGTTTGATTCCTTCAAAGGAAAAAGAGTTTGGAGTGGATGTTAGAACTCCTACGGAAGTAGAACAAATGATTTCTTAGGAAAAATTCCTTTATGATCCAATCCTACAAATCAAACAATTAAGATATAGAAATTTCATGTATGATTGAATCCTCCAAAAATCCTATGCGAAAAAAAAACCTTTTGATTCAAAGGAGCCCTTAGTGTCTTAACGAAACCCAATTTTTGCAAAACACCCTAGGGATGTAGGGAGGGAGCGTAACATACTCGGCCCACGCAACTGGACCCTTGGGTTCCTGGGGGACGATACGGGCCTCGGGGCTGCCCGGCAGCCTGCTTCTTGTTGCGCTGCCCTGCCTGCGGCGAGGAAGGAAGCTGGCGCTCGCTCGGCGTAGCATCCACGCAGACGCGGTGGTGGTCTGCGTGAGATCGACGCGCGGCGAGTTCGCGCCCCTCCCACCGGCCGCCTATAAAAACCGCCGACCCGCCCGCACCTCCTCCTGCGTTCCAGAACCTTCTTTTGCTTTTTCCGCCTCCGAGCATGGCCGGTGAGAGCAGCACCCGGCGGCCCCTCTTCGGCGGCGCCATCTCCACCACCTTCCCCACCCGGTTCCAGGTACGCCTCTCTCCCCACGCACGTCCCTTCCTCTCCCTCGCCTGCTCGCGCTTACGCCCTTCTGGTTTGGTTTGGTTTGGTCAGGATGTGAGCAACATTCGCGAGGTCCCCGACCACCAGGTTCGTCCGATTCCCCTCCCCTTTCGATTTTGTACGGAACGCGCTGTTGGGGCGCCCCCGTAGTTGATCGATATGCGTGAATTTGCAGGAAGTTCTTGTTGATCCCGCCCGCGACGAGAGCCTCATCTTCGAGCTGCTCGACCTCAAGGGCGAGGTGGAGGACGGCGGCAGCGCGCTCTGGTTCCTCCGCGATGTCGCCAACGAGCAGGATGCAGGGGATAACTTGGTAATGTCAGCAGCATCCTGACTTTAGTGTCATTAAACATTAGTAATTCTCTATGCTTGGTCGTACATAACATCAACCGTACTCGCCATTCGCCAACTCCCTTCTCTGCTTCATGTGCATTGGATGGTCGTGGAACTCATGATTGTTAATTTCCCGATCAAACTGGATTAGTTAGATAGGCGTGTTGGTAACTTATCTGTTTTCTGTCGGCTAGGTGGTCGAGCACTCTGGTACAGCTGAGCTAGCTGGTCTGCGTTTGGGGGAAGCACCTGCAGTGGCTGGAACTGCAGTTGCCAGGCTGGTAAGCTTGTGTCATATTCACATTACCCTGCTTCTTCGGTTCAATCGATCTTCAGTTGATTAGCTTTCACCCTGTGCCTCCTGTAGATATTATGATTTATAAAAGTTTATATAACATTGTGTACCATGATTAACTGAACTTCGATACGTCTTTGTTTCTGGAATACACCTATGCGCTGTCTTTTTGTATTAGAACGAGCACCTGAACGTTGTGCAACGGCGCCAACAAGAACTAGGAACAAGATTGTAACTGCCAAGAAAATAAGCTATGTCTAATCTGTAAATGTCTGATAGCCTTCTGTGACTACAGCTTTCGGAGCTACTTTGTACCAGCAAAGCTTTCACACTTCAGACTAATAACTTTAGTACTTCAGTTCTTGTTATCCATGTATATGATAGGCACTATTTAGCATTGAATAGGGGCAATAGGTGAAGACAAACCACTTCAGGATCTTATACTTGCTTTTCATCATTTCTGTAGGCTGTTTCTAAAGGGAGACAAGGCAGAGAAGCACAGAACATTGTTCGAGTGAGTAAACCCATCCCTTGGAATTATGGTTAAACAGATATTGGTTTTTTTAACTGGGTGTTCGATTACCTCTGCAGCTTTACTTGGCAAACATACGTCTCAAGAATGCAGCAACTGATGTAGTTATCACTGCATATGAGCCTCTGTTGATAAAGTAAGCTCAGTAGATCACTATCACATACTTACATTTTTAAACAAATCGGTTCCACTATTATTTTTACTTTCTCATTGTTCAGATTTGGCATTACATGTAGTACTGTTTAGTGCTGTTTGTATGACTTTATTAATAATATGATGTGTTTAGGATAATTATGGATTATTTGAGACAATCCCGTCGTACTCAAATCTTTCGTTCAGATCTCTATCTAGGCTAGGAACGTTAAATACTATTGGCCTATTATACAGTGTGGTCAATGGCAGAACCAAATATCAAAAATCTACTTTTCAGTTAAAATGCAGATAAAACAATAGCATGATGTGCTTCGGTAGTTCCTTCAGTTTTCTGCCTAGTCTAGTCAAATTGAATGCTACAGTAGCACTATGGAAAGAACATAACTCCGAAATTAGATTTTCTTTAGTTGAAGTGCAGGTGAAACATCATAATGATGCATCACAACTAATACAAATATAACTATTATTAGAGCAGAGTGGAAGTAAGCAAAACGAAATGGCCTTCCATATCCAAATCAGTGACACAAACCTACAGTATCGATGCCTTCACTTTTCTGTTCTGATTTTATGTTTGTGCTGCCCATTTGTCCTGTGTTACAGACTGCCTCTTGAGTGATCTAATTTTTCCGTCATTTTTATTTCAGCCCTTTGAGCGAAAGCGCCCAGGCAGTTGCAGCTGGACCAGCAGTACCTGCGGAACAAGCAGGATGCTTGCCAATGTCCGAGGTCTTCAGACTTGCAGTGGTGAACTTCAATGTCCATGATTGGAACCTTTTCAATGGCAGCTCTTGAAAGAGAGAGGGTAACATCTTAGAGAGCTAGAGTGACCCTAGAAAGAGTTATGCAAGAGAGTGTCTGGGGAATGTATTTTCCTAGAGCGAAAACTAGTATCTGAATTTTCCTTTAGATCAGCAAATTGTTTTTTTGAAAGTGATATCATTTAGCTCATGTGTCATCCAAAGTACCCTGGTTAAAGTTCAATATATCATGTTAGCTTCTAGAATTTACTTGAATGGTCCTTGCCTACCTACGACTTCATCGTTAAAGACCACACATGTCTCGTAGCTGAATTCTGTACATCTTGATTACATCATATTAAACATGGGGCATTGAGTAGGAGCTATACAGAGCTCGACCCTGAATTCTGAATTTCCTGATTCTGTTATGTTAAACACGAGCCTTTGGGTATAGAAATTCGAGACGTTGTTTTATAATTTGTTGTGCATTTAGAGAGGGGAAAGACACCCTTCTCTATGCATTGTATGGTCTGCAATATTTATCCAACATCTATATTCTTGACCACTCACACCCTGTGATTGGCACCAAGGATATAGGATGATAAACATGTGAACTAGGGTGACCAACCAAAATACAAAAGCTGGGGCCACTCTGTAAGTAGTCGATGTCATCATCCAACTAGGTTCGCTGATGAACTGCGAACCGTAAGCTCTTATCTTGTGGGTCAGTTTGGGAGGATGAATCTGATACATTATGTTGATTAGTTGTGCTCCGTTAAATTTTGCAATTGCCATCAGAACTTCAAGCTGTTCATTGCGTGTTAATTTGTGTGTACACTTCAAACTGTATTTCCTATATTGATCATGCGTAGAAGGTTAACCGATCACAATAAAGTTAAAGATGATCAGATAGGTTTGAAACAAGGAGTTGAATTCTACATCAGAGCCTGCAAACGATAGTATATATTACAGATGCACAGCGTTGAGACTTCCTTTGCCGGAAGTCTATAATAATCCGTGTCTGGAGTCTGGACAGTGAAAAATCAGAGAAAAAGAAGAAGAAAATAAAGAAAGAAAAACTGTTGGGATTTGGATACTTGGAATTCTCATTACAAAGTATCGATCATCCGTGGAGAAGGCTGGGGAAAATCTCAAGAGGAGTCACAGGGCAATGCCGCTGTTCGGCGTTCACTTCCATTGGTTGGCTACAATGTCGGCGAGGTCGACGACCCTCTGTGAGTAACCCCACTCGTTGTCGTACCACGCGATGACCTTGACCATGTCGTCTCCCATGACCATGCTGAGCGACGCGTCGATGGTGGAGGACACATCGGAGCACCTGAAGTCGACGGACACGAGGGGCTCGTCGCAGACGTCGAGAATGCCCTTGAGCTCGTTGGCGGCGGCGTCGCGGAACGCCTGGTTCACCTCCTCGGCGAGGGTCTTCTTGGAGACCTGCACCACGAGGTCGACGACGGACACGTTGGGGGTGGGCACCCGGAGCGCGATCCCGTTGAGCTTGCCCTTGAGGTTGGGCAGCACCAGCGCCACGGCCTTGGCCGCGCCGGTGGAGGTCGGCACGATGTTGAGAGCGGCGGCGGCACGGGCACGGCGCAGGTCACGGTGGCTGGCGTCGAGCAGCCTCTGGTCACCGGTATAGGAGTGGGTGGTGGTCATCGTCCCCTTGATGATGCCTGCGCCATTAAATTGATCGTCATGAACTCTTCCACTCCAGCACATATACCCTACGTGTTTATATGTAAGTACGTACCGAACTTTTGGTCGAGGACCTTGACGAAGGGGGCGAGGCAGTTGGTGGTGCAGGAGGCGTTGCTGATGATGGTGTCGGCGTGGGTGTAGAGGTCGGCATTGACACCGCAGACGTAGGTGGGGATGTCGCCCTTCCCGGGTGCGGTGATGAGCACCTTCTTGGCGCCGGCCTCGAGATGCTTGCCCGCTCCGGCCCGGTCGACGAACACGCCGGTGCCCTCGATGACGAGGTCGATGCCCATCTCGCCCCACGGCAGGTTGGACGGATTGCGGTTGGACACGACCTTGATCACCTTGCCGTCGACGGAGATGGCGTTGTCGCCCACGGGCTTGACGTCCGCGTCGAAGATGCCGAGCGTGGAGTCGTACTTGAGGAGGTGGGACGCCTGCTTCACGCCGCCGGTGTCGTTGATGGCGATGACCTCGAGCGGCGAGCTGTCGCCGCGCCCGTGCCAGCACCGCAGGAAGTTGCGCCCGATGCGGCCGAACCCGTTGATCGCCACCTTGAGCTTCGCCTCCGTCGGCGCCTTCCGGTAGCCACCGCTCGTGCTAACCTGCACGGACAGAGCACCGCCGCGTCACACATGTATACTCCCATGCAACCAAGATATATATAGGTGATAATCACATAATTCACATTTCACAGCGCGCATCCCCATACGTACCGCGTATGTCCTGAAGGAGACCGCGGACATGAAGTCGTCGGAGGTGGCATTCCGCCGCAGCGGCAGCGACGACGAGCTCCTCAGCCCGGAGAACTCCAGCAAGCCCCCCTGGAGTTGGACACAGCAGATGATGATGATACTCTAGTTAATCACAAACTCGCTTGGACAGCACAAGCACGGTAAAATGTGGCACGCAAATTAACATACCTGTGGCGCCATGGCCGTGGACAGCATGGGCGACGCCATGTCCAAGGATCTGATCAGATAGGAGAAGATCAAGGACGGTGAGGCGGACCAGGGTGTATATATGACTTAGGAGATTGGGGGTCGACGGGTTTGTGGTGCACGGGGGTGAGAATTGAGATCGTGAGGCCGGGATTGGGCGAGAGATGAGATTTTGGATAGCCCATTGTATGGCTGCAAGTGCGCGCCATCGCGGCACCCACACTTCGCTATTCCGGCCGATATGTGGCTTTTCATCATGTGATCGGCCTTCCTCATGTGCCTGATCGTACCATATGTTTCTCTACTTATTTTGTATGATTATTCTTTTTTTTTAGAAAAGGGTCACCCAGCCTCTGCATCGAAATGATGCATACGCCGCTTTATTTCTTTTATTCAACATAGCTGGCAAAAGCCCTTACAACGAACGAATACAAGCTGAATCCACAACAGTGAAAACACCACAACTAGCACAAACGACAGATGCAACGGGGCCTTGTACCCTGGACACAACCGTCGCCGGCTCCCTGGCTAACTATCGGAGACAGCGCCTTGTGCATCCGCTCCGGAAATCGCCTCCAACATCTTCCGCCAACCCAATTCCAGCGTGCAGCTCGAAGCAAAACTCTCGTCAGGCCTGCGGCCGATGAAACCAAGACACCAGGCTGTATTCTTTGCAATGTCGATCGTGTATTGTTGCTGTGCTGCTCGGCTGTGCCCTGGAGGCCATGTATTGGGACGATGCTACGTCGTTGCCGGATATTCTGCGTTCGATTTCGATCGGCTGTCAAGCTGGCAATGACAAGTTGTCAATAATAATGGGTCATCTGAAGGTGAGAATTTGTAAATCGTGGCAGATAATGTAGAACTTCTACTCTCCACTTTGGCGTTTTCCTACTCTCTATTTTGCGGTAGAGACCAGTGGCGGAGTCAGGATTTTCATATTGAGTATTCGAAGTCACAATTTATTTTTCAGCACAAAAATATACCATGTGAAAGTTTACAATAGTTGAAACCAAACTACAACTGTTCACACTAGTCACAGTGTCTACAATAATTTTGTTACACATAAAACTAAAATTGAGAAGTATATACACAACCAGTTGTATTGTAAATTCTGATTGATTGCTATGCTTCAATTAATCAATTAATATAATTAAGCATCACTATAATAATTAAAATGAAAATGAAAATTTGAGGAGTTGAATAAAAACGAAGAAAATTAACGCGTGATAACGGAGTACGGCTGCTGCACCGTCTCCAGGCGCGCGTTGCGGTAGTCCGGTCGATGAAGACATGCGGACGGAGCTAGGCTCGTCGGCTGGCAGGCTCTCCCATTTCTCAAGTGGCCAGGGCCGCCCATAGGTCGGGCAAGAAGTGCGATCACCCAGGCCCCGAGAACAGAAGGACCAAAAATGTTTAAGTACATACTAACCACCATGTTATTATTCGGTACTCCCCGGTAAAGAATTTAAAACATGAATGACTTTTGTTTGGTCAACATGCAAAACTTTGACTATGATTTTCACTTATAATATGTCTAAAAAATAATATAAATATCTATGAAAAATTTACTCCACAAGATAAAATGCATTGATGTCATTGACACAAGCTTAGTTCATACACTTTGGTATTATTTGTGGTCAAAGACGTCAATTAAAGATGGTGAAATATCATAAGTCTTACATTTTAGGACTGAGGGAGTATCTTTGCAGATAAAATGGTTAATTTGTGGGGAAAAAGCACACCACGTGTCTCTTGGGATGTAAGAAGAAACCAATGTGAACAGCGATAACAAGTTTAGTTACCCCACTATTCTCTTTTCGGTAGAGTCCTACGACTTTTACAGAAATCTACACAACTAGATTTTCATGTTTAGTTCCGTGCAACAACTTTCATTTGATGAATTGGCGGGGACTTGTGTACACCAGATGATATCAAGAACATTGTGTAACATCATATAAAATAATAAAGTTTACATACACAAACATAATAGAATTCAACCTTTATATTGGTGATTATTCTAAACAATGGTGTTTCAATACCAGTACGAATCGTGAACATTTTGTTAAAATTTTACTTGCTAGACAATTTGATCATGAAAACGTAGTATCATTGGTCCAGTTTATACTCTACAAGTTTCTATACATATGCTTACTTAATCATGCACTACAAACTGCTATTGATAGATTTCTTAAACCGTACTCTTTACGGATCTTATCATAAATATTTATAAATTATATAGATTTTGCATTGTAGAAAACATAATTTTATAAAAAATCTTTGATATAGTTTAGTATCTTTCAATGAATCAATAAAAAAAAACACAAACTAACATTTAGTAATATTGTCAGTTATGTGGTTGAACTATGTGACAAATATAAAATATACTTATAATACTATAACATGGTAAAAATAGACCCACGACATACGTATAAAAGTTCAATATAAATTGTATTCGTCCTGGGCCCAAACTTTTACTGGACCAGCCCTGCCAGTGGCGTAAAAATATGGATGGTTCACTTCAGCGCCAATTCACCAGGCAGACATCACGTTTGAATGAGCCGAACAAGGAAAGACACGACGATCAATGAGAAGAAAGCAATGCTCTAAGCTTGAGCTGGTAGTTGTAGCCACTTGGGCTATATATCAGACTTTTACCTAGAATGCAATGTGCGGGGAGCAGGGCAAAGATACTGTAGCTCGAACTCGGGAAGTGAGTGAAAATGCCGAACCGCTCCCGAGGGCCGAGGGCACTCTGTTTCGAATTTTACAATATTTAACACGTGAAAAGACTACCATCTTATCGTATACGTTTATAAATGCTCATATGAACTGAACCTTGTGAAACAATATTGGGTATTCAACACATAACCTTGAATTGTTCTACCTCTACCCATGGTGGAGAGTGGAGACACATGTTATGCTTACTTATTAGTGAGGTGTAACCAAATTGATCTCTTTAAGCACAAGATACATCTAATAAAAAAATCAAAATGGAGGCCAAAGATTTTACTCATCCATTTATTAAGAATAAGAGAGTTGCCCAGTTATTTTGCGGGAAACCGCGTGAAAACCGTTACAAACTTGACCATGAAAAGACAACCAATAAAACACAAGCGGACTAGTCACAAAATGTGAGAGCACAAGACCATAAAACAAACATACAAAAACTCCTAAGACCATACTCCTATAGCACACCGACATTAGAGGCACAACAATCTGTGATAAATTTAACCATTTGTAATAATTTTTCTCGACGCGTCCTGTATCACATTGGACTTGGATGCCAACACCATATTTATGGGCTATGTAAAATATAGGGTATTGTAGAGAGGAACTAAAATTCAAGGGATCGGCCACTATCTGTGGTGTTGACTCCCTTTTCCCTTTTCATGAAATATGTTCATGTATTTAAGAAACATATTCATGTTACACCTTGAGTATTTTCTATTCCGACAAATATGGTAGTCTTCATCATGTTGATTTTTTTTCTAAAAACTAAACTAATATGAAATTACGTAGACCCGTGGACCAAAAAGTCAACTACATGACGAACATTTTATTGAATGACACCAATAGATTATGAGGTGCACCACATCAAGTCTATAAAAAAGGAAAAAAACCGAACCTAATAAAAAATAAAAGTTAATAATAATAATCACATAATGAAAATGATAATTGGTAAAGTTGTAAGGGTAGCAAAGTTCTAGAGTTGCTTTTGAGCAAGATATGATCATAGCAAATCAGAATCTTAAAGACAAATAAATAAATAAAATAAAATAAAAACAAAAGAAAAGAAAAGAAAAGAAAGATGAGGTTTTGAAGCAAGCTTGGTTCTGGTAGGTACATTATAATTTAGGTTCACAACATTTAGGCTTTGAAGCAAGCTTGGTTTACGGAGTGCGGAATTATGAGCTACTCTGCACTTATGTTTCTCTCCTTATTTACTACAACCTCTAAAGCTCAGCTTAGATCAGAAGACAATATCCTTTTTAGTTGTGGTTTGATGTAGACATGGCCGTCGGCAGAAGATTATCAAGGTTGAGTATGAAATACCAGTTACCTTAACGACTTGCTACATCGATATCACTACATTGGTGCTTCAATATATCATCATTTTTTTCTACTTTTATAAACGGGACGGTTTTGCATACTTTCACTTACTAGTAGTGTGCAGGTGTTGGACATGTCTCATATGTTACATATATTAAATAAGAAACATATTTTCAGCCTAACGAAATCATAAGCAATGAAATGAAATAATAAATAGGCAAAGAATAAAAATACAAATAAAATAAACTTGGGAAATTTGAGAAGTTGCTTATGAACAAGATATGATCATATCAGATGAAAAATAAGACAGCAAGAAAAAACTAACGAAAATAAAGCAAGGTAGAAGAGAGAAACCGAAGTCCAAAAAAAAGATGAAATAAAATATTGAGAAAAGTTTGAACAATTGTTATCATGCGGTGTAAATATTTGTTGTCACGTGAATACATTTGAGCCTCACAAACAATATTCTATATGACCATTTTTACCTCGTCAACAACTATTTTGTAGTACTACATAAATATATATTTTTTCTCACGTGGTTTTATTTCTAACCTCAGGGACAATATTTTTTAACTGTGCGCATAGTTTTATACTTCTTGAACATTTCAGAAGACAATAGAATGTAAAATAAACAGAAACAGTACAACAAAAATAGAATGACGCAAAAGAGACGGCACAGAGAAAAAAAAAAGAAAAAAATGCTTGTCTTGTCATTGGGTTGCGGCCGATGCGGCAACAGAACGCTTCAGCTGTCGCTTCCGTTCTAGTCGCAGTGAGCGCTATATAGGAGCACCGAGTTGGGGCCTGCCCCCGTCATTCTACTCCACACTCCCTTGCTAGCAAGATGACGGTCCGTGGGCCGTGCCAACCCGGCGTCACAAGTCACAACACACTCTTCGGGCAAGTCCGCTAATCCGAAGGAACATGCTCTAAAACAAATCGCGGGGCAAGTTTTTGGGGGTATGGCTTTGCCAAACCAGGCAGTACGAATTACTACTTTCAGAGACAAACCAAAATCAGCAGGAAATACTACATTACTACTAAACTGCCTCATGTACCAATACGGGCGCGCTTGGATTCCAGGTATTAGGACCGGAAATGGCCAGTAATATTCTACCCACCTCCGAGCGTCCGTAAATTTCTGCTACCATCCGTTGTTTTCTAACGGGTGCAAATAAACGGGGAACCCAAACCAAGTACTCTATCGATGCTGTCAAAAGCCATCTGCTCCCTGGAGCGGAGCTTT
Organism: Poa pratensis; assembly: GCA_947311845.1. Taxonomy (NCBI): domain Eukaryota; kingdom Viridiplantae; phylum Streptophyta; class Magnoliopsida; order Poales; family Poaceae; genus Poa; species Poa pratensis. The sequence continues at coordinate 75,204,009 of CAMZMU010000128.1, read as the reverse complement.
TTTGTTTGATTAGTTCATTAATCAAGTAGACTAGGGTACTAAATCTCGAGCCTCGCAACGGCCCAGAGTGGCTCCTTATCCTCTCCGCCTCGCTACAGTTCTGTGAGGCGACTCGAGAGGCGACTCGAAGTTTCCTGCGCTCGCCGGCGATCCCGCCGCTCCCCTCTGCCTCCGGCTGCCGTTTCGGCACCGTGAGGTGGGGGGGAGCTCCGGTATCTTGCTGTGCGTGTACAGAGGTAGTCTAGGTGTGTGTTGCCCTGCAGTGCCATCGAAGACGGCGGCGATGGCGTCTGCGCTTTGGCCTTCGTCCTTCCCCTCCTTGCCCCGTTCCAGCCTCGTCGCCGGGGAGGTAGTGAAGGCTTGTCGGTTGCGCTCCTCCACCTCTGTTTCTCCGGCCGGCTGTGGTGGCGAGGGGGGAAGCTGCTGGGTGTGGGCGCTCCGTTTTGGTGGTGGTCGCGGTGGTGGTCTTCTTCGGCGTTTCCAGCTCTGGCCAGCCGAGGTGGTGAGGGGAGCGGGCGCCGGGAAGTTGCGGGGTGCTGCTGGTGGTGGACTTGGTCGGCGTCGAGTCGGCGGGAAGAAGGGTGGTGCGGGGAGGTTGGCGCTCTGGCCGTGCGCGTTCATTGGCTTAGGTTTCCATCGCGGCGCGGCGGACGACTCCGCGGTCTTCTACAATGTGTGGAGGCGCTCTCTCCTCGGCGGCTGGTGGTACGGCGGCTCCGGCGACGGCTAGGTGCTCCGGCGCGCGGCGCGCGGGTCCGATTGTGTTCTTGCTCGGTGGCTAGGGGTGTTTCCTGCATATTCCTGGGTCCTTTTGTTATTTCTTTTCTTCTATGGACCTGTTTGTAATATGCTCGAGTTACCTAATATATGTGGATCGGACCTTTTTTCAAAAAAAAAAAAATCTCGAGCCTCGCATCAGCATGTGCCCTTGGAATTCTTAACCCGAATCGCACACGGCGGAATCTTTATGGAACTGTGTCAGCGTCACTGAGGAGCAACCAGGAGCTGATGTGTTTGGTTGTAATGGAATGGAACACATTCCTGTGTTTGGTTTTGTAGGTGGAATGGAAACAAGTGGTTTCCCAGAAGGAATATTCCTCAAATTTGCGGAACCAACCCGTCCGACCAAATCGGTCGAACCAGGTGGAATGGGAGACTAACCACCGCCGTAAACAGCGTCCGATGGAATAAAAAACTCTAATCCTATCCTCTCCCCTCATTCACCACGCACCGAGCGACGACACAGCAGGCACGCGACCAAGCAGGCGGCGATGGCGGAGGATGCGGACGGCGCGGCGGCGACCAAGCCGGTGGCGGGGCGGCGACCAAGTAGGCGGCGGTGATGGATGCGGGCGGCGCGGCGGTGGAGGAAGCGGGCAGCGGCGGCGAGCAAGCTGGCGCCGGCGGTGATGGATCAAATCCGCTCGAATTTGCTGCCCTCTCCTCCTATTTAAACCCCAAAACCAAAGATTTTGGATCAAATCCATCAGATATCTAGTAATATATGCTGATGGCAGTGGTGTTGTTCGATTTGGTTGATATTTTTGGTTGATTAATTTATTTTGTAGTGCTGAAAATATAAATGAAATGCTACCAAAATCTCGATTAATCTGGTGCTATAATTACATCTTTAGGTGGTAATCCAATTCTAGCCCGTGCATCTCCCAACCAAACACGGAAATCAAACACCGAATGGAACCATTCAATGACATTTCTTTTGTCCAAACCAAACAAAAACAAAAGGATGGAATGGTGGAATGGAACGGTTCCATTTACATTTCACCCCGTCCGAAAACCAAACACACCTAAGCTAGCGCGGAACCGGCAAACTGCCCAGATTCGAGGAAGCTCCAAGCCGCATCGGACAAAGCCAAAGTTTCCCTCTCGCAATCCACACCGGCGGTGCGGTGTGTGAACCGAGCTGCGCGAGCGATTGCGGCGGCCGTGCCCGTGCTCCAGGCAGCGCACAGCTAGATAACAGTAGATTCCGGTCAATCCGCCATGCGCAGCTGCCGGAGCGCGGTGCGGTACGACGGCGGAAGGGAACGCTGGCGGAGCCATTTGCGCTCCACGTGCTATCCTGCAGACTGCAGAGCTACCAGTAAACTGAACAGCACGCCCATGCGATGGCCTGCAACGCTCTGGGCTGGGTCGGACTGCATGCCAGGAGCACGGGACCTTTAGCAGGGCCCTATCCTGCAGACTGCAGAGCAGACTGCAGAGCTACCAGTAAACTGAACAGCACGCCCATGCGATGGCCTGCAACGCTCTGGGCTGGGTCGGACTGCATGCCAGGAGCACGGGACCTTTAGCAGGGCCCTATGGCGCCGTGGACTACTCGGTCTCATCGGCATCGCTCTCCCCTGGCTCCCTCGTGCCGGCATCATGGTTGCACTGGCCATCCTGTTTCTTCTCACCCTTTTTCTCGAGAAATGCAAAGACAGTCCTCAAAGTTACCGGTTAAGTTCAAAAAAGTTCTAAAACTCAGGATTTCCGTCAATACAGTCCTCCAAGTTGCCATGTATGTCCACCTACAGTACTAAATACGAGTGGCTATCTCGTATAACGCTGACATGGTAATGAAGCAGTTTCACCACAGTCCCAGAAGTCAGTGGCGGACCCAGTAATTTTTTAAAGCCTAGGCAAACCCTTGATTAAAATCTTAACACATTAAAATCTGGTTAACTTTTCATCAAAATTAGCTTTGCCGGCCGGCCGGAAGCCTGGGCAAGGGCCCAGGCTGCCGGGACGCTGGATCCGCCACTGCCAGAAGTTATCGGCGATGTCCAAAACAGTCTGAAACATATTTATCAATTTGGAGTTAAAAAAACTGATTCGTCTGTCCACTTTTTTGAAACAAGACAAAATATTTACCATCTATTTATATATGAAGAACTTTGTACAAAACTATTTTCTTAAATTTAGCGAGTTATGAACTACATAAGGGGTACGTACGCTCGAAAAAAGTTTCTACGATTCTTTCCGAAATTTGTATGTTTTTAACTACCTAATAATTTCTAATCTATTATAAGTCTTTAAATGAATTAGCCACTTAATAATAATTTAGACTGCAAACAACACTGAACACATGGCGGTGAAGACAAATATCTAATTTCCCCAATTTGCAATCTAGACGAGCCAGGATTTTTTTATATTACCTGCTGGCGTCATCAGCGTCATCCGTGTACGCATTGCATGCAAGAGCTGATCCAAATTGATGAATTAATTACAATCATATATGCGTGCATCATTTCATGCATGCATCAAATATGTATTAGTCTAATACATGCATGCATTTCTTCCTGGACTCAGTCGGTAGAGTCATGTCGTTGAATGACAATCGTGCATATGGACTCCATTCAACGTGACCATATGTAGGTACGTGGCCAAACATAATCATGTTTTTACATACATTAAATATTTGTTCTTAACAATTAATTTCTAGCCGAATCAGCTCCAAATCGAAAAAAATGTTTCAGGACTGTTTTGGACATCGATGGTAACTTCTGGGATCACGGTGGACCTGCTTCATTGCCACGTCAGTGTTATACGCTAGCCATTTGTATTTAGAACCGTAGGTGGACATGCAGGGCAACTTCCAGAGGTGTATTGGTGCAAATCCTGAGGTTCGGCACTGTTTTGAACATAGCCGGTAACTTCGAGTACCGTAGATGCATTTTACTCCTTTTTCGCCCGCCTCACAGGTACTGGCGCAGCAGCATCAAACATCTATGCAGGAACGAAAACACTGACCAGTAGACCACAGTCAATAATACCCATGATCCCATCACTGCTTGCTCTAAGATCATGCGTGATGGCCTCAGCTAGCCCATACATATATACCCTTTTGTTTTCAGGGGACGTGGTGATCGGCTGAGTCCAAACTGTGGTTTTTCTCTTTTGTGAGACCTGCAAACAATAGTTAACCACACGTGTCCATGCTCCATGCGACAATGCGCGTGTTTAGTTGCCTGCACCGTTTTTTATTGCTAAAAAAGCATCACACAACATTAGGCTACTGTTGCCAAAAAAAAAGAGACCCAACTTCACACATATACTTTCCTCTAAGACATAGTGAAGCGTGAATCAGATCGGAACAAATGAGTTGATATTGGTAGGACAAAAACGACAAATACTCTCACACGAAAAAGTTTTACAGAAAATAAACCTTGTTTCAAAGTTTATTCCAAATAGACGTATTTTGAAAACGTCAAACACGGTGTTGTTTGGTTATTTGGGCTTATGATAGTGTCAAGGGCGTTTGGGGTCCTGGTCCATGGTCGACTCCCAATTTTTACCGGGTTAGCGTGGCAATGTAACCGCCAAGATCGTCGAGCATTTGCTCACAACGCTATTGTGGCTTGCCTTTCATCATGCTATAACATCTGGACATGTGGGGGTTTAGCCGACTTATTTAAAGGAACATTTTTTTTTTGTTACTCATTTCATAATTCTAGGCTTCGCACATTGGCAAGCCTACCTTTGCTAGAGGAGGGGAGGTCATGAGTTCAAACTCCGGTGGCCTCACAAGTTCAAACACCGTAGGCCTAGAATTATGCTTCAAGTAAACCAGGTCCAGTGGCGTTTGCAGTGGCGGAGCTGGAGGATTTGCAACCAGGGTGCCCAAAGGGTGCCATAACATATAAAATGCAATTTTACCGGGTGCATGTGTGGTGAAAAAACACCAATTTACAAAGAAAATAGTTTGCTCCCGGTGTCCTGTGCACCCGGGTAGCTGGCTGTGTATCCGCCACTGGGCGTTTGTCCTCGCACTTAAATGTGATGATGTTTACAAATACGATCGGTTTGGGCTAATGGAGTTTGTTTTCTTTAAACTTTGATGTCAATGTCAAATTTACCGTTTTTGCCGCACGGTGGAGCAGAATGCACGATAGTTTGCTCGGGTCTTTCTACTAGTACTACTATGTACAAACACGATGTCAAATACATCGGTTTGGGCTAATGGAGTTCGTTTTCTTTAAACTTTGATGTCAATGTCAAATTTACCGTTTTTGCCGCACGGTGAAGCAGAATGCACGATAGTTTGCTCGGGTCTTCCTACTACTACTACTATGTACAAACGCGACCCCATGGCATGTCAGCCTCCCGGAGGACGCGGGAGCTTTGCATATATCCAATCCGCCGCGAGAGGAAGAGCTTAAAACCGGTTGGTAAATGCCGAATATCGGCCCATCCTATCATAGTCGGCGAATCGTATATATCGCCCCGCGACGACGCTACCCGCATGCGTCGCCTGAAGGGACGCGCGCGTCGGCGCGGATAGGCCGGCCCATCAGTCGATTTTTTTTCTTTCCTTTTCTTCTTTGTTTTTTTCTTTTTCTTTTTTTCTTTTTCTTCTGTTTTCCTATTCTTTTTTTCTTTTTATTTTTCTTTAAAAAAAATAAAGTTGGAGAAAGTTCAAATTAAAATGTGTTCAGATTTGAATTTTGTTTAAATTTAAAAATGTGCCAATTTGAAATTTGTTCAATTTTAAAATTATTCTGATTTCAAAATTTGTTCAAATTCAAATTTTATTTCGATTTTAAAAATTGTTCCGATTCGAATTTTGATCAAATTCGAAATTTGTTCTGATTCGAATTTTGTACAAATTCGAAAATTGTTCCAATTCAAAATTTGCTCCGATTTAAAAAAAATCCAATTTCGAAGTTTGTTCCGATTTTTAAATTGATCTGATTCAAAATTTATTCAAAATAGAAATTTTTAACTTTGTTCGGATTTGAATTTTGTTCGGATTTTAAAAAATGTTTGGATTTGATTTTTGTTCGGATTTGAATTTTGTTCGGATTTAAAAATTGTTCAGGTTTTAAAATTGTTCGGATTTGATTTTTGTTCAGCTTTGAATTTGGTTCAAATTTGAATATTTGTTTGAATTTGAAAATTGTTTAGATTTAATTTTTGTTTGGATTTGAAACAACGGGAAAAGCGCTGCGAAGTCCCGCCACAAAAAAGTCGTCACGCACGTCGCCACGAAGAAACAATACTAATCGCGTGCATATGAGCCGGCCCAATCAGTCCTCCTAGTAGGCGACGCGGCTTGGAACGGTCGCCTTAAGCGACCTAAAGGAGCTCCCTACATCCTAGTCCTATCTAATCACGTAACTGCTTGATTTGACTCGTCCTGAGTTGGGCCAGTTTGACCAATAGCTCATCTCACTATTTGGGCCTCGTCTGCCTGTCACACAGTTCCTGACCGCGCGCATGGCGTCCAAGCTTTTCTCTGTCACTGCATTGATCGTGATGCTGCCAAGGTGACTTATTTTTTGCGATAATGTGATGCCAACGTGGCTGATAGCGAGAAGATAGAAGAAAGCTCAATCTTCACGCGGAAATCCTTTTGGATCTCGGACACCAGTGCTCCTGGTGCCCAATTTTTTAAAAAAAACTTTATTCTTTTGCCAAAAAATCACAAAAAAAATCACACAGGTAGTAGTCTACATGTGTGCTTAACTCATAAATTGGCAAAAAAAAAAACTCGAAATAATTTGACCTGTGCAAAAAAAAGAAATCTGGGCATGTTTGCACGTTTTTGAATTTGCTTCTTTGACTGCTGATATTTGTTATTTCCACACAGCCTGCAAATCTTAACATTTTTTTTTTTGCCAATTTTTTCTATGGTAACGAACATTCAAATCTATGTGCTTGATTTTTTTGAGAATTTTATGTGTAATAAAAAAAATTTGAAAAAAAAAATTGGGGCACCAGGAGCATTGGTGCCCGAGATCCAAAACACCACGTCCAATCTTCACGTCCCTTTTTTTATTTTCACGGATCAAGACTAATCTTCGGAGAGTACAACATCTTGTATGTTCTCCTAGAGGGGGAAGTAAAACCGTTTCGTGCAAAGAGCATATGGCGCTGCCTAGAGATTCACGTTTTGAGTTTACTACTGTATGATACTCACTGAACATTGGGCCCTTCGAGGCCTTGAGCGTAGGATATGGCCACAGACAGGGCTACAGGACTACGGGCGTTGTTTACTTGCTGCGTCAGCCTCGAAAAGGAATACAAGAGCGCGCGTAAACCTATGCATGCAGCGGGGGCAAAGGTGAGAAACCGGCCGGGAATCAGTGCGTGCGTCCTCTTCCCGATTCCGTCATCTTGTTCCCTGGAAATGCCCTAATCATTCGTGCCCACATTGGGCCTCCATCCCATCCAATCTACGAGTAGCTAACTAATCTTCACCGAGACAAGACTTGTCTAGATAAACAAGTTTGAGCATGGAACAAGAACCCTCGAGGCTAGAATCTACTACTACTCGGTAGAGATTATAAATCCATCTAAGGTAAATGTGGCTTTCTTCTAACTAAAGTACCTTTTGTGCACAGTACAACAATGGCCTTCAGCCGTATACGTCCAAACGTGTCAAAAGGCGGAGCGGGCTAAACTGGCCGCTGCAACAAGACAAGTGGCAGAGCACGCAGAGAGAGAGAGTTTGGAAGATGATAATCATGCAAATTAAGATAGACGTAGTGTTTCACTTGGCCGGAGTTAGCAGCGCCGTGGTCCATGCACTGCCCGACGGCGACGCTGCATGTTTTGTTAATCTAGGCGGGGCATCGTAGTACTCCCTCCGTTCCAAATTAATTAACTTGGTTTTGTGCAAATATGGATGTATCTATACTTATATGGTGTCTAGATATATCTATGTGTAACCAAATGTGTGTCAATTAAATCCGAACGGAGTGATACATATAAAGAATTGCCATTGCTCCCTGCAGAACGGTCCCTAACCTGCAAGCCCAGGCTCTTATACTGTACTAATTGCATCGCCATCGTTTCAAATAGTATCACGCTCTCCCTTTCCTGGCCAAAACGGAGATCTCCAACTCCGGCGGCATCCCGTTTCTCTGCGAGGTTGTCTAGTCTACTTGGCATTCGCTCGCCTGCGATCTCTTTCTTTATTTCGAGGGGACATTGTGGCTGGCATCTTCCTTGGCGTTGAGATTACACGGCAAAGATAGGTCGTACGTACGTACGGCTTTCTTAACTAGATGCTCGTGGCTCGCTCAGTTCTACAGCGGTTTTGTTTGTCGTACAACGTACTCCCCCCGTTCCAATTTAATTGACTTGCTATCCATTACATGTGGATGTATCTATACATGTAATACGTCTAGATACATCTATATTTGGTGGATATCAAATCAATTAAATTGGAACGGAGTGAGTACTGTACTAGGCAGTAGTATCACGATACGGTAGTAACCTTTCCTTGGATCATGCGTGCTACTACTCACAATTGATTATGGGTGCAATGTAGTGCATATATGCTATGGTGCCTTCATTTCGCATCACAATTCACAAACTCATCCATTTTCGTACTGTAATTAAATCGAACGAAGGCACCAAGCATGCGTCGATCTTTCCTGGCAATCGCAAGCCATACGCCTCCCCAGATAGGATGAGAGACGAGCGCGTGAGCACTGAAGCATCCGTTGAGGGATCACAGATTTTGGCGGGTACCGCGTTATGGAACTGCCCGGCGATCGAGCACTCACTCAGCGCCCCCACCACCACGCCGCAGCCACGGGCATGGAACTCCCGTGAGTATTTTTTGTCAAATTTGGCTTCTTTTGCGAACTAATGATGCATCTGGCCGTTCCTGAAAACTAATTCCAAATCTGGCCCCTGAGCTCGGCGCCAACGCAAATGGAGCCGACGTTGTGCAGTTCGGCGCCATCCAAAATTTGCAAATCTGACCCCTGAGGTCGGCGGCAACGTAAATGGAGCCGAACTTGTGTAGTTCGGCGAAATGACGCGTCGCCGAACTGCACAAGGTCGGCGGTCGGCGCCAACTTTGCTCCGCTAATCCCGTCTTCACATGCCACATTTTCACCCCCGCGCAATACGCTTTAGCCTACGCGATTAGATCTCTAACTAACAGCCTGTGCGGTGGCCGGATAACAGCTTGAATTGGTGAACTTCTGCTCACATGCTGGTGGAGGAGGGAGAAGACTCGTTTTACCTTGGTTATTCTATCCGTCGATCCCTGCATCTGAATCTCATCCTCGTGAACACTACATCCTGGTGGTTGACTCCAGGTTTTTGATCCAACTTGGGTACACGTACTAGAATAAACATTGGAGATTGTTTATCCGCCATTGACTAAGCTTCTGGAATTGCATCATGCCCTCCATTTCTACTGTGTTTGGGAGGAAAGTTGTGTCACTGCCATTAGCACCGGATGTTATGGACGACACCGGTAGTTTTCATAAAATTCAGCGGTGCAGTGCAGCAGTGGTATTGATATACCCAAAGGCAGCCGTTGATCGCAGTCACCCGCACACTAAGTTTGGGTATGTTTAGCTTGACACCACAAAGATATATCTTGTGTCCAAAACCAATACTCATCTTTAAATCAAATTTGTCACACGGATAGAGTATTTGCGCGGAATAAGAAGAGTATTGCTTCATGAACTGAATTGTTGAAAATATAAGCAATTTAGCTATTGATTTAATCCACGAAAACAGTAAATAGTTTATGACTAGAATAACTAGAATTATACTAATCATGCGATCTACTTGAATAGTAAATAAATAGAGCGAATCTAAAGCAACTACTACAAGCAGAAACTGTAGCAGTATCGTAAACAGGAAGATCAAGTAATCATACGGTGCAGCGGCAGCCGAAGCGTTGGCGTTGCTGTTGTCGCCCATGTCGTCGATGAAGAGGCTGCCGATGTCGGGGAAGAAGTCGTCGTTGGGAAAGAACTCGATGCCAGTAGTCGCGCGAGTGCGCTCCCCAAAAACCTGATCGCCCCTCTCCCGTACAGGATCACAAGAGGCGGGGTTCCGGAGGCCTACTATCCCTTCAACCGGTGCACGCCGGAAGACGGGATGGAGAAGACTTGGAAGACGGCGGCGCAAGGTTTTGGAACGGTGGTGCGAGACCATGTGTTGCGTATATGTGCCAAAATTGGATTGGTTCGGTTTTATATAGTGCAGGTTGGGAGTCAAAGCAACCCTCATAAACGCGTCGGTTTATAATTTAGAAACTGCCGTATTAAACACGTCCGTTTATGAATTAAAAATGTCACAATAAACGTGTCTGTGAATCAGAAACGGCTGTATTAACCGTGTCTGTTAATGAATTAGAAACGGCCGTAATAAACGTGACCGTTACTAATTAATCAATGACTCGTTAATACGGCTGTATTAACCGTGTCTGTTAATGAATTAGAAACGGCCGTAATAAACGTGACCGTTACTAATTAATCAATGACTCATTAATTTTCCCAATTAACAAAATATAATAATGTGCCAATGAGAATTTCTAAATTTATCTTGGGCTAGTAAATAATAGTAAATTCCAACAATCCCCCACAAAGTCTCATTGGCTCATATCTCATCATTCAGTTTCAAAACATTGTTTTATATACCGGTACTCAGTGCAGACTGTTAAGTTGAACTTCCACTTAGAAACTTATGGTACACTAGATCATAACTTGGATAGTGGACTATGCCTTGAACTACAAGTTTGTTGCGACTTAGTTTCACACAAGCCCTTGAGCAATACTGAGCTGGCGCAAGGCTTCCCCGCGGGTGGAGCTTATGCGTCATACTCCAAGACCTTTCATGAGTTTATTAAAGAGCACCCAACTCTCACGGACTGCGACGTTTAACAGTCAGACTCATATAGGTGTATTCCTCAAGAGATGCTCTGCAGGACAACATCTCCGCTTATAAAAGTAAGCCACTTGGAATACATTAAGATAAATATCAATCTGCCATACAGAATAGAAGAGTATTGCATCTTCATGGAGTGGGAAATATAATATAAGGATACTCTCCTCTTATCTGCCCAACAGCTTGTCTCCCACTTCTAATTCACGGGATCTCCGATCACATAGAGTAGGTTACCACTGTGGACAACTCATACCGTGGGTCTCAAACCCATCTCCCTCGATGCACTATCTATCACATTACGTGATAAACCCTTTGTGAAGGGATCTGTCAAATTCTTAGACGTTTGGATATAATCCAGCGCAATGACTCCGGAGTTCTTTATTTTCGGACAGATTTTAATCTCCTCTTCACATGCCTTGATGACTTCATATTATCCTTAGAACTTTTAATCTTGTGTATCACAGTTTGATTATCACAGTTCATAAGGATAGCGGGTATTGGTTTTTCAACCACAGGTAAGTCCATCAAAAGCTCTCGAAGCCACTCTGCTTCAACAGTGGCTGTGTCCAATGCTGTGAGTTCTGCTTCCATAGTTGACCTCGTTAAGATGGTCTGCTTGCAAGACTTCCAAGAAACAGCTCCACCACCGAGTGTAAACACATAACCACTCGTGGCCTTAATCTCATCAGCATCAGATATCCAATTTGAATCACTATAACCCTCCAGTACCCTCGGGTATCCAGAGTAGTGAATTCATAGCTCGCAGTGCCTTTTAAATAACGCATAACTCTCTCGACCGCATGCCAGTGATCATCTCCCGGATTAGAAACAAACCGGCTCAACTTGCTCACAGCAAAAGAGATGTCAGGCCTCGTGGCACAAGCCAAATACATAAGCGAGTCAATAATCTAAGAATATCTCAGTTGATCTCTAGCAGTCTGTTGATTCTTTCGAAGCAACACACTAGGATCATATGGTGTCGGAGAAGGCTTACAGTCGTCATACCGAATCGACTCAAGACCTTTTCCACATAGTGAGACTGAAGCAGTGTAATCCCACCATCACCATCTCTCAGCAGCTTGATGTTCAAGATACATCGGCTACTCCTAGATCCTTCATCTCAAAGTAACGAGATAAGAAATCCTTAACCTCCTTGATTAGATCAAGGTTGGTTCCAAAGATCAGTATGTCATCGACATACAGACAGAGAATAACTCCCTCGCCCCCACCATAGCGATAGTACACACATTTGTCAGATTCGTTTATAATGAAACCTGCAGCAGTTAAAGTTCTTTCAAACTTTTCGTGCCATTGCTTAGGAGCTTGCTTAAGGACATATAAGGACTTCAACAACTTGAACACCTTTGCTTCCTGACCAGGTACTACAAAACCATCGGGCTGATCCATGTAAATTTCCTCGTCTAACTCTCATTTAGGAAAGCTGTCTTCACGTCCATTTGATGAACGAGAAGCCCATGTGAGGCAGCCAATGAAAGTAGCACTCGAATCGTGGTCAGTCTAGCCACAGGTGAGTAAGTATCAAAGAAGTCTTCACCTTCTTTCTGGGTATAACCCTTGGCCACAAGCCGCGCCTTGTACTTCTCAATAGTACCATGATACGTCTCCAACGTATCCATAATTTCTGCTGTTCCATGCTTATATTATACCATTTGCTACATGTTTTATATACACTTCATATCACTTTTATGCATTTTCTGGGACTAACCTATTAACAAGATGCCACAGTGCCAGTTCCCTGTTTTCTGCTGTTTTTGGTTTCAGAAAGTTACTTCTGGAAATATTCTCGGAATTGCACGAAACAAAAGGCCAAGTCCCTATTTTTCCAGCACGTACACGGAGTCCGAAGGAGAGACGAAGGGAGCCACGAGGTGGCCAAACCACAGGCGGCGCGGCAGGGGCCCACCGCGCCGCCTGTGGTTTGGGCCCCTCGGGGGTCCGCCGACATCGCCCCTTCGCCTATTTATTCCCCGAGACGTGAAAACCCTAAAACACCGAGCCTTTCATCCAGAACATATTCGCTGCCGCCGCCGTCGTCAACCCTAACTCGGGGGGTTCTGAAGCTCTTCCCGGCACCCTGCCGGAGAGGGGAATCATCACCGGAGGGCTCTACATCGCCATGCCCGCCTCCGGAGTGATGCGTGAGTAGTTCATCCTTGGACTATGGGTCCATAGCAGTAGCTAGATGGTTGTCTTCTCCACTTGTGCCATCATGTTTAGATCTTGTGAGCTGCCTATCATGATCAAGATCATCTTATTGTAATGCTACATGTTGTGTTTGCTGGGATCTGACTTATATTGATACCTATGTGGAGCTGAATATTATATTATCATGTCTATGTCATTTGTGATCTTGCATGCTCTCCGTTACTTGTTGAAGCCTTGGCCAAGTGAATACTTGTGACTCCAAGAGGGGGTATTTATGCATGATAGTTGGGTTCAACCTCTATTTAACCTGGGATAGTGACAGCAAGTTCTAAGGTTGTAGATGTGTTGTTGCCACTAGGGGTAAAACAGCAATGCTTTATTCAAGGATGAATGTATTGTTTACATTACGCACATTACTTAATGCAATTGTCTGTTGCTTGCAACTTAATACTGGAAGGGGTACGGATGTTAACCGGAAAGTGGACTATTTAGGCATAGATGCATGCTGGATAGCGGTCTATGTACTTTGTCGTAATGCCCAAATGAATCTCATAGTAGACACCACAGCTCACACATGCATGTTATATGCACTTATCAATTGTCAATTGCCCAGCTGTAATTTGTTTACCCAGCATGTTAGTTATCTTATTGGAGAGACACCACTAGTGAACTGTGGACCCCGGTCCATTCTTTTACATCTGAAATACAATCTACTGCAATCATTGTTCTCTACTGTTTTATGCAAACAAACATCATTTCCATTCGATACGTTTAACCCTTTGTTTTCAGCAAGCCGGTGAGATTGACAACCTCACTGTTAAGTTGGGGCAAAGTAATTTGATTGTGTTGTGCAGGTTCCACGTTGGCACCGGAATCCCTGGTGTTGCGCCGCACTACACTCCTTCACCAACACCTTCGAAGCAAACCTCGTTTTCCTACTGGTTCGATTAAACCTTGGTTTCATACTGAGGGAAAACTTGCTGCTGCACTCATCATACCTTCCTCTTGGGGTTCCCAACTGACGTGTGACGTACAAGCATTGTTTCTGCTGTTGCCGGGGAGATATTCCCTCGTCAACTTAGCGCTAGCAACACGTTTTCTGGCGCCGTTGCCGGGGAAAACCGAATTGCTTCTGCAAGGGGAGTCTCTCACACCCAATCTCTTTACTTTGTTATTTGTCTTGCTTAGTTTATTTTTATTTAGTCTTGTTTGCTCTCTTTATCAAAAACACAAAAAAATTAGTTACTTGTTTAATTCGTTTGATTTTGTTTTTCAAAATGAGTACTCCTGAGAACACTAAGTTGTGTGACTTCACTAGCACAAACAACAATGATTTCATATGCACTCCTATTGCTCCACCTGCTTCTACAGCAGAATTTTATGAAATTAAACCTGCTCTATTAAATCTTGTTATGAAAGAGCAATTTTCTGGTGTTAGTACTGATGATGCTGCTGCCCATCTTAATAACTTTGTTGAACTTTGTGAAATGCAAAAGTATAAGGATATGGATGGGGATATTATAAAACTGAAACTTTTTCCTTTCTCCTTGAGAGGAAGAGCTAAAGAATGGTTGCTTTCTTTGCCTAGAAATAGTATTGATTCTTGGACAAAATGCAAAGATGCTTTCATAGGGAAATATTATCCTCCTGCTAAGATTATATCCTTGAGAAGTAGCATTATGAATTTTAAACAACTTGATAATGAACATGTTGCTCAAGCTTGGGAAAGAATGAAATCTTTGGTGAAGAATTGTCCCACTCATGGACTGACTACTTGGATGATCATCCAAACCTTTTATGCAGGATTAAATTTTTCCTCAAGGAACTTATTGGATTCAGCCTCTGGAGGAACCTTTATGTCCATCACTTTAGGTGCAGCAACAAAGCTACTTGATGATATGATGATCAACTATTCCGAATGGCACACCGAAAGAGCTCCTCAAGGTAAGAAGGTAAATTCTGTTGAAGAAACCTCCTCTTTGAGTGATAAGATTGATGCTATTATGTCTATGCTTGTGAATGGTAGATCTCATGTTGATCCTAATAATGTTCCTTTAGCTTCATTGGTTGCTCAAGAAGAGCATGTTGATGTAAACTTCATTAAAAACAACAACTTCAACAACAATGCTTATAGGAATAATTTTGGTAGCAACAATTATAAGCCTTATCCTTCAAATGGTTATGGCAATTCTTATGGTAATTCCTACAGCAACAATAGAAGTGTGTCCTCTGATCTTGAAGCTATGCTTAAAGAATTTATTAGCACACAAAAAGCTTTCAATAAAACTGTTGAGGAAAAGTTTGAAAAAATTGATGATCTTGCTTCTAAAGTTGATAGTCTTGCTCATGATGTTGAAATTCTAAAACTGAAAGTTATGCCTAATGAAGTTAAAGATACTAAGTCATTTGCTACAGCAAATGCCATCCAAGTTCGAATTGATAATAATATTAGGATGTTGGCTGAATTGCATGCTAGGTGGGAAAAAGAGGAAGAACTTGAAAAAGAGAATAGTATAGTTAGAGTTTGTACTATCACCACCACTAGTAATGCTAATGTTTCACATGCTAGTAAGCCTCCTACTATTGATGGTAATGTTATTGGTGTTGGTAATGTCTCTACTACTTCTGCAAAGCGTTTGAAATTGCCTAAAACTGCTGAAACTTTTTCTGATAAAAGTGCTGAAATTTTTCAAACTATTGGAGACAATGGTTCCACCACCATTGACAATAATGATTTTGATTTTGATGATTGTAACATCTCTGAAGTTATTATGTTCTTGCAAAAATTAGCTAGAAGTCCCAATGCTAGCACTATTAATTTGGCTTTTACAAAGCATATTACAAATGCTCTTTTGCAAGCTAGGGAGGAGAAGTTGAAACTTAAAGCTTCTATTCCTAGGAAATTAGAAGATGGTTGGGAACCCATCATTAAGGTAAAGGTGAATGATTTTATTGCAATGCCTTGTGTGATCTTGGTGCAAGTATTTCGGTTTTGCCCAAGAAGCTTTATGATATTCTTGATTTGCCACCTTTGGAACATTGTTATTTGGATGTTTTTCTCGCTGATAATGCTATGAAGAAACCTTTGGGGCGAGTTAATGATGTTTTTATTACAGTAAACAATAACCTTGTCCCGTTGATTTTATTGTTATGGATATTGAATGCAATGCATCTTGTCCTATTGTTTTGGGAAGACCTTTTCTTCGAACTGTTGGTGCCATCATTGATATGAAAGAAGGTAATATAAGGTACCAATTTCCTCTCAAGAAAGGTATGGAACACTTCCCTAGGAAGAGAATGAAGTTACCTTTTGACTCTATTGTTAGAGCAAGTTATGATGTTGATGCTTCTTCTCTTGACAACACTTGATTTTCACTTTCTGCGCCTAGCTGAAAGGCGTTAAAGAAAAGCGCTTATGGGAGACAACCCATCGTTTTTATTTGCTGTTATTTTTGTTTTCTTTGAGTCAAGGAGTTTTGTTACTTCTGTAGCAACTCCTTTGTATCTTTATTTTATCGCAATGTTGTGCCAAGTAAAGTTCTATATTGAAAGTTGATGCAAGATTTGGATTTCTGCGCAGTGACAGATTTTTAGCTGTCACGGATTTGAGCTTATCTCCCTGTAGAAAATTCAAAAAATTCTGAAAAAATCACGCATATTCCTGAGATATGTACGCAACTTTCATTATTTTAGGCCAGATCCATCTGAGCAACTTAAGTGCCTCGAAAAAATTCGTCATTCCAGACTGTTCTGTTTTTGACAGATTCTGCCTTTTGTTTTGCATTCGCTCTTTTACTGTGTTTGTGTGGATTTCTTTGCTCCACAAAGCATTGGTGGCTGTAGCTAATGTCCAGAAGCTTTGGGATTGATTGTATCATTACAGAATATGAGAATTTTTGATTATGCACTAACCCTCTAATGAGAACTGTCTTGAGTTTGGTGTGAAGGAAGTTTTCAAGGATCAAGCGAGAAGGGTGATATTATGTGATCAAGAAGAGTGAAAAGCCTAAGCTTGGGGATGCCCCCGTGGTTCATCCCAACCATATTCAGAGAGACTCAAGCGTCTAAGCTTGGGGATGCCCAAGGCATCCCCTTCTTCATCAACAAACTTATCAGGTCATCTCTAGTGAAACTATATTTTAATTCTTTCACATCTTATGCGCTTTACTTGGAGCGTCTGTGTGTTTTTATTTTTGTTTTTGTTTGAATAAATTCGGATCCTAGCAATCCTTGTGTGGGAGAGAGACACGCTCCGCTTTTTCATGTGAATACTCATGTTCTTCACTTATATTTGTTGAGTATTCTTAACTAGCTACTGCAGTGCTTTTAGCTCCTGTTTTTCATGCATCTCTTCGAGCTGTTAGCACTTGTTTATAAATACTCTCTTGCTGCATTATATTATCATTTGGAGAGTTTATGTTTAAATAAATTGATTGGTGTTTGTTTGGAAGAAAGAAAATGCTACATGTAGTAGTTGGTATTGGAAAAGACATATGCATTCTTGTAGATCATTGTCTTGTTTCGATTTGATGCTTTGCAATTGTTTTGAGCTCTCAAGTAGATCATGTTTAAGCTCTTGCATCATGTAGTTAAAGCCTAGTAGTGGAGAACTACCGTAGAGCTTGTTGAGACTTGGGATGCATATTTGTTCTCTCTAAGGTCTAGATATTTTCTGGTAAAATGTTTGAGCAACAAGGAAGACAGTGTAGAGTCTTATAATACTTGCAATATGTTTTTATGTGATTCTTGCTGTACCGGTTTATACTTGTGTTTGCTTCAAACAACCTTGCTAGCCTAAACTCTGTACTGAGAGGGAATGCTTCTCGTGCATCCAAAACTTGAGCCAAAACCCATGCCATTTGTGTCCACCATACCTACCTACTATGTGGTATTTCCTGCCATTCCAAGTAAATATTTCATGTGCTACCTTTAAACTATTCAAAACTTTATTACTCCTTATTTGTGTCAATGTTTTATAGCTCATGAGGAAGTATGTGGTGTTTTATCTTTCAATCTTGTCATTTACTTCTGACAGACTTTCACCAATGGACTAGTGGCATATACATCCGCTTATCCAATAATTTGCAAAAAGAGCTGGCAACGGGGTGCCCAGCCCCAATTAATTACAACTTTCATTAATAATTCTCTTCACATGTTTTGCCCTGATTTATCAGTAAGCAACTTAATTTGCAAATAGACACTCCTCCATGGTATGTGAATGTTGGAAGGCACCCGAGGATTCGGTTAGCCATGGCTTGTGTAAGCAAAAGGTTGGGAGGAGTGTCATCTATAAAGAAACTAAAATACATGTGTAAACAAAAGAGAAGAGGGATGATCTACCTTGCTGGTAGAGATAACGTCCTTCATGGGAGCCGCTCTTGAAAGTCTGGTTGACAAGGGGGTTAGAGTGCCCACTACCATTCGTTGACAACAACAAACACCTCTCAAATACTTATTTTGTGCTCTCTATATGCTTTCGAAAACTTAAAAAGCTCTAGCACATGATTTAATCCCTGCTTCCCTCTGCGAAGGGCCTATCTTTTACTTTATGTTGAGTCAGTTTACCTACTCCTTTCTATCTTAGAAGCAAACACTTGTGTCAACTTTGTGTGCATTGATTCTTACATGTTTACTTATTGCACTTGTTATATTGCTTTATGTTGACAACTATCCATGAGATATACATGTTACAAGTTGAAAGCAAATGCTGAAACTTAATCATCCTTTGTGTTGCTTCAATGCCTTTTACTTTGAATCTATTGCTTTATGAGTTACCTCTTATGCAAAACTTTTTGATGCTTGTCTTGAAAGTACTATTCATGAAAAGTTTTTGCTTATATGATTCATTGTTTACTCTTTATCTATTTGTTAGCAAACTATAGATCATTGCTTTGAGTCACTTCATTCATGACATGAGCCTTGCAATATATTGATCAAGATTGTGTGAAAGCATGTCTCCTCAGAAATTATTTGTTGTTATCGTTTTACCTACTCGAGGACGAGTAGAACTAAGCTTGGGGATGCTTGATACGTCTCCAACGTATCCATAATTTCTGCTGTTCCATGCTTATATTATACCATTTGCTACATGTTTTATATACACTTCATATCACTTTTATGCATTTTCTGGGACTAACCTATTAACAAGATGCCACAGTGCCAGTTCCCTGTTTTCTGCTGTTTTTGGTTTCAGAAAGTTACTTCTGGAAATATTCTCGGAATTGCACGAAACAAAAGGCCAAGTCCCTATTTTTCCAGCACGTACACGGAGTCCGAAGGAGAGACGAAGGAGCCACGAGGTGGCCAAACCACAGGCGCGCGGCAGGGGGCCCACCGCGCCGCCAGGTGGTTTGGGCCCCTCGGGGGTCCGCCGACATCGCCCCTTCGCCTATTTATTCCCCGAGACGTGAAAACCCTAAAACACCGAGCCTTTCATCCAGAACATATTCGCTGCCGCCGCCGTCGTCAACCCTAACTCGGGGGGTTCTGAAGCTCTTCCCGGCACCCTGCCGGAGAGGGGAATCATCACCGGAGGGCTCTACATCGCCATGCCCGCCTCCGGAGTGATGCGTGAGTAGTTCATCCTTGGACTATGGGTCCATAGCAGTAGCTAGATGGTTGTCTTCTCCACTTGTGCCATCATGTTTAGATCTTGTGAGCTGCCTATCATGATCAAGATCATCTTATTGTAATGCTACATGTTGTGTTTGCTGGGATCTGACTTATATTGATACCTATGTGGAGCTGAATATTATATTATCATGTCTATGTCATTTGTGATCTTGCATGCTCTCCGTTACTTGTTGAAGCCTTGGCCAAGTGAATACTTGTAACTCCAAGAGGGGGTATTTATGCATGATAGTTGGGTTCAACCTCTATTTAACCTGGGATAGTGACAGCAAGTTCTAAGGTTGTAGATGTGTTGTTGCCACTAGGGGTAAAACAGCAATGCTTTATTCAAGGATGAATGTATTGTTTACATTACGCACATTACTTAATGCAATTGTCTGTTGCTTGCAACTTAATACTGGAAGGGGTACGGATGTTAACCGGAAAGTGGACTATTTAGGCATAGATGCATGCTGGATAGCGGTCTATGTACTTTGTCGTAATGCCCAAATGAATCTCATAGTAGACACCACAGCTCACACATGCATGTTATATGCACTTATCAATTGTCAATTGCCCAGCTGTAATTTGTTTACCCAGCATGTTAGTTATCTTATTGGAGAGACACCACTAGTGAACTGTGGACCCCGGTCCATTCTTTTACATCTGAAATACAATCTACTGCAATCATTGTTCTCTACTGTTTTATGCAAACAAACATCATTTCCATTCGATACGTTTAACCCTTTGTTTTCAGCAAGCCGGTGAGATTGACAACCTCACTGTTAAGTTGGGGCAAAGTAATTTGATTGTGTTGTGCAGGTTCCACGTTGGCACCGGAATCCCTGGTGTTGCGCCGCACTACACTCCTTCACCAACACCTTCGAAGCAACCTCGTTTTCCTACTGGTTCGATTAAACCTTGGTTTCATACTGAGGGAAAACTTGCTGCTGCACTCATCATACCTTCCTCTTGGGGTTCCCAACTGACGTGTGACGTACAAGCATTGTTTCGGTGCTGTTGCCGGGGAGATATTCCCTCGTCAACTTAGCGCTAGCAACCATCAGGCCTAAGCTTTTTCTTGAACACCCACTTACATCCTACAGGTTTACACCCATAAGGACGATCAGTGACTTCCCAGGTTCCGTTAGCCAAGATGGAATCCATCTCGCTACGAACAGCTTCTTCCAGTAGTCAGCATCAATAGATGCATAGGCTTGTGAAATGGTACTAGGGGTGTCATCAACAAGTTACACAATGAAATCATCACCGAAGGACTTTGCAGTCCTCTGTCTCTTGCTCCTAACGCGAGCTTCATTGTCATCCTCCACAGGGTTATCAGTGTGTTCTATCGAAATGGTAGGTTCAGGAATAACAGCTAATTCCTGACTAGATGTGCTAGGTATCTCCTGATTTGATGAGCTAGGCATACCTTCATGGGAAAGATATCCTCAAAGAAAGTCGCATCCTTCGACTCTATAATCGTACCAACATGAACGTCGGATACCTCAGATTTGACTACCAAAAATCTATAACCAACGTTATGAAAAGCGTAGCCCAGAAGAACACAATCCACGGTTTTTGGTCCAAGCTTGCGCTTCTTGGGAATTGGAACATTGACTTTCGCCAAACAGCCCCAAGTACGTAAGTAAGAGAGTTTCAACTTTTTCCTTTCCCATTCCTCAAATGGAGAAACAGTTTTATCTTTGATGGGAACTCGGTTTAGGACATGACAAGCTGTCAATAGAGCCTCCCCCCACCATGCCTGAGACAGTCCCGAAGTGTCTAACATGGCGTTAACCAAATCAGTTAGAGTTCGGTTCTTTCTTTCAGCCACTCATTTGACTGAGGCGAGTAGGGAGGCGTCCTCTCATGTATTATATCATGTTCCGCACAAACGAATCAAATTCATTGGAAAAATATTCTCCACCACGATCAGACCTTAGCCTTTTAATCTTTCGATCAAGTTGGTTCTCTGCTCCAGCTTTATAGTTTTTGAAGTAGTTTAAAGCCTCATCTTTTGTTTTCAGAAAATACACATAACAATATCTAGTGGAGTCATCAATAAGCGTCATGAAATATTTCTTTCCGCCTTTTGTCAACACGCCATTCATCTCACAAAGATCTGAATGTATAAGTTCCAGTGGCGCCAAGTCTCTTGCCTCCGCAGCCGTATGAGACTTGCGAGGTTGCTTAGCTGCACACACACTTGACACTTGGAACCTTTGACAGTAGTGAATTTCGGAATTAAATCCAAATTAGCTAGCCGCGTCATGCAACCAAAGTTAATCTGACAAAGTCGTGAATGCCAAACATTATATTCAAATTCATGACAAATATGATTAATAACTTTGGTGCAAATATCTGACAAAGATAGGCGGAACAAGCCTCCGCACTCATAGCCTTTACCAATAAATTGTCCATACTTAGATATTACAACTTTATTGGACTCGAAAACCAACTTATAACCAAATCGACACAGAAGAGATCCGCTAACGAGATTTTTATTGATGGAGGGCACATGATGAACGTTCTTCAGGCGCACGGTCTTTCCCGAAGTAAACTTCAGATCAACCGTACCAACACCACGAACAGAAGCATGTGAGTTGTTCCCCATCAGCACGGGAGAAGTCCCTGTGACCTGGTAAGAAGAAAACATGGAAGCACCAGTGTCAATCAACAATTCAGGAGAATGACAAACTGAAAGAATGGTAGGAAATATACCGTACCCAGATTCCTTCATCTTAGTGTCGCCGATGACAACATTGGCAGTCTTGCCGCTGTTCTCCGATGTGCGAAGCTCATGGCGGTTAGGACAGCGAGGTGCCCAGTGATTCGGATCACCGCAAACATGGCATGCTCCCTTCCTTGGCTTATTGTTGTTCTTCTTGAAGTTGGTAGACTGTGAAGGCTTGTGCCTATCGTCAGACTTGCCTTTACCCCCCGATTTGTTCTTGTTAAACTTGGGCTTGTGGGGCGGCTGGTAATTCTTCTTCTGTACCACATGGGCACTAGAACCAGACTCAGCAACTCGAGCACGTGTATCCTTTGCTCTCGCCTTCTCTTCAACATCAAGCGACCCAATGAGATCCGAAACGAAAAACTCTTTTCTCTTGTGTTTCAGAGAAGTAGCAAAGTTGCTCCACGAAGGTGGAAGCTTGGCGATAATGCCACCGACAACAAACTTGTCCGATAAATTACACTTAAAGTGCTCAAGTTCCTTAGCGAGTGACTGTATCTCATGAGCCTGCTGTACAACAGAGCGCTCATCAGTCATCTTGTAGTCATAGAATTGCTCCATGACGTACAGCTCGCTGCCAGCGTTCGAGGCACCAAACTTGGCCTCGAGCGCATCCCACGTGTCCTTGCAGTTATCAAACGACATATACGAGTCCACAATGGAGTCGTCAAGAACACTCAGAAGGGCACCCTTGAAAAGGGTATCGAGCTTCTCAAAAGCTTCCAGTTGTTCAGCATTGAGATCGCCCTCAGGCTTGCCTTTGGTGGCAGCATAGCAGTTACTATTTTGAAACCAGTAAACTGCTCTCACGTGCCACCGTTTATACTGTACCCCTTTGAAGGGAAACGGCCTCATAGACGCGAGAAAGCCAGGCGCAGCAAATTGCCTATAATCAGGTTTTTGGATTGTTGAAAATATAAGCAATTTAGCTATTGATTTAATCCGCGAAAACAATAAATAGTTTATGACTAGAATAACCAGAATTATACTAATCATGCGATCTACTTGGATAGTAGATAAATAGAGCGAATCTAAAGCAACTACTACAAGCAGAAACTGTAGCAGTATCGTAAACATGAAGATCAAGTAATCATACGGTGCAGCGGCAGCCGAAGCGTTGGCGTTGTTGTTGTCGCCCATGTCGTCGATGAAGAGGCTGCCGATGTCGGGGAAGAACTCGATGCCAGTAGTCGCGCGAGTGCGCTCCCCAAAAACCCGATCGCCCCTCTCCCGTACAGGATCACAAGAGGCGGGGTTCCGGAGGCCTACTGTCCCTTCAACCGGTGCACGCCGAAAGACGGGATGGAGAAGACTTTGAAGACAGCGGCGCAAGGTTTTGGAACGGTGGTGCGAGACCATGTGTTGCGTATATGTGCCAAAATTGGCTTGGTTCGGTTTTATATAGTGCAGGTTGGGAGTCAAAGCAGCCTCATAAACGCGTCCGTTTATGATTTAGAAACTGCCGTATTAAACACATCCGTTTATGAATTAAAAATGGTCACAATAAACGTGTTTGTGAATCAGAAACGGCTGTATTAACTGTGTCTGTTAATGAATTAGAAACGGCCGTAATAAACGTGACCGTTACTAATTAATCAATGACTCATTAATACGGCTGTATTAACCGTGTCTGTTAATGAATTAGAAACAGCCGTAAAAAACGTGACCGTTACTAATTAATCAATGACTCATTAATTTTCCCAATTAACAAAATATAATAATGTGCCAATGAGAATTTTTGAATTTATCTTGGGCTAGTAAATACTAGTAAATTCCAACATGAATTACACCCTCCTATGTCCATGGCTACACACAAACAACATAGATGACTTGAATATGGGTAGGTATGCAAGAGCATCATTCCATGTTGCTTTAATCAATGACATGTAGCTCATGCCTCCAATGTTGAAATCTATATTCATCAGGGGCGTGTTTGGTTGCTATCATGGATTTCGGCCTTTTGCATTCGTGACCCTATCAGGTATGTCCCTGAAAACGTTTCCCGATCCATGTTGTGCAGCCCGCTTGGTTGCCAACAATGTTCTAGCCAGATCCGTTCGGCTGGGAACTAGGAACGAATCCCTCGTTGTTTGGTCGGTTGTGTTTGTTTCGCAGCTGAAAACACATGGTGTTTGGTTGCGAAACAATGGTACTTGCAGTCACCACTTCTCACTGACTAGTGGTGACCTTACCACGTAAAAGTTCATCAGTGCACCCCTAGCTACTAGCAAATGGTAGTTCATCACGACATCCAAGTTATCTACTACTAGCAAATTGTAGTTCATGAGGACATCAAAGTTCACCTCTAGCAAATGGTCATCACGCCATCACAGTTGCGGTAAGGTGGGAAACTTCTTCTCTTCTTTTTCCTGCTTCAGCTCCTTCTTCTTATTCAAATCATGGTGTCAGCTCTAGCGTTTCACATTGTGAGCATCGACACCATGGCCAACATCATCATCGGTATCAGGTGTAACATTCTCCTCGTCGGGAAGTGCTCAGCAACACCCTGATACGTCTCAAACATATCTATAATTTCTGATGTTCCATGTTGATATTATACCAATTGTTACATGTTTTATATACACTTCATAGCATTTTTATGCATTTTCTGGGACAAACCAATTAACAAGATGTCACAGTGGCAGTTCCTGTTTTCTGCTGTTTTTGTATTCCAGTAAAGCTAGTCTGGAAATATTCTCGGAATTGGACGAAACTTGGACAGAACCTCCTATTTTTCCAACACGAAGACGGAGTCCAGAGGAGACACGGAGGGGGCCGCGAGCCAACCACACCATGGGGCAGCGCAGGCCCACCCCCAACCACGCCGTGGGGTGGTGTGGGGCCCTCGTGGCCCGCAGCCGCCGCCCTTTCGCCTATTTATTCCTCCCGACACAAAACCCTAGATACCCGAGCCATTATCCACGAAAAGTTTCAGAGACGCCGCCGTCAACCCTAGCTCGGGAGGGTTCAGAATCTCTTCCCGACACCCTGCCGGAGAGGGGAATCAGCACCGAAGGGCTCTACATCACCATGTCTGCCTCCGGAGTGATGCGTGAGTAGTTCATCCTTGGACTACGGGTCCATGGCAGTAGCTAGATGGTTGTCTCTCCACTTTATGCTATCATGTTTAGATCTTGTGAGCTGCCTATCATGATCAAGATCATCTTATTGTAATGCTACATGTTGTGTTTGCTGGGATCCGATGAATATTGAATACTATGTCAAGTTGATTATCAATCTATCTTATATGTTATTTATGATCTTGCATGCTTTCCGTTACTAGTATATACTTTGGCCAAGTAGATGCTTGTAACTTCAAGAGTGAGTATTTATGCTAGATAGTGGGTTCATGCCTCCGGTAATCTGGGAGAGTGACAATAACTTCTAAGATTGTGGATGTGCTGTTGCCACTAGGGATAAAATAACCTATGCTTAGCTTAAGGGTACGCGTTAGGTCTAATGCATTTGTTTACTTTACGCACATTACTTAATGCAATTATCCATTGCTTGCAACTTAATACCAACGGCGAACTCGGTATGACAACCTGGCGGTGGATTATTAGTCATAGACTTAGTTGGATAACGGTCTATGTATTTTGTCGTAATGCCCACATAAATATCATAGTAATCATCATGTCATATATATGCATTGTTATGCGCTCAATATTTTGTCAATTGCCCAGCTGTAATTTGTTCACCAACATGTTAGTTATCTGTTATGGAGAGACACCACTAGTGAACTGTGGACCCCGGTCCATTCTTTTACACTGATAATACAACCAACTTCAAACATTGTTCCTTTTCATTCTCCGCAATTTATTACTGTTTTCCACACCATATGTTTAATCCTTTGTTTTCAGCAAGCCGGTGAGATTGACAACCTCACTGTTTCGTTGGGGCAAAGTAGTTTGATTGTCTTGCGTGCAGGTTCCACGTCAACAGTTAGAACTCCTGCAACAGTTCTTTTCTGGCACCGTTGACAACCTTCAGAAGTGATTTCTTGCTCCTACTGGTTCGATTAAATCTTGGTTTTATACTAAAGGAAACTGCTGCTACACTGCTTCATACCTTCCTCTTGGGGTCTCCCAACGAACGTGTGTCTACACGCATCAAGCTCTTTTTCTGGCGCCGTTGTCGGGGAGTGGAAGCACTTCGGTTCAGAAATGTCCTTACTTCCCCTTCCACACGCCAGCTCTTTTTCTGGTGCCGTTGCCGGGGAGCAAGAGGATTTCTGCTAGGTGAGTTTCACGCTTCCAATCTCTTTACTTTGTTATTGTCTTGCTTAGTTTATTTTTATTTTAGTCTTGTTTGCTTTATTTATCAAAAACACAAAAAATTAGTTACTTGCATTTAGTTTATTTTCTGTTTAGTTTCTGTTATTTCATCATGCTTCTCCCTAAGTATACTTTAAAAGACATATCTGTGGGTAGTGGGTCTATCATTGGAAGAGATAACATTGAGGAATTCTTGGGTCACATTAGTAGGCTTAAAGATTTTGAAGATAGACCCTTGGTAGAACTTGCTCCAAATTATGAAATTGCTACAGCTTCTCTAGTTCGCATGTTGGAAGCTATGTTTGTCAATCTGAATCCTATAATGCAGCATATGTTCCTTAAACTTCATGATATGGAAGATGGTGAAAAGAAAGATTTTGTTCTAGAAACCTTGCTTAAAGAATTTGGTGATGTTGCTAAGGAAGCTAGAAAAGTTTTTATTCGATATAAGATGCTTGGCTATTATATTGATGTTACTAATACACTTGAGAAATTGGAAAAAGAGAGGCTTAAATACACTAAAGAAACTAATTATGAGGGGGAAGTTAAGATACAATTACCTTTTAAGTTTGTAGGCATGCATGAGGCACTAGAAAAGAATTTTGATTGGATTGTTCCTGAAAATTTATTTGATAAGGATAGTGTGCCTAAAAGTAATGAAAAGGAGTTTCTGAAACTTATATAGATAAGATACAATGCATTGTTGAGAAAACTTCCAACCTTTCTGTTGATGCCTCATCGCTTGGAAACACTTGATTTTTACTTTCTGCGCCTAGCTGAAAGGCGTTAAAGAAAAGCGCTTATGGGAGACAACCCATTATTTTAATTCTGCAATTTTTCTTTTTTTGAGTCAAGGAGTTGTTTACTTCTGTAATAATTCATTTGTATCTTTATTTTATCGCATTGTTGTGCCAAGTATTGCCTCTAATAGGAAGAAGATGCTAGATTTGGATTTCTACGCAGGAACAGATTTCTGCTGTTCACCGTTTTAATTCTTTAAAATCACAGAAATATTATTTAAATCTGAAATTTTTTGTGCGTGATCCTAAGATATGTACGCATCTTTCGTTAGTTTAAAGTTTTTCGATCTGAGCAACGTAAGTGCTTGAAAAAATTCGTCTTTGCGGACTGTTCTGTTTAGACAGATTTTGTCTTTTATTTTTCGCATTCTCTCTTTTACTAGTGTTGAGTGGAATTCTTTTTTAGGGTGAAGAGCTTCACATAACATCAGTGGCAGTAGCTAATTTTAAAAGTAACGGTCATGTTTGTGTCCTTATAGAACATGTGAGTTTTTGATTGTGCTCTAACCCTCTAATGAGAATTACTTTGAGTTTGGTGTGGCGGAAGTTTTCAAGAGTCAAGAGAGAAGGATGATATAATGTGATCAAGAAGAGTGAAGAGCTTAAGCTTGGGGATGCTCCCATGAATCACCCCAGCAAATTTCAAGAAGACTCAAGCGTCTAAGCTTGGGGATGCCCAAGGCATCCCCTTCTTCATCAGCAACTTATCAGGTCATCTCTAGTGAAACTATATTTTAATTCTTTCACATCATATGTGCTTTACTTGGAGCGTCTGTGTGCCTTTTATTTTCAGTATTTTATTTTTCGTATGGTCAACTTGATTGGACCCCAGCATTCTTGATTTGGAGAGAGAGACACGCTCCGCTTTTTCATATGAATACTCATATTCTTCACTTATACTTGTTGAGTATTCTTGTCTAGCTATTGCTATGCTTTTAGCTCCTGTTTTTCATGCATCTCTTATTCAGAGCTGTTAGTTCTTTTAAAGAAATTACTCTCTTGCTTCACTTATAATTGTTTGGAGAGTTTATGTTGAAATAAATTGATTGGTGTTTGGTTGGAACAGAAAATGTTGCATGTGGTAGATGGTATAATGAAAAAAGCTTACGTATTCTTGTAGATCGCTGTATTTGATAATTTGATACTTGTCAATTGTTTTGAGTTATCAAGTAGTTCATGATTAAGCTTTTGTATCATGTAGTTAAAACCTATTAATGAAGATCTACCGTAAAGCTCGTTGAAATTTGGTTTGCATGTTTGGTATCTCTAAGGTCTAGATATTTTCTAGTAAAAGAGTTTGGTTAACAAGGAAGACAGTGTAGAGTCTTATAATGCTTGCAATATGTTTTCATATAAGCCTTGCTGTGTCGGTTGATATCCTGTGTTTGCTTCAAATAACCTTGCTAGACTAAACTCTGTACTGAGAGGGAATGCTTCTCGTGCATCCAAAACCTTGAGCCAAATCCATGCCATCTGTGTCCACCATAACTACCTATATGTGGTATTTTCTTGCCATTCCAAGTAAATTTTTCATGTGCTACCTTTAAATTATTCAAAATTGTTATTATTCCTTTTTGTGTCAATGTTTACCAGCTCATGAGGAAGTAGTGGGTTATTCTTTATTCGACTTGTCAAACAGACTTTACACCTGGACTAGTGGCATATACATCCGCTTATCCAATAATTTTGCAAAAAGAGCTGGCAACGGGGTGCCCAGTCCCAATTAATTACAACTTTAACCGCTTAATTCTCTTCACATTTTTGCCCTGATTTATCAGTAAGCAATGACAAACAGTGAAATAACTGCATGTGTAAACAAAAGAGAAGAGGGATGATCTGCCTTGCTGGTAGAAATAACGTCCTTCATAGGAGCCGCTCTTAAAAGTCCGTTTGATACGGAGAATACTATTTTCATTCGCTACCATTCGTTGACAATTAACAAACACCTCTCAAAACTAGACACTCCTCCATGGTATGTGATTGATGGTAGGCACCCGAGGATTCGGTTAGCCATGGCTTGTGTTAGCAAAGGTTGGGAGGAGTGTCAAATATTTTATGCAATCTCTATATGTTTTTCAAAACTTAAAAAACTCTAGCACATGATTTAATCCCTGCTTCCCTCTTTGACGGGCCTTTCTTTTACTTTTATGTTGAGTCAGTTTACCTACTTCTTTCTATCTTAGAAGCAAACACTAGTGTCAACTTTGGTGCAACAATTTTTATATGCTCATATATTGCACTTATTATATGCTTTGTGTTAAAAAATATCCATGAGATATATATGTTGAAAGTTGAAAGCAATTGCTGAAACTTAAATCTTCCTTTGTGTTGGTTAAACACCTTTTGCTTAGAATCTATTGCTTTATGAGTTAACTCTTATACAAAACTCCTTGATGCTTGTCTCGAAAGTACTATTCATGAAAAGTTTTTTGCTTATATGATCCAGTTGTTTGCTCATTATCTACTTGCTAGCAAACTATAGACCATTGACCTGGATCACTTCATTCATAACATGTGCTTTATAGTATTATTTGATCAAGATTATGATTGTAGCATGTCACCTCAGAAATTATTTTGTTTTTATCGTTTTACCTACTTGAGGACGAGTAGAACTAAGCTTGGGGATGCTTGATACGTCTCAAACGTATCTATAATTTCGGATGTTCCATGTTTATATTATACCAATTGTTACATGTTTTATATACACTTCATAGCATTTTAATGCATTTTCTAGGACTAACCTATTAACAAGATGCCACAGTGCCAGTTCCTATTTTCTGCTGTTTTTGTATTCCTGAAAAGCTAGTCTGGAAATATTCTCGGAATTGGACGAAACTTGGACAGAACCTCCTATTTTTCCAGCACGAAGACGGAGTCCAGAGGAGACACGGAGGGGGGCCGCGAGCCAGCCACACCATGGGGCCGCGTGGGCCCACCCCCAACCGCGCTGTGGGGTGGTGTGGGGCCCTCGTGGCCCCGCAACCGCCGCCCTTTCGCCTATTTATTCCTCCCGACGCGAAAACCCTAGATACCCGAGCCATTATCCACGAAAAGTTCCAGAGACGCCGCCGCCGTCAACCCTAGCTCGGGAGGGTTCAGAGCTCTTCCCGGCACCCTGCCGGAGAGGGGAATCATCACCGGAGGGCTCTACATCACCATGCCTGCCTCCGGAGTGATGCGTGAGTAGTTCATCGTTGGACTACGGGTCCATGGCAGTAGCTAGATGGTTGTCTCTCCACTTTATGCTATCATGTTTAGATCTTGTGAGCTGCCTATCATGATCAAGATCATCTTATTGTAATGCTACATGTTGTGTTTGCTGGGATCCGATGAATATTGAATACTATGTCAAGTTGATTATCAATCTATCTTATATGTTATTTATGATCTTGCATGCTTTCCGTTACTAGTAGATGCTTTGGTCAAGTAGATGCTTGTAACTCCAAGAGTGAGTATTTATGCTAGATAGTGGGTTCATGCCTCCGGTAATCTGGGAGAGTGACAATAACTTCTAAGATTTTGGATGTGCTGTTGCCACTAGGGATAAAATAACTGATGCTTAGCTTAAGGGTACGCCGTTAGGTCTAATGCATTTGTTTACTTTACGCACATTACTTAATCAATTATCCGTTGCTTGCAACTTAATACCAACGGGGAACTCGGTATGACAACGTGGCGGTGGATTATTAGTCATAGACTTAGTTGGATAACGGTCTATGTATTTTGTCGTAATGCCCACATAAATATCATAGTAATCATCATGTCATATATATGCATTGTTATGCGCTCAATATTTTGTCAATTGCCCAGCTGTAATTTATTCACCCAGCATGTTAGTTATCTGTTATGGAGAGACACCACTAGTGAACTGTGGACCCCGGTCCATTCTTTTACACTAATAATACAACCAACTGCAAACACTGTTCATTTTCATTCTCTGCAATTTATTACTGTTTTCCACACCATACGTTTAATCCTTTGTTTTCAGCAAGCCGGTGAGATTGACAACCTCACTGTTTCGTTGGGGCAAAGTAGTTTGATTGTCTTGCGTGCAGGTTTCAATGAAATGATGAGGAATCTCGGAATGTTTAGTCTTGCTATATTTAACGGGGTAGTGGGAGATCTTGATAGAACTATCATAGTCATATGGAAGAGCCACTTTATCACAAGTGAGACAATAATCCATGAAGTTTGTCTCGTCAATTTCAGCTAAGCACGACAAATTGCGTCAAAGATATATTCTACGCTGGTGGTTGAGATAGGTACACGATTTTTGTTTCTTTGAAGACCAACACCGATATGACCTAGAAATTGAAATAACCGGAAGTTCACTTGTGATATATTTTTTCTCCCACCAAAGTTTGGGGTATGAAGAAATATCGATAGGTACTTTCAACCGGCAGCAAGTGGCTCTCTTTACGTGTGGATTGATATGTTGTACATATACCATATCATGTCTAGATGCACAAAGGTAAATCAAATATCCAACCATGAAGCAAAACACATAGCACATCGAGCTTGAGCATGGTATGACAGAAGACTTAACACTTAAGATCTTTGAATGAGCAACAAGCCAACAGAGCTTATTGAAACGACAAGGATGTCACCTAGAGGGGGGTGAATAGGCGATTAAAACTTTTCCGGTTTAAGCTTGATAATTGCGGAATAAAACTATGTGTTTAAATTAACAAGCCAACAACCTAAATACTAGGCTCACCTATGTGCACCAATAACTTATGCTAAGCAAGACAAGCAACAAGGTGATAGCAATATAGAATACTTCAAGCACGAAGGCTATCACAAAGTAAAGTGCATAAGTAAAGAGCCCGGGTATAGAAATAACCGAGGCACGCGGAGACAATGATGTATTCCCGAGTTCCTCCCTTTTAGGAGAGTACGTCTCGTTGGAGAGGTGTGAGCCACCACAACAGGTCGGTCTCAACGCCACAAAGGCTTCACCTTCTTCTCCGATGAACCGCACCACAAAAGGTTTGGTTCACCTTCCACTATCTGTTCCCTTCAAGGTGGAAACCGGAGCCTTTACAACAACTATCCGGGACACAACCCACAACTGGATTTGGGGCTCCCGAACGGCTACAAGTGACCACAAAAGGTCTCAACCACCACAAAGGCGTCTAGGGTCAAAAAACCCAAGAGTAACAAGCTCACAAACTTTCAACCTCCACGAATCCTCGTGGAGAGCACAAACCGATGCACAAAGCAATGGCAAGAGCACAAGTGATCAAATCCTTTACTCTCAAATCCCACCAAAAGCAACTAATGCTTATGGGGGGAGAAGAGAGGAAGAACGAAGAAGAACTTAACAAATGGAACTCCAAGATCTAGATCCAAAGGTTCCCTTCACTTAGAGGAGAGATGGATTGGTGGAAATATAGATCTAGATTTCCTCTCACTTTTTCCTCAAAGATATGCAAGAATCATGGGAGGAATTGAGAGAGAGGCAAGCTTTTCAAGGTCAACAATGGTGG
This sequence comes from Poa pratensis, assembly GCA_947311845.1. Lineage (NCBI taxonomy): Eukaryota > Viridiplantae > Streptophyta > Magnoliopsida > Poales > Poaceae > Poa > Poa pratensis. Next base: position 75,171,287 of record CAMZMU010000128.1, on the reverse strand, counting down.
GAGAGAGAGAAAAAATGTGCTGCAGAAAAGCCTACACTCTTTGGGGAAGAAAGGCCTTTTATAGGTCTCCCAAAAAAAAAGATCCGTTGCAGGAAATCTTACACCGGAGACTCTGTCCAGAGTGACCGGAGACGTCGGCCTGGGCCGGAGACTCCGGACACATTCCGGTAAGTTTTCGGCCTGGGTCCAGGGGCTGAACCACCTTGAGGCTTGGAGCAGGTCAGACCGGAGTCTTTTGGTCCAAAGACCGGAGACTCCGGCCTGGGGCGGAGACTCCGCCCTTCCTCCGGTAACTTTCCGGTCACTCCGAACAGGGTCCAGGGAGTGAACCAACTTGAGCCTCTTTGACAGAAACCCCTGAGTCCGGAGACTCCGGTTGGGGACACCGGAGACTCCACCCTGGAAAACCACAAAACTACAAACCCAATAACTTTCATGTACGAAATCGAAATCAGGTGAAACCAATTTTGTTGGAAAGATAGCAACAAGAGCAACAAGGCGTGTGGAAGGCAGGCATCGGGACGCCATACATGCAGAGGAAACGGCAATGCGCGGTGCTTGCTCGAGGATGCGGTGGGAAGCTAGGCGGCAGAGGATGGAGCTGTGGTTGGGGAAACCGACTGCATCGAGCGACCGGCACCATGGAGCCAGGTGGCGCGCGGAGCTGGGTGTGAGCGGGCGCGACGTCGGGTGTCTCGCTAGCAACGGCGCGGGAGATTGAGGATGGGCGGCACGCGTCGACGCTGGTGGTTGAGGGAGGCTAAGCGCGCAGCGGCGCAGGAGGTCGGTGATGGGCTCGTGACGGTGCTGGAGGTCAGGGTGGGAGGCGAGCGGCGTCGCAGCAAGTCGGTGAAAGGACAAGGATGTCGCCTAGAGGGGGTGAATAGGCGATTAAAAACTTTTCCGGTTTAGGCTTGATAATTGCGGAATAAAACTAGTTGTTTAAATTAGCAAGACAACAACCTAAATACTAGGCTCACTTATGTGCACTAACAACTTATGCTAAGCAAGACAAGCAACAAGGTGATAGCAATAGAGAGTATTTCAAGCACGAAGGCTATCACAATGTAAAGTAAATAAGTAAAGAGATCGGGTATATAAATAACCGAGGCACGCGGAGACGAGGATGTATTCCCGAGTTTCTCCTTTTTAGACTAGTACGTCTCGTTGGAGAGGTGTGAGCCACCACAACAGACTGGTCTCAACGCCACAAAGGCTTCACCTTCTTCTCTGATGAACCGCACCACAAAATGTTTGGTTCACCTTCCACTATGGAATCCTTCGAGGCGGAATCCGAAGCCTTTACAACAACAACCCGGGACACAACCCACAACTGGATTAGGGGCTCCCGGATGGCTACCAAATGACCACAAAAGGTCTCAACCACCACAAAGGCGTCTAGGGTCCAAAGACCCAAGAGTGACAAGCTCACAAACTTTCAACTTCCATGAATCCTCGTGGAGAGCACAAACCGATGCATAAAGCAATGGCAAGAGCACAAGTGCTCAAATCCTCACTCTCAAATCTCACCAAAAGCAACTAATGCTTATGGGGGGAGAAGAGAGGAAGGACAAACAAGAACTCAACAAATGAAACTCCAAGATCTAGATCCAAAGGGTTCCCCTCACTTAGAGGAGAGATGGATTGGTGGAAATATAGATCTAGATCTCCTCTCACTTTTCCCTCAAAGATATGCAAGAATCATGGGAGGGATTGAGAGAGAGGCAAGCTTTTCAAGGTCAATAATGGTGGGAGAGAGAGAGAAGAAAAACGTGCTGCAAAAAAGCATGGACTCTTTGGGGAAGAAGGGGCTTTTATAGGTCCCCAAAAAAAGAGCCGCTACAAGAAATCTTACACCGGAGACTCCGGCCTGAGTGACCGGAGACTCCGGACACATTCCGGTAAGTTTTCGGACAGGGGACAGGGGGTGAACCACTTGACCTTGGAGCAGGTCAGGCCGGAGACTCTGGCCTTCCTCCGGCAATATTCCGGACTGGTCCAGGGGTGAACCAATTTGAGATTCTTCGACAGGGAACCCTGAGTCCGGAGACTCCGATTGGGGCACACCGAGACTCTGGCCTAGAAAACCAGCAAAACTTCAAACCCAATAACTTTTACATACGAAATCCAAATGAGGTGAAACTAGTTTTGTTGGAAATATTAAGAATCATAAATAGAGTAAATTTACCAACCATGGGGTGTGGAACTTTCCTCACGGATAAACCGATAATATTTCCAAACCCAAACACAACAAGTTTTCCATCGGACTCCGTTTTCTATGATTTTGGGCTTGTTTCGAAGATAATCACAAGATCTACAAGATCATGCATATACACATCATAGTCCATCATGTGAGGAAGAAACCAATAGAGGAGAGTTTTACCTCTCTAGAAAAGACAAACCGGTAAAACCTCCAACATCAAAAACTCGACAAGATATTCATATGAAATCCATTTTTGATGAACTAGAGCTTGGTATGGAGATGAACACAAGCTCTAAATTCTCACATGGATAAAAGCCAAATAAGAACCAAGAAAGATGATATGCCAAGTATGCAAAGGTTTGAGCTCTCCACAAAGATGCGATCAAGTTACTCACTTGAGAGCCCCCTTGATAGTACGCCGTCTATCCTATAACCCGGTCTCCCACTAATACCATGAGACCGGTAAAATAGAAACCCTATCAAGATCATACCTTTGCCTTGCGCATTCCACTTGAGGTAGATGATGACGATCTTGATCTCTTCAAGTGGACCACCTTTCTTGATTACGCTTCGCTTGATGAAGATTCACATGTTGCTCCCCCATACACCAATGTGGGAGAGCCTCTCATAGGCACATCTTCACTTGACCAATATCTCCACATGGGTGGCAAGCTTCAAGCATAGGATTTCTTCGAGATGCTTCTCTTGAACTTGCACTTCATAATCTTCTCTCTTCACAAAGATGATGTCTTGAATCCTTCAAGACATACTTGCAATATGCTCAACTCTACATATGACTATTCTTCATATAAACCTTGGATAGAACCTTGGTCATCCTATAATCTTCTAGAGTCCAACACATGAACTCCAATGTTTTCCTATGGACAAGATCTACAAGAATATCTCAATGCAAACATTAGTCCATAAGGATTGTCATTAATTACCAAAACCACACATGGGTGCACCATGCACTTTCACTTATCTTCATCATTTCAAAAAAAATATTTTCACAAAGAGTTTCCATGTTTTCCAAGGATTTTTTCATATATAACTAAATCTCCTATGAAATTAATTTATTTATTCCATACCAAAACACCTTCCCCAATGTAGCATTATCATTTAGAGAAATATGTAAAATTAAGAAAGGTGACAACCATACTTATTTCATGAAGCCAATTATATTCTCAAAACTTAGTTTTCCCCATCTCCAATATTAAATTTATAGCAAGTAAAAATAGATTTGGAGCATACAATAAACCTTGCAAAAAATGAGAACCATCATCCCTCATAGTCACTGGCCTAGATTACATTCCTGAAGGCATTTTTTGCTAGGATGATCTTGCTATGCTCCGTCACTACTGACAACTTCTATATCCTATTTACAGTAGATCAATGTTCAAGGTCTCCCAACTACATTTCCTTGGCCACCATGATCTTTTGGCATACAATCTTTTACCAAATAACAAGATGGTACTCGATCTCTCTGTTTTGCATCTCCACTTCACAAAAATTTGGATTTCATAATATCGTATATTTTTCCTTATGCCAGTTGAAATTCTATAGAATAGAGCGTACATAGTGGTACAATGGTGAGAGAGAATTAACTAGAATAACCCCTACATGGAGATTTCCTCTTTTCAACAACCTAGTATATTTTCTATCTTATCGGTTCTCCCATCCGAAATTCCCAATCACTATTTTAATAGTTTTTTCATCAATGGGCACTCCAGAAATTTTCATTGGTAGTTCCCCTACTTTATATGTAGAAATTTCCTCAAATCAGTATACCTAGTTTTTACAAGTCATATACAATAAACTTCATTTTGTGTCAAGTGCTTTTCAGAATGGCACGACATTTTCAATACGATTATAGTAGAGAAATAAATAATTGAGCTTTGTCCTGAAATTTTGTCAATGAAGATAGCATATACAACAAGATAAAATATCAAAGGAGTGGTAGGTTCTCATTGCTTTAGTCCTTAGTGTGTGTGTGTCTGAAAAAACAAGTGTCAATTCCATTGTTTACTTTATTTTCTAATTTCCCCCCAGAAAAATATCATATGACCCATTCATTACTTTACTAGGGAAACCCTCTATCGCCAGGAAAATACGTTTGAGTTTTTCAAAGGTTTTCTCAAAATCAATTCAAAGTGGACCCACCCTTTCCTCTTGTGTAAACCATTTATTGTTACCGAAGTAGTACAGCCCCTTACAAAATGAATATTTTAATAAAAGAAGTTTGAGGAACCCTAAATAGCCCCAAGTGATCATAATTAGTCTGTTTACTAGCACCTTTGTGATAATTTAGAAAATGACATCCATAAGACATATGGGCATGTGTTTTACGGATTTTTCAGTATCTCCCTTAGGCACAAGAGTGATCATACCCATATTAAGTTTATCAGTGTCAATTTTCCATGAAAGAAGGCTTAAAAAATTCTAGAAAAATCATGTTAAACAAGATGTAGGATCTTTTGGTGGAAATCAGCACTAAAGCCACTAGGACCTGTTTGCTAGTTGTCGTTCCAAAGATAGCCCATCTTCGTAGGGAATTCTACTAACACTTGTGGATAAAGTTAAACATTTGAGTGTTAAAATTTCCAAAGAGTTGTTGATATAATTTTGTAATATAAGTTTTTTGATTTTGTTAACGTTCAATCAAATCATCTTCCTGGTCTAGAAAATTTATGATGTTTCCCTTTTTCTACCATTGGCTTTTGAGTGACAATACTTGGTATAAGTATCTCTTCAAGCACTTCTTTTCTTGATATGTGAAGTCAAGTTTATCCAACTTTTCAATTTCCTCTCACATTTGTTTTTAAAAACAACTTAATATTTTTTGCTCCAACTTTATGACTGTCCCTTGTGTTATTCGGTCTATTTTTCAAACATCCAAATAATTTCCTCTTATGTAATTCCTTTCCATTCGTGAGACAATTTCATCAACTAGATCCTGCCTCTAAACCCAAGTTTTTCAAAACTTAAATTTCTCGCTTTGGATTCATGTGTATCGATGAAATTATGAGGGGTGTGGTCACAGAGATCCCTAACTAAAGCAACATGCATATCCCAAGATCAATATCATCTATAAAGAGAGAATTAGTTAATGTATATTTATTATAACATGTTTTTTGGTTAAATATTTTAAAATTTCTAAAGCAACCCGGTAAATTTTGAGGTTTTAGTCAATTTTTCCTTTAAATGATGTTTCAATGTGAGTTTTCGGTCATTCTTCTTCATGTTTTTCTTGATTCTGTGTTTTGTAGCGGTTGCAATTACACTTTCTATTTGTGCAATTTTCATCTTCTTTTGTATTTATGGTAATTGTACTTTTGTTTTCGTACAATTGCACATTTAATTTGTGCAATGTAGTTTGATGGTGAGGCACGAAATACCGACCTTTCAAAAGAAGCTCCTTCAAACATTTGTATTTTTGTTGAAAAATCTTTGCACCAGAATTAATAAGGATAATACAAATTCCTTCAAATATTTGTTTGTGTTGTTGAGTTGTGATCCAAATTATGTTAAATGCTATGCAGATAAGAGGCTGCAGTTAGCTCGTCACGTTGCCCTCTGCCAGGGAGGCATGGGAGAGGGGGGGGGGGGGGGGGGGGTCGAAGTCCCTTGTGGTATGAATCAGTATAAAACTATGTCACTCCTATTATATATACATATTGTAAGCCGTCGCATGAGATAGTCGAATCGTTGTAAATCGTCGGCGTTGTAACGTCTCTCGAAATAGTTTGTTTTGCTTGCTGGCGCCCGTACGTCCTTTTTCCTTTTCCTTAGATGGATTTTTCTGTTAAAATCTTGTTTCCACTGTTTTGATATTGGTTTTTATCGTTTATTGCCTGTCGTGTATTAGTGTATAGTACTAGTAGCAGTTTGTTTGAATTACTTTGCTCATATTTCTCTCCCTATGCAAAACGCCAGATTTTTTAAGCACACCCAACCAAAATATTTCCGCACACTGCACAGGCCTGCTCGCTTGCAGTATAAAGAGAACAGAACGAGGACCGCCGGGAGCAGGAGCAAGGGGAGGGGGGCTCTGGCGCAAACATTTCGGTCGGTTTAGATCCAATGCCGAGGAGGTGAGGTGCTCTCGTGGCTGCGGAGCTCGCGAGGGAGAGGGCAAGAGCAGTGATAATGGCGGAGGAGACGGGGAAGGCGGAGGCGGCCGGGGCTGGGAGCTGCAGCGGCGGCGGCGGGTGCGAGCCGGTGAAGAAGAGGCCAGAGCAGAGCGTCGCGTTCCATGAGCTGTTCAGCTTCGCAGACCCACTGGACTGGCTGCTCATGGCGGCTGGGAGCGCCGGCGCCATAGTGCACGGCGCGGCCATGCCGGTGTTCTTCCTCCTATTCGGCGAGCTGGTCAACGGCTTCGGCAAAAACCAGCACCACCTCCGGCGCATGACCGACGAGGTGTCCAAGGCACGTATTTCCGCGACCTGCCCGCTTCAAAATCTCTCCCTGTCTTTGTCGTTGCCATTTCTATGAGTTACTGACGCCTCTTCTCTCTGCGCGCTGCAGTATTCGCTCTACTTCGTCTACCTCGGCCTCGTCGTCTGCGCATCCTCATACCTGGGTGGGTGAACGCCCTGCGCCGCTTACCCTTCTGCGCCCATTCTCGCCGGTGTTGCCGCGTCGTGGCCTAACTGTGTGTCCGTGCAGAGATCGCGTGCTGGATGTACACGGGCGAGCGGCAGGTGGGCGCGCTCCGGCGGCGGTACCTGGAGGCGGTGCTGCGGCAGGATGTGGGATTCTTCGACACCGATGCGCGCACGGGCGACGTCGTCTTCAGCGTCTCCACCGACACGCTCCTCGTGCAGGACGCCATCGGCGAGAAGGTAACCACCCAACTAGCACCGTAGTCATATGCCTTCGGCGCCCTCCACGCGCGTCTGACGGCGGACAAATGTATATGCAGGTTGGCAACTTCATCCATTACCTCGCCACGTTCCTGGCGGGGCTCGTCGTTGGGTTCGTCTCCGCCTGGCGGCTCGCGCTGCTCAGTATCGCAGTCATCCCGGGCATCGCCTTTGCCGGCGGGTTGTACGCGTACACACTCACCGGGCTGACCTCCAAGAGCCGGGACTCGTACGCCAACGCCGGAATCATAGCCGAGCAGGTAGTAACTCGCAACCACCGGCACTGATATGGTCATGTACTATTTCTGCAGTGCCTTTAGTATCATCTAACCGGGATAGCAAAGATGGCTGGGTGTGGAAGATGAAAGCTGTGTGGGCTCTATAGCTCGGACTCGTTGGTTGGTCAAAGTGTCAAATGTCGAACAGCAGCTGTGCACATGCCTTGAGAATGATTTCAGTTTGGATTCCTTTCAGTTTCTTGTTAGATCCAATCGACCTTTTCCGATGGATGATTTCTTGTTTCATGTCGTTTTGCCCTTTTGTTGAGCTAACTGCTGTCAATCACACTGTACTTATTTTTCTGCCTGCCAAGAGCAAATGCAGCAAATGTAGTATCTTCCCCATTTTCGTGTAAATAAGTGGGTAATTCTGACGATTAAGTGTTCAATCTGTTCTGTAGGCGATTGCCCAGGTGAGGACTGTGTACTCCTATGTGGGGGAATCCAAGGCCCTGAATTCCTACTCTGAGGCGATTCAGAGCACCCTGAAGCTGGGGTACAAGGCCGGGATGGCCAAGGGGCTTGGCATTGGGTGTACCTATGGGATTGCCTGCATGTCATGGGCACTGGTGTTCTGGTACGCCGGCGTGTTCATCCGGAGTGGCCAGACAGACGGTGGAAAGGCATTCACGGCGATTTTCTCCGCGATCGTGGGAGGCCTGTAAGACCCGTGTTTTGAGAGTTTGCACAGTCCTGCAGCTTGCTTGCCTGTTTCCAGTTACAAAGTTTAACCAATTTGTGAATTTGATAAATGCAGGAGCCTGGGACAGTCATTCTCTAACCTCGGAGCATTCAGCAAAGGGAAGATCGCCGGATACAAGCTGTTGGAGGTGATAAGGCAGAGGCCGACGATAGTCCAAGACTCAGCCGATGGGAGGTGCCTGGATGAAGTCCACGGCAACATTGAGTTCAAAGAAGTGTCCTTCAGCTATCCATCCCGCCCGGACGTCATGGTATTCCGCGACTTCTCGCTCTTCTTTCCTGCCGGGAAAACGGCAGCCGTTGTTGGAGGCAGTGGTTCTGGAAAGAGCACAGTTGTGTCTCTCATCGAGCGGTTCTATGATCCTAATCAAGGTAAGCAGATGAAATGTACCCCTGATGCCTATGTCATATCAGTCAGGTTTTATTTAACCTGAGGATGTGATTGCAGGACAAGTTCTGCTGGATAATGCAGACATCAAGACGCTGCAATTGAAATGGCTGAGAGATCAAATTGGTTTGGTGAATCAAGAACCTGCCCTCTTTGCGACGACAATCATTGAGAATATTCTTTATGGCAAGCCCGATGCCACAATGGCTGAGGTTGAGGCTGCTGCTTCGGCTGCCAATGCCCATAGCTTCATTGCTCTTCTTCCAAATGGCTACAACACTCAGGTGGGTTCTACTGCTGATATATGCTAATGATATTTGTAATGGCTCAAATGCAATATTGTTAGCTTACGTCCTACTTTTCTTGTGATCTGATCTGCCCAAACTAGTTTCTTACTTATGTTTATCAATTTCACCTACAGATTCTTACCTTGTTATTTGATTTCTAAACCATTTATAACTTTTGTTTTATGAGTGGTTTATCTACCTATTGTACTATAAATGTGACTCGTTGAATATGATGATAAATCCACTATATTCACAGGTCGGGGAAAGAGGACTTCAGATGTCTGGTGGCCAGAAGCAACGAATTGCCATTGCCCGTGCAATGCTGAAGAATCCAAAGATCCTTCTCCTTGACGAGGCAACTAGTGCACTTGATGCAGGTTCTGAGAGTATTGTTCAAGAAGCACTTGACCGCATAATGATGGCAGGACAACTGTGGTGGTTGCACACAGGCTCTCAACCATACGATGCGTCGACATGATCGCCGTGATCCAGCAAGGCCAGGTTGTCGAGACCGGTACTCATGACGAACTCCTTGCTAAAGGAAGCTCAGGTGCTTATGCAGCTCTCATCAGATTCCAGGAGATGGCCAGAAACCGTGACTTCCGCGGGTCATCCACCCACAAGAACCGGTCATCCCGGTTGAGCAATTCCCTGTCCACTCGCTCACTGAGCCTCAGGTCAGGAAGCCTGAAGAACTTGAGCTACTCATACAGCACCGGCGCAGATGGCCGCATCGAGATGGTCTCCAACGCCGACAATGACCGCAAGTACCGCGCGCCAAAGGATACTTCTTCACGCTCCTTAAGCTGAACGCCCCGGAATGGCCCTATACCGTGCTGGGTGCAATCGGGTCAGTCATGTCCGGGTTCATCGGCCCGACATTTGCTATTGTGATGAGCAACATGATCGAGGTGTTCTATCTCCGGGACCCCAACGCGATGGAGCGCAAGACCAGGGAGTATGTGTTTATCTACATCGGAACCGGATTCTACGCGGTTGTCGCGTACCTTATCCAGCATTACTTCTTCAGCATCATGGGCGAGAACCTGACCACCAGGGTGCGGAGGATGATGCTTGCAGGTATGTATGAATTTCATTTGCTGTTCCCCATTCCATGGCGATCATGATCCAAAGAAGCGGGGGCATTATCTGACTGAGTTGAGGTTTTTCCGTTTATGTGCAGTTATCTTGAGGAACGATGTGGGGTGGTTCGACGAAGAGGAGAACAACTCGAGCCTCGTGGCGGCACGGCTCGCGACGGAGGCCACCGACGTGAAGTCGGCGATCGCGGAACGGATATCGGTCATCTTGCAGAACATGACATCGCTGCTGGTGTCCTTCGCGGTCGGCTTCTTCATCGAGTGGCGGGTGGCGATCCTCATCCTCGTCACCTTCCCTCTCCTTGTCCTCGCCAACTTTGCTCAGGTAAAACCCAACTGGCATCGCCCATTGCTGACACGAAAGGCTTCATTTGGTTGCATACAATTTTTTGGATCGGGACAATACAGCTACTACCTAGCTTAGCTATTTCACACTAGCTAGACCAATTCATTTTGCACAATGAAGTCAGCCTTGCTCGGCTGTCACGCCGTTTTCGGCACAAGCAACCGTTGCAGGCTCAGTTAGTTCGAGACGAGGGGACGATTCCTCTTAAATTCATCGGCATGCTGCGCAATGGTAGCTAGGATCCGTGGCCCATGCCGCTGCCACTCATGTGCCCATCGAGCTCTGCTCTCCCCGCTCTCGGATCCCTTGTTTAATTCCGCCCAGATGCTTCCTTCCCACACCCCGGCCCCGCGATATTTGTTTGTCGCAGCAGCGCCGCTCGCTGCTTCTTCAATTGTGGTTGTGGATGACATCTTCTTCTCCCTGTTGCTCGTTGGGTAAATAGAACAAGTCCTTGCCCCGTGGTCCCGCTGGGCGCTCGCGACGCTGTCGGTTGCGAGCCTGCACGGCCGCGCCTGCGCCTCGTGCACGGGAATCTGGGGCTTTGCTCCAAGGATGACACAGTCTCGCACATGGCGATCTCGCTGCCGCTCATCACTGTGCGGCGCGAGGACAGTGTCGCCCAGAACCGGAACGCCGAGCCAGCCTTTTTGTTTTCCCGCTGCGGAACTACACTGCAGAGCGCGAGCTCAGCTCATCATTTCCTTTGCGCGCAATAATTTCTGCCTGCGGTTCGTAAAGATTGCATGATGCTGATGCCATGCGCGTGCATGGCTATGTCAGTTCGCCATGTGCTACCCGCAGCTCTTTCGAACCGAAATAGAATTATAGAGTGGATATTGCCACGGATCATCACTAGTAAATTATTACTGTTCAGCTGCTGCTTACTGTTCGATGACGATGATGATCCGTTTGTGCAGCAACTGTCGATGAAGGGATTCGCGGGCGACACGGCCAAGGCGCACGCCAAAACGAGCATGATCGCCGGGGAGGGCGTGAGCAACATCCGCACCGTCGCCGCCTTCAACGCGCAGGACAAGATTCTGTCCCTCTTCTGCAGCGAGCTGCGCGTCCCGCAGGCGCACAGCCTGCGGCGGAGCCAGATTTCCGGTGCGCTCTACGGCCTCTCCCAGCTCTCCCTCTACGCCTCCGAGGCGCTCATCCTCTGGTTCGGCGCCCGCCTCGTCCGCGACCACGTGTCCACTTTCTCCAAGGTCATCAAGGTCTTCGTCGTCCTCGTCATCACCGCCAACTCCGTCGCCGAGACCGTCAGCCTGGCCCCCGAGATCGTCCGCGGCGGCGAGTCCATCCGCTCCGTCTTCGCCATCCTGAACAGCAGGACGCGCATCGATCCGGACGAGCCGGAGACGGAGCAGGTCGAGTCGGTCCGCGGCGAGATCGAGCTCCGCCACGTCGACTTTGCCTATCCGTCGCGCCCCGACGTGATGGTCTTCAAGGACTTCAGCCTCAGGATCCGGGCGGGCCAGAGCCAGGCGCTCGTGGGAGCGAGTGGGTCTGGGAAGAGCACCGTCATCGCCCTCATCGAGCGGTTCTATGATCCCATGGCCGGGAAGGTCATGGTCGACGGCAAGGACATCCGCCGCCTCAACCTCAAGTCGCTGCGCCTCAAGATCGGCCTTGTGCAGCAGGAACCCGTCCTGTTCGCCACCAGCATCCTGGAGAACATCGCATACGGCAAGGACGGCGTGACCGAGGAGGAGGTCATCGAGGCGGCCAAGGTGGCCAACGTGCACGGCTTCGTCAGCGCGCTCCCGGACGGCTACAGGACGCCCGTCGGCGAGCGCGGCGTGCAGCTCTCCGGCGGCCAGAAGCAGCGCATCGCGATCGCCCGCGCGGTGCTCAAGGACCCGGCAGTGCTCCTGCTGGACGAGGCGACGAGCGCCCTGGACGCCGAGTCGGAGTGCGTGCTGCAGGAGGCGCTGGGGCGAATCATGAAGGGCCGAACGTGCGTGCTGGTCGCCCACCGGCTGTCCACGATCCGCTGCGTGGACTCCATCGCCGTGGTGCAGGACGGGCGCGTCGTCGAGCAGGGCAGCCACGGAGATCTCGTGTCGCGGCCCGATGGCCCCTACTCGAGGCTGCTCCAGCTCCAGCTGCACCACGGATGATGGATCGGCGCCTTGCTCTCGCATGATGGCGAAGCTGTAGATACAAAGTAGCTCTCTGACGACGACGACGACGACACTTCCATGAGCAACAGAAATGTGCTGCAGTGCGATGGGGGCCTAAACGGTAGGTGTTAGCCGGAACTAGCGTTTTATTTTCTCTGTAACCGATCAAGATTATGCTGAAACAGATGATGCTATACTTTGTTTCAAATCGCACTAATGGCGGCTTTGGCGATTTTTTTCCCTAGTGAATTGTTCTTCTCCTCATTATCTGGTTCGAATCGACTGGAACCTCTGGAGAATTTTGATACCGCAGCAGGAGATTCGTCTTCTTCACAGCCAAAATAAGTGATGATTTGACCGGCAAAATAAAATAAAAAACAAGTGGCGATTTGAACAGATAAACTGAAACAAAGAACTCGTATGATCCGTATGAAAAGGCTTTACACTAGGCAAGATGGAACTATTCTGTTTTCAACAAGCACTCAGCGACACGACGATTGGAGAACACAACCACCAAGATTCAAGAATTCTAGAGTCAAGAGGGCGGAAAAGTGTTACCAGGAATCCGGCGACGGCAGCCTTGCTGTCTCGCCAAATCCACTATGCACGTCGCCGACTTCATCCGGCGCCGCCGTTATTGTTGCCAGGGGCTTCAGCTTGATCTCAGGTGCGACGGGCAGCGAGCGATGGACGTGGGCCACGTCGCCTCTGCACTGTAGAAGCGCACTGCTTCTACAGTGCAGCACTTCTGCAGGCGCCATGCTTCGCGCCGATCCGCCGGTCCTCCTTTTCATGACAATGTACACACGAAATATATGCGCGCCGATGAGTAGATTTCATTCACGTGATCGGTTTCGAATTTGGTCGACTCTAACTCCTTAATTTTGGATCCAGATTCGCAAGAACATTCGACGAATTTTGTCAAATTCGTCGCACTCAGTCATCCGTTCGAATTTTCATTTCACAAGTAGATGTATATCACCCCTCCAAACAAATTTCATGTTTTAGACTTTTTATTTCGACGGACACATACATATTTCTCTCTAATCTTCAAATTCGCTGTATTATTTTATCTATCAATATATCAAAGCGCTCCGTTTCAACCCCCTCTCCGTGCGCCCACGTCACCGCGCAATGTAGAAGTGCGCGCGGCCGCCTCCGCATAGTCGATTTCCGATCTGACCGTCCGTGCGTCCGTTTTGCAAAATGATCCCTGCATTGTCTGCAAATTACGATTAGGCCCACACGCCCTCCTCCTCTCCTCTTTCCTCCTCCGCTCGGACGGAGCCGCCGCCGGCGCCGACGTGGACCGCCGCCGTTGCAGGCCTCCCCCGACGAATAGAAGGCCGCCAGGAGCTCCATCGTCGCCTCCTCTATCTCCTCCGCGAGTTACGCGAGCCGGGACGCCCGAAATCGCCGATAAATCGTGCGCCTTCCCCGACTCCGGCCGCCGCCGCTGTTCGATTCGCCGCCTACCGGTCTCCCCAGCTCCCGTAGCTCCCTCCTTCGTCTTCCTGTTGAGCCGCTGGTCCCGTAGGACCTCCTCCCTGCCCTCCCCGCGCTTCGGTTCGCCGTGGCCGTGCTCGCCATCCACCGCCGCCGATTTGGTCGCCGCCGGTGGCTCCGGCGACCATTTGGTCACGGCGCCGCCCTCTTTTGGTCGCCGCACTCCTGTGCGTCCAAAGCGCCCTCGCGCGCGTGTCCTCGTGGCCGCAATCGACGCATCCGTGCTCAGAAGGGCAGGTCCGGCCATTGCTGACGTCATCACAACGTCATTGCGGGCCCGACCCGTCAGATTTTTAATATTTACGAAAATGATTTTAAGAATTAATAAAACCCTGACATGTGGGTCCCACTGACAGAATTTTAAGCTTTTCCAAAAATTTCATAAAAAATGTCCAAAAATTGTAAAATCAATAACTCTTCATCTGTAATTCAGAAAAATGTGTTTCTCACTCACGAATATGATTCAGAATATTCATTTTTAGTGTTCATATAGATCTATTCTCCTCTGTTCCATGGTTGCTTCGACGCTTCATGACTTGCCTTAATTGAGATTGATGAAGAATCCTTCCATTGAGCCTCCTAAGCTGACACCAGCCTCGACCGACACATTGGCCAGCCGCCCTTTTCTGTGCGAACGATGTTTACAGTACATAACGTCCGCTTAGTTAGTGCATTTTCTTAACCATGTGCTGCAATGATCATTGAACAAAGAGAATCATCAGAGCTACAGGCATACCAGCAGATGTTACCAACATCAATTCATGCAAGGCTCATCTATATAGCGGAAGGTTTTTGCTAATCCATGCCATATTTATGCTTATTGTTGCGTCAGTAATATAAATGAATAATCTCTTTGAAATCCAGTCAACCAAGCCCCTGGGAGCCAACAGAAATTTAGGTATTTTTCCTATGCTGCAAATTACAAATTAGATGTACTGTAAAGAAATAAATAGTCATGGTACGGTAACGACGGTTGGTCATTTTAGCAGAAGCAGATTATTACCTGAAGTTTGACAGTTACGTGGTTTTTTATGTACTAACAAAATGCAGATTGTAGAGGAAAATTAAGCCCGCTCCCATCATGATTACAATTTTAAGCAAACTCAGCAATGTGATCCCTACATGGAAGATTATTCCCATTGAAGATATTATTGAAAGGGCAATTAGACACGAGGAATGGCGTGAAGAGTTATAGCAAATTTTGTGTTCATGAAAATGCATGATCTCTAATGCAGCTTTGTGACTTACATACATGGTTCAGCAGTACACCTCAATATTTCATACACAATTCGTTGATGATAGGGGAGGGAAAATTGGACTGCCCATTAAGCTAAATCTTATTAGAAGCATCTTATAGCTGAAAAGTTACGGGGTCTATATCCACACGGGCGCGGCGTGTCGCCGCGCCATCTTGCCTAGTATTTGTTTATGAAGCCCCTGTTTATCTACCTCTAAATCTGCCTTGTTTACTTTCTGAAGCATCAGTTTTACTCTAGAACTTATTTGCCATAACTCTGTTGCTTCACATATCTGCCATCTCAAACTTCAATTTGATTTGCTAGTAATAAATCAGAAACATCCCATCTTTGCCTCGAGGGAATTGTGTCCATTTTACTGGCACTGGCGAAAGAAAAACAATACTTGGCCCACCTTAAGCGGCAGGGAAGAATACTCCGCTTGGTTCACTCACAAAAACAAAAATGACGCTCAGCATGGGGCGGCAGCCCAGCAGAAATGTCTTTCTTCCTTTTTCTGTTTCTTTCTTCAGAAACGTTTCCTACCCGACAAGCAACGTGTCGTGGGGAGGTCTCTCACCCACGATAACTCCCACACGTCACATGTCGCCATGTGGGAGAGCCATCTAACGGGAGGGAAAAAGTTTTCAAAAAACACATTTTTTTCTTTTTTAGAAAAATCACACAAAACACCGGTTTCACCTGAAACGTTACGTGCGCACATACAATGTGGGGATGTATGTTCTGATTTTTTTTCCCGGAATTTTTCGACATTCCAAATTCACTTTGTCTCCCGTGTTAGTTTCTGCTTTGGAAGTCCCTTTTTCTATCTTCTCTTGTATGTGATATTTCATTAAGATAAACCATAGGGATATGGTATAGAATATAAATAATAAAGTGAAAAAACTGCAATCTAAATATTGCTAGTATAAAAAATTGTCTTATTAATAGGATCTGAGAACTGTCTTAGTAATAATTCTAATGAGTTATCTTGGAATTTAGAATATAATGAAAAAACAATTATCATGCACAAGGAAAGCAGATGTACATAGGAGCACACCTATATTTCTTGATTTTAATAGGACTTCTTACGAGTGTCCTTTCTATGTACTATTATCTAAAAATAATCAACTTATTAATGGTTGGACTAGACCAACAAATTACCCCTTATGTGCGAAATTATAGAAGGTCCACATTAAGATCAAATAATTCAGTGCATTGAGTATGACCGTATGTGTCATAGCATCTACAATATCAAGAAACATAGATGAATCCTGATTTTTGTAGTTGGAGAATAAATCTGGAAAGAGGTCTGCAAATACGTTTGGAAAAACATTGACATTTGGTGGCTTAACTTCCAAAGAAAAAATTGAGTACATTATAAGAAATTAACGAGCAAGCTGAATATAGGGAGCAATAATTTAGTAGTCATATATGGCCTTGTTTTTTGAGTAGTCTTATAGTAGTCATATATGGCCTTGTTTTTGGAATTTATGGAATAATCCATTTTTATGGAATGATGAATTCTAGAAGAAAATATATGAGTCTATTGCTTACAAGAAAATGCCTCATGATAGTTAACATGGGCTCTCAACAACCATCAACGTATGATCATTTTTGACCGGTTGTTACTCTCGGTGGTGAAGATGTTCTTGATTGTGAATTCATATATGCTATTTACAAGAGTGAATAATAACACGAAAACAATTAAATAGTAGAGGAGGGAGATATAGAGATGGTAGAAGAGGATAGGAAGGGGGAGGGGATAGGATAGTTATTTAGCCCTCTCTAACTGAAAATGCAAACTCTCAATATATGTATGACACATGTGACAACATGTTTTAATATCTTTGTATAGGATATTCTAAGCAAATATGTTGTTTTACATAGCATTCTTGAAAGAACACACATGTATGAAACCGACTATATATTAAACGTTGCAGTCTGTGAGATTTGGGTGATCTCTATGTAGGCCACGGACAGTCATGTACTGATTATAAATTTAAGTGAAACTGTTTGCACAAAATATGGAATTTAGAACTTAGTCCATTGTTCAAGTTGCGGGTACATAGCTTAAAGCTACAGGCGGAAGTCAACCTCTGTTGAAACACTGGTACATTAAACAAGCAACTAGAATAGGAAAAATCTCTAAATGGGCATTTGACATATGTTGCGGTATTGTTAGAAATATATGGGCCAACCCGTATGAGCTTCAGATTTCCTACTAAATCTCAAAGTTCCATGTGTGGTAAGAGGTGGAGGTGCAATATTTAGTCCCAGATTGGTAGTTATGGAAGAGTAAGACCACCTTATAC
Organism: Poa pratensis; assembly: GCA_947311845.1. Classification (NCBI taxonomy): domain Eukaryota; kingdom Viridiplantae; phylum Streptophyta; class Magnoliopsida; order Poales; family Poaceae; genus Poa; species Poa pratensis. Next base: position 75,153,930 of record CAMZMU010000128.1, on the reverse strand, counting down.
ACTGGAGTTTCACTATCTTAAATTATCACTCCCTCTATATCAAAATATAAGACTTTCTGGCTAGTTTCCACATACATGTATCTAGACATATTTTAGTGTAAGATTCACATGAACCTTGTGTAACATCCCAAATTTTGGAACTAAGAAAAACTTAGTTTAACAAGACCCAAAATTTAGAACCAACAAAAAAACTTTTTGAAATATTTCACTGATGGTTGTGTTTTCCTTCCCATTGCTCAGTTGACCTTGTGTGACTGGTGTGTAAGTTGTGTGACTTGTTGTGATGTTGATCTTGTGGTGTTGCTGCTTGTGTGGATAATTCCTTTGTTGTGCTCAATCCTAAAATGAAAACCACTGATCACAAATTTGGAATGTTACTTGAAAACAAAACAAGACCCCTATGGTTACTTACACCCTCAAAATAAAATCTTGATTAAAAGAAATGATCTTATTTAAAATTTCCCTCTCTACCTATTTCTCTATTTTGTAATAACAACTATTTTGTCTTATGAAATCCAGGAAGGAGATGATAACCATCTCATTATCATATTACTTTCTCCCCAAAATATTTAATCTTCAATTACAAAGGTATTTCAAATTGTCAATTTGGTTTTTCCAAAAATGCCATATTTTAACCCTATGAACAAATATTTCTCAAAACATTTTATTTTCAAAAACCAATTTTTGTGGAGCATCTACATGTATTGGGGAGGCCACATGATTATTTTCAGATTTTTCTAAAATATTTCAGTGCCTCAAATAAATCATTGAAAGCTACTGATTTAAAAGAGAAATAAAGGAAAATAGGAAAAAGGACCTAGTTGTAATTACAAACGGAAATCCAGGGGGCTTTCTGTGAAAGCGTCATCGTCCTCCTGTAGCAGCAGTGGGCAGTGGCGCTGTGTCGTCGCTCGCGTCGCCGCACGCCCAGGCCCCCCCCTCCTCTCCGCTCTCCTGCCGCTCGGTGAAGAGGATAAGAACGCCACGACGCCGCACCTCTGCTCTCCCTCACTCGTCTGCCCCTAACTCTCCTTTCTTTCCCTCTTTTTCTCCCCACGGCACCAAACCCTAGCCGAGCTCTCCGTCGAGCGCCGCCGTCGATGGAGACCTCCTGGAGCAGATCGAAGACCACCAGGAGGACCGCCTCGTCGTCCTCTCCCTCCTCGCCCAAGGAATCGTCGCGAGAAGCCGTACATCAAGCAGAGCATCACCGTTTTCGTCCGCTCCTGCCGCTGGACGTCGAGCAAGAACGCGAGCAGTACAGTCCACCCTCCACCGCCATTTCTGCTTCCCTAGGATCCCCTCCTCACTAGCTAACTCGTAGACATCTCCATTTCGTCCAGGAACACCGGGGCCGTCGACGCCGACCTCGCCGTGATTCCAGCTCGCCCCGCGCCTCTGGTGCCTATTCGGGAGGAAGAAGAAGAGGGCGTACCTCTTCGCCAGCGCAACGGGCCGGCCCAGCACGGTGCTGCTTGGCCCGGCTCCAGATCTGGCCCGTCTGTGTTTTTTTTTAATAGGTCTATTTTCTTGTTTTAGTTCCTGTGATTTATGCAGTGTAGTTTTAATTGTTTTGTGGTAAATCTATGATAGGTATTTGAGTGATTCAAATTTTATAGTGTTCCTGTGTGTTTTCTTAATTAGGTAGAACAGGCTGCTTGCCAAAATATATTTTTAATTATTGTCTATACTAAAACTTGTAAAAAGTATCTTTTCTACTAATTATTAAATATCTAGAGTTTTAGAAATCCAATTATTGCAAACTAAAATTCCCTGGAAAACCTGAAGTGGTACCTTTCTAGATATGTAAGCCTTGCATGCAAATGAAACCTAAAACAAAAGTTCTAGTCATTCTTGTAAACACATCAGTAGCTCTTTGATGTTTTTTGTAAATTTTTAGGAGTTGAATTTTGGAGTAAATCCAATTGGTCTGTCTTCTATATGTATAGGAGAACATAACCCTAAATTGGTTTGAATTTAGGAGTCACTGTTTGACTGTGGTGCTAATTATAAGGTTTAGGCATTTTTCTGCCTATTTTTAATTAGGGCTTTTTAAATTGTGTGTTATAACCTTATTGTTAGATATGTGTTTCCTAGCATGTATAGGGTGGTAACCCACTGTTGTGGTGTGTTCCTTTATTTTACTAGCATGTTAGGATAGCTACTTGTGGGTTATGTATTGTTAGGGTTTTATTCCCTAATAGTTGCTCTTATAGTAATAAAATTATTATTACTCTTGTGTGCTAATATTAGCATGGTTGGTACTGTTATTGGTTGTTAGACATGTTGGTGTGATTAATATGTTGCCTTGCTTGTTAAACTAGGTTGCCTTTAAGTTGAATTACCAAGATTAACTGGTAGTTTAACTTTTGTCTGGAGTATTTCCTGATTAGAGAAAAGTGGTTATTAATTACCTCTAATTGAGGGTATCTTGGTGCTCTATGTTTTTAGCATGTGTTTGGTGTTATACTCCTGTGAGTATAATGCCCTGGGAAATATAGATTTAGTCGTTGCTTGAGTAAACTAGTGCTATGTTTGTGGCTTGAGTGATTAGTTTGATACTTGTGGTTTGTTCCTTGTTTGTATACCACTTGTGGTTTGGTTTGCTTATTGCGTGTTGTTTTATTTTCATGTTGCGACGCTAGAGATAAACGCTACCGGGGTGGTATTTGGAAAGGATTTATCGGAGAACGATGAGAGTTTATTTCTTTGATCAATGAGGAGCAGTCCAAGAACATCATGCTGAAATCAGGCAAGCTATCCTCTGAGCTTGCATTTATATACATCTATTTTGGTTCACATGTTTTACTTATAAAGAGCAAAAGTGATTTATGTGGTGTTTGCCACTAAAGCTATGGTTTTGAAAACCCTTTTTTTTCAAATTACAAGTATATTATTTTGACACCCTATATGGAGATATTAGCTGAAATTTCTTTTCCAAACTATAGGATGGGAAAAATATTGTTTACTCAAAACTCCTTTGGAAATACTTGTGTGGTTGTGGAATACCGAGATGTCGGTGTTGAAGTGGAGAAATGGAGAATGGAGATGTTTATGAAAAATGCACATTGTGTCTTTGTACTATGACGACCAGCCAATAATCTGTGCGACCACGTTTACCCCCACATGGGAACGGGGCTTAGTCATATAATTTGCTCTTATTAGTATGGGATACCTCATCGACGGAGATGACTCCGTTATGCGTGAGGGGATGGTTTGTGAACTCCCCTGACCTGGGTCCTCGCTCAAACTCTATGGAAAGATAAGGAGGAGGATTGAAGACTTCATAAATGTGGTCGCCGGGAAAAACATATGAGTCCTCACACTTGGGGTTGCCGACGGGGACCGGACTGAGTGTCGATGGGAATTATCATATGGGTGGGATCCTATACTAGCATGAGCAAAGGAGAGGCTATGGTCGGTGGCTCAACTTCGCATACACCTTGTATGGCGGGACGTGGCTGACACGATGAGCTACCAGATGGATGTGGGTTAAAAGCGTGCTACCTCTGCAGAGGGTAATAAAACTATTCGAATAGCCGAGTCCTCGGATATGGACAGTTGGGAGGCTGTCCTCTGACCATGTGCAAGTTTTGGAAATGTTTTAAGATTTGAAAGGAAAATGGAGATGATGTATATGTGCACTATACCGATGAGTCGGTATGAGGTTGCTGGAAAAGTGGAGGACCCTGAGGGGCTATGATCGAGAAGTGCAAAGTTTTGTGTCCTGAAAGTGGGAAATGTTTTATGCAACTATACCAAAGGGTTGGTATAAGGTTGTTGGAAAAATGATTTGACTAGGAATGGTTTTGGTCGGAAAAGGAGGAGTTTCGGAGAAATAAATCAAATGGTGATTTTCCGGGAAAATGTTTATAAAGGGGACTTCTTACCTATTTCAACAGAGATGTATTTTCGGGAAAAAGTTTTAAACGAGACTTCTTACAAAAACAGATTTATGGGAAAAATTCTAAAAGCCTTCTCTCCTTTTTCAATAAAGATATGGAGATTTCAAAGCAAAGTTTTATTAAACAAAAGTATATCCTTCTCTTTTCAACAAGGATATAGAGTTTTCAAAGCAAACGAGGTTTTTTTAAACAATAAAAAGAGTAGTGCATGCTCATTCCAGGGGTAGTTTGCGAGTACATTCAAATGTACTCATATTGGTTTCGTCCCTGGCTATTGTCTTAGCCAGATTTTTGAAGAGGAGCCGTTCGAAGAAGAAGGTTTCGATGACGTCAATGCGAACTAGGGCGCTTCCCAGTCAGCTGCCTGTAGGGTCTTGGCAAATGACTTGGGCTCCACGTTGTTTGGTGATTTCCGCTACAAGTACCTGTTGAAGTTATGACTTCAATCAAGTAAGTATATTTATTCGGTATTTATGTGTGTTCTGTGGTGCCAATTCGAGTTATGTGCAACAACAGACTGATCATGGGATTGTTGCAGGAAACATAACGAGTATCTCGGATACCTAATCCGGGGTCCTTACAGACTTGGTATCAGAGCCATCCTGACTGTAACAGACCTTAGTTAGCATGGACGTTAGTTAGGAAAGAAATATTTTGTTAAAAATATATTGTTACAAAAAACATAATTCTTATCTAAGGAAGTCCAAAAATAACTTCCACTCTTCTCACCTTCTCAAATATTTCCGAGTCTCATCCCTCTATTTTAAAATTTTCTAAGGATTTCTCTACTCCCTCTTACCCGTTCAAAACACTTGACGATGAACCCAAGTGAGACCTAATTAGCTAGCACCTACAAGAGGAAGCTTCCATCACAAGTACTCAACATTCCACATCGAGGTGATTGATCTGCAAATACCAATATTATCGATATCAACAAAGCAAGAGACCTCCGAAGACCTCAACCCAATATCAACAAATCCACTCAGTTACTACCTCGACAATCTCAATTTCTCCAGCTGAAGACTAAGGCGAAAACTATTTTTGGAAAGAAATATATTACTACCTAAATTATTTGTATCTAAGGAAGCCTAAGTGTAAATTCCATTCTTTTCAACTTCTCGAATTATTCTACACCTTGACTCTCGTTTAAAAAGGTTTATCAAAAGTTTCCTTCTGTTGTCTTACCTCCATTCAAACTTACATACTCGACGATATCCCAAACCAGACCCATAAGATCGATAGGATAAGATCGTTTTACTTGAGCAACCCCCACCTTCCACGGTATTAAAACGTCTGTTGGTGCTAAAAGTGCCTTGATTGATCTTTGCTTGTGTGTTGTTTTCCTTGTGTGTTTCACAAAACACGCCTTGTCGGGAACCCAAAGCAACCACACTTTTATCTGTTGCTTTAATTTTGATTGTTTGCAAAAACCTATTTGCCTTGTTGGCCATAAATGCACTTTTTGTATCCTTTCAAAAAGCCCGACTTAGAAAACCCTTCAGAAAATTTTCTCTTAGTAAGAGGAGCAATGTATGGAATACTCTCTACCCCAAGACTCTGTGAACTTCCGCAAAACGGACAACGGCCTTCATACATCGTTTTGTACTACCACGTCAAGCCATCGAGAAAGATGAAGATCCAAGACCCGACGGTAGATGACACTGGTCGTATCCCGTTGGACTAACAAAAGAATATGAAAACTAACATAACTAACATAATTTATCTAACTTTAGACTAACATCTGACTGAAGTCCACGAAGGTACCAACTAACCTTTCGGGTCTGCAAACCTTGACAAGAAACGAGGACATAAGGAGACCCATTTAGAATCGGTAACTAGGAGAACTCAAAGAGTGTAGGAGAATTGCTATGGAGATTCAAGCTCAGAAACCGCAAGAAGGAGGAACTGCGACAAGAGAGACTTTGAAGAGAAATTTCTTAAGTTGGCAAGGAAGTAGACTATCCTTGAATATTTGGAAACTCATATATCAGAATCTACTATTATAAATCTCTCTAGAAATAGTGTGATATTTTAATGTTCGTGTTATATAGAAGTAGTTTGGTGACAAGTCTCATGAACTTGTTAACAAATCGCTTTTGTATGCTCAAACAATTGAGTGTCATATACAAATAAACGAAACCTCAGATAATCCAGTCCACCTCAGCCTCTGGAATATGAAAAGTAGTTTGATGACAAGGCTAGCTACCTTGTTAACAAATTCTTCTTGTATGACTAAGGCAATTGGTGTTATAAAAGACCTCCACAATTTTATACAACTAACTAATGGAAAGCTTGCCCGGACTGGGTGGATGCCTTCACCACAGGGGTGAAGCAAATGTTGTTAGAACTCAAATCGAGAACAATAATAATTTTCTTAAGTCAAGTGTATACCTTAGGAGTTACTCAAGTTCTAAGTAAGAAAATCACATGAAGATTTATAGTGTTTCCCCAAGGATATGATTTCCGAAAACAAGAAAAGGAAGAGGTGCCAGAGGGCGACTTAAAACTAGTTGGTAGAAAGGAGACTTTGGGAGGATATAAGGGTGTTGAATTATAAGTGTATTAACCCAAAAGGATCTTGATGAGATCAAAATTTAGTGGATGATGTTAGTAATATAACAAAATTTTGGGGTTTAGAATAGAAGTGGAAACTTGGAGTGGATCGATGAATTAATTGGGATTGGACAGATGATATATTTGATTAATACTCTGGGGCTAACCAGTTGTGGTCCCCAACCATTGGTGGTTATCTGGAACTAGAAGACGTGACCCTTGATTTAAGGTTTAGGAATAAGGGTGAAAGTTATTGGATTTTTAGGAAGCACTTGCTGATAATATGATGTTTGGATTGGTTAGAAGCAAGTAAATTAAGAAGAATACTCCGGAGTTGGAATGTTTAGGGTGATTCCTAGCGCAAGTGACCTTGTACTAAATTCTTATGGAATTATTGGAAGTGGTCAAAGATGGGTTAGCAAATGAATAGATCGTTATGCAAGAAATAATTGGTGGAGGATAAGTGAATGCTTATCGGATTCTAGGAATCAATATGACTTGGTCTAGTAGCAAGACATTTTATGTGAGATAATAGTTTTCAGAGCTTGTCACACTCTGTTTGGATTATTCTTATAAAGGTCATTTATCTTTGATTATGAGATCAAGGCCCAAAGGTGTTGAGATAAAATCTGAATTTGGTTAGAAAGTGGGTCAAATTCTTGATGGTATGATCACATGATTGTTGGATGCTTTATTTAGTTTTGATGATATGATCATGGGAAAATGGCAATCTGAAGGAGTCAGCTAATTTGAGATATGCCTATCTAGGGAATAAATTAATCAAGAAATAATTGGTGGACCACTACGATTTTTGTGATAGAATATAATGGAGACTATGCCTAAAAAGTTTGATGGATATCCGATAGATTGAACTAATATGATAAAGAGTTTATGCCAAGGAAGATGATGGAGGATTAATAACTTTAGCTTGGGCAAAGGCCATGATTCAATTAACTGTTGATAGTGGTGGCCTTACCAGAATTGTTGGAATGGTATTTTGAATACTTGAGAATTAGAGGCCTATGTAAATTTGGTTGTTTTGGATTTTAGGTATAATAAGTTTGATGTTCGGAATATAGCACCCAACTCCCTTGAAAACTAACCTAAGATCCCTAACCAGAAAGTTTTCTCGGAAACCCTAACTATTCGGGTGCACTCTAACTTACTTGTGAAGACCCCTGCGAAACTCCTGAAGACCCAGAACCAAAGAAGCCATTCAGGACCAGCCTTTTTCCTGCCAAGCCGAAGGAAGAAAAGCGTGAAGAAGATCTACTAGAAGTCACTAAGAGGAATCAAACGACGGAAGCACCTGTTGTTGATGACATCAACCACTAAGAAAGTCCAGACGCATTTAGAAGTTATAACCTCCCTCTACTAACTAGAACCCAGAAAGAATCAAGTACGCAGACTTGACGCATCCTGAGAACAACGCGTCCCCACCTGCGACCCTCGTAAAGAGACAATATCAGGAAGTGATATCTGCACCGACCCAAGCGACCTCGAAAGAACAATACCTCCAAGTCAACCCCAGATGCAACCCTCAGCATGACCGCTCAAAAACCCCTTTTTAAGGGGGGAAGACCTGCAGTAGGTATACAAGAACATATTAATAATTAGCTTTAACCTTACCGTATCTGAAAACAGCCAACCACGACTATCCATCCGAGTCGATCATCAAGTCAACTCCATCATCAAGGATCTGAACTCAGCACAGAAGTTTATCGACAAAGAGAGCCTCGCATCATCAAGTTGTCAAGATCTCACATGGCAACCTCACTGAAAAAGCAACAACCTCCGAAGTATAGCCAACCCAAAATCCGTGCCCCCGTACTCCCCTGTTACCACCGGGCAAATCTCGAGGACGAGATTTATTTTTAAGGGGGGAAGAGCCGTAACATCCCAAATTTTGGAACTAAGAAAAACTTAGTTTAACAAGACCCAAAATTTAGAACCAACAAAAAAACTTTTTGAAATATTTCACTGATGGTTGTGTTTTCCTTCCCATTGCTCAGTTGACCTTGTGTGACTGGTGTGTAAGTTGTGTGACTTGTTGTGATGTTGATCTTGTGGTGTTGCTGCTTGTGTGGATAATTCCTTTGTTGTGCTCAATCCTAAAATGAAAACCACTGATCACAAATTTGGAATGTTACTTGAAAACACAACAAGACCCCTATGGTTACTTACACCCTCAAAATAAAATCTTGATTAAAAGAAATGATCTTATTTAAAATTTCCCTCTCTACCTATTTCTCTATTTTGTAATAACAACTATTTTGTCTTATGAAATCCAGGAAGGAGATGATAACCATCTCATTATCATATTACTTTCTCCCCAAAATATTTAATCTTCAATTACAAAGGTATTTCAAATTGTCAATTTGGTTTTTCCAAAAATGCCATATTTTAACCCTATGAACAAATATTGCTCAAAACATTTTATTTTCAAAAACCAATTTTTGTGGAGCATCTACATGTATTGGGGAGGCCACATGATTATTTTCAGATTTTTCTAAAATATTTCAGTGCCTCAAATAAATCATTGAAAGCTACTGATTTAAAAGAGAAATAAAGGAAAATAGGAAAAAGGACCTAGTTGTAATTACAAACGGAAATCCAGGGGGCTTTCTGTGAAAGCGTCATCGTCCTCCTGTAGCAGCAGTGGGCAGTGGCGCTGTGTCGTCGCTCGCGTCGCCGCACGCCCAGGCCCCCCCTCCTCTCCGCTCTCCTGCCGCTCGGTGAAGAGGATAAGAACGCCACGACGCCGCACCTCTGCTCTCCCTCACTCGTCTGCCCCTCACTCTACTTTCTTTCCCTCTTTTTATCCCCACGGCACCAAACCCTAGCCGAGCTCTCCGTCGAGCGCCGCCGTCGATGGAGACCTCCTGGAGCAGATCGAAGACCACCAGGAGGACCGCCTCGTCGTCCTCTCCCTCCTCGCCCAAGGAATCGTCGCGAGAAGCCGTACATCAAGCAGAGCATCACCGTTTTCGTCCGCTCCTGCCGCTGGACGTCAAGCAAGAACGCGAGCAGTACAGTCCACCCTCCACCGCCATTTCTGCTTCCCTAGGATCCCCTCCTCACTAGCTAACTCGTAGACATCTCCATTTCGTCCAGGAACACCGGGGCCGTCGACGCCGACCTCGCCGTGCTTCCAGCTCGCCCCGCGCCTCTGTGCCTATTCGGGAGGAAGAAGAAGAGGGCGTACCTCTTCGCCAGCGCAACGGGCCGGCCCAGCACGGTGCTGCTTGGCCCGGCTCCAGATCTGGCCAGTCTGTGTTTTTTTTAATAGGTCTATTTTCTTGTTTTAGTTCCTGTGATTTCTGCAGTGTAGTTTTAATTGTTTTGTGGTAAATCTATGATAGGTATTTGAGTGATTCAAATTTTATAGTGTTCCTGTGTGTTTTCTTAATTAGGTAGAACAGGCTGCTTGCCAAAATATATTTTTAATTATTGTCTATACTAAAACTTGTAAAAAGTATCTTTTCTACTAATTATTAAATATCTAGAGTTTTAGAAATCCAATTATTGCAAACTAAAATTCCCTGGAAAACCTGAAGTGGTACCTTTCTAGATATGTAAGCCTTGCATGCAAATGAAACCTAAAACAAAAGTTCTAGTCATTCTTGTAAACACATCAGTAGCTCTTTGATGTTTTTTGTAAATTTTTAGGAGTTGAATTTTGGAGTAAATCCAATTGGTCTGTCTTCTATATGTATAGGAGAACATAACCCTAAATTGGTTTGAATTTAGGAGTCACTGTTTGACTGTGGTGCTAATTATAAGGTTTAGGCATTTTTCTGCCTATTTTTAATTAGGGCTTTTTAAATTGTGTGTTATAACCTTATTGTTAGATATGTGTTTCCTAGCATGTATAGGGTGGTAACCCACTGTTGTGGTGTGTTCCTTTATTTTACTAGCATGTTAGGATAGCTACTTGTGGGTTATGTATTGTTAGGGTTTTATTCCCTAATAGTTGCTCTTATAGTAATAAAATTATTATTACTCTTGTGTGCTAATATTAGCATGGTTGGTACTGTTATTGGTTGTTAGACATGTTGGTGTGATTAATATGTTGCCTTGCTTGTTAAACTAGGTTGCCTTTAAGTTGAATTACCAAGATTAACTGGTAGTTTAACTTTTGTCTGGAGTATTTCCTGATTAGAGAAAAGTGGTTATTAATTACCTCTAATTGAGGGTATCTTGGTGCTCTATGTTTTTAGCATGTGTTTGGTGTTATACTCCTGTGAGTATAATGCCCTGGGAAATATAGATTTAGTCGTTGCTTGAGTAAACTAGTGCTATGTTTGTGGCTTGAGTGATTAGTTTGATACTTGTGGTTTGTTCCTTGTTTGTATACCACTTGTGGTTTGGTTTGCTTATTGCGTGTTGTTTTATTTTCATGTTGCGACGCTAGAGATAAACGCTACCGGGGTGGTATTTGGAAAGGATTTATCGGAGAACGATGAGAGTTTATTTCTTTGATCAATGAGGAGCAGTCCAAGAACATCATGCTGAAATCAGGCAAGCTATCCTCTGAGCTTGCATTTATATACATCTATTTTGGTTCACATGTTTTACTTATAAAGAGCAAAAGTGATTTATGTGGTGTTTGCCACTAAAGCTATGGTTTTGAAAACCCTTTTTTTTCAAATTACAAGTATATTATTTTGACACCCTATATGGAGATATTAGCTGAAATTTCTTTTCCAAACTATAGGATGGGAAAAATATTGTTTACTCAAAACTCCTTTGGAAATACTTGTGTGGTTGTGGAATACCGAGATGTCGGTGTTGAAGTGGAGAAATGGAGAATGGAGATGTTTATGAAAAATGCACATTGTGTCTTTGTACTATGACGACCAGCCAATAATCTGTGCGACCACGTTTACCCCCACATGGGAACGGGGCTTAGTCATATAATTTGCTCTTATTAGTATGGGATACCTCATCGACGGAGATGACTCCGTTATGCGTGAGGGGATGGTTTGTGAACTCCCCTGACCTGGGTCCTCGCTCAAACTCTATGGAAAGATAAGGAGGAGGATTGAAGACTTCATAAATGTGGTCGCCGGGAAAAACATATGAGTCCTCACACTTGGGGTTGCCGACGGGGACCGGACTGAGTGTCGATGGGAATTATCATATGGGTGGGATCCTATACTAGCATGAGCAAAGGAGAGGCTATGGTCGGTGGCTCAACTTCGCATACACCTTGTATGGCGGGACGTGGCTGACACGATGAGCTACCAGATGGATGTGGGTTAAAAGCGTGCTACCTCTGCAGAGGGTAATAAAACTATTCGAATAGCCGAGTCCTCGGATATGGACAGTTGGGAGGCTGTCCTCTGACCATGTGCAAGTTTTGGAAATGTTTTAAGATTTGAAAGGAAAATGGAGATGATGTATATGTGCACTATACCGATGAGTCGGTATGAGGTTGCTGGAAAAGTGGAGGACCCTGAGGGGCTATGATCGAGAAGTGCAAAGTTTTGTGTCCTGAAAGTGGGAAATGTTTTATGCAACTATACCAAAGGGTTGGTATAAGGTTGTTGGAAAAATGATTTGACTAGGAATGGTTTTGGTCGGAAAAGGAGGAGTTTCGGAGAAATAAATCAAATGGTGATTTTCCGGGAAAATGTTTATAAAGGGGACTTCTTACCTATTTCAACAGAGATGTATTTTCGGGAAAAAGTTTTAAACGAGACTTCTTACAAAAACAGATTTATGGGAAAAATTCTAAAAGCCTTCTCTCCTTTTTCAATAAAGATATGGAGATTTCAAAGCAAAGTTTTATTAAACAAAAGTATATCCTTCTCTTTTCAACAAGGATATAGAGTTTTCAAAGCAAACGAGGTTTTTTTAAACAATAAAAAGAGTAGTGCATGCTCATTCCGGGGGTAGTTTGCGAGTACATTCAAATATACTCATATTGGTTTCGTCCCTGGCTATTGTCTTAGCCAGATTTTTGAAGAGGAGCCGTTCGAAGAAGAAGGTTTCGATGACGTCAATGCGAACTAGGGCGCTTCCCAGTCAGCTGCCTGTAGGGTCTTGGCAAATGACTTGGGCTCCACGTTGTTTGGTGATTTCCGCTGCAAGTACCTGTTGAAGTTATGACTTCAATCAAGTAAGTATATTTATTCGGTATTTATGTGTGTTCTGTGGTGCCAATTCGAGTTATGTGCAACAACAGACTGATCATGTGATTGTTGCAGGAAACATAACGAGTATCTCGGATACCTAATCCGGGGTCCTTACACCTTGCACTAAAACATGTCTAGATACATGTGTCATATAAACCTTGCACTAAAACATGTCTAGATACATGTGTGTAGAAACTAGTTTAGAAAGTCTTATATTTTGATACAGAGGGAGTAATTACTAAGTGTTTGGAATGAGAAGAGAAACATACCACCACACGCGCGCACTCTCTCTCCTAGCCTAGGGCAGGGCGCGATGCGATGTGTGCTTGAATGGTCCACCAAAATACGGTGTGCTGCCTTGCAAGGACAACATCCTTTTGTTGTTTGAAATTTTTGGTTGTCCTGACTGTTAAGTCCACGAGTTGGAAACATAGTCGTTTCAAATCGTGATCACGAGACCATTTGGTTCTCCTCCTATATATATGACACATCGGCAACCGACTGAAAAAACACCAAACCGAGCTACGGTTTTCGCCTAATCCCGCTCTTGCTTCATCATAGTCTACTGCATCTCTAGCGACGACGTGCACCGGCAAATGGGATAGCAGGTCTCCGGAACCAGTCGCTTTGTGGTCTTAGGTATAGGACAAATTAGATTTTTGGTAAGAATCTCATGTGGCTACTCGTGTTTTTTTTATCACGGGCCGTTTGTCATCCAACTCAGGTTGTGTCGCTTAGCGCTGCCTCCAACGTTGCATGTTTTGATCACTATGTGTTTTCATTTTCAAACGATCGGTACGCACAACGTGCTATAGTATAATGCATAAACACATTTTGCGATTACATGTTTCAGTTGAGCATGTTATGTAATGCTTATAGTATGTTCGAGTTTCACTTGATTATAGTTGTTTTAACCATGTTTAATACTTTGCAACTAATTATGAACTTTCTTATATATCTAGTAGTCCCATGGGCTCTGAACGACGAACTTGGCTCAGCCCATATCTTCTTACGGGTCAACACCAACAAGTATCCAAGCAGACACAACAAAAGGAAATAATATCTGGTGGAAACCAACTTTCATTGAAAACCGGAAAAACCACGAAAAAAAATGTCAAAAGTTCTAAAAAATTCTGAAAACATGTATTACCTTGGCAAGGTAGAATTTTACAGACATGCAAATTTGAAAGTTAAAACTTAAAATTATTTAGGAGCCATAACAATGACAAAATGAATCATGAATAGTAATGTTTACATCCTGCTACTATTTATTACTGAATTTGTCATTTTCATAACTCCTAAGTAATTTTCAATTTGCAGATTTAAATGTTTATACAACTTTACCTTCCCAACGCACTTCTTTTTTTTTTGAGAATTTTTCTAAACATATTTTATCATGGTTTTCAGCGGTTTTCACTGAAAGTTGGTTTTCACTATTTTTTCATTGAAAGTTGGTTTTCACAGATACTTTCTCCGACAAACGGACCACGGAACTGACGGCCTCTTCTTCCCCGACATTTGGCTCTCTCCTACCACCTTTCTTGCTTTACCTCCTCATTCTCTGTAACCAGGTAATGCAGAATGATCAGTGAAGTGGGTTGTTAACTCGGACAATGGCCAGTCTCAGCGCGCGAAGAAACAGATAAGAACTGTCTAAACAATGTCACCCCATTGACCAGGGCCAACACGATCCAATCCCTAAATAGACAGCGCTCTTCTGTACGTCAAAATCTAACTACCACCAGATGAAACGACATGCCGCGCAAACAACGGTCGAATCATTCACGTCCGCATGCAAAATTCCCCTGCCATGCATCATGCATGGCCATCATCGTCACCCTATAAATTGGTTCCCCTGCAACTGCAATTGCTCACCAACGTAGCTCGCCGGCCAAGATGGCACAGAATTTCCTCCTCGGGGGCCTGGGAGCGATCCTCGTCGTCGCGGTGGTCGTCGGTGTGGTCGCCACCGTGACCCACTCCGGAAATAAGGCCGGCGACAACTTCACCGTCCCTGGGGAGGCCACCCTCGCCACATCCGGCAAATCAGTCAAGTCTCTGTGCGCGCCCACGCTGTACAAGGAGTCGTGCGAGAAGACCCTCACCTCGGCTTCCAATGGCACCGAGAACCCCAAGGATGTCTTCGCGACCGTGGCGCAGTCGGCGATGGAATCGATCAAGTCCGCCGTCGAGCGCTCCCGTACCATCGGCGAGGCCAATTCGAACGACCCGCTGACGCTGGGCGCGCGCGAGGACTGCAAGGAGCTCCTGGAGGACTCGGTGGATGATCTCAAGGGCATGGTCGAGATGGCTGGCGGCGACATCAAGGTTCTCCTCAGCCGTTCCGACGATATCGAGCACTGGATTACCGGGGTCATGACCTTTATCGACACCTGCGCCGACGGCTTCGCCGACGAGAAGCTCAAGGCGGACATGCAGGTCATCCTGCGCAACGCCACGGAGCTCAGCAGCAACGCGCTCGCCATCACGAGCAGCCTCGGCGCTATCTTCAAGAAACTCGACCTCGACGCGTTCAAGACCTCCCGACGCCGCCTCCTGTCCGAGAAGGAGGAGCAGGGGTATCCCGCGTGGATGAAGTCGCCGGAGAGGAAGCTCTTGGCGAGCGGTGGCCTGCCTGCGCCGAACGCGGTGGTGGCCAAGGACGGCAGCGGCAAGTTCAAGACCATCCAGGATGCCGTCAACTCCATGCCCAAGGGCCACCCTGGCCGGTACGTCATCTACGTCAAGGCTGGGCTCTACGATGAGATCGTCATGATCCCCAAGGACAAGGTAAACATCTTCATGTACGGCGACGGGCCCAAGCAGAGCCGCGTCACCGGCAGGAAGAGCTTCAAGGACGGCATCACCACCATGAAGACGGCCACCTTCTGTGCGTGAGCCCCAGCTAGTATTCAGTACATGCATGCGAGGTACGTAGTGATATATAAGGGCAATGCATGTGACGATCTGTTTGTTTGCATGCAGCCATTGAGGCGGCCGGGTTCATCTGCAAGAACATGGGGTTCCACAACACGGCCGGCGCGATCACCACCAGGCGGTGGCACTCCGGGTGCAGGGCGACCTGGCGGCGTTCTACAACTGCCGGTTCGACGCGTTCCAGGACACGCTGTACGTGCACGCGAGGAGGCAGTTCTTCCGCAACTGCGTCATCTCCGGCACCATCGACTTCATCTTCGGCAACTCCGCCGCCATCTTCCAGAACTGCCTGATCATCACGCGGCGGCCCATGGACAACCAGCAGAACTCGGTGACCGCGCACGGGCGCACGGACCCCAACATGAAGTCCGGGCTGGTGATCCAGAACTGCCGCCTGGTGCCGGACCAGCAGCTCTTCCCCGACCGCTTCAAGATCCCATCCTACCTCGGCCGGCCGTGGAAGGAGTTCTCGCGGCTGGTGATCATGGAGAGCACCATCGCCGACTTCATCAAGCCCGAGGGGTACATGCCGTGGAACGGCGACTTCGGGCTCAAGACGCTCTACTACGCCGAGTACGGCAACCGCGGGCCCGGCGCCGGCACCAGCAAGAGGGTCAACTGGCCGGGGTTCCGCGTCATCGGCCGGAAGGAGGCCGAGCAGTTCACCACCGGGCCCTTCGTCGACGGCGCGACGTGGCTCAAGTTCACCGGCATGCCGCACTACCTCGGCTTCAAGGTCTAAACGCGCGTGATCAAACCCTGCATGCATGCATTCATGCATGCAAAGCCTGACGCGCTGTACACGATACCGACCGAGGTAACATGTGTGTTTGTGTACCGGACAAGCGTGTAATGACCGATGATTGCAAGATCTGCCAACCTTTGTTGCTCCGTTACCACTTTTGCTTTCGGTGTTTGTTTCTGGAGTTTTCTTTTCGTTGGTGTAAAATCAATGTATTTTGGAAAATGATTAAGTGTATGTTTTGACATTGATTAATCGATTGGAAATGTATCATTCAGATGCCAATTTAAGTGTATGTGTAGCTCATTCAGCACTAGCATATCAAATTTCATCACAGTTATTACGAACGAGCGGTTTTCCGACAGCTAAGGATGACTCCAACGGGCCGATGCATCGAGTCCGCGCGCGTCCGTTCCTATCCGCGGGAGCCAAAAACACGGCCCAACGGGGCGACGCAAACGGACCGAGGTTTAGGGTTTAGAGTTTAGGGTTGACTCCAACGGGCCGATGCATCGAGTCCGCGCGCGTCCGTTCCTATCCGCGGGAGACAAAAACACGGTCCAACGGGGTGACGCAAACGGATCGAGGTCCGTTTTTCTGTCCCCCGTGACCCATTCTCGGCCCAAATTTGGGCCAGGTTTGCGTCGGCCGCGGACGCGCGCGGAGCGCTCTTCTGTCCTCAGCTAGTCCGCCCCTGGCCCGCGTATCAGAATATTCGCCACCCCGCCGTCGGCACCCCGATTTGGCACTGCAGGCCATTCTGGGGACGCCGTCTCCTGCTCCTCTTCCCCGTCATCACTGGAGCAGCTTCCTCCTCGCCACGGCCGGTGAATCTTGCGGCCATCTCTCTCGCAGCGCCCGTGACCCTGACGCCGACCACAAGGTGTTCGGCCGTTTGCCCCGGCAACAACTCAGGTACGAACTCGGTCATGGATAGCTCTGATGAGTGGTATTACAAGAACTACATCATGTACCAGTCATCATTAGACGATTCCTCCGATGATGAGAGTGACGGCCTAGTTGCCACCCTCATCGTCAATGAGTACATAGAGAGGATGCGGCCGGTGTTCCGAGGGTCGTTGTCAGGCCGTTCTCCTGCCTTGGATCGGAACAGGTCAGCTGGCCATGTCCAGCTCTTTGGTGACTACTTTCGTCGGGTGAAACCCACATATCCTCCCAAGATTTTCCGGCGCCGTTTCCGGATGAGAAGATCATTGTTAAATCGTATCCGGTTGGGGGTGATGCATTTTGATGATTATTTCATATGCAAAAGAGATGCATGTGGTGCCCTCGACTTCTCGTCCTATCAGAAATGCACTGCCGCAATTCGCATGCTTGCATATGGAGTTGCCGGTGATCTTGTTGACGAGTACGTGCGGATGAGTGAATCCATGTGCCTAGAAGCAATGTACAAGTTTTGCAGAGCCGTGGTGCAGGTGTTCGGCCCAGAGTACTTGAGGGAACCCAGGAACTGCCCATTTGCTTGGCAGGGGAAGTACAAGGGCCATGTTGGGGCGTGCACGGTCGTACTTGAGGCCGTGGCATCACAAGATTTGTGGATTTGGCACTCATTTTTGGCATGGCCGGCTCACACAATGACATCAACGTGCTTCAGCGGTCTCCGGTGTTCAACAGGCTCTCCAATGGCAATGCACCCGAGGTGACCTATGAGATCAATGGCCGGGAGTACAACAAGCCGTACTATCTTGCTGATGACATTTACCCTACATGGACTACATTTGTGAAGACCATCCCCAATCCAAATGATGAGAAGAAGAGGTTTGCCAAGGAATAAGAAAGTGCTAGAAAGGATGTGGAGCGTGCATTCGGTGCCTTCCAGTCACGATGGGCTATTGTTCGATACCTTGCTAGAACATGGGGCAAGGACACCCGGTGGGAGGTGATGACAACTTCTGTGATCATGCACAACATGATTGTGGAGGATGGACGCGATGAGAGTATGCATGATTAGGCATGACAATTTCGGTGTGAGTTGGTTGAGCCCCAGGGACCGTCCATATTTTCCCAGTTTCTCGACTTTCACCGTAACATTCGTGAGAAGGCGGCCCATGTTCATGTCCAAAATGATTTGGTGGAGCATCTCTGGCAGCACTACGAAAACCAGTAGTTCCATTTGTTGAAATACAGATTTCCTATTTATTTGGTTTGTAAGACTATGAGTGGAATAATTTGTTATTTGTGAAACAATTTGTATTATTTGCTGAATTATTTGGATTGTAATAAATATTTTTTGAACTATTTGGATTCTATTAATTGTATGGTGTGATTGATTTTATTATGTTCAAAATCCTGTCCGGGTCAAAAAACAGAGATCAATACCCTAGCCGGTGAAAAATTGATTAAAACCCTGGCCGGGCGGACACAATGCGTCGGCCCATTGGGTGCAGTGGCCAGAAAACACGGACATGGGTCGGACACGCGTCCGTTTGCCGACCTAAACGGACAAAACGCGACCAAACGCGCGTCCATTTGCGTCGGCCCGTTGGAGTCATGCTGAACGGCAAGCACACCGGGAGGAATAAGATCACCGTACCCTCGCTGCCATCGCCGGCCAAACCATCTGCCACCGCCACCCACCGGCGCTCTCGCGGCCATCTCGCCGCCCCACCCTCCTCGAACCAGAGCAGTCCGTCGCTGCCCCGGCCATCACCTCTAACCCCCGCACCACCAGATCTCGTCGCCCGGCCACACCCCACACTGTTAAGTCCAGTGCTCGGCTGCCGCTTCACTCCATTATACGTCTTCTCTGCCGCGGCTCCCTGCCACTCGAAGCGGCGGTGCCTGTCTCAGGGGAAGGGTTGGGGGAAGAAGAGAAAGTGGGCATGGGGAAAGTGGAGAGCGACCCGTCGCGTGGACCGCGCGACGGCTTACGCGCGCGTGGACAAGCGCAATTTCGAGTACCATTACCATCTTAGCCGCACATCCTAAGGTCTTATTTTGGGGTAATATTAAGGCGTGACAACATCGAGACAGAAGGAAGCGACCGGTACTCTCCATGCATGCATTCGCTTGCTGTCCCGAGCCAGAGCAAACTTCCAAGGCCAGCTAGCAATTACGCCTCACCAAATTATGATGCGTGCCTGCCTGGCATTCAGCCATTCCCTAATGCGTGACGCGGCAGAGAAATTACAAACGGCAATGAACTCGAGCAACAGAAAGATAATCTCCACCATTCGATACGTGGCACTTCTCACGATGCACGTATGATCTCCCCTTGCCGCCCTCCTCCTACAAAAAGACCCCCCGGCCGTCCACCTTTGCATTGTGTGCTCACAGTCTCTGTTGCATCCCATCATTTTCTTGCCGTGTTCTCCAAATATATCGACTCATCTCAAGAGGATGGGCTCAATCCAGAGGCAGGAGTCCTTCAGCGAAGACGACGATTTGTATGTCCCTGATGACGTTCTTGAGGCACCTACCCTCAGCAGCAAGGAAATGGCGCGTGCTAGGGTACTGCCTATATATATGCTCAATTTTGGTATCTACTTATAGTTCTTATATTATTATAGATTGCCTCCGTGACGCCTTTCGCGCGCATTTTCAAATCGGAGTTTCGCGCTCTTTTCTCCATTTGAATTGTCTCTTTTAATAATTTGAAAAGGAACTATCTGAATTTTTTTGTATAAATTCTAGTCTCAGATCCATACATGTGTAGTCATGATACATCATGCAAGTCATATTTTAGGCATGTTATAATAGACTTCTTAGATTCACACCTGGATACATAGCTAGATCTTGTGTATTTTACTAGTAAATGCCCAGTGCATAGATACTACGGAGTACACTTAATTTGTTCTCCAAATCCAGAGCTAATGCATATGCCGTGCAACATATGTCTTGAGGAAAACAGGTCGGACAAAAAGTTGTGAGAGTAAGATCTCGAGATGCATATGCGTATGCATCACTAAAAAACACATGGAAAGTAGATCCAGAATTTAAAAAACCCAACCGGAACAATTGATTGAGTATGAACCTGGATTTCTACTTACTTATGTTACTACAATAAAACAAGAGCCCGTCTAGAGGATGTTTCAAATATTATAGGAAAGTGATTCAAATTGTTCTCATGGAAGCCAGATGATCTACCACACTTTTATTTGGGGATAATTTAATTACCAGCAGTAGTTTGCTACTACTACCGCATTAGTCATTAGTGTGCTGAATTAATAGCTTGTCATCTTTCCTGGTGCAATTACCACAGTTTGACTCGTTTCACTGCATGCAGGAGGAAGCTCTCTACGTGCTGAAAACCAAGTCCCCTGAAGAGGCTTTCAAGATTTTCACCGAGGTAGTACCACTCCTTTGTTTGCTTTATTAGCTTTTGCATCAAACATTTCCCCTTATGTTATTTGATCACATTAGGAGTACCCAATAACCCAAAATACAAGTTATCTTTCACGAAAGTTCTAATTCCGTATGTCTCCATATGTTGCAGGGTTTAAAGTACAAAGTTGAGAATCCGCCGGCGGCAGCAAGGCAGGAGTACCAGGCTCAGACCGCGAGGCCTCCAACTCCAGCCACCACCGGCAACGGGCAGTCCCAAGCCATCGTGCCTCCGCGTAGGAACTGATGCGAGCTATCCCGATCCGAACCGACAAGTTCCAGTACCATGTTGTTGTAGCGTGCCCTTCTGGCTGGCCATGATGAACCATGAATAACCGCATGTTTGTTTGCAAACTGAGAGGGACCTCAATCACTCCTGTCGTGGTATGAACCATCAAATGAATTGTTCGGTTAGTGTTTTTTTTTTTTGAACGGGGAAGAGGCCCCGGAAAGTTTCATTACTCAGGGGGATAAATTACAAAGAGGCCCCTATATGATAAATTTTTTGTAAACATGACCTCAACATTTACAAGAAAGATCTTGGGAATAAAACTGAAAACACGATCAAGTCCTTCTCCGCCGGATCTGCTGCTCAGAGCTGACCTAGAAGTGCGACCACCGTCGACAGCATCGGGGACTACGCCACTTGGCCCGATGGTGGAGCCACCGACGACGTGGGAGGGAGGAGCCGGGAACGACTTTGGTGCTCTCAAGGAAGACGCAGGAGGGAGGGAGGGAGGGAGAGAGAGAGAGAGAGAGAGAGAGAGAGAGAGGGGCAAAATGAGCGACCATTCGGTTAGTGTTCATGTTCATGGCGATATAAGAAATCTGTTTCTCATGTTGGCACGTATGTGTCCAACACTGTACGGATTAAGTCTTGCTTTGAGCTCCGTGCAAAATTAAGTTACCTATCACCTCCTTTTCGGTTTATAAGTTTTGCGTCTGTCCGTAAATTGTCCAACGTAATATGAGATATATATCAACAGAAATTTTAGATGTTATATTTTGTATCGGTTTAACTTTTGTGTTATACAGTTCATATTAAATTAGTAAAAATGGTTGTTTAGATATACGCGTAGAACCATAAACTGAATGGGAGGGAGTAGCTTAAGTTAAACAAAATGGAACATACTGTACAATCTGTGTATTTTTTTAGATCACAACATTAAGTTTCAAGCTTCATACACACATATCTGCATCTAATATCTACGGACATGATTTTTCGAAGGAATTTGCTAAACATGGAAATACATTTTTGGCTCCTGAAAAATTGTACTATTTGTTGCGTGTCCCGCCTCCTCTTTCCTCTAGTTGGTACATGGCTAGCTTGGTGGCTTTGCACTTGACATTGAATCTTTTGTCTATCATGGATGTAACATGTAAGCCCGAATATGGGACCTCGATACGTCCATCTCAATCAATCCATAATCTACTAACCAAAAATCTCGCTTATTAACATCGATTGAAACTTTTGTACTCCCTCCTATTCGGAAAGATTATCACCTGTACAACTACAAATTTGTGCCTCATACGCTCGTTTCATCCCAAACTTAAAGCGGATGGGAGAGAGTAATATGTAATAGGCTTTTGCTAACGCTCGGGCAACCGAGATTTAGGTTAAACCTCGGTCGACCCCGCAAGTACGAAATCGAGGCAACGCCGGAGAAGATGTGGCCGGAGGTGGGGGATTTAGAGGAATGGTCGGGGTGGCGGTGGACCTGCAGAGGAGGAACTTGGGGTAGGGTTGGGCAGCGAGGCGTCGCGGCAGCGTGCCAGCCACAGACGGGGACGACGGCGGTTAGGCCACAGAGAGGAAGAAAGCTTTTGGTAGAAATTGACCGAGCGGTTTCTTCCTTCTCGGTCGACCAAGAGCTAGAGGGGTCCTATGTAATATGTTAGAATTAGCAAAAAAAACTCTTTACGTCATGACTGTGTATGTCGGGACGCGGAAAGCGCTTTGGTTAGTGCACACCTGAGATGTAGCAGTGCGTCATGCGTGCTGGACTTTGTCTTGACCCTCTCGACACACGTACGTTTCCCTTTTGTCCGGACGCGACTTAGTTTCTGGCGTGTGTTGCGTCACTGTGGCTTTTTTTGCCAAAACTTCTCACACCTGTGCAGGTCGTCGCATTCCGTAAACCGGCAGAGTCGGAAATCACTAGAAAAAGGGTTCCCTTTGCAAAGGGAACCCAGCGTACCATCTCGTGCTGACAAGTGTCACTTTCTCCTTCGTGCGCTACCAACAGTTGAATGCATGTTCGCCAAGTGTCACAACCATATTGAAAGTGGGGAGCAGGAGAGAGAAAGGACACGGGAGGTGGGAGGGCAGCTTTTTTCCTTTTATTTTTCAAAACTGAAACTTCAAAACGAAATATCCTGATAATCGTTTATCCAAATTACGAACCGTTTTCACTTTTGAGTTCCTCGCGTCGAGATCTTCAAAACTAAATCCCATGTTGATAGGTTTTGACGAACTTTTTTTTTGTACTTCCGGTTATGTATAGTTGTACAACCTGTTATGTGTTGTTGTACTCCAACTTCTCTGTACTTTGTACTCCCTGTTTTTCTATACTTTTTGTATGATGAGAGAGAAGGGATAGTGAGGTGGGAGGGCAGTTTTTTCCCTTTTATTTTTCTAAATCGAATTTTTGAATTGAAATATCTTGAGAACCGTTTATCCGAATTATGAACCGTTATAACATTTGAGCTCCTCGCGTCGAGATCTTCAAAACTAGATCCCATGTTGATAGGTTTTGACGAACTTTTTTTTTGTACAAACGGTTATGTATAGTTCTACAACCTGTGTCTGTATAGTTGTACAATCTGTGGTTGTACAAACTATGTTTACGTAGTTGTACAATATGTGTCTGTACAACATGTGTCTGTCTAGTTATACAACATGTGTCTATATAATTGTACAACCTGTGTCAGTACAACATGTGTCTGTCTAGTTGTACAACCTGTGTCTGTACAATATGTGTCTGTCTAGTTGTACAACATATGTCTATATAGTTGTACAACCTGTGTCTGTACAACATGTGTCTGTCTAGTTTGTATTAGTTGTACAAACTGTGTCTGTACAACATGTGTTTGTCTAGTTGTACAACATGTGTTATGTAGTTGTACAACCTGTGTATGTACAAATTGTGTCTGCGTAGTTGTACAACCTATGCCTATATAGTTGTACAACATGTGCATGTATAGTTATACAACCTTTGTCTGTATATCTTGTGTCTATCTAGTTGTATAATCTGTATGTTTAGTTGTACAATGTCTGTACAACATGTGTCCGTCTAGTTGTACAACATGTGTCTATTTAGTTGCATATCATTTTTTATACTATTTCTGTACATTTGTACGTGCTTTTCAGTTTGTACATCTTAGTTTCTAAATTCATGCACCGTGCGTGCTTCTATACAACGTCGGAACAATCGGACGATCGGACCCATGCGAGCAGGCAGCGACACACGGGGCATTGCTGGCGCGTACACGACCGCGTCGCGGGGGCCATGCATCCGCATGCATTCACGTCCAAAGCATTAAGCTCGCGGGGCAGTGTGCGTGAGTTGCCGTGTCCAAATTTTCCTTTTCTGCCTCACGTTCAGCTGATGACACGTGGCCTCCTATACCCTCGCTGGATTTTACCTTTGCAAAGGAACCTCTCTCTAATCGCATCCGGCAGAGTCAACCGGGTGAGTAGGCTTGAAGCCCATGGTTGCATATGGCCCAGGTCATTTTGTGAAACGAACCTCCGGCTTTAGTACCAGCCGAAGATTCACCCGATGGACTAGCCCAACCCAATAATACAGACACGCCCGTTTTTATTTTTCAAGGGCCATCAAGCCCTCCAGTATCTCTGTCGTCACTCTCGAACCACCCGTACATAAAAAGTTAGAACGAGAACTTGTAAACCATGTCGTGGTTGTACACCTGCCCAGGCCTCACCGTGATCTGCGGGAACTCGGGGTGGTTCACGGCGTCGGGGTACGCCTGCGTCTCGAGACAGAACCCGCCGTACTGCTGATACACCTTGCCGTCCTTCCCCTTGGTGTTGTTGAGCCAGTTGCCCGTGTAGAGCTGCATCGCCGGCTGGTTGGCCGAGAGCTCCAGCCGGCGGCCGGACCTGCCCTCCCTGACCGCGGCCACCTTCCGCATGCCGTACCCGTCGATCACGTAGTTGATGTCGTAGCCGACCTGCTGCCCGCCGATGACCTTCCGGATGCGCGCGCCGATGGGCGTCGGCGTCCGGAAGTCGTAGTTGGTGCCGGCCACGGGGTCGACGCGGCCGGACGAAGGGAGGAGCTCCTTGTCCATGGGGTGTACCGGGACGCGAAGAGCTGGAGCGTGTGGCCCAGCACGTCGCCGCTGCCCTGCCCGGCCAGGTTCCAGTAGACGTGCTGCAGGAAGTTCACCGGCGTCGCCTTGTTCAGCGCCGTCGCGTTCGTGCGCACGCTCAGCACGTATGGGCTCGACAGCTCGTACGTCGCGTAGACGTCCAAGTCGCCGGGGAATCCTGATTAATTGTAAGTTCCAAGTGTGATTGATCAGTACAATAATTGAAGTGAGAAGATTTTGGAATAAAATCCGATCGTATCTCCAAATATTTCCGCACCTTGCTCTCCGTCGAAGCTGCGGTAGTACAGCGTGATGTACGGGGAGTTGCCGCCGCCGACGTACGACTTCACCGTCCATATGACCTTGCTGAAGCCCCTGTGTCCACCTACATACAGAACATACATTAGCAAGTAAAGTTAACGCATGTTATCACGGCCGGGCAGTTCTATGTCTCTCCCATACGGCCAAATATAAATAGTCCTCCCATCTTAAAATTTCTCTGAAGCAAGCAAACAATGCACATTGTACCATGAATTGCGTTCTTGCCGTCGTTGAGGTACGTATGGTATGCTTTGCCGTCGAGGACGAACCGGCCCCTGGCCATTCTTTGGGCCACGCGCCCGGTCAGCGGCCGAAGTAAGAAGTATCATTCTGATTTGTGGGCAAGAGCAAAACTTTCAGAGAAAATAATTTGGAAGGATGCGTTTCCGGACTGCGATATCGCTAATGTGATAGGGCCAATAGTTTGGTCAATCTTCTCTTCGGCGAAGACTGAAGAAAGATTCCTCGTGCCTCGCATGCTGCCTTATAATTTCAGAGTTGGATGACAAAATGGGTAGGTCCTAGCTAGGATGCTAAAACTAGGACTACCAACAAATCGTGATGGGGATTGGGGGTTGTCATTGTCTACCAGTTCAAGCTTGACGGCTTGTAGATAAGCCTTTTCTGAAGAAAGAAAAATGTTTTGGATGGTGGAAGATTTAGCTCGTTCTTGGAAAACCCTATTGCCGGTCTGACCATGACAACTGTTTGAACCAGCACAGCTTATGGAAACATACTACAATATGTTGCTGACAAAGAAAACATGTGCTGTGTATGTAAATGATGTAAGGCCATCCCACAGCCGGAACTTTTCTCGGAGAAAATTGTGTCACATGGTGGGTAACATGGTATAATCTATTCGTGAGTAGCGTGGATGTCAACTAGCACAAGAAGGATCGGATCCAGCTACAATGTGATGATGGTTCACATGGTGAGTACTATTTGAATGCTTATTTTTCTCTTCTCTCTACTCTCAATTGCTATGCCACAACTAATGGTGAAATTAAAATGTCTCAGTGCATTAATCGTCTTGAGATATTCTTTACGCCGCGACTAGTTGTGGTGTTTATGATATTTAAAATGGGATTCAGGGACGGTAAATTGTATAGTCTCCACAACTAATGGAGTATATACATCGTGCATTGGAAAGAATAATTCAAAGCGAAAAGACAATAGGTGAGTAGTTGAACTAATGGAGTGTTTGAAAATTTCACATGATATTGAACAGACGGAGTTTAATGTTATCGTCGCTTTTGTCATTGAGATCTGAACTATTTGGACTGTAATTAACCAGGTATAGTAGCGGCAATGGTATAGATACCGAGTGATTGCAATAGTATGAATCGATAAAGAGGAGGGACAGTTCAACTAAAGCTCAGAAACGAGAACGAAAGAACAAAACTAACACCGGGCGCAATATTATAGGATTGATCTACATACATGAGGCTGAATTATTACCAGAAAGATGATGCTGAGAGGGGTTCAATGGTCTTACTTACCACAACTTCAGCGAGGGTGTCTAAACCTAGAACAACATCAGCCAAATTCCCTGTGAAATAATAACAGTGTATATCAAGTCTCACACGCTACGCAAAATCAAGCTCAGCGCATATATGAAGGCGGCCATGGCTTCTTTTTTGGTATCGAAGCAAGAAAATCATCATCATAAGTACCTTTGGAGTCGGGAACGACGATGGACATGATTGTGGCGCCCCAGTTGGTTATCTTGACCGAGAAATCCCCTTTCTTGAGCTCGTAGATGCCGACCATCTTCCTGGCATTGGCACCGCCGGCCAACGCAAAGGCGGCAAGGCAGAGGAGAGCGAGAAACACCGGAGCTCTCGCCATTGGCGGGACAGCGCTGGTAGGCTTCCACGCAGGAAGAAGACGATGGATCAGATGATACAGGCACTGAATTGAGAATACAGGAAGGGGTGTACAGTTATCGTCGATAGTATATAGACGGATAGAGGCGTGGTGAGGCGATGCGATATCGATTGGTGGACTTTTTCTAGAGATCTTCCATGCATGCCCGCTGCAAGAATCTTTTGACTGGAGAGGAAATAAAAAAGATCGGCTGCTAGCGCTAGGGGATCTGCTGCAAGCTGGTCTAAAAAAAAATTAGACAGTGAACAAGCTGGTCTAAAGTAAACGTGGTCAAGAGCTACGGCCGGCACGCGTGTGCGTTCGCTCGTGTGGCCTTGTTCCTGTAATCATCGAGTCGATCGACCCATTGAGCGACTTTTTCTGAACGAAGCCCAAACGTGAGAGCAGCGAAAGCACGGTCCCAGCCTCCCAGGCCCGAAGTGTCAAGTAGCGATGGCATCTGAATCTGAAAGTTGGAGTCACACGACGATAGTATCACACATGGGGACAATCTTTTTCTAAGGGTTCGTCGCAACTGGTTTAGACCAAAGGCTCAAGCTGAGCCCTGCTTTAAATTAATAAAGCCACCACGACAACAAGTTCATACAACACCCATACATCAAAGACAAAGACCCAAGGTCCTGGCACTACACGAAGGTAGGCCGACAAACAACCCACAGACAGCGAGGGTGAACATACAGATAGGGCAGGGAAGGGGAAGACTACACTAGTCTATCCCTAGTAGCGGCGTGGAGGGAGCGGATCCTGCCAATTGCGACCTCCACCATATCCTGATCCTGTCTTCTAGCCACAGACTTCCACACCTGCATATACATGATCATTGTATAAAGGCCGTCAGCCGGTTGTGAAGGAAAAACACCCTCAATGGTAAACTTATTGCGCATATTCCAAAGAGACCAAAGTAATGCTGCACAACAAATCCAAAGGACACGACGGTCCTGCCCAGAATATCTACCAAGGAGGCGATGGATATCCGCAAAGCACGAGGGGTTCCAAGCACAGGAGGGCAGTTCCCTAACTGCACTCCACATGAATTTTGCGAGGCGACACACGAAAAAGATGTGGTTTGAGTCCTCAAACTGACCACATAGCGAGCATAGGCCATTAGAGGGCCCATGTCAATGGAGAATGTTATCTTTCGAAGGGAAGCGTTTCCTGGCCAATTGCCATAGGAACACCCTGACCTTGAGGGGGATAGCAATACTCCAAATGTCTCCAAAGTGCTTCCTTGGTATGCCCTCGCAAAGTTTGCGATATAGGGATTTCACCGAGAACCTCCCCGAAGGTTCAAGGGCCCAAGAGAAGCGGTCTGGTGTTGCCGACAGGGTAGTGCCGGCGACCGCACGGTGGAGATCGAGCCACTCTGCCCTCTCCACCGGACCCAATGTACGTCGGAGGGGAATATCCCAAACCCCCTGTCGGCACACGTGGGCAACAGACGCACCGGGATCTGCTGCAGCAGCAAATAATCTAGGGAACCGGTCCTTTAGTGGGCCCGACCCCTGCCACCAGTCCGTCCAGAAACGTGTGGACTTGCCATTTCGAACCTCGTGTCTCGCCCCCAAGCTAAACAGGTCTCTCACTCGGAGTATGGCATTCCAGAACTTGGAACCTGGCTGGTGGGAATCCACCAGAAGGTCCTTGTCCCTCAGATACTTGTTCCTGATGATCTCCGCCCATAGACCTTGGTCCCCGGACAGGAGCTTCCAAATCTATTTGACCATGAGGCATTGATTCATCAGTTTGGTATCCATGATGCCTAGGCCCCCCAAGGCTTTTGGCTTGCAGAGCGCCGACCACCGAACCCAGTGGTATTTGCGCTTGTTCCCGCTTCCTTCCCAAAAGAAGCGAGATCTCGATTTGTCCATGGATCTATGGACTCCGTCCCCCAACAGACATACCCCCATCGCATGGAGGGGAAGACTCGAGAGGCACGCGTTCACAAGCGTGAGTCTGGCAGCCGAGGACAACAGTCTGCCGAACCAGGGGTCTGCTCGCTTGGCCACCTTCGAGGTGAGAGGGTTCCAATCGCCTGCCGTGAGAGCTCTCTTTGAAATGGGGAGGCCAAGGTAGGTGAAAGGGAAGCTTCCTCATTTGCAATTAAGCATGTGAGCAATCCTCTGGCTTTCCTGGTCACCGGCCCCAACCACCAGGACTTCACTCTTGTGAAAGTTAATTCTCAGACCCGACATGTTCTCAAAGCAGAGTAACATAAACTTAAGGTTGGCAATTGCCAAGTCCTCGGGCTGGATCATGATGATCGTGTCATCAGCATACTGGAGGTGGGTGATCCCCCCGGCACGATGTGGGGGATGACCCCACTGATATGCCCCGCCGCTCTTACGTTGTCCAACATCGTCGCAAGTGCCTCAACGACAAAGTAAAAAAGTAGCGGGGAGAGGGGGTCCCCTTGACGCACCCCTCTACCATTACGGAAGAAATTCCCCATTTCTCCGTTGATGGTGATGGAGGTTTGGCCCCCCGAGACCAAACCTAGGGCTCTGTGAACCCATCCCGGGTCAAAACCTTTTCTCAGAAGTACCTCACTGAGGAACTTCCAGTTGACCCGGTCATACGCTTTTTCAAAGTCCAGTTTTAAGAAAACTCCACTGAGTTTCTTGGACTTGGTCTCATGCACAATTTCTTGTAAAGAGACAACCCCTTCGTGAATCAGTCACCCCTTGATAAAGGCCGATTGGGTATGGCTAATCGTGCGGTGGGCAATAGGGGAGAGGCGAAGAGCGTAGGCTTTAGCTACAAATTTAAAGATGACATTAATCAGAGCGATGGGCCTAAATTGGCGAATGTCCTCCGCCCCTTGGACTTTTGGGATAAGCGTGAGTACCCCAAAGTTTAGGCGGGATAGGTCAACCCTTCCTAGGGCAAACCCATTGGCAATAGCCAGGATGTAGGGCTTGGTGAGATCCCAAAACTTCTTAAAGAAGCACACCGGGAGCCCATCTGGGCCCGGTGCCGTGTCCACCTTCATGCTGGCTAGAACCCTATCTAGCTCCTCTGGGTAAAGGATAGCATGAGCGAGGTATTCTCCTCCACCGAAACTCGGGTGTTGGGGTGCCAAAACTCCCAGGAGAGGGTGAGCCCTGCAGTGTCACCCTTCTCCCCCAAGAGCTTACGATAAAAATCGTAGATATGGGCTTGGAGGGCTAAAGGCTCAGTTAGGATCCCCTGATCCGAGTTGAGTCTAGTGATAGCACATTTCCGTCTCCTACCATTGGCTATGGCATGGAAGTATGCTGTGTTGGCATCCCCCTTGAGAAGCCAATTCAGCCGGCTCCTTTGTCGCCAATCACTAGAAATATGCAGCTTGCTCGAAATCACTAGAAATATGCTGTACAGATTTGCTCGTTTACTCACATGGTTATAATATTTGACAAACCTTTTTTGTACTTTATAAACAAGTATACTTGTACTTTATAATAGTTCGTTTTAGGGTACTTTATTTTTTTAGGAACATGGCAGTCGTTCTGCCTTTTAGTGAGAACAAATGTTATTTACAGAAGTTCGAGTAAGGGAAATACCATTTACAAGGGAAGCAAAAAACGAGCTAATTACGAGTCTCCAGGATCCTTTGTGGGCGTAAACCCGTTGCGCAACCTCTTCCCTCACCAAAGCCGCCACCTCCATTGGCGAGATGGCCACATTGTGGAAGGTCTTTCTGTTCCTTTCGTTCCATATGCTAAACATCGAGTAGATGATGGCCCCACTTGTCGCCCTCCTAGTTTCCGATAGAATGCACGCAAGGGCTCCATCCCAGCACTCATTGATGGACTTGCCCAGCCGGGGGAGGGGGGGGGGGTCCCAAAGGAACTGATAGAGGCGAATACTCGCTCGCGAACCTCTGAAGAAAGTTGCACTCGAGGAGATGGTGGTGAACCGTTTCCAAGCTTGTACTCGAAAGCTTCAAACGGGGTCATGTGGGCACCCACGGATAGCAAGATTGTGCGTTGTAAGGATCTTCCCGTGTAGAGCGAGCCATGAAAAATAGCGACACTTCAGTTTCGCCTTGGGCTTCCACAACTTGCCCGAGCTGAATGACAGGCATGATCCGGTGAAGTGGCAGCGGCAGGCTGATGCCGCGGAGTAGATCTCAGAGGATGTCCAGCGCCAAGAGATGGCGACCGGTATTGGCTGCAGCTCCACATCCTAAAGCGTGGACCACAACAAGATGAACTGTGATATCTGGTCCGTCGTGGAGATGTTGGCTAAGGGAACGTATCCAATTCTTGTTATGCAGCTCTTTCGAAATCGTCCTGCTTTTCCTAGTGACAATGCAGAAGCGATCCGGGTATTGCGACTTGAGCGCAGCCCCTGGCAGCCAACGGCCATGCCAAAATATGCACTTAGCCCCATTGCCAATGACAATCTCGGTGGATGCCTGGAAGAGCTCCATGTCTGCCTTGTCACGCAGCAGCGCCATTCCATGCCACCGGTACTTTACTTTAATCTTGGTAGTATAATTGTACTTCTTTTTGCAAAAAAAGGTATAAATGTACTTCATTTTTTTATGTACTTCATGCAGGTACTTCGCGAAGTGTATTTCTTTGTAGTCCACACGATTTATCAGTGTACCCCGTGTAATATATTTTGTGTACTTCGTACAATGTTTTACTTATACTTAATGAGGATAAATTATTGTACTTTATAATGTGTACTTCAAAAATATGAAAAACAAAGATACATGTGCACCGTACTTCCAACCTACACTCCCAAATACACGAAATGGTGAGCAAAAGAAACGAAATACGCTCGTCTGCTCTAAGGCTGCCAAGCTTATGCCAAAATCAATTGTTCCTAAGCGAACGTTTTTAAAAAGATTTTTGACTTTTGAGTCCTAATAAAGTAGAAAGTACTTTCCCAGAGGGAAGCAGTGCTAGACCTTATTTGGTTAAAAACCGAAATAAAAACAGTTTTGGAGGTGTATCTTAACATAAACGGTTTATCACAGCAATGGACCTCGTCATTTTTCAATCTAACACTTGTTTATAGCTTTCAGAGCGGTTTACAGAGCTAACACTCCATCCCACCCTTATTTTCACAAGCCGCGGCCCACGAGGTGGGGTCGTGCCTCCGCCTGGTGTGCTGGCTCCCCCCCCCCCCCCCCCCCCCCCTCGTGTCGTATTTATTGGCATGGGTAAATAGGAATCCGCATAGCCACAACATAAGATGAAGATGGAGCTGTGGAGTCTTCAGAGCATCCACAGAAGTGGAACGCTCGATGCAGCGCTTGAAACATCAAATCCCACCTGAGGCAAGCGTATGTCGCCACGGAGCCGAATTTTCAGCTTGTCTCCCAAGCAACAAACTCTTGTTTTTTTTGTCGAAGCCAATAAAACGGCTAGGATTTTTGTGGGAACTGCCAAGTCTGGTAGGATTTCTTTCCTAGCACCGATGGTTTAGCGCCACACTGTGGATGCCCTAAGACGCTGCTTCCATCTCCTGAACATTTTCAGCGATGACCAAGTTTCTGGCAACCAAAGAAACAATCCCTGGTTACCAGAATCCAGCGGTCGATTACTGCCAATATTTTCAAATGAAATTTGGATTCCAAATCTTAGTTTGAAATTTTTAAGAATACGCCTTATGGATCTTGTATGAACCTTCTCTGTCTTTTTTAATACTTCTCTTAGCAAATTAACCTCCTCAAACCAAAGATTATTACAGCTCTTAACCAACCCAAAAATCATGAGAATATCCCCGTTGCAAAAAAAGTGAGAATATCCAGGCTACAGATCATAGCACCGAAACCGTCTACACTAGTATTGTACTACTTAACAGACTAGAAGGAGAACTTGAACACAATGCCATGCTTGTATTCTCTTACTGTTGAAAACCATGTCATTTCTATATAGCCGCAGTGATCATATAACGTATAACATCAAGCGCTCTCATCCTATTAAGAAATCTAAACTTGTGATATATGACATGTAACAAGCTGCCAAATAAATCTGCAACACTATATGGCGGATACAAGTTAGAAACTATTTGGATGACCATATTGAACGAGCAAAGTTGCAATGGAAGAACAAGTGCTTAATTATCTCATCATAATGACAAAAGACACACCTTGTATTCCCATGCCAGTTACGTTTTACAAAAACTATCCTTGATAAGTATTTGCGAAAGTACCATGCAATTTTTCTAATTTTTAGTGGTACCTTCATTTTTTGGATTTTCCTATTATTATTGACTGCATATCTGAACGGACAAGTGCTCTATACGTGGAATCGACTGAGAATTTACCACTACATCATAATTCCCTTGCGACAGTTGGACCAAAGCCAACTAAGTTTTTGGCTACCGAAGAAACAAATCTGTCAGAATTTAGCAATCCATTACCTGACAATATTTTCGGAAGAAATTTGGATTACAAACTCGGAGGCGTTTGGAAATGTTAAGATTTTGGAAATTTCAAAAACAAACCGAATCGATCTGTATGAACTTTCTCTGTCTTTTTTACTACTACTCCTCTTAGCAAATTGACCCCAAACCCAAGATTATTATTGCTCTTAACCAACACCAAAAGAACGTGACAATATCTAGGAGCTCGATCATATCACAGAAACTGCCTACACTAGTACTGTACTACTTGATTGACAAACTAGAAGGAGAACTTGAACACCATGTCATGCTTGTACGCCCCCTGTCCAGGCCGCACGATCTGCGACGGGAAGCCAGGGTGGTTGACGGCGTCTGGAAACCCCTGCGTCTCGAGGCACAGCGCGCCGTACTCCTGGTACACCTTGCCGCCCTTCCCCTTGATGTCCTTGAGGAAGTTGCCGGTGTAGAACTGCACGCCGGGCTGGTCCGCCCACAGCTCGAGCCCCCGCCCGGAGGCGCCGTCCCGGACGGCCGCCACCTTCCGCAGCGCGTGCTCGTCCCCGTCGACGGCGAAGTTCGTGTCGTAGCCGTAGATGGTGGTGCCGTTGACAACACCGATGGGGATCTGGTGGATGTGCGCGCCCACGAGGGTGGGAGTCCGGAGGTCGTAGGGCGTGCCGGCCACCGGCGCGACCTGCCCCGTCGGGATGAGCGTGGAGTCCACGGGCGTGTACCGGGACGCGAAGAGCTGGATCGTGTTGCCCAGGACGTCGCCGCTGCCCTGCCCGCCCAGGTTCCAGTACGTGTGCTGCGCCAGGTTCACTGGCGTGGCCTTGTCCAGCGCCGTCGCGTTCATGCGCACGCTCAGCTCGTACGGGCTCGACAACTCGTATTTCACGTACACGTCCAGATCCCCGGGAAAACCTGTTTCACATTGACAAAATTGTAGGTAAATAACTCTGTTTCTACTCCATATGCAACAACGTTTTGCAGCGTTTGTACAACAAAAAATAACACATTTGCAGCTATTTTGTTTTGAGCTATTTTCTTCATTAGATTCTTGGCATGCACGATGCCATTCTGCCGTTGAAGATATGTCATGATCTTGGACTGTTGTTTTGGATAAATGGAGAAATAAATCAAAAGAGCAAGACAATCAATTGCAAGTGGATGATACAGGAGTACACGTCTACAGGACCACATGAATGCATGATGGTGTGGGCACTACTGTTTGATTGTTGTTTTTGGTAGGACAATTGCCTCGGCCTTCTTTCTTGTCATCGTGGAAAAATAACTTTTCTCATGTTTGCATCATTATATGTGGACAAGTAAAAAACTGCTAGCTCGCTCTGACAAAATTAGCTAAATGCCTAAGGGAGAGCTTGTAGTTACATAATATAAATGAGCGAAACTAAAAAGAAATACTATGCTCCTTGCTGTTTCTTATACGATTGTGAAATAACTATCATCACAGTTTCTTACGCGGAAACCTACTGACGAAGCCTGTTCTTCATATGAGAAACTACTATTCCTATTCTTCAGGAACCTAACTTTGGCATCCTGTTCTCTGAATAAACTCCAGTTGTGCTGTTTCTGGTAAAATGAGAGTTCACTGCTATGCCTCATGATGAGGTCTTATGATATATACTGCAATATTATGGGTCTGCTTTAGTTACTACAATAGAATTATGTATGATGTTGCAGATCTTAAATTCCCAACTGAAAACAGCACGGGGTCAGTTGTCAGCTATGCTGTAGTACTGACGTGACATTCATGATTTTATTCTGATTTGCTAAATAAGTACAGGAAAGTATCCCAATGGCCAATATTTCAATACAGTAAAAAAATGCAGATGTCGAATATACAATAATTTGCATCGTTTTTACCTTGTTCTCCGTCAAAGCTATGGTAGTACAGTGTGATGTGTGGGGAATCACCACCACTAACATATTCCTTCACCGTCCATATAACTTTACTGAAGCCCTGTGACCACCTGAATAATAACATGATAAATAACTTCATTGTTCATATATAAAGCACCATGGGTTTCTTTTGCAGAACATTTTTGAAACTCCGAAGCATACCATGAAGTGCGTTCTTGCCATCATTAGCATACAGGTGGTAAGCTTTTCCATCGAGCACGAAGCGCGCATTGGCAACTCTATTTGCTACTCGTCCAACAAGCGCTCCGAAGTAACTAGATCCATTCTGAATGGCAATAACCAAAAACCATATTGAGTAAGGTGTTAACATTTACCTTTGGGGAGATACTTGAATACAGTTAATCACTGTGAAAAGAACTGTCATTTTCTGTCATGCTCCGGTTTCTAGATAAAACTTCTTTTTTGGGAGATTGCATATAGATATTCCCCTTTTGAAAACGATGGAGATAAACTTTGTCAACAACTTGCTCGGTTGGCACAAGATTTTGCTTGGGCTTCATGTGACTAAAGTGTAACCTTATTAGACATGGAGAAGTGAAGCTTCAGAAAAGAAACCAGAGAAAGGAAAACTTTATATAGCTAAGAGTGGACGATAAGTTAACAATGATCAAGGCAGGACGGCATCACATGGTGAGGATGTCACTTGTCTTTCCTATGGTCATATGCTATTTCACGGGTAACATGGCCACCGCATAAATAAAATGGCATCCAGCTAATTGGTCACTTTGTAGATTCATGGGTTTCACATAGTTTATTTTCCTCTTATCTTTGTATTCTTCTGTATGATTTAATATCAAATCTACCATACCGGTGTTATCTTCACAAGTGAGACGTGGTGATCGCAATGTAACTTAGTATGTGGATTGTATCCGGCGTCTTGGACAGTTGGACCACCTTGTGTAGAATATTTGACTCGTACTGAAGCCGGCAATACAAGTCCTAACTGAATTGATTGGCTTTGATATTTGGAATCGGAATGATTTGACAGCTGACAGCAATTTATGGGAATTTTTTAGAATGATTTATGGGATATTCAATCACCAATTAAGCTCCCCTCTCTCTTGGAAGTGGAAAATTCCCAATGAAGCTGAGTATCTCTGATTCCTGAATGTGCTAGCAGGAGAAATTGAGCAGGGTAAAAAATAAAATAACACAAATTTGAGATTTTTATTTTATGCTAGAAGGTATCACCCGCATTCTCCTTATGCTCTACTATCTACGAGTTGAACACTGGAGAACTCCTAAGTTCAGACCGGAGCAGAACAAACACCCAGTCCTAGCGAGAAAACAGAGGATAGATGCATATACACTATAATAAGAAGACCGATTGATTATGAGAACAGGGGAGTCTGTGAACTTACGACATATTCAGCAATGGTGTCATAGCCAAGGACAACATCACCCAAATTCCCTGAGACAGATAAACAAAAAAGATACCGAACTTTCAGCCGGAATTCCCAATAGCGGGCAGAAATTAAAGTGTCAGAGCAGGTAGCATGATCCGTAGAGAAGCTCCATTCACGGAACACGATTGGCACGCGTGTATTCACATACCTTTGGAATCAGGAAAGACGACGGACGTGACGGTGGCGCCCCAGTTGGTGACCTTGACGGAGAAATCTCCCTTCCTGAGCTCATAGACGCCGACCATCTTCCTCCCCGCTGCATTTGCGCGGCGGTAGCGAAGGACACGAGGCACAGCGCCACGAGAAGAAGCGGCAGCAGCGGTGCTCTAGCCATTGCTACTAGCTAGGCTAGGCTTGCTAGAGGAAGAAGACGACGAGAGAAAAGGACTGACGCCGGCGTACAGTTTCTTGGAAGTGTTGGACGGGTCATGGGTGGGATATATAGTCAGTGATGTAGCTAGCATATGGATGCGACGGAATGGTGACAAATCTGAAGTGTTGTTTTCCTTTGGTTTCTGCTCCCAAAGGCCCTAGAGAAATGTCACCACTTTGTCCTGTGCAGCGTGCATTTTCCTTATCTTCTCGCTCCTCTTCTCCCCGTGCCCGTCTGATGTGGGTGGTGCGTGTGTGAAAGCCGAACCGGAATATTCGTGAGCTCGATCGCATGCTCTCTATTTTTTTTAAAGGACCAGCAGGTGCTCTGCTCTCTATGATGACTGATCATTTGGGACCTGAACATGTACACCGCCATGGTAGATTATTAAACGCGGAGAGAGCAACTAGAAGAACGCTGCTCTGTATGATGACTGATCGTGGCGAATAAGTCCTACGATCACATCCGCAGGCTGCAGCGCCGTGAGGCAAAAACAGTCTTGGCCGCGACTTGAAAGTGATAGGATGCGGCGTCTTTCCGGCGAAGATTCTGCTTCGATGGATCAGCGCCTGGAGTGGTACGCCGTCTCTTTGGTAAATGTGGTAGCACCGAGGTCGCAAAAGTCGTCGTCTTTATCCTGATCTGTATTCGCAGTTTCGTGTGAGGTGAATTGTAAGCGCACTGACTGAGGAAATGGCATTTTGTAGGTCCGAGATGTATACACTTTTTATGGAATGCATTTTCTTTTTTGGCATGCATTTCGTTTATCAAACTGTCTGGATATTCCGTAAAAACCTTACAGAAAGTCACCGTTTCCGTTCACATACCCTAGGAAAATATGCTCAATAATTGTGATACGGCTCCGGATTATAATTGTTCAGATAATATTATAGCAATGCCTGTTTACGATATGGAAGTTGCAAGTAGTATTGTTTTTGTTAAAATACAACAACTACCTACCTATGTATCAAATCAGTGCGCATGCAAGAGCATGTCCAACCGAAATGAGCAAACATGGCTACTAAATTATGCGCGGACCCGTCTAGACGTGTTTGTATGTGTTCTTTTTGAATCTTAGAAATTAATTGTCTCCAACCATGCCCCCAAAAATATCCAGTCAATTGCATGTGATTGATGGGAATGGAGTATAGAGAGTGTTTGGGGACCATGGTTGGGTACACTATTTTAGTCTCTCTCATGTCCGGGCTGTCCACCCGGACGTTTGGTAATGATTTGCCCATCTCTATTGGAGACGCTCTACGTATACCAAGCCAGTTGAGGCAACCTGAGAGCATCCAACAGATAGTGTAAATTAGGGCACGCAAAAACAGCTTTAGGGCACTCGAAAGTTAGTTAGGGAACCGGAAATTTTCTGTCGTAACAGATGATGTAAAATAGGACATCCGAAATTTTTCTACCGAGCAGATGACATAAAATAGGACACCCAAATATGTTTTTGTTGTCCATGATTGTATACATGTTGAAACAAATAATATCGCACTCATCTCAAATCAACACAAAAGAAATAACACACAAATAATACTTAATTATTACATAGTTAATAAATATTTAGCATAAAAATCAACACCAAGTTCATCAAACATAACACAAAGTTCAACACATAAAACATGAAACGTAGAGATGAAATTAGTGGTCTTGTTTGCCATTCCATGCACAACATTTCTCGATGAAATATTTATAAGATTTTCCTACTTATCTGAATCTCGAATGTGATTGTACAACGCAAGAAAGTGTCGGATTCGGTCTTCTCTTCCACGCGGCAGCACCGGTTGTCCCCATCAGGTCATATAAGTTATAATCAAAATATTTTCCACCTTAATTTTCAATGATCATATTGTGCATGATAATATAGGCTATCATGATGTACCAAAACATCTCTTGTTTCCAAAACCTAGACACCCTCGCACAATAACAAATTGGGCTTGCAAAATCTCAAAATTCTTTTCCACATGTTTGCTAACAGACACTTGAGAATTATGCCAAGGATACACTCTAGCATTATGACAACTACAAATTTTACTTTGTTTCTTTAGAAAATTAGGGGATTACACAAATATAGTTCTCTAGATCATACAACTATGTGAGCAACATATATGATGATAAGGATACACACAAAAAACAAAAAACAAAATCAAGTAGGGCTAGATACAATTAAGTAAGTGATTGAGAGATAACAAAACAATGGGCACGAGAAGGCTTAGGATGCAATTTGTGTATTTGTGTACGTGATTGATTCCACCCATACCTTTCTGGTGCAGGCCCCGTCTTGGAATAACACGGTTATCCTACGACACGCTAAACCTACAATCGTCACGGCACAATCTCTTTTATGCTTTGCACTTCGAGGGCATCAAACCATCATGTTCCATCTTTGAATAATATTATATTTCTCAAGTACATGGCTAATTAACTAATCATGTTGTCATTAACACAAAAACCTTTTAGGCACGAAAATGCTCTTTCAGAAGTATCACCTTATATACTGGGAAGTTTGTTTTCCCCAAAAGATTTAGCTCGGTTTGGGTGTTCTAACCTTATCTAATGAACACTAAATTATTTATGAATTTTCATGGTGTTTTGGAAAATGAGAATGGTGCTTGGCAAACTCTTATGCTGAAGAAATATCTTCGGAAGGAGACTTTGACATATGCTAGTGATAAACTAGGTCATTCCTAATTTTGGCCATGTCCATATATTCTATAATTTCCTTGGTAGAACTTTTACCACTGGGGATAGGGCTAGATTTGGGGAAAATGTTTGGTTAGGATATAATATCTTGTTGGATGTTCCCCCCGAATATATGACTTATCCTTTAACAAAAATATTAAGATTGATAGGGTTATCCAAGTGGACCTTGTAAAGTTTTTAGAAAAGTCTTTGGGTGTGGGGGGGGGGGGGGGGGGGGGGGGGGGGTGGACTTGGTTGTGGAATGGAACAAACTTTTGGATAATAGTCACAATTTATATGAGTCGTTGATCTTCCTTTCGTGGGCTCCTTATATTCTTCATACCATTCCTAAGATACAGAACTCTAAAAATGATTTAAGCACAATAACTACACCAAGTACTATTTTAAC
This sequence comes from Poa pratensis, assembly GCA_947311845.1. Classification (NCBI taxonomy): domain Eukaryota; kingdom Viridiplantae; phylum Streptophyta; class Magnoliopsida; order Poales; family Poaceae; genus Poa; species Poa pratensis. Next base: position 75,113,607 of record CAMZMU010000128.1, on the reverse strand, counting down.
GCAAGGCTTTGCCACATTGGGTCTTTTAACTGAAATGCATCAATCCACAATACTAGTACCTGCTCTCCAATCTCAGTGGTTAATGATGCATGTCAGAGGTTCATCTGATTGATACTCCCTCCGTTCCAAATTAGATGACTTTTTTTTTCTTCACATGTGGATGTATCTAGACTTGTTACATGTATAGATACATGTGCATGTGGACAAATGAAAGTCATCTAATTTGGAACGGAGGGAGTAGATATGATAAATTGTTCTGGAAACCTTGACAGAAAGGTTTTACTGTTAAAACCTTGTGTAGTGCCCATCAAACTAGAGTTTTTTCATAAAGTTTTAAGTAACTGTGGAATATGAAAATATCCATTGAGATTAAAATATTCTTATGGCTAGTAATGTGGAGGAGTACTTTAACTCAATCTATACTATTATTAAAAGAGCAAACATGTGTTGAGTTGTGTTGATACATTAAATCTGAGCCGTTCAATTTCATCAACGATCCAGATCAAATCCCGAAACAGTATGTGCCCCTTTTGTGCGCTTTGCCCCTTATGGAAGTTTAAAATTAACCCGCAGTCCGTTCTTCTCATTATCCCCACCTTTGCCGCTCGCCACCGAGCTCTGCTAATCAGCACGCGACGGCCTCAGGACAGCTCTGTGCCGCTGGACGCCGGCAAGGTGGATGTGAGGTGGAGGTGGATGACCGGATGTGCGTCCTCAAGCAGCCCTTCGCAAGGTGCTCGCGGTCGTCTTCAACTACTCCTGCGCGTGTGGTGCGGTGGCCTCGAAGACAGCTCCGTGCCGCTAGACGCCGGCAAGGTGGAGGTGGACGACGGGATGTGCGTCCTCAAGCAGCCCGTTGCAAGCGGCTCTCCGGTCGTGCGTCCTCTGCTCATGCGTGCGGGAGGCCCGGCCTGGCGCGGCTCAACCAGGTGTGCCCCGGGGCGTACGCCGCCACAACGCCACGCCGTGCCAGCTCCTTCCGTCAGCCCTCGCGGCTAGCCCCGTCGGCGAGTCCTGCGTCTGAGTCCCTCCGTCCTAGGTGAGCTGGTGCTGCTTGCCAATTGATTTCTTGCGTGCTGATGAATGATGATGGCCGTATTACCCGATTCAGTTCTGCAAGCAGTAGCAGCTGTAGCCTGCACTTTGTAGATGGTTCCATATGACGCCCAGTTGCTGTAGCTGTAGCCCGATTGCTGTAGGACGATGGGGCGACATGGACTGTGCTCCAAGAACAACTCTGCTCCGACATGGACTCTGCGCAACCGCTCCGACAGCCCGATCCTACACGAACTGTAGTCGACCTCGCGGCCATGGGTTGCCGCATAAAAAGGACTAAGTCCCTCGATTGAAAACACAACTCGAAATCGCCACGCCTGAATTTCATCCAAGATCGACACCTAAATCGAAGCCACAGCTCGAAATTGCCACGCCAGAATTTCCGTCCAAGATCGACATTGCCACGTCCGAATGAGATCGACAGTCTCGCAAACCCAAGGTACAGGTACAACTCTTCCTTCCTCCAACACGCACGACCGCTGTCAGTCTTCATGTAACATTGAATTTTCGAGTTCAAGTGTTCAACCTGTAGCTGAACCACCCGAATTGGATTTTGCCTTTCCCTTAAGGATTTTGAGCCTCTTTTCTGAATTTCTATGTGCATTAAACGGTCTAGATGGTGAATTATTAATTTAATCTTTACCTATCTAGGCTTTAGCTGACTTCCTTGAACATTTGTTAGTTCTGATCATAAGTTTCTCAACTTCAGATCAGTGTACCTTGTGCTTTATAAGAACACGGGAGATTCAGTTTTCAGCTTTTTTCAAAATTCTGGTCGGACTGTTCTCGAATTTATCAACATTTCAAATCAACTCCGATTGAGGAAAAAAATTACAGTCTGTCAAGAATAGTTATAACTCGCTTGTGCCAAATTTGAAAATATTTCGGAGGACGTTTGGTTAAAAAAATAAACAGATAGCGTTTCAGAAAAAACAGAGAGCAGTTATAAGATTCAGAAGCAGAGAGGAGATCATAGTAAAATCTTCCAATATTTAAATTGACGAAGTATAAGCAAATAACTAACAAAAACAGTGAGCTATATACACATGTATGTTTCTCATTAACCAAAACAACAAGTACTTCCTATTTTCCCTTGTGTTGTTACATTGATAGGATATCTGATTCCTAACTTAGTTGCGTGGTTGGTCTTTGCTTACATGATTAATTAGCTGCCTGGTTGGTCTTTGCTTACATTATTAATTAGCTGCCTGGTTGATCTTTGCTTTCATTCCTCAGTACTTGTTCTGATATAGAAGATAAACATGGAACTAACTAAGACGAATACTACAGCCAATTTTCCTTTTTGAATTATCTAAAATGTGTTCTAATTTGATTTTGATTTTCCATTCAGAAAAAAACCACCTCAAAGCTATGTGAGTCCATTAATTTAAGTTAAGTTTTTTGTGGAGGTGATTTGGGAATGTTTTCTTGTTAATCTGGTCTATGCACTGATGGAGCCCTACCAAAATGATTGTTGTCCTTCGTGCAACATGCTTACAAATTTCTGCAACACATACAAAGGTGTCCTAAATTCTAGGAGGGAGATTGAGAAGGTGTAGACAAGGCCGCTGATATCACGTTGTCGGTGTCTTTTTTCTCTAGATTTCGCCTTTCTTTGACAGCCGAGGAAACTTATGCGGTGACGAAGTGACACATGACGGCATGAGCATCTATGCGGTGATTTCAAGCAATGGCGGAATCGGGTTCAAGCAATGTATTGCGGTTGGTTTGGTTCCATCAACCGAGGAATATTTACTCTATCTGGTTTGAAAACCGGTTTGTGCAATTGGATGTGAAAAAACCGAACAAGGCTTAGCTTAGCTGGTTATGTTTTGATGTAGTTGTAATCACCCAGGTTCTTGGCCTACTGTGATATACTGTGGATTTTTTCATGTAATGTCAGAGAATTTGTTACATAGAGGCATTGGAATGAGCAGCCTATCGATCATTGAAGGCTAGCTTTTTTGTTATTTTTGCAAAAAGTTTCTACCTTCTACATTATTATTGGGGTTATTATTATAATTATAATATTTAATTGGAACTTTGATAAGCTAATTATTATTGTTTAATGCCTAACTAAAATTTTAATTTATCAGCACGTGCATTGCACGTGTCTCCGAAAACGTGTGTTGCACATACATGCCAACTAGTACTATCTAAAAAGGAGAAGGTGTGATGGGGATACTCACTTCATGCATTTAATGCACCTCTGATGCGAGCATTAACCATTTATTTTTTTACCTATCCCATTGCTAGATTTGGTTGAAGGGTTTTCCAGTGCACTTCCAATTCCTCTAATAAACCATATTCATGTTGATGAAATAGGGGATTGAATATACACATATAAAAGCTTTGAGAAAGTAGTACACAAGGTTTTATTTACTGCTATGGTCTAGGCTTGTGGAAGACTAAGAACATAGCCTGTTTCGAATTACGCCAAATTAGCCATGTGATATAGATACCATATTTACAAGTTAGTTGATAATTGTTCTAAATTACATAAGACGAGATGGGAATGGGCCGGGTCGTCCCGCTAGGTCACTGACCCGGCCCAAAAGTTCAAGGCCATTGGCCCACGTGGGATGGCCATGAACGACACATGGGTCACTCGAGCCGGCACCATGCGCCCCGATGGGTCAGCCAAGTCAACCCGGTCAGACTTTGTCGGCTAGGGTGGCCGGCGGCGATTAGAGCATTGTCGCTTGCGGCTCTATAGAAATACTCAACCACTCCCCTCATTAGGCCAAGCCGATCTCGTCTCTTCTTCACCAAACACTTCTAAACCACTGCAGCCACGACCACCACCTTTGCCAAAACCCCTAGCCTTGTGCGCACCCATGTCTGTCGTAACGGCCTCCCCGATGACCGAGCCTAGCGCTCCACGCGGCCGACGCGGACTCCGAGCTCCAACGAGCGAAGCACCAACACCGAGCAGCGAGGAAGGCAGGTACCTGTGGTCGTGGGAATGCGGCCAAAGGGCAAGTGAAAGCCGTGAGGGTGGCGCATGCGGCGAGGATGATGTAGGTGGAGGATGCGGGCGACGCGATCAACGAGATGTGCAGGGACACGGAGGAGTTGCAGATTGTGGAAGAGGAGGCAGAGGAGAAGGCAAAGGGCGGACAAAGGGTCATCCGTGGAGGCGGCACTGGGTGCAAGGAAGAAGGTGGCCCGGCCGATCACGAAAATGAGGGCGCAAATAATGTGAAAATGCCAAGACATCGAGTACCGCATTACCATACATTATATTAGTACACTTACGTATCATTAATTTTGATTAATTGTTTAGTCCATCCACTATAAGATGTCTTTAGTGCCGACTCTAGTTGATGTATAGAGCACAACAGCCAACAACTGACTCTAACTTGGTACATGCACTTCGTTCTAAAAGATCCACTACCTGTACTAACACTTTGAACATTGGTGTAGAATGGGTATGGAAACTTAATTTTGCCCTTAGCAAAATTCATTGTCATGTTTGGGGTATACGAAGATGATATCGACAATGCTGATGAAATAATTTATACTGGTGAAAGGAGGAAAATTATTTACGTGGTAACCATTGTCAAATCAGTTCTCAGCAATTGGCGTGGAAATTTGGCATTCAGCTTAAGCTGTACTGGTTCTTCTTTATTACATGTCATTAGAATATATCTTCATGTTTGTCAACAAACATGAAGATATATTCTAATGACATGTAATAAAGAAGAACCAGTTTCCACGTGCCAATTGTTGAGAACTGATGACGATGGTTACCACGTAAATTATTTACTCCTTAACCAGTATAAATAATTTGACCAGCGTTGTCGAGATTATGTTATTATATCCTAGACATAAAAATGCAAGTTGCAAGGAGAAAAGTTAAGTTCTCATACCCATTCTGCACCAATGTCAAAAGTCTTTACAGTTAGTGGATATTTTAGAAGAAAATGCATGAACCAAATTAAAGTGAGCAGCTGGTTGTCGTGCTCTATACAGCTAGAGTCGGCACCAAAAACATCTTATAGTGGATGGGCTAAACAATTAATCAAAGTTAATGATACGTAAGTCTACTAAATGTAATGTATGGCTTTATAACTCTATTTGCTTTGTATTCCTATACTTTTCCTATCCTATAAATCCTCATAAGGATGAGCGGACAGCCACCAATTCAGATCTCTATAAAAGTAACTCGTACGAAAATGTTTATTCTCGTTACCATTTTTGTGTAATTATTTCCCACATAGTCAATTCTATTTATACAATAGTTGTGAATATCCAAAACGACTATCTCTGCGCGAGAATAAAAATTGATCCCCACGTTGATCCTATGAAGGAGAAAACATGGTATTGTATATATCAAAAGGTAAAGAAGGTGGATACTAAAATTGAATCATGTTCCCCAATACTCAAATTACAAAAAAAAAAGGACCGGAGAAAAGATCGGGCTGACCTGGAATTTTCCCAATCATCTTCTCCGTATAAAGCATAGACTTGTTTTATCATATCTAAGATTTTGATAATTACGCCAAGTTGAGCCAAAATGAAAAACTCTGGCAAGTTTGCACTATTCTCAGATATATTTTTTAGATAAAGGGATTTTATTACTTAAGAGTTTTAAGCATTACACCCGGACTCTGCATAGCTAAGATGCACACAGCCACCAGTTCACCAGTAACCAATTCAGAACAAAAAGTAAAAAGGCGAATTACATATCATAATGAGAAATTGTAGATCCGCCTAAGAAACTGGTAGGTCTATCCGGAGTCTATGTTGCCATCCATGCCGGGAGAATAACTCCCTGGCCGCAGCCTCCAGCCTCGACGCCACCTCCAAAAAAAGTCTCGGTGCTCCACACGCTGCAGGGCCGACCATGCTCGTAGCGTAGCTGTACACCGATAGATAACCTGCATAACAGAAATTTTTATCGTTAAAAACCTTGTCATTTCTACATAGCCACAGCGACCAAATAATGGCAATCGCGCCCATCCTACAGAAGAGTTTAAACCTAGGATCCACGCCATTTAACCAGTTGCCAAAAATGTTTGCAACAGTACGCGGTGGATGTAAGGTAGAACCTATCTGGATGGCTGACCATATAGACCTGGCGAATTCGCACTGGAAGAATAAGTGTTTAATGGTCTCGTCATGTTGACAGAAAACACACTTTTTACTTCCGTGCCAATTACGCTTGGCAAGGTTGTCTTTTGTAAGAATTACACCCGACGAAGATACCACGCAAACACTTTAGTTTTAAGCGGGATCTTCATCTTCCAAATTTTGTTATTATCCTTAATATCGACTGGCACTTCGGGTAGAATTAGTGCTCTATACATAGAATCAACCGAGAATTTGCCATTCTTCGTAAGATTCCATTGAAATTTATCTGGACCTTCCGACAATTGGACTGAATCCAATCGGATGAGCAAGGCATTCCAGGATGCTTGTCTCGTTCCAAGTAAACTTCTTCTGAACGAAACATCTGGTGGGGAGGTACCCAACACCTTCGCGATCGTGTCGCTTTTGTTTCGTACAATAGTGTACAGAGCCGGATATTGTTCTCTAAGGGTAGAATGGCCTAGCCATTTATCCTCCCAGAAACGAATTTCCGATCCATCCCTAATTGAGAAAGATCCATGTTGGAAAAAAAACTTCTTTGTAGCCATGAGGCCAGCCCAGAAGTGTGAATCGCCAGGTTTCCAAAAACCTGAGAAACAGCTTGATCTCCCACATACTTTCTCCTAAGGAGGGTTTGCCAAACTCCATCTTCCGATAGAAGTTTGAAGAGCCATTTACCTAGCAAGGCTCTATTCTTGACCTCAAGGTCATGAATTCCGAGCCCTCCTTGGTCTTTAGGGCAACAAACCACACTCCATTTAGTCAGACGATATTTTTTCTTCTCACAATCCCCTTGCCAAAAGAATCTAGACCGGAAATAATCCAATCTTTTTAAGACTCCTTTGGGCAATTGGAAGAATGAAATCATGTACAGTACCATGTTTGTTAGTACCGAGTTTATGAGAACCAATCTTCCACCCAGGGATAAGAGTTTGCCTTTCCAGCTATTTAAGCGTAATTGAAGTCTTTCCTCCACCTTTTTCCAGCATTTGTAAGTTTCCGATAATGAATCGGAATACCCAAATAGTTGATAGGAAATTGACCTTGCTCACAGCCAAAAAGTTCAGCATACAAGGCGGCGTTTTCTCGAGCCTCGCCAAAGCAAAACAATTCACTTTTATGGAAATTTATCTTAAGACCCGAAAGTTGCTCGAATGCTGACAAGATCAGCTTAAGGTTACGAGCTTTTTCGATGTCATGTTCCATAAAAAGAATTGTATCGTCAGCATATTGAAGAATCGATAAACCACCATCTACAAGATGTGGAATCACTCCTTCAATTTGACCCTCAGATTTAGCGCGTTCGATCAAGATAGCCAACATATCAGCCACTATATTAAATAGTATTGGCGATAACGGGTCACCCTGTCTGAGGCCTTTTTTCGTTTGAAAGTATTTGCCAGTGTCATCATTGACCTTAATGGCTACACTTCCTCCGAAACAAAGCTATTTATTAACGCGCACCACTCAGTAGAAAAACCTTTCATTCTGAGGGTCTGCTGAAGGAAAGACCATTTGACTTTATCATAAGCTTTCTCAAAGTCAATTTTAAGAATTACCCCATTCAGCTTTTTCCTATGTAGCTCGTGAACTGTTTCATGTAGGATCGCAACTCCATCAAGGATGTTGCGGCCTTGCATAAAAGCCGTCTGAGACGGACGAACCACATGATCTGCCACACTGTTCAGTCGAATCGTAGCCACTTTGGTGAATATTTTAAAACTAACGTTAAGAAGGCATATAGGTCTAAATTGTTGAATCCTTTCTGCCTCGTTAACCTTAGGTAATAAAATTATCTCACCAAAATTGAGACGAAACAACTCTAGCTGTCCATTGTGAAGACAGGCGAACAGTTGAAGTAAATCAGACTTGATAACATCCCAAAAGTTCTGGTAGAACTCAGCCGGGAAACCATCAGGTCCAGGTGCTGTATTATGTTTCATTTGGAAAACCGCCATCCTCACTTCCTCCTCTGAGTAGAGTTTAGTAAGTAGACTATTTTCCGCATCTGAAACCTGGGGGATATCCTCTGTTCGAGACTCATCCAAAGTGAAATTTCCTTCCTCTGGAGCACCGAACAGGCCTTTATAGTAATTTGTAATGTACGACTTTAGTTGTTCATGGCCCTCAATCGTTCCCTCATCCTGGACTAGAGAATGAATGCGCTTTTTCCTGTGTCTGCCATTGGCAATACTATGGAAATAGCGAGTATTCGAATCCCCTTCTAGGATGAATTGGGCTTTAGAACGTTGATACCATTTTAACTCCTCCTCTCGCAGTAGCTTCGCTATCTGTGCATTGGATTGGCTCTTTAGCTCAATCTCTTGCGGATAGTAACCGAACTTCTGCTAATGCTTCTAGAGCATCAATTATCGAGGAAAGTCGTTCCTTCTCTTTTTTAAGTAAACCAGAAGTATGACGAGCCCAGCCAACGAGGTGCGTGCGTAAAGCACGTATCTTGTTGTTCCACCGCTGGATAGGCGTATCACCCGCAACTGGTCTTTCCCAAATTCTTTTAACCATCATGGAAACCCTCGCGGTGCAGCCACCCAAGCTCAAACTTGAACCGTGGCTTACACTGTGGTCTGGGTATTCCAGTGGTCAAAAGAATGGGAGCATGGTCTGACAATCCCTCAATACGTTCTAGAGCCCGTACCGACACCAGTGGGAACCTAGATTCCCAATCAGTATCCATCAGTACACGGTCTAGTTTCTCGTATGTGGGTTCAGGGAGAGAATTAGCCCAAGTGAACTGTCTCCCCACCATTGTTATCTCTCTTAAGTTCAAGCTGTCGATGACTGCATTGAACAAAAGAGGCCAACGGTTGTCAAACCGACCTTTACTTTTCTCAAACGGAAAACGTAGCATATTGAAATCCCCACCAATGATAACAGGGTGTGGGTTATCTTTTGCCAAGTTTACCATTTCACAGAGAAAAGCAGTCTTAGCCGCTTCCTGAGCCGGCCCATACACGGCAACAAGACTCCAAATGAAATTATCGGATTTATTACGGATGTGCATTTTAATATGAAAATCACCATCCGTAACATCCAACACTTCCATGGTATCAGTCCTGATGCCTAGTAGAATGCCGCCGGAACGGCCATGAGGGGGACGCGAGTACCAATCAAACTCTATACCGCCCGAAAGTCGGTTCAATAGAGATTGCGAAAACTCACGTCTACCCGTCTCAGAAATAGCTAAGAAATCCAAATTATGGTCCCGAACACAACCAGCAAAGTGCAAATATTTAGCCAAGTCACCAAGACCTCTGCTATTTGCAAACATGCCATTCATTGGGAAACCGTGGGGGATTTGGATAACTTGGCCCGTTTCCGAGACTTGTTGGTGGTAGATTTAGATTTCCGACCGGCTGCTTTTAACTCATACAATGAGCTCAAACCGTCGTCATCCAAACCACCCTCCAACACTTCACCAATTAGATGAGAAAGAAGCTGACCATCTGATGTGGCATTCGCTTCTTCTTCATCCAAATAGGTGGCTGTCAACTTAGTCGAAGCTTTAGGAATAACCGTTAGACGGTCAAATTCCATATGCCTCAAGACATTAGTTGAAACCTCTACTTGTTTCTTACTACTACCAAGATTAAAACCTACACTATTAAGCTTGGACTGAATCGAAATAGGAGAAAACGAAAGAAAAGACTTTGATTTCATTTCCGTACCTAGAGAGTCCAAGTTGTGAGCCGCTTTACGACGCATAGCCTTCTTCAACGAGTCCTCGTCCGTCATGGAAGACCCATCCGCCGCCACCCCAAACCTCTCACTACGACGGATCGAGTGACTCCATCGGAAAAGACCGTCGTAGTGGGTGGCGGTGTACGCGGCGAGACAGAACCCGTCTCCGTAGGAGTGGTCGCAGAAGAAGCAGAAGCATGGGTCGGCAAGGTTGGAGTAGCAGCCGACCCCGCCACTACAGCAGCCTCCAACGAAGCAGTACTCGTGGGTGGGTCGGAGACGAAGTCAAGACCCCACCCGACCTAGCTGTGTCGGAGTCGAGACGTACCCGGGGGGTTGAGCTGGTGAAGAAACCCCCTCCAGGTCCAGCCCAGCAGGAGAGCCGGCACCATGGGCCAGCCCGCCAGCTGCTCCCAGCCCAGCAGAAGCGCCAGCAGCGAGCGCAGCCTGGTCAGGGGCTGAACTGGGCCGGCCCGGCTGCAGCCCAGCCTGCGCCTCCAGCGTCGAAAACTGCAGCTGCCCAGTTGGGCCGTAACATGTCGCCGCCTCGCGTGGAGGCTCTGTTTGCCGCTCCTCAGGCCCAGCAGGGTCCCCAAAGACAACGCCAAGCAAGGCGACCCCTCCTGCTGGACCGAAGCAGCGAGAACACATGTCGCTGCACCCTCGTCCCTCAACAGACCCGGTGAGACACGTCTTATCCTCGATACAATCTCAATCCCAGATATAGCAGTTTTGAAAATGAAACCAGAACACTAGCCAATACCTTTGTAATTGCTTTGAAACCAGGTCGCTTTGATGTGCGTTTCTCTTTGATTTCATCTTCACCCTTTCTTTTCCAGCTTCCACATTTATAAGGATAAACTTTTTTGGGCATTTACGAAGGAACGAACAGAAGATGTAGTGTAGCATCAATATAATCTGAACTGCACAAAAACCCATACCTTGTTTCTGCCAGCTTTGGCCTCAATCTTCTGTATCACAGCCGGTGCTCTCTTCTGCTCTTTCTGGACACACAAGGCAACCTGGAAGAGTCAACCTGGACAAAGTGGAAATAATGGGTGTTGAACACCCGCAGTGTCTCCTTCACCCGCAGCCTGGCACACTTGCCCTTTCCCAGGACATCAAAACCAGTAGCAGAAATCGGTTCAAGAACTGCAGGCAAAAAATTAAAAAAAAATCAGACGCAACCTTCGATTTTCCAGCGCAATCGCGCCGACGACGCACCAATAGCAATCCGAGATGGATAATCGGCAGGAAATCGACCCGAAAATCAGAAACAAAACCACCCAAAATAAATCACCATTATGAGTAAAGAATAGCCCCAACGTACAGAACCATCCGCTCCTAAACCACGTCAACAGATGCGACAACACTAGTACGATACAGATGAACAGAGCAGATCTAGAGGAACTCACTGCCCTCCTCTTCGCGCTCGTTGTCTGGTATCAGGTCGCCGACGAAGCGGTCCTTCGAGGCGCCCGCCCTCATTTTCGTGATCGGTCGGGCCACCTTCTTCCTTGCGCCAAGCGCCGCCTCCACGGACGACCCATCTCCACCCTTGGCCTCCTCCTACGCCTCCTCTTCCCCAATCCGCAAGTCTTGTGCCTCCCAACACATGTCGTCGTTGATCGCGCCGCCTGCATCGTCCACCTCCATCATCCTCACCGCGTGCGCCACCCACACATGATTTCGCTTGCCCTTGGCCGCGTTCCCACGGCCACGGGTACCTGCCTACCCCGCCGCTCGGCACTTCGCTCGTTGGAGCCCGGCCTCGGCATCGGTGTAAGAGGCCGGTCGGGAACGACGCCGCGTGGAGCGCCTAGGGTCGGTCGCCGGGAGGGCGGGCATGGGCGCGCACATGGCTAGGGGTTTTGGCAAAGGTGGTGGTCGTGGTTGTAAGGGTTTAGAAGTGTTTGGCGAAGACGAGACAAGATCGGCTTGGCCCGATGAGGGGAGTGGTTGAGTTTTTTGTATAGAGCCGCAGTCGACGATGCCCTAATCGCCGCCGGCTGCCGCAGCTGTTCATGTGGATTGACGAAGGGAAAATTGATTTTTTTGCCCAAAAGTTGGCTGGCCTTGGATTATTTATCCAAAGTTGAAAATACATTTGTAAAATACCCCAACAGGGACTTGAAAGCAAAACAAATTATTTCTAGTACATTATCGGTAAAAGAAATTATTTGTACTTGTGATTGCATTACCCATGGTACCGTATTTCTCGTGTTTCTACTTTTCCTACCACATGAAGCACAAACATTTGTATCCCACTTGTGCTTGCACGATCCCATGTTACCATATTCATGCAGTCAAACCACCAGATGCGGATACTAATGATTCATCGGCAGTTCATTCTCTTGCCTCAGTGCAAACTGCACCTTGTTCATGTACGAGAGACTATATACAGGCTGCCTTACGGGGATCTATTAAAAAAAAAGTAGGACAAACTTATACTCTCGCTACTGAATTTAACACTAGAATGTTAACATGCATGATTTTCTCAGCTCGTACAACAATACTAGAAGAATAATCTTAACTGGATAGATCGGCGATGAGGTATGCGTGAACTCCACGGCGGACAGTGTCAACGGCGTCTGTCACACGCGGAGAACTCCGATGACTGTCAGACGGCGCCGCAGTGAAGGCAACGGTGTGCTGAACGGTAGAGGAGCGGTGTACTGGTGGTTGATCCGCGCTCCCGGCGGCGTTGGGCCCAAGCGCTGCAACCTCCTATGGTTCGTGTGAACGACCTCATGGTTTACGATCAAGGAATTGTATATCTTTACTATTAAATGAGATTTGGTCGTTCGTGTAACCGAGCGAACCATCTCTCGCTCGCTCGATCGCCTTCGTCCGCCGCATAGCGACGCTGACAATTCCACACCGTACGATGCCCCGCTACGGAAAGTCCCGATCCCATCTCATGCGCCTTCATCACGATCCCCTTCTTTCACGCTCGATCCAATCGCGCCTCTGCCGCCTCGGTCACCCACCTCGCCGGTCACCCCTGTCCCTCCACCGCCGGCCGTCCTTAGACAGTCATGTGCCTCTCCTCCGCTTCCCCTCCTCACCTCACAGACCAGGGACGCGCGCGAGGCTACGCCTGCCGGCCGAGCAAGACGAGACAAGACCGGCTTGGCCAGGGACGCGCGCGAGACTACGCCTGACCAGGGACGCGCGCGAGACAACATGCAGCCGATGGCAGGTTAGGCGGCGGAGCTCCAGAGCTGGCACTGGTGGCCGACGGGGACGACCAAATCGCGACAGGGCGACGGCCTCGGCCGGCGGGAGGGACGCGGGCAGAAGGGCGGCGTGGAGGCATAGAGGACGAGCAGGTGCTCGCCTGCCGAGGTGCTGCTGCTGGCGACCACCTCCCCGAGCTGTTCCTCCTGGCTCCGGCCAGCACTTCTACCTGATGCTGCGTGCCCACCTCCCCAACCAGCTGCTGCGGGTGAGCTATCTCTTCAACCAGTCAACATTTTCATGAAGAAACTACAGTATTTGCGATGAGCTTGACCTAAGAATAGCTAGCGTCCTACAAAGTACTGGACATTCGTTATGAATATGAATTTTGCGATGATGGACAAAAGTATGATGTAGCTGACTACAAGGTGAATTCCTTTCTCAACCGAGAATGTCAAACGCTATGTTTATTAGTTGTCTGATAATTATTCTTTTCACCAACTATAGTTTCAGAAAGAAAATAGAAGTATAATTCCTGCTGGGGACACATCACAGTTTCTGGAAGATCCTGATCACCTGAACTAGTACAACTGATTTGTGGAGTGCGGGTTTTAATATAGAGCACCATAGAATTCTGCTTGTGTTTGAACCATTTGAAAATTTGCTACAAAAAAATGCAGCTGAATATTTGGTACTTGGGATTTCCAGAGGGAGAAAACTGAATCAGTTTGTCTTCCAGGCCTTCCAGAGGAAGGAACATCTCCAGCAACGTTAGGAGCAGCAACTCGCTTTCTCCAGGGGCAGGTAGAACACCTTACTAGACCCTGTAATCAGATCAACTTCTAAATATCTTGAAATTATGCTATCTGTGTCCGTGCACTGGGACTATTACTGAATGTTTGGTGTTTTTGACCTAGCTATCTGATGCATGTATGTGTACAGTAGCTCTTCAAGAAGGGCTGATTCCTCGGTCCTCGCTTTACTTATTTATCCTATTGATGCTTTTTAATTATCCCGTTAATAGTACATGGTTTTAGACTAATGATCCTTGTTGTCTTATGAAAAATTAAATTATGTGGTTGCTTAAATGTTATTGAAGTTATCTGTCCACATGATCGTCTGATATGATTTATTCTAGACCCTTGACCCTACAAAATTAAACTTTGCATTTCACATTAGATCTTATTTTTCAGCTACTGCTCGCGCACGCCGTGTGTCCTCCGCTCCTGCTCCAAGTTGGTGTCTTATTCTTTTTCTTGATTGCTTTGTTTGCATCAGAATATCCCTAATTGGCTTAATTTGGTCATGTTGTGTACTTTACTTCGTTTTTCTCAGAGATATAATTAATTGTTCACAAGATTGCACGTCCTCAATCAAATTGGATCTATTATTATGTAAAATAATAGATTCCTGATGTAGTGCTGTTAACATGTTGGCCAGATCAGAATCGACGAAGTGACATGGTGAACTGTCGCCTAGCTTGTGGAGATGCTTATATGACTGGAGCGACCTTCTGAAATTTCTCCAAATTCGTTCACTTAGCATCATTTTTTTGTCTACAGTTTGTACGTTTGCATGTTCTGTCCTTATTAAAGCTGATTCGTGGTGCACGCATGAGTACAGATTGGCCTATAACACACAAAATAAGACATACAAGGAATTTTGTGTGGTTGCAGCGGCTGGCTAGCGGGTGGATGGTGCAGTCGACATATGCCAAAGAAACAAGCAATGTTGTGCAGTCGCAATGGCAGGCTGGCGGGCGGAAGGTGTAACACGGTCTTAGCGGAAAGCCAGCAGGCATGTCGTCTGATGCAAGTCTTCCATCCATGTGGACAGCGACATATGCAAGAGCAGCGAGAGGGGTGTAATTCAGTTCCTTCACGGGAACAATTCAAAAAAAAAATCATCGGTTTGTCTTTCTATGTATTTATTTATTACTTGATGGTCTGTTAATGCATACTCCAGTATTTGGAATTCAGACTACGTCCGCATATCAGCCACCAACATCCATGGGGCTAATACACCATCATTTTATCCTTATGTGTCAAGGGCAGGCACATCCAGTGAGTGTTCCTTATTAAGATTCAGAAAGTGTTAAAAAAGAGAATTTTATAGGACTTATGACGAGATTTCAGTGGGTAAATACAAAACCAAAGTTGTGTAAATATGACGAGAATTTTTTCTGGATCCGTCACTGTTGGTAAATATGTGGACAGCTTCCAGCTTGATTCAAAATGATTATCTAATTGGCCTAACAATTTGCAGGGATCAACAGAAAAAAAATCGTCAAGAGGCTTAGGTGCTTCTGCATTTCATTAAGTAGCAGAGAAGCACTGTAAAGTTGTCTGCTGATAATGGAACCAAAACATTCTGCTGAAATGTCCAGGTACACCAACTTGACTGTCTTGTAGAAACACATGAATCGTAGTGATTTCAGTTCACTGTGTAACAGAGTAATGATCTGCAGGCATTTGGACAAGCAAAATCATGCCCTAATGGAAACATACCGATCAATGTCTCATGAGTTGCATAAACTACAGGTGCGCCTCTAATACTTTAAGCTTTTATGTAAGAACTAAGAAGGAATACTCATGGGTAGTCTTTAATCAGTTGCTATTATTCTCTATAGGTTGAAGAGGAAATACTCATGCGCAAGTTGTATGAGCTGATGTCTGCGGAAGGGCTTCTTCCAAAGGTACAGTGCTGCTGCTATTGTTCTGAATTTTGATCTTTCTGTTGGAGCTGTAGCTTAGCATCACTTAACATTAACCAATTGTGATTTTTTAATATGTATGCAAGTAAAATAGATGGCTCACCCCACAGTTAAAATTTCACCAATAACTGAAATATGTAGCGCAGAAATAGATGATAAAGTAGGATGATGTTAGAAGTAAATAACCTGCCATACTGCGATTTCCCGGTTTTTGCCAAATGGTAACCTTCTTACTTATTTCCCTATGTTTCTTAAGCCTTTTATTTCAAGTTGCACATATAACTATCCCAATAACAATTCTTTGTTAAATACCATCTGAAAATAGGTTTTAGAATCCATTGTTATTGATTAAGTAATCTGAGGATGTACAGTAATCAATTCTCTACTTGAATTGGTACTAGCCATTTTTTTAGTTTTGCATGATGCTGACAGAACTAGAATGTTCTCACATAACATTTGTACTGCGGGTGGAAGCAAAAGTAGCATTTATTCGACACCATGGTAATTGTAACTCGAGCTAATCTCCAACCTATGTGCACATATGTGTAATTGACACTTCAGGAGAGAATAGTTGATTCGCTGAGCAAAACCTACTTTCTCCACATTTAATTTCATGTATTGATAAACTTGGGCCCTAAGGATGCCTTTTTTTTTCATATGTTGTTTCTTTTCCTATTGCTGTGCTCATGCTGCTTATTTAGTCCACTTTTTCGTCTTCGGCACTTCAGACGTAAGGCAATCCGATTCATTTCATACTGCATCTGGCTCATTTAATCTGTCTCATAATTATCAATGCAGGGCAAGAAAGAAAAGCAGTTGGAGAAAGCTGGGGAATCAACACAGGAAAACGAAGAATATGAACCATAGAATGTTAACGGTGAATATGTGATATCATATTACATTGGGTGCAAGTTCGTCTGAATGGGCACGAACCAAAGCTTGCGAGCATACTGTTTTGGATGTCCACTCCAATTGACACAGTAGAGAAACATGTGTCTCAATTCTAACCGTCAGGGTGCTCTGTAATTGTCCAAACAGCCCTCTTGAATCAGAATATTGTTCAATGAGGAATGGGCAGTGGACTCTCTGTTTTATCTTCTCTGAGGTTTGTTTTTCTTGCCATTACGAAACCTAATGAAAATTTGGGACCTGCTTGGCCCACTGGTGGCAGATGTTAACGAAACTCTCGTGTGTTGGGGGGGGGGGGGACCGAACGGTGGCCGATGGGAGCGTACGCACCACCATGGGTAGTGATTCATTTTTGTTCAATACAATTAATAATAATTAATTACATTAGTTTTGAAAAATGGTGTACTAAAATTTAGAACTATAGAAAGAAACAATGGATAGGATTTGTCTAAATATTTACATTCGTATTATCACAAATAAAGTAATCTGTAAATAACACTTTCCAGGCACCACAATTATCTAAATGAAAATATAAGTTTTGTAACATAAAAATATGTCCTTAGTGTTGAGCAATCATTCGAATACTATTCGGCATTAATTTCTAGCTCTTGATTCAAATTCGAAATAGTTACGTAATGTTGCATAGTAAAGAGGTCTGATGATCGGAGTGGTAATTCTGTGTATTGTAACATAACTACAAACCATGGAAGGACCTTAAAACCCAATATATGGGTCAATTATCAAAACTTTAATTGTATGGGTTGGCCTACAATTAGATGCTCATTAGTCATGTGTGTGCTAAAGATTTCAACATAAAAAATATGTGTGTGCTACGTTTAAACAAACCGATCAAATGTCTCAGGGTTTGAAGTAGTATAATTTTTTGTGTAGCAGTCCAATATCAAGCACATACGGTTGACAGCCTCACAGTCAAAATATAGTAACCTCAATTAGTTATGTATTGCCACAACCATGCTTTCTAAGTATTTCATGGAGTTCCTAAATTGTTTTTTGTTTGGCACATCGAAACGGTCTACAAAGCTTCATCTTTGAGCACGAATTGTATTTAGTTGTAAGATCTCAGAATCATACTTTGGAATTATTTTTGCTTACAAATATACACATGTAGTTTCCGATTATCTAATCCATTACTATTAACATATTTGCATAAATTTTCTCTATGAAACAAGGATAATAGGGTAATGACAAGGATATATCTCAGAAAATTAAAGATGATCAATAGTATATCCCGTTTGAGCTGCCACAATTTTTTTTGAGCCAAAAACTAGTGACATGTTATGCAGGAATGTAATCTTTAGCACCATATCATGGTAACAACAACCAATAATGTTTAAATCTTTCATCACTCACCATGTAAAACAAGATCAAAGCTGAACTGATATCTCTTCGGCATGTCCTAGTCTTCTAAACTTATTTGCAACTCCCTACGATGCACTAAACATGATGCCCTCGCAATTGCATTTTGCGAGGGCCACCTGGCTAGTTATCTCAAAAAACAAACACGAGCAAAGAAGTACACTGTCGTCTCTGTCCTCTGAATGTAGTTGATGACTTTTTCCTACGTTTTTTTTTGCTGAATGCAGTTGACGACTTTTTTTTTTGCGAAAAGCAGTTGACGACTTGACCATTCATAAATCCTTTGAAAACAACAAAACCACCGGCACATGAATCATGCTATTTTTTTAGATGGCACATGAACCATGCTGATTTTACTATGAGCGTGTGATTCACGTTCACGACCGTAACCTGCAAAAAATATTTTGCACAATACAGTTCAAGCAGCTTTTTATTACGGGGTCAAGTGACATCAATTAACCTCCGGTCCCAAAGCCACATTTTATTACAAGCTATCGATATGTTACAGCACGGTCCACAAGCGATGACGGCTCAATTCAGTCATGCATCGTAGTAGTAGCTAGCCTGGTTTGAGAACCTGAAGATCATGTCGTGCTTGTACACCTGGCCGGGCCTCACGATCGTCGACGGGAACTCGGGGTGGTTCACGGCGTCAGGGTACGCCTGAGTCTCCAGGCACAGAGCGCCGTACTGCCCATACACCTTGCCGTCTTTTCCCTTCTCGTCGATGAGCCCGCCGGCGGTGTAAAGCTGCACCCCGGGCTGGTTCGCCCACAGCTCGAACACCCGCCCGGACTTGGGCTCCTGGACGCGCGCCACCTTCCGCATCTCGTTCTGCTCCCCGTCCACGGCGTAGTTGATGTCGTACCCACCGCCGGCGATGTCCATCTGCGCGCCAACCGGCGTCGGCGTGCGGAAATCGTACTTCGTGCCGGCCACGGGCACGACCTGGCCCGTTGGTATCATGGACCCGTCGACGGGCGTGTAGCGTGACGCGAGCACCTGGAGCTCGTGCTTGAGGACGTTGCCGCTGCCGTGGCCGGCGAGGTTCCAGTACGCGTGGTTGGCCAGGTTTACCGGAGTCGCCATGCTCTTGGCCGTCGCGTTCATGCGGATGCTCAGGTCGTACGGCCGGGAGAGCTGGTACGTGACGTACACGTCCAGGTCGCCAGGGAATCCTGCATGCCCCAAACGAGATTAGCCGTAAAAACAAGTGCAAGTCAGCTCTATAGTAACTCAAAGCTAGAACAGAAATGGCCATAAACGACAGGAGCTTAAGATGTTTCTGTTCTGCATACTATGAACTCTTTGGTGCACAACCCAACTCCTTGGAAGCGGTCTTTTGAACAAAAAAATACACATCCCAAACGGCTTATAGTTAGGATCCGCTTGGAAATAGGATCCCTTATCCCGTGGTTCTTCTAAGGGACATCTTTTAAATTGGAGGCACCAGGTCATCTAAACCGTTGGTGATTCTTTATTCTACCTGTTTGGGAGGGCTTCTCTGTACTACCTCATGTACAAACTTGACTTCTTGGAATAGCCAAAATTTTACCATAGCATCGTAAAGATTAACCAAAGCGGAACGATTTGGCAGTATTTTTACCTTGATCTCCGTCGACGCTGTGGTAGTACAAGGTGATGTACGGGGTATCACCATCACGCACATGCTCCTTCACCGTCCAAATGACTTTGCCGAATCCCCTGAGGCCTCCTAAACAAGCAGCAACAAATGATGGGGAACAAACTTATCAATCTTGACTCCACACATGGGTTTAGATAACTGAATCAAAGTGATGTCTGAAGCATGCCGTGAATCGTGTTGTTGCCATCATTACGATCGAGATGATAGGTTATCCCATCGAGCACGAAGCGGGCATTGGCAATTCTGTTGGCTACACGCCCAACCGTCGCTCCGAATGACGCAGAGCCTTTCTGATGAGGAGACAAGCAGACATACAGGCAGCAATTTTGAATTTAGGTGTGTTTGGAAGATTGGATCAATGCATGTAGCCTAAAAAAAGCTGCATTGCATATTTCAGCATATATTGCGTCAAGGTGCAACTTTCCTCCTACTTCTTTCCCATGCAATGTTCTATTTTTAGGAAGCAAGAAGGAATATCATGAAGCAGACTGTGAGTTTGTGTGAGTTTCATACGGTCAACCAATAGACAGATAGGTTATGCTAAACAGTAGAACAATGTATATGTTACTGCTCTGAAACGGCAAAAACAGAGAGAATAGTGATCTTACAGCATATTCAGCAACGGTGTCGTACCCAAGAAGAACATCAGCCAAGTTGCCTACATAAGAGGTTGCACCTCTTGAGCAACAAGATGCAAACATGCATATGTGCTTCTAGAAGAGAAGAAAAGCAGCCATACCTTTGCCATCGGGGACAATGGCAGACACGAGGGCAGCTCCCCGGTTGGTGATCTTGATGGAGAAATCCCCCTTCTTGTTTTTGAGCTCGTAGAAACCGACCGGCTTCTGGGCAGCATCTGCGCTTCCGGCGAGTGCAAGGCATAGCAGCAACGCAACAGGGAGCAGTGCAGCTCTGGCCATTATTGACTTGTTTGTTGCACAGGGACGTTGCGCAGCACTTCTAATGGCAGGGTGGTCTACTGGTTTGCACGTTGCAGAGCAGAGAGGAGGAGGAGGTATCAGGTATGGCTAGTTGGCTACTGAAGCATGCAACCGACTACTGGCCGAAAAGAATTAAAGATTTTTAGCAGTGCATATTAAAACGAAATAATTCAGACAAAATCACATATGTTGATACGTTAGGCTACCAGAGTGTGCTGTCTTCATCGCTATGTACACTAGCTGTCATCGCAGCTAATGATAGTGACATCGTCTGAAACCAATTAAACCTGTTTCTCGTGCAACAGTCCAAAATGGATTCTCCCCACTATCGTCGCGGCAAACTAATTTGATGAAATCTGGCAGTAATCTCGCAATGGTGAGGATTCAGCTCAGTTTTCGTAGTAAAATTCTTGTTTTTTAAGGATGCAAGTAGTAATTCACAAGTGGTAAAAATCTCTGGTATTGCAAAGGCTGCATTGATCTAAGCTACAGCAATCTTTGCTTCCTGTTAGTTTTGCTAGCCGCTTTGATCTAGAAACCAACTGGGTTGTTGCTGTCTTGGTGTTTACAGGAAGGCGAGGTACTCTCTAACGAGCCTGCCTTGTGCACGTTCAGTGTCCCCAGATCAGCAGTTGATCGAGCCAACACGGCGGCGCCAAGAACCATTGACCAGACCTCTGCTTCCTCCCCAAAGGATCAGATCAGGGTCCTAAAACAACTCCTCTCCTTCCCCTAATCACCAAGATCCCGCTGGCACTCGCCTCGCTCGCGGTCTACATGCGCTCAACCTCACCAAGCTCCACAACAAATCGGAACGCATGCCGGAGAGGGGGAGGAAGGTGAGGAGGACAGGAGCTTACCGGCGAGGATGCCTCCGCCGGAGGGGAGGAAATGCGGTCGTCGCAGCGCCGTTCGCCCCGGTAGCGAGATGAGCACGCTCAGTTTTGTTTTGCTGTGTTCTGTTTTTTTTAGGGGACAGGAGTGTGCTGATTGCCTCGTTGCCTGATTCGGCCTGTACTATCCACCACGTTGGTAGATTTTGAGAGGATTGGCAAAGAATCCTCTGGTCGTTTCCGGGTCTAACCGAGCGCTTCAACGGTCGTGCGCCAAACTAGTTTTTTTTTACAGGAAATAGCGCTTTATTGATTAAATAACATCATTAACTAGTTGATGTTCCGCCTGATTGCCAAAATAAATTATGTTTCGGGTGGCACTGTACGTCTGCACCACGGTGTGATATACCGATAGTAGTAGCTAATTAGTGAGAGCGGCGTTTTGTAACATGGGCTACATGTAAACCAATATTTTAAAGTTTCAACCGGAAATACATTATATTATAGGCTGTCCAAAAATGACAAAAATGAAATTCTTAAGTAGTGAATAGTGTCAAAAATTGAACCCTCCAAAATTTGCTAATTTTTTTAATAATACATTTCTTTAAAGAATTTCCAGAAATAATATGCGTTTTGAACAAATTCCACAAATAATGCAGCCTCGGCCGAGCCGTGGCCGATAAGTGCCTGTGGGCCTGCAGACGCGCGCCTGTCGGGCACGATAGCCCAGTCGGCTACGGCCTGGCCGACCAGTTCTTCTCCTCTTCGCATCATGCGTCTTCCCCCTCGCTCGCTCGCTCGCCTTGCTCTGCCCAGCACGCTGCCGCCGAGGCCCTCGCTCCGCCCTCGCCTTGCTCAACCCTCGCCTGCACGCCTTGCCGGAACGCCGCTCAGTTGCGCGCCCGCCGCCGGGGCTCCCCTCGCCTGCGCGCCCACGCCTGCCCTCGGCAGCGCGCCCCGCCCATGCACCAGTCGGCGGGCCGCAGCCGACAGGCCCTACCGGCCAGGCCATAGACGAGCAGGTACTCTGCCGACGGCCGACAGGCTTATCAGCCACGGCTGGGCCGACAGGCACCTATCGGCCACGGTGTGGCCGAGGCTGCAATATTTTTGGAATTTGTTCAAAATGCATATTATTTCTGGAAATTCTTTAAAAAAATGTATTATTAAAAAAATAGCCCAAAATTTGTCAAATTTATCTTTTTTGTGCGGCTCGAAATACAATGTTTTTTAATTGAAATTTTGCATGTTGGTAGAATACATTAATATGAACATCTAGAAAAAAAATCAGAATATTTTGAAACTTTAAAATATCGTTTACAAAAAAATAAAATAAGAGGCTACATGTTGCCCGAGCTACCTTTTGCTTTTTCGCTAATTATTGCCATATGAAGACTGAATTTACTGGAAAAGTAATCTCAGGAAAACATTTTAAGTAGACTATGGGTTCTACATTAATTATTTGAAACATCACAAAATGTTTATGGCTTAGTATATAATTGACCACATGTCAAATCATGTGAAG
Organism: Poa pratensis; assembly: GCA_947311845.1. Classification (NCBI taxonomy): domain Eukaryota; kingdom Viridiplantae; phylum Streptophyta; class Magnoliopsida; order Poales; family Poaceae; genus Poa; species Poa pratensis. The sequence goes on along the minus strand of CAMZMU010000128.1, from coordinate 75,090,635 downwards.
ATTCATCGAAATTACCTATCATTTTTATCAATCTATCAAGATAATATTACTTGTATTGCTTAAGGGTTATAATTATCTTCGTGAGTAACAAAATGTAAGAGGGATTCAAACCAAGAAATTCACTTTGGCACCTGGGTGCATATGCAGCCGGTATTTGAAAAACATATTTCAAAATGTCGAAAAAATCTGAAATAAAATTTCGTGGATACATCTTCACATTTTATATGTTCACAAAGTCGTTTCACCAAAAACCGATATTTTTTGTGCTCTGCGTAAAAAAGACAAAAAAAATGTCATGTGACAAGCCTTATTTTAGCACCAATTTTTGTCCTTTTTATACATGCCACATTTTTTTTTCATGAAACGACTTTGTGAACACATAGCATGTCAAGATCTATACGTGCACATTTTTCTTCAAATTTCCGACCTTTCAAAATACGTCCAAAATGAATTTTAAATAAAGGGTGCATATGCACCCAGGAGCCAAAACACCACTCCCGATTCAAACAAACTATTTCCAATATTCACAATGTCTTACCAACCAAACCGGAGGGTGGTGGGGGCGTCATACAATTGAAAGAAGGAAAAACAAAAGCCTACTCCAAGCGTTCGAATCGTAACTTGGGGGGTAAAACCCATTTGGCGCGATGTACGCGCACGTAGTAAATCATAAGTAGGGTCCAAGAGTCGCAAGTCGACTTCAATCGATCGATTTGAAACTCGGGGGGCTACACCTACTACCAAGTGCGCCGGAGCCGGACTAGGGATGGTACCCGCAGGTATGGGTAAGGGTCGAGCCTCACCATCCCAGTACCCGCCTCTCCAATTTTACCCGTCACCCGTACCCTTACCCGTCAACGGCTACAACTTTTTCAATACCCTCCACCCGACAGGGTAAATGGCCATTGGGTGCCCCGGGTGAAAATACCCGCTCTACCAACACATCTACTTGAGCTAAAATTGTCATAAACAACAACATATAACCATAATTTATAAACAACAACACATTCCTATGAGTCAAACAACAACAATATTTGCCCATAAACAAAAACAGAGCAAAATGATAAACATCAACACAGTCATAAAAAGACAAGTTCATTAACTCCCGATAAAAATATAGAGGTAAATTGTAAGACTTTATACGGGCATATGGGTACACGGGTATGCGTTATACAACCCATGCCCCTCTACCCGAATCCCTTGGAACTATCATGTTCCACTCAACTGGGACAATGGAAGTTGCTGCTGGGATCAAGAATAATATGACATGCATGTCGATTACATCCGAAGATACATACATGAGTAATAAGCAAGATAACACTCGGTCATTAGTTCATTACAGAGCTGCACAAGACAAGAACGTCGATGTCCCAACATTTCAAAAGAGCTAACCTAAATTTTAGTGTACAAAACCCTGTCTAGCAATTGCGGGCCAAATTTCTAAAGAATAATAATCCACAAGCAAATGAGACACAGTGTATCAAATACATAAGTTTATTCGCAGCAACTAGGACTCGCTGACCCGGCATCCCAAAAGCGATAAGAACAACTGCCGGACGCGAATGTACAATGGACTGACTAAACACCCATGAAACGTTTATCAAGCAAAAGAGAAGAACCATAAAATTCAATAGGCAACACAATGCCTTTTATATACAAGCAAACTGACAGAATTTGCAGATGGAAAAACACTTCAGAGCTTATCTATATTTGCGTTCCTGAAGCTGCCACCGAGGAGTGACAGGAGGCCACCACCATGCACCCTTCCCTCAGGAACAGCACAGCTCCCTTCTCTACCCTGACGTGGCTCAGATGACGACGTGGGCATCATGGAGCGAGGAACAAGCAGCTGAGGAGGTATCATTGCTTGGCTCCTAACTGTGCCGTCACTATCTGATGCGGTGCTTATGCCCGATGACGAGTAATCATTTGTCATGCCACTCGCAGCGGTGGTTGATGACGCCACAATGCCACTGAATAGGCCTGGTCCGATCATGCTACCTCCTCTCTTCACCACTCCATGCTCTTGCTGCCTGGCCACCAAGGTCCCATGTGCAGCACACAGGCCGCTCTTGCCGCGCGCAAACTTCTCACAACCCGATCCCCATGTGCACCGCTTCCCTCCACCATGGGCTTTGCAGAAGTCAGTGCTCCCTTGAGCACTCTTGCCGCAGTTGTCAATCCTGCACCGCTTACCACCACCATGCTTCACACAGCTGTCTGTGCGCCCGCGGGCGCTTTTGGTGCAACCAGGCGCTGCACAGCGCTTCCCTCCTCCGTGTGCCACGCAGAATTCGGTTCCCCCATGTACACTCTTTGGGCAGAGACCACCTCCTTCGAACATGCACCGTTTCCCACCACCATGGGCCTTGCACAAAGGTGTGCTCCCTTCTGCACCTCTGCTGCACCCATCAAAGATGCACCTCTTGCCACCACCATGTGCCTTGCAGTACAATGTGCTGCCCTGAGCCCCCTTGCCACAATCTGGATACTGACACCGGCGTCCACCACCATGAGAAATGCAAAGTCCAGCCTTCCCTTCAGCACTCCGAATGCAACCTTCCACTGCGCATCTCTTCCCACCACCGTGCTTTATGCACAGTCCAGACTTACCACGTGCAGCCTTAGGACAATCAGGATATTCACAGCGGCGGCCTCCACCATGAGCAATACAATAATCTGTCTTTCCCTCGGCACTCTTGGTACAACCAAGCTCGTCGCACCGCCGTCCTCCGCCATGGGCCTTACAATACGCGGTGCTGCTCTCAGCTCCTTTATAGCACCCAGGCTTATGGCATCTTTGCCCGCCTCCATGGGCAATGCACAGCCCGGATGAGCCTCTTGCACCTTTGGAGCACCCCTTGAACCTGCACTTCTTAGGATGACGAGGATGACTCCGTTGTTCTGATGTGGTTGCTCCCGTGACCACATCAGAGCTCACGCCAAATGAAGTCTCTGTTGTAGCAGAAGGCTCAGGGCTGAGCTGAAGATGTTCTTGAATATGCCGAGTGTTATCACTGTTGTAGTGTGTGATGTCTAGTGAATCCCGGGGTTGCACTTGGGCCTCATTGGCAGCACAAGAACTGGAGCGGGGAGCAAAGAGTAGGGATGGCATGTAGCCACCCATGCTCCTTACAGCAGCAGATGTTGAAGCCTCATCAACTACAGGAAATGAAGGAACTCTCCCATTTGGTGCTTGCAGATGCTGAATTGTTTCTGCACCATCGGCCTGCAGGCCAAGCTTCAGCAACCCTGGATCGGTGAAAGAGAAACTCTGGCCAGACAAACTCTGAGATTCTTTTGACCTGTAGACTCCAGTGGTCTGATAGTCTGTCGAGTAAAAATCAGGTGTTGGACCCAACCCAAGAACGAGCCTGCAGCCATCATCTCTAGCTGTGATGTTATTCATGCTTTGGGTATTTTCATCACCATGGCCACAATTAGGCATTGCTGAGCTGAGACAGTCCACGCGGAGTGTGCTTTTGCTCAGATTCTTCATGGTGTAGCTTGGAGCTGATTGTGCCATTAACACAAAGGGATCATTCATCACAGGTTGGTTTGGGATATCAACAAAGCTGTTATCCATCACGGCTTAACACTATGACAACCGTGTGAGTAAATACTAACAGGATCACTGGAGAGCTGAAGAACAGGGGCTGGATTGTCTTTCAGACACTGATGGTCGAATAAACAAAATGGAAGAATATCAGCAGGAGCGTAGTACCAAAGCAACCACCACTCACAAACCCTGAGGTGTCTGCACGGTCCATAGCTGTGTAGTTTCGGTGAGAATTTAAGATCCAACGCTACTCAATCTCCTGAGGACTAAACAACATCCCTTGTAGTTGACATCAGACATAGGCACGAAGGGTTGGCCAATCTTCAAACTACAAAGGAACACATTATGTCAGCTAAAATTCAGATAATAACATATGTTTGGTATGAACTTATTCATTAAATATTTGTAGTGGTACAACCAGGTGGAAAACCCAATAAAGAAACTAATATTATTGTATGCCAAAATATGATGATAGAGTATCTTTCAAACAAGGAAACATGAAAGAAATGGCTATAACTACAATAGGCAAGAATATGCACAAATGATATCCCTAAGTCCTAACATCTCAACATAACCTTTTGACCCTTCTCATACGCACTAATACACCTACAAATGCTACGTTTGGTAGCTTGAGTGAAATAATTGGTTTTACTTTATCTAGTAATGTCACTATCAGATATGATCATTAATGAATTAGTTAACCAACCTCGCTGCAGTAGAATAACTGCGCATGAAAACCATGTTACAGTAAAAGGCACCAAAGTCAGCTAGCACCAGTGCAACAAAAACAGAACATATTCAACTACCAACAGTGAAAAACACCAGGGGAATGCGATTGGATAGCATCATCCATTTATCGCATGTCAAGTACAACAAAACTCAAGATGATCAAACAAAGAAGCTAGCATGAACGAGAAAACTCCACTATCAAACATGTGTATGACTTCTCTAGTTTTTGGTATTCTAGACAGCACTATCTTTGAAATTTTGACATGTCTGAAGAACGCTAACGGCGGAACATGCCTAAATCAAACCATGCATTCAATTTGATGCTCCATGTTCGGTAACTAACAATGCATCACAATAAGGTCATAAATAGATCGAAAGACAGATGCAAGGTTGACTAGTTGCCTAAGGAATTTCTATATAATTAGAGACTTAGATAGTCCCCTGTCCTGGACAAAATTGCTGAATGAAGCGCACGCTGCACCCCCAATGGATTTGACCATGCCATTTTTCCAGAAGAAAATAGACAGCCAGGTACACCCGAGCAACTTGCGTTGCATGGCAAGACGAATTGTACAGAGAAATATGTATGATACACACATGGACCTTCTAACAACCAAGGAATTCAGGAACAATCAGAAATATGTATGATATACACATGGAGCTTGTAACAACCCAGGAATTCAGGAAGAATCAGGTCTCATCTAGTATTGACTAACCAGGACAAAAGCTCCATAGCCTGTGACAGACAATCTATCTAGTCAAACTGATAAGATACGGGCGGAGCTCTGAAGGTGAGGAAAAGGAAAACGAAACAGAGGAGAAGGACGATGCCTACTTTTATCCGGGAATACAGGGTTCAGACTTCAGAGCCCCCATATCATACAGTCTCAGCTGCAGCCTGCAGGCACCCTTAAATCGAGAACCTCAGACACTCCAAAAACGGAAATCCTCTGCTCCATCCTAAACTATATAGAGCCCCCGCAAATCTAGTACTAGCTGGCTAGAACAACATGGGAAGAGAACAGATCTGGCTGCTGCTCTTTCCATCAATTGAAGCCACACCAAACAGGAAATGGGACGCATGAATTTCCCCTCAAATCAATCGACACACCAGAATAGGCAACCTAGAAGAGGAATTGGGGCCAACAGCTCGTTCCTCGGAACCCGCGTAGCCGTAGCGACATGCAAAAGGAGGTCGGAACAGAAAAGGACAAATCTCTGCGAGAGGAGGGCAGCGTCACCTGGCGCTCGCGCGGACGGAGCGGGTTGCAGGCAGGGGCTGCGGGAAGCGGGAATCGCGGTGGGCGGGCGGGGCGACGAGACGGGGACGGAGACGGCGATGGGAGAGTTTGTTTTAGCTTTTGGTCTGGTTGCGGGCGATGTCGCGAACTGGCAGTGGGAATGGATGGAGGCTGGGGGAGGAAGAGATTGGTAGGGCTCCGCTCGGCTCCGCCTGGTGCAGGTGGGTGGACGGATGGATGACGGCGGGATGACCTACCTGCACTGGCAGGCAGGTCCGGCTCAGCTCGGCGGCGAGGAGCCAAGCGGCGTCCAGCTTGCGTATCGTGTGTGTTTCTTCTTTCTAGTTGTGATTTTTTAATGGAAAATTGGGGATCATGTCGCGACAAGAAGAGTCCCATCCGTACTGAACTACATCATCACTAAAAAAAGGTGAAATCAGACGCAGAGTACAACACAAACACGTAGTACTAGACAGCATATTTACACAACGTCAACGTGTACTGGAGGCTGAATTTTATGGAGTTGAAAACTTGACAAAGTCACCGTGGTAGCTCGCCAACGTTTGTAATCGTGATCACATTTGTAGTCGGGGCCTTAATCCCATTGTGTTACGGAAGGGTGGGCCATAGTGGTTTTTTTCTAGGTTAGGGTTGGTTTTATTAAGATTCTAGATTATGTTGTTCGGGAAATCTAATCGTAAGGCGACTGCTATCTGGCTTATCCGTACGCACGCACGTTGACCGTCAGATCGCGGACGGACGGCTGATATCTCGCGTCGCGCGGTGCGTTCCCGAACCACTCCCGATCCACATTCTCTCTCTGACTCGGACGCCTTCCACGAGGCCCGCGACGTCGTCCCGCCGCGAGGACCGCGTCGTCGTCGTCCCGCCACGGGGGCCAGCGCCGCCGACCTCGCCAGGCGCCACGCTGCCGCCGACCTGGCCGAGGGCCCGCGTCACCTCCAGCCACCGGCCGGTGCCACCCGCGCGCCTCCTACCCTACCTCATGGCTTTCTCTGGACGCCAGCCTCGCTCGCCCTCCCCATCCTCGTCGAATCCGGCGCCACCCGACCTCCACTGTGCTCGCTGAACTCCGATGCCGCCCCGGTCACCCCCGCTCGCCTCCGTGGCCAACCCACTGGCCGGGGACCTGCTTCCCGTGCGCCGGCTCCTGCTGTCTGCCCGCCGCCCCGGAGGGCCACCGACCTCCATCGCCCGCCGCCCGAGATGATCTCCGCCGCCTGCCACCCGTGAGGACGCCCACCTCCGCCGGATCGACGGGAGTTCTCCCTGGCGGCGTCGCGCGGAGGAGGGGAGGGAACTCCGACCAGATGCTCCGGCCAGCCCGTGGAGGAATAAGGGACCCGATTGCGTTTTTGTTTTTCTCTGCAGGGTCTTCTTTGTAAATCTGTGGACCTATTTTGTAATTTCGTATTCATGCAGCATGTCCCTACTCATACGTGCTACCAAACAGCATCTCTCTTCAACATTTTTCAACTCATACGAGCTACCAAACACGCAACATAATCTCAACACATCATGTATATGTCCAGCTTGTATCGACTAGAAATCCATGCTCCGGTAAGCCGGGCTACCAAAACCAAAACCCCTAAGTGCATAAGGCAAAAATCGAATACGGGACCTCCCGCAACGCGCGGAGGCTGCACGACTCGGAATTACCCACCTAGTAGTTATCCACCACGAAAAGTTACCTCCCCTGTACTGATAAAGTTACCCACCCTATACTGATAAATTTACCAACCTTGTACTAATAAAGTTAGCTACGCAGTACTGATAAAGTTACCTACCCTATACTGATAAAGTTATCCACCCTACACTGATAAAGTTACCAACCTAGTACTAATAAAGTTAGCTACACAGTACTGATAAAGTTACTCGCCCATTACCGATGGAGTTACCCACACAGTACTGATAAAGTTACCAACATGGTACTTATAAAGTTACCCACCCAGCACTCCTAGAGTTAACCATGTGTTCATGATATAGTTATCCACCACAAAATCGATATTGTTACCCCTAATATATCAGTAGTAATTACATAGTCGTCACTATGAATCGACAGTTATAATCCTAATACTTATGCATGATACATTTACCATCCCAACGTGATATTCACTTATGAAAACTAGGTACGGTAACTTCAAAACTCGTGAAAATCTAAAAGAACAACAAAAAAATGGTTCTATTTCAAACCAAAAACTAATCGTTAATATGGTGGTAACTTACGTATTTAAGCCTGGGTAAATTATATGTTACAGGGGTGGTAACTTTTGGGTCAAAAAAAAAGTCGTCGGAACATATCGACATGGGATCTAGTTTCGAAGATCTCGTCGCGACTAGTCCAACGGTGAAAACGGATTTTAAATCAGATAAACGGTTTGGGCTATAAAACTGATAAAGTTATATGAGTAACTCCATCAGTACTGAGTGGTAACTACTACCAAGAGGAGCAAGATAAACATGAGTAACTTATATGAGTACTGGGTGGTAACTTTATCAGTATTGTGGTGGTAACTATTACCGACAGAATTATCACCCAGTACTGATGGAGTTACCCACCTAATACTGATAAAGTTACCCATGTGTTTTCATGTGTAGTTATCCACCAAAAAATCGTTATAGTTACCATACTCTATCGGTAATAGTTACCACCAATACTGATGGATTTATTCACCTAGTACTGATAAAATTACTCACGTGTTTTCATGGTGTAGTTATCCAGCATGAAATCATGTAGTTATCATACTCTCTCGATAGTAGTTAACTATCCAATACTGATAGAGTTACCCACTCAGTACTTATGAAGTTATCTATGTGTTCATGATGTAGTTATCCACCACGAAATCGATATAGTTATCATGACATCTAAATAATAGTGTTACGAACATAATGTCATCTTTTTTAGGTGTAGTTGTCACTATGAAATCGACAGTTATCATCCTAATACTTATGCATGATAAATTTACCATCTCAAAGTGATGTGGTAACTTTAAAACTCGTAAAGATCTAAAAGAACAACACAAAATGGTTCTATTTTCAACCTGAAAACTAATTGCTAATATGGTGGGTAACTTAACTATTTAAGCCTTGGTAACTTTTATGTTACGGGGTGGTAACTTTCGGGAAAAAAATTGTCGGAACATATCAACATGGGATCTAGTTTCGAAGATCTCGTCGCGACTAGTCCAAAGGTAAAAACGGATTCTCAATCGGATAAACGGTTAGGGCTACAAAACATTTTGAATTTTTGAATTTCGCATTTAATGCGGGATGACATCACCTTTTTTGTTTGTTTGTGCATGCATGTAAATAAGGCCTTTTTCTCACCACGCACGCACGTAGCTAGTTGTCGATGTCGCTCTCATTGTCCAAATTGAACTTGTTTGGGTGCGTAACAAAAATTATCCTAACACCTTACGGTTATGCCAAATGTAAGGCGTCTTACACATAGTCGTTCCCTATGTTGTTTTGTGAAAACATAGTATAAAGCAAATTAAGTTTGTGAAACCGTTTAAAAACTATATTGTACTCCGTTTAAGACATGGTACATGTTACCTATATTGCTTTCTAGAAAAAAGAATACTTCCATGAACATTTTGTCACCTATGCACTCACAAAACAAATTTTTTATCTCATTCCATCTTGATGGCTCATTCCTTTACAATCGATAATCCAAGATAATCAATTGATTTGTGTTCATAATTTCTACTCGTCATTTAAGGAAGCTCTGTTTCTAGAGTAAGATGCATGGCTAGTAAGCCTCTCCGGGTACATGTTTTTATCTTGCCATGTAAGAAAATTAATCCAACCTGATGTACCGGTTGATAATAATAAGAAAATTTGGAAGATGAAAATCCCGCTAAAAACCAAGGTGTTTGCATGGATCTTCGTCGTGGGGTAATTCTTACGAATGATAACCTTGCAAAATGCAATTAGCACGGAAATAAAAGTGTGTTTTTTGTCACCATGGCGAGACTATAAAACACTTATTCTTACAGTGCAAGTTTGCTACTTCTATATGGTCAGCCATCCAGGTAGACTCTACCTTTTACCCTCCACGTAGCGTTGAGAATATTTTCGGCAACTGGCTGAATGGTGTGGATCCGAGGTTCAAACTTCTTACTAGGGTGAGAGCAATTATCGTTATTTCGTCGCTTTGGCTATGTAGAAATGATAAGATTTTTAATGATACAAATGCTTCCATTATGTAGGTTATCTACCGGTGGACAGCTACACTCCGTTCTTGGGCGCCCCTGCAGCGTGCGGAGCATCGGGACTTGTTTTCGGAGGTGTCTTCGCGGCTGAAGGCTGCGGCGAGGGAGTTGTTTTCATAGCATGGATGACAACATAATCTGCGGATCTTCCCTCCTTCACCTTAGGTGTTTTTACAATTTCTCATTATGATATATAATTCGCCTTTTTATTTATCGATGTTTGGAGACTTGCGAACTTGTTGGGCTATGTGCATCTTAACTATGCAGAGGTCAGGTGTAAGCACAAATCCAAGGTAGTGTCCTAGCTAGTTACTCGAGAAATTATAGTTAGACTTTATGGTACATAGTATCACAAGGTCAACAAAAAAATATAAGGTGACAGGTATAGGAAGACTAGAATTATCATACAACGCTTAACCATGCACCTGTAAAATCGTCACACCTATCACAAAATAAAGATACTACTAATATATAACCCACCAAGGAGGGCAACGAGTGGCTTTATCAACGCATTTGCTCGAAGAATAAAGATTTTGAAAAAGTGTGCAGTTCTTCCCTTTTATTTCTCGACTACTTTATCTCTTTTTATGTTTGTAGACAGTCGTTCATTCTCATTTACCCTTCTCCCCAAACAGTACATATAGATGATACATGCAGGGTGCATCAGTTCATGGCTTGAGTGGCAAAGAAAAGTAACCAGGTTTTACAAGGGTGTAGCAAGAAAATGAAGACCCAAGGGCCAATTCGAGTGCATAAGGGTGCGCTAAGCTCACCATCACTAATCGGTAGTTATTCGTTTTCTACGTGATTGCAAAGAATAGTTGTATTTAATCGAATCCATGAGTTAGATGATGGTTCTTGGAGAGGTTTCGAGAATATGTATGGGCACGTCATGTCATGTGGTGCCATTTCCATACGAGCCGCCAATTGAACACATTGCACAAACACATGTGGATAAACAATTTCTAAGCGTCGGGCCACCTTGGTCCCTGTAACACAGTCTGCATATTCCAAGTTAGAAACAAAACATTCACATAAATCATATTTTACCAACTACTCCCTCCGTATCTTAATATAAGACGTTTGGGTAGCTCAAATTTAGCTACCAAAACGTCTTATATTTAGTTACAGAGGAAGTAGAATTTATACATAATTTAGCTACCAAAACGTCTAAAAATTGGACGAACTTTCAAATATTTGACCTTACGTAATTTTGAACTCTCGCAAATTTGAACTATGAAAACGTTACAACTTTTAAATTTCAAATTTAAAAAAATGGGAATTATTATGACAGTGCCATGTACCCTAGAAATTCTGAACATTTTCTCGGAAGCCCGCAAGGAATGCATTGACTACTGAGGACGGCAAGCATGCAATGTAGCCACATGAGGCTATTTGATACATGTAAAATCTGTGGCACCAAAAAGGAGGACCTATTTCGGACCATCTATGACATGCTATGAGGGATGGCTGGGAGTTGTCGGAATTTGCAGGGAGGGGATAAAATTAGTACAACAGGCCATGGCTGAATCCTAGACTTGTTGGAACAATCATCTGAAATACATTGTCAAATGATCCTCCTATTTTTATGGCGACTCTAGCACTGCCACAATGAGGCAACATAAGAGAAGTTGTTTCCAACATTCAAAGGTTGCAAACGGTTCATGGTTAGCTACTTGAATACCTTGTCCAGACCAAACAACTTCCTATTTCAGATACCTAAAGAGAAAGGAGTGATGAGTTAGGGTGTTTGTCGAGCTAAACATATCTGAAAGGGCATGGCGCCCCTATGTGTGGTTTTGGTAATTAATGACAATCCCTATGGACTAATGGTTGCAATGAGTTATCCTTGTAGTGTTTGTCCGAAGGCAATGCTTGAACTCCATATGTTGGATTCAATGTTGATGCCATGAATATATTGATATAATAAAATATTTGGCATCAAGATCATCGAGGTGTATTGATATATATTTGATATGATCAAGAAGAAGAGTATGTGATGACCAAGTTGTTATTCGAGTAGTTATCCGATGATTGGTCATATGTGAGTTGAGCATATTGCAAGTATGTCTTGAAGAAAAATGATTATGTGATCATTCATGGTTATCTTCAAAACATCAGTAGTGAAAAGAGAAGAAAAGATACAAGGTTGATCAAGATATTGATCAACACACAAAGCTACAAGATGTACCAAGTGTGATCATGTATCTCTTGATATGGTAAGCAATTGTCCATATAGCTTTGTGAACTAACTCATGATATGTGTGTGGCATTTCTATGTGTGGTTAGGTATCTTTCTATGAGCTTGCATCAAATGAAGATTTCATATAGCCCATGAAGGATGACGTCAAGTGGTGATCGTCATCAAGCTTGAGAGGTGCAAGTTCAAGAGAAGTATCTCAAAGATATCATATGCTTGATGCTTGGCACCCTCTTGGAGATAATGGCCAAGTGAAGATGTGCCTATGAGAGGCTCTCCCAGTAGAGTATGGGGGAGCAATATGTGAGACTTCACCAAGCGAAACGCAATCAAGAAAGTGAAAGGACAAGGTTGTCGCTTAGAGGGGGGTGAATAGGCGATTAAAACTTTTCCGGTTTAGGCTTGATAAATGCGGCATAAAACTAGGTGTTTTAATTTAACAAGCACACAACCTAAATAAACTAGTCTCACATATGTGCACCAACAAATTATGCTAAGCAAGACAAGTAACAAGGTGATAACAAGATATAAGACTTCAAGCACGAAAGCTATCACAATGTAAAGTGCATAAGTAAAGAGCTCGGGTATAGAAATAACCGAGGCACGCGGAGACGATGATGTATTTTCGAGTTCCTCCTTTTTGGGGAATACGTCTCGTTGGAGGGGTGTGAGTTTCAAACTCAAACGCCACAAATGGCCTCATCCTATTCTCCGATGAACCTTGCCCAAAAACTCGGTTCACATTCCACTATCGGAAACCTTTAAGGCGGAATCCGAATCCTTTACAACAATCTTGAGGCACAACCCACAAAAGGTCCCAACTAGCCACCAATGGCCTTGACCACAAAATGCCTCAAGAACACCGTCTAGGGTCCAACGACCCAAGAGTAACAAGCTCACGAACTTTCACTTCCACGAAACCTCATGGAGAGAGCGAACCGATGCAACAAAATGCAATGGCAAGAACACAAAAAGTGATCTAGTCATTCACTCTCAAATTCCAATAAAACAACAAATACTTATGGGGAAATAAGAGAGGAAGAACAATGGAGGATAAACACCAAAAACTCCAAGATCAAGATCTACTAGGTTCCCCTCACTTAGAGAAGAGATGGATTGATGAAATTGTAGATCTAGATCTCCTCTAACTTTCCCCTCAAAGATATGCAAGAATCATGGGAGAGATTGAGAGGTAGGCAAGCTTTTCCAAAGGTCAACAATGGAGGAGAGAGAGGGAAAAAATTAGCTCAAAAAGTTGGGGGGTTGGGGAAGAAGACCCCCTTAAATAGGACCCCCAAAATCCAACCGTTATGCCCAAAACACGCGAGCCCGGCCTTGGAGCCTGGCCAGGCTGGCCTAAAAGGCTGGAGGACGTCCTACCACCTGGGGCACCCGGCCAGGCCGGCCTAAAAAACTACAAAAACATCCAACACGAAATCGAACATATCTTGATCATCCGGATTCCGTTTTCGATGTTCTTGGGCTCGTTGGAATCACAACGAAGAGATTTACAATATCATACAAAGAAACATCATAGTCCAACATGGGAGGATAAAACCAAAAGTAGAAAGGTAAACCTTCTCTATAAAAGAACAACCTGTAAATCTCCAACATCAAAAACTCAGCAAGATATTCATATGAAATCCGTTTTTGATGAACTAGAGCTTGGTATGGAGATGAACACAAGCTTTAAATTCACACATGGATAAAAGCCAAATAAGAACCAAGAAAGATGATATGTCAAGAATGCAAAGGTTTGAGCTCTCCACAAAGATGCGATCAAGTTACTCACTTGAGAGCCCCTCTTGATAGTACGGCATCTATCCTATAACCCGGTCTCCGACTAACACCATGAGACCGGTAAAATAGAAACCCTATCAAGATCGTACCATTGCCTTGTGCATTCCACTTGAGCTATATGATGACGATCTTGATCTCTTCAAGTGGACCACCTTTCTTGATTACGCTTCGCTTGATGAAGATTCACATGTTGCTCCCCCATACTCCAATGTGGGAGAGCCTCTCATAGGCACATCTTCACTTGACCAATATCTCCAAAAGAGTGGCAAGCTTCAAGCATAGAATTTCTTCGAGATGCTTCTCTTGAACTTGCACTTCATAATCTTTTATTAATATATATGATGGCTTGGAGATAAACATGAATGTTCACATAATCTTATTTTCCAAGCCACACTTGCATTATGCTCAACTCTGCACCTTGAATAGAGCATTGATCATCATGTAATCTTCTAGAGTCCAACACATGAATTCTAAACTTTTCCTATGGACAAGATCTACAAGAATATCTCAACGCAAACATTAGTCCATAAGGATTGTCATTAATTACAAAACCACACATGGGGCACCATGCACTTTCAGAAAGGTGGTCCACTTGAAGAGATCAAGGTCGACATCATCTAGCTCAAGTGAAATGCGCAAGGCAAAGGTATTATCTTGATAGGGTTTCTATTTACCGGTCTCATGGTGCTAGTTGGGAGACCAGTTATAGGATAGATACCGTACTATCAAGAGGGGCTCTCATTGAGCTTTAGCGTATCAGTTAGAGAGCTCATACCTTTGCATACTTGCCTTCATCATCTTTCTTGGTTCTTATTTGGATTTTCTCTGTGTGAGGTTTTGGAGCTTGTTGTGATCTTCATAATAAACTCAATTTAATCAAAAACGGATTTTGTAAGAAAACTTGTTAAGTTTTTGATGTTGGAGGTTTTACCGGTTGTTATTTTATAGAGAGGTTTTACCTTTTTACATTTGGTTTTATCCTCCCATGTTGTACTATGATGTTTTCCTGCATCATCTTGTAGTGCTTGTTGTGGTGATTCCAACAAGCCCAAGAACATCGAAAACGGAGTTCATATGTAAGAGATATCACGTTTTTCGTATGCGTGTTTCAGGAATTCCGAGTGACTCGGAATATTCCGGACAAATTCCGAACTGATTCCGAACTCATTCCGAACTGAGATTTTTGGTTCTGAACTCAGTCCGGATTATAGTTGGTACACATCCGTTTTATTCCGAACCACTCGAATTCCGAGCCAAATCCGGATTCACTCCGAACGACACAAATCTGTCCCACACGGTCGGATTTTTGGACCTATATAATGGGGTCTTCATCCCCAACGGTCCCCCAACTCTGGAGCACGGTTTTGACCTCCATTGTTGACCTTTGAAGCTTTGCTTTCTCTCTATTTCTCCATGATTCTTGCCTCCAATTAGAGGGAAAAGAGAGAGGAGATCTAGATCTACCATTTCACCAATCAATCTCTCCTCTAAGTGAGGGGAAGCTTTTGGATCTAGATCTTGGAGGGATTTGGTGTTCTTCCTCTCTTCTCCCCCATAAGCATTAGTTGCTTTGGTGGGATTTGAGATGAAGGATTTGAGCACTTCTTGTGTTCTTGCCTCTTGCATTAGTTGCATCGGTTTGAGTTCTCCACGGTGATACGTGGAAAGTGAAGTTGAGAAGCTTGTTACTCTTGGGTACTTGGAGTGCCCTAGACGGTCCTTGTTGATCTCGAGTTTTGGTGCCTCGATAGTTGGGAGCCTCCAATTGAGTTGTGGAGTGTGCCTCAACCTTGCCGTTCTTGTGGCTTTGGAAGCCACGGGGACTAGCCGGGAGCCTCCAATTAAGTTGTGGAGTCGCGCCCCGGCCTTGTGAGTCTCGTTGCTTGGAGAGCTACGGACTTTGGTGAGAGCCTCCAATTCGGTTGTGGAGTGTGCCTCATCCTTGTACGGGTTCGGTGACCACCCTCAAGTGTCCCATTGTGGTTCGTGGCACTCTACATTGGTGGAGGCACGAAGGAGATTATGGTGTGCCATTGACGGCTATTCGGGGATCACTTTGTGACTCCGCACCGCTCCAACGGAGACTAGATTCCAGTGGGAAGTGAACTTCGGGATAAATCATTGCCTCCAAGTGTCGGTATTTCGATACCCGAGCTTCTTACTTATGCAATTTACTTTGTGATAGCCATCGTGCTTGAAGTAATATATCTTGCTATCACATAGTTGTTTATCTTGCTTAGCATAAGTTGTTGGTGCACATAGGTAAACCTAGCTTGTTTAGGTTTCGTGCTTGATAAATTAAACGCTAGTGTTATTCCGCATTTATTCAAGCCTAACCCATAATAATTTTAATCGCCTATTCACCCCCCTCTCCAGGCGACATCCATGTCCGTTCAATATCCAACAAGCACCAATTATGAACCAAGTACCATGGTGTAGAAGTGATAGTGGCTGGGATAAACCGAATGCTGATGGTTGATTTTGGTATGGTAGTACGAGATGTCATAGGTACGGATCATCTTTTCAACCCATTGCCCGCGGTCTTTTTCTAGTGCACTTGAAGCTGAACTCGAGGCATGCCGGAAGAGTTTATCGCTAGCACTTAAGTGGTCTAACCTCCCCATTATCATGGAATCCGACTGCTTTGAAGAGATAACCAATGGTTACTCTTCACGAGAGAGTGGTGATGCTTATCCGCCCATTCCGGTTTAGTTAATGATTGGTGTGCTTTGATTAAGATGGTACTCCTACTTACTTCCTCCGTCCTAGTTTGTAAGGCATAATTTGTAAATCTCTTTGCCCAAGGTGCTATCTAATTGGGACTAAAAACTTGCATGCATTGGTGGGAGAGGCAACTAGCCAATTATAGAGAGGAAATTAAATGCAATTGTGCCTAAGAGGTGAGGAGTTTTGGGATTTTTTTTTGAATTGTGCCTAATACACCAGGACGAAGGGAGTAGCAGAGATACTCAAATTGCAAGGATATGAAGATAACACGAGCTATCTGCTTTGGGTACAATTTAGGATCGAAATTTGATATCGTTGGAATCCTTCCTGCCCCGATGACCTTGTCCCAACCTATGAGACTGACTCTACTCCTTCGTGATCTATACCTCTTATAAAGCAAAATCTCACTAAGTGCATTAATTGAATTTCTATCTCAACATGCAAGCTATCCACATTATCCACTATTTTTACAATCAATTTTCCTTGTCATCTCCACTAACAATAAGTAATAATAGTTTTCATGCAACCTAGCCATGTATTTTAAGTCATATAATTGTCCACGTCACTAATAGTTCTCAAATATTCAACAATTTCACACAATTTAAGTTTAGTGTCTCCGCTATTATGATCAAGTGAATTTTGCGTCTTATACCCATTTCATGTAGCGCGAGGTATTCTTCTAGTTAATATAATCTTTCATTTCAACACGAAAAAGAAATCACCAGACCGTTTGTAGTGCATGCATGAATACATAGTTACCACATATAACTAACTATATAATGGACGCCGGATTCCTCGCTCCCACAGCGCGCGACGCACTGTAGCTAACACTGTTCTAGCTACAATGTTCGTTTTTTTTTTTGCTTTCTTTCCTACGTTTTCTTTTTGCTTCCGATACAAACACAAAAAATAAAATATTTTGCGAACCGAGTTTCCTAATCACGATCCGTTTTCGGGGACCTGAGAGCGCCCCGTGCTACTGTAGTACTGTAGCTAATACTGTTGATATCTACAGTACCGCGGTGGGCCCCACCTGTCAGCCTCACTGCGCGCCGGCATTTTGCAAAAAGTTTAAAAACTATCCATCAGAAAAATGTGTAAAAAATATCGATGTGTCCAGAACAATACATGCTAATTACTTACGAAATAATGCAAATATTTTTCGACATTTTAATTTGGCAAATATTTGAAACAACCTAACTGCATTCCCTCTAAATAAATGGAAGAAAAATTAATAAATATACTTACACACTGTATTTCCCCCAATTATGGAGTTTAATTAAATATCTGTGTCATGCTACAAACATATTACACCATTAAATTTGCTAAGAATAAATTAAAGATACTCCACACAACAAATTACGACAACTTTTAACATTTCGAATCACAGCGACCGCAGTATGCTTTACTGATGATGGAATATAAAAGCTGCTTTCATTTAATTTTGGTAATTATTTTTATAATCTACAAAGGATAAGACAAATTTAATTTGACAAATATTTGAAACAATCAAACTGCATTCCCTCTAAATAAATGGAAGAAAACTTAATAAATATACTTACACACTGTATTTCCCCAAATTATGGAGTTTAATAAAATATATGTGTCATGCTACAAACATATTACACCATTAAATTTGCTAAAAAAAATTAAAGATACTTCACACAACAAATTACGACAACTTTTAACATTTCGAATCACAACGACCACAGTAGGCTTTACTGGTTATGGAATATAAAAGCTGCTTTTATTTAATTTTGGCAATTATTTTTATAATCTACAAAGGATAAGACAAATGTAAAATATTTAGAGTAATGTTTGAGCAAAAGAAAAAGATAAGAAAAATACAAAATGTAAAGTACAACAATAACTTTAAATGTACCCGTCGAGAAAATATGACAAATATATCACCTCGAACACAACAAAAACAAAAAAACAAAAAAAATGGTTGTTTATGGCATGTGATACAATTTTAAATTTGAATATTTTAAAATTTGAATGCCCAAATTAAAATTTGAACGTCTTTCGAAACTTATCATCTACTAAACACACACACAGAAAAAAGCGAAAACCTTCCCGAATTTAACAATTTTTACAACTTGGACAACATATAACTGCAACCTTTCCTTCCGAATTTCAACAAATTCAAATCTACACAACTTTTAAATACAGATATTTCTAAATTTGGATTTTTTACACCACGCTATTCCTTCTTCTAACAACATGCGCGCGTCTTACAAAGTAAAAATAATACAAATCTAAACAATTTTAGACCATAGCCTTTTTTTGAATTTCAATAATTTTCAAACCTAAAAGATTCAAATCTACACAACTTTTAAATACAGATATTTCTAAATTTGGATTTTTTTACACCACGCTATTCCTTCTTCTAACAACACGGGCGCGTCTTACAAAGTAAAAATAATACAAATCTAAACAATTTTAGACCATAGCCTTTTTTTGAATTTCAATAATTTTCAAACCTAAACGATTTTTTAATATGTACATTCTCAAATTTCAATTATACCACACATCCGTGACGTACAAATTTGCATATTTAAAAATCTAAATGCCTTCCAAACTTACACATTTTATAAACGTAAAAACAGAAAATAATTCAAACCTGAATAACTTCACAAATGAACAACTTTTTAAAACTTAACCATTTTCAAACGTAAACTTTCTATAAACTCCAACAATTTTGAAACCTAAAAATATTTCTAAATACGTACATTTCCAAATTTAAATTAATGCTCAAATTGGTTAATATTTACAGATAACCATAATATAATTCCTCTGATTATGCTGCTTCATAAGAAAATTATGGCCAAATGGAACCATACTTGATCATTTAAATTTACCTAACATATTTGCAAGCAATATAATTTAAATCTCTCTAATTATGTAGTTGCATTTAAAAAAAAAATGTTTGACTCGATGAATATTTTCACAAAATGCAAACTCATTTACTCTAATTATAGATTGCTTTCAAACTGAATTTCAGCTAAGCACATTATACGATTTAGAACTACCACCTTTATTTACAATATATATAACACAACTAAAAAAAATATCACAAAATATTCTCTGCAAGGACGCGGCGTGTCGCCACACCAAATTTAACTAGTCCAAGCTAGAAAAAGCCTCGATCTCTCACTGTCCCAAAATCACCTACTAGCTCCATACATACTAGAAGTCGTAGCATGACAAGTTTTTTTTTGTGAAACACAGTACAACGCAGACACTCATATACACGCGCATACACTCACCACTATGAACGCACACACGCACACCTTACCCCTATGAGCACATTCGAGAGACTGAACCGGCGGATCAGGTCTTGAGATTGACAAAGTCACCACATGCGCCTCGCTGTCGACGGGAACGTCACCTCCCACTGAATAATATTCCGTCTAAATGAAAAACACTAACGTCAAACGTAGGGTTTAAAATCTGGTGGGCTGGGTACAACCACCCTTCTAACCATCTTGGCACGGCCGGACAAGTTGGGAAGCGCAGATCTGAGATCTCTACACCAGTTTTGAGCTAGCAGAGGGTGATTCCATTCACGTCGCCTTCACCCAAAAGTGGATGTCGCTCTCAGTGGACCAAGCCGCTGTTCCGTGCACAAGTTGTGCGCCTCCGGGCCGGGGTCCCCCTCCTCGTCGCGACTGTGCAACGTCGTTTGGTAGGAACGCCTTAATTATTGATTCAAGGGTGGGCCAGGAAAATATCATGATAATATAGAAAATGTATTAATCAAAGAGTAGAAAAATTACGAGTAGGCTCGGCTCGGTAACGTAGCCAGCCGAGCGTGGTTTCCTTCTCGGCTCGGCTCCCCTCGTTCTCCACCATCCGTTCCCGCGCACCGCATCGGATTCGCCGTGATCGCCACCTGTCGAGATCCCACGGGCGGCCGGAATTGTTTAGCGGCGTCGCCTCTCCGAAAAATGAACATCCAGCAACCTTGCACCTCAAACGCTGTCGCGTGGGGCCCGGAGAGGCGGGAGCACGGAGGACCCACCGGTCATTAGCGTCCCACGAATCTCCCCGTTTCGGATTCCGGGTCGCTCTCTTGTGCCTGCGAGGTCCTCCAGGTCGCGCCGCCCCGCGCGTCACCTCGGGCACACGCCTGTCAGATTGCCACGCCGCTACCGGCCGGTTGGTGTGGGGGCGAGACAGCGGCGTCATGTGGGTGCGGTGTGGTGTGGAGGCTTGGGCCTGTACGCGTCAGGAATCTCTTTTTTCTTTCGGACGATGATGACGACGGTAACGTTTTTGAAAAGCTCGGCTTCGTGCGTGCTCCTCTTGCTTGCTTGCACACTCGAATCGACTGTGCCGGAGTAGGTGAGGCTCGGGAGAGAGAGCCAATCATCTCCTTGGTGACGTCTGATTTTTCAACTGCGTTTCCAGTCCCGAAGATTCCACCGGCCGTAGTAGCTTGCGTCTCCCTCCGATGCGAACTGGCCTACTTTAACCGTTGTTCAACTGCGTTTTGGTACGGCAAACTGGAGACTCCAGTCTGGGGTAGTTAATTATAGTAGACGACGACACACTATTGGCTAAACTGTTTGGTTAAGGGGAGAAACCATAGTTTAGGGCCAGGAGCATCCACACGATCGTGCTTCCTTCCTGCGACGCTGAGATCGGGCGGAACCAATGGCTATGCTGGAGTAGCATTATTCTGCAGCGAATTGGCCAGGATCACCAGACCCAGGAGCCAATAGCCTCCTAGCGTTAGGTCAGAATTAGGCCATTGGTTGCTCAAGTCGTCACTCACGAGTTCATGCTTTATAGTATTCAGCTCAAAAGATCCGCCCGAATTTCGCAATACACATTTCCCACGTTAGAACACACATGGGCTGCAAACTAAATTCAGATGTTCTTGTGCTGCGGGCTAACAATTGAGCGGTGGGCCGACCTTGAACCTGGCGTTTGTTTCTACACTGAGTCGGAAATTGGTGGTCAGCTGGCCCAATAGGTTTCTTCGAAAAACATTTGGCCCAATAGCTTACTGGGAACTCACATGTAACCCTAGTAGAAACAGTGCCACAAAGTATTAAATAAAGCTCAAGCAGAACCCTGTTTCCCTGTAAGAAAAAGCGAATCCTCACGAGGAGGAAATCCCTCGAAAAAAGTCATACTTTGGATAGGTCCGATGCTGGCAGTAGCGTAGCTAGGAAATTTGTCACGCCCCAGGCCAACTTCACAGCTACAGTGCAAAATAGTGTTATTTTAGCTACAGTTACTGAAGTATTTTGTTACCACGTCCCAGGCCATAGCCCCCCTAGCCTGGGGCCTGGCTACGCCTCTGGATGCTGGGACTGAGACAAGGCCCCGACGTCCACGGGGACAATGCGGCGTTTTTATTTTTCGTGCACTCTCTATTAGTCAATACTCACCTTTTTCTCATGCACCAACTCTGTGGGATTTACTTTGAGATGTTTGTACTTGCATTTACTTTGGGATTTGATTTTTCAAACAAAGTAACTTTTAAACCGTTAGGCATTACGTGGCGTTTTTATTTCTGGTGTTTACTAAACCACTTCATATTGTAGTGTACAAGTCGTTGATATAACACCCCACGGAAATACCTTTCCGTAAACATTACATATCTCAGAGTAGTACAACAAAAACATTGCGGGTCCAACTTTATTACACACTGCTAAATGTTACAAGGCAGAAGTGCATAAAAAACATCAACGTCTTCCTCCGACAAGAGAGGGATATCTAACACGGAAATGTTGACAGGTGTCAACCTACTAGCGATAGAAAGTAACAAACTAAGAACCATTAGGGCTCAACATCCTATGTTGTTTAAGGGATTGTTTCGGCCTTGTTTGGGATCCCGAAAGATCCCAGAAGCCAGTTTAGGTTTTGTATGCGATAATTGCAAGATAATACACCAGAAACCCTCTCATTTTCTGTTTTAATTGTAAAGACTTCCCAATAGTATAATGAATTTGTAGAAGCGAAGAGTACAGTATTTGATAGGATTGGGGGTGAAAACAAGTGTTTCACCAAATCTCTCCGACCTCCCATTTATTCGAGGTGAAGGTACACCCACAATAAACAAAGACCAAAATTTCGCATTATGCACGAATACAAGTCGACACATTTTTCTCAAAAACTTGCACGTAAACTTCCTAACCAAACAGTCGCACTCCATGCTTTTCTGGGTCAAAGTCTCCCCTCCCCTTCAGACCCCCACTCGCTACGGCTCTACTCCACTCCACGTACCTATCGCCTATCGGGTAGCAGTAGACCGTAGACCCAGCCCGGTCCACAACTTTGACAGGAAAATCATGCATCCGACCTGGCCCGCCACAGGCGTACATACAGAAGGAAAAACGAGCGAGCGGCAGGATCGTTTGCGCACTCCCCGAGCAGCACACACCGTCCCATGATCACATCCCCGTCGCGTGACGGTTTCCTACTGGCTAGGCGCGACCCCGACGGGTCAGAGGGCGTGAGAGATCGGCCACAGGAGAGGCAGCACAGGACAACTGTGGCGCACCGGATCTCCTGCTCACGAGGGAGACTTTTTGGACCGTGGCGTCTAGCTGGAGCCCTGCCAGGTGGGCCTCACGGGAGGGACTGCGAGCGGGCTGCGTAGGCGTGATCTACTGCTCCGAGCCGATCGTTTGAAGGTGACCGTACTCCGCGTACGAGGAAATGGATGATCCGGGGATGGGCGTACGAGGACCGTGTCCACGGAAAGTTCGCAGCTCCGGCATCACGCCGCCGTCAGCGCAGTCCCTCCTGCTTACCAGTGGAACATTTTAGGCCGGAAGACGGTCACGCACAGTGGTAGAGACCAGCAGAAATTTAAAAATCCCCAGCCGGAAAAACATACTGGTAAAAAACATATCTTTTCCTCCTCCGTCAGAGTTCTCAGAGAAGAGGAGCTGTCGTCGACGCGGCGGCGGCGGCGCGAGACGGGAGGTGATCGGCGCCCGCCTGTTGTAGGGACTTCGCAAGGGCGCCGGTGGAGCAGTTGGTAGCCGTATGCAGCGGTTCTGAGGCAGGCCCACCTAGCAGCTGCCTGCCTGCGGCTGGATGGCCGCATCGCCGGAGATGTCGCGGAGGTGGCGGTGGTGCTGGTGGTCGCGGCGGTCTTGACAGTGGTGCTGGGCGTGAGTCCGGTTGCCGCCAACACAGAGGGTGCGCAAATTCATCAAAAATTTGTTCTTTGATACGCGGTTTCCGGCCGCCTTTCAGGTCGATGAATTAGCCATTTAGTTGGTCCATGGCCCATGGGTGTGCTTGTTCTTGTGTGTATAATTTGGGGGAAGGGGGTCGGGTCGAAATCTGGTACTGTCAATGCGATATTTTAACAAGTTTCTGTCGATGGTGCGTGGACCAAATTTATTCAAGTATAAGGTCTGATAGTCTCCCCTTTCCCGTCTTGATTTATTCGATTGTGTGGTGTTTTTAATTATGGTTCTCATACTATGTTATGATGAATTTGTTCTCTGTTCACAAGATTTTTGTGTGTCTAGTTACACTGCTTTGGGAGTTTCTGGACTAAGTTTGGCCTACTCTCTAGCTGGATTGAATTCACATAATTGAAATTAGCTTCCACACAAGTATTTGTTTTGTATTTGTTCCAATAACGTTTATCGTCGCTTGACTTTGTAAAGACAATTTTTCTAGCTTAGCTAATGCCAACTAGGTAATTTGCCGTATGCTTAAATTTGTCTTGAAGGTGCTGTTTTGTCTCCACAACACGTATTTCTTTTGTATAGACCGCCAGCACATATATTTCTCTTTCTTTCAACCTTTCATAAAGACAATTTGGCATTTTGCTTCTTACACAGTAGATTACCATATCATTAGGCTTTACTGAACTAAAATAATCGCTATAATTTGTTTGTCTGAAGATGGAACTTGTAATCTTGTGGTGTAAATATCAAAGTAGCGACATTCATGGAGATTTTTTTTCTCGTCACGATAATTTGTATGGCTTTTAGTTTTACTAATGTTTTAACAATATTTGACAAAAATGTACTTTCTATTTAAATGTGGAGATACTATTTGGGTCATGAACAAAAATGAATTTGCTTTGCTTTCATTTATGTTACAGTATTATATTGGCTCCTGTACTAATTTTGTGGGTCAACAAATTGGAATTAAATATGAAAAGCACATGTTTCTTGTTAAATGGGGGCTTAGGAAGATGTTCTGTTCAAGCATAAAAAAACTTGTGGAACAAACATCAATTACCATGTTTTTAATCACACATTTTTATGTACTGATATTGATTAATAGCTCATGCTGATTTTTGCTTAGCTTTTTGGAGGAGTTCATCATTGTAAGAAGTCACAGTACTCTATTTGTGGCACTGCGTCATTTATCAAACTCTTATAATTATCACCCTCCTATCTTAATATATTGACACACAGATCGCCCGCGCCATCCTCGAAATAAAAACCGTATTATATTTGTGTGCATAATGTGGTGGAGAACAGGAGAAGTAACTATTAAATTTCTGCACATAAGATTATTGGAGAAGATCTATATGTTGTGTTAAGTGAGTAGGCATGTCTAATGTTACTGATACCTGATCATTATGGTACTTCCAATGGTAGGTGATGCTCTGTACAGCCTGCGTCAAAGCCTTAAAGATACTAACAGTGTGCTGCAGAGTTGGGATCCCACTCTGGTTAATCCATGCACATGGTTCCACGTTACTTGTAATCCTGACAACAGTGTCATCAGAGTGTAAGTTTTTAATATAATTTTAACTATATATGGTTGCTAGATGTGACAAATGTGATCCTTTGTGGCTTGACTGTATCCCTTTTCTTGTTGCAGTGATCTTGGAAATGCAGCACTATCAGGTTCATTGGTGTCTCAACTTGGGCAGTTGAAGAATCTTCAATATTTGTAAGTTTAAAGTTCCAAACTTCCAAGAATAATTTTATAGTTATGTTACCGCATTATAACTTGGTGGCCATACATGACATGGGCTTGCAAAACTTAGCTGTTCTGAGTACTGACAGCATGCACAACATGTGAAACCTCTTTGATTTTCACTAAAGTCGGTCAATGTGTTTGGGAAGTTGTACTATTCTAGGATGTTTGGAGTGGTTAAGAACACTTGCTTCTTCTACAGATTTTGGGTAGTGATGTTTGATGATTTTTTTGCCTGCATCTTAAAAAACGTATAGTTTTTTCTCATTATTTTGTTGCCTTCTATTATTTGTCCATCATTTGTGGTACCTTTTAAACGTTTGGTGCTCCTATTCTGTATCCCTAAACTCTTGGTGAAATTTCACTGTTATGTGACAGGGAGCTGTATAGCAACAACATAAGTGGGCCAATACCTTACGAGCTTGGGAACTTGACAAACCTGGTCAGTCTGGATCTGTACCTAAACAAATTCTCTGGTGTTATTCCAGACACCTTGGGGCAACTGTTGAAGTTGCGTTTCCTGTAAGAATACTCCTCTTATAGTGCATGGAATTATAAATTGCATGTATCCTCTCTTTTTGTTATAACCCCCACATTCCTTTGACAGTGCTCCCATCCTACAAAAAAGACCATTACAAGAACTCATAGAGAACCAAAAAAAATAAAATACTATACATCATGGCACATGCATGGATATGTATAAGATTTGAATTTACAGAAGTCTTCTTAGATTTGCATGTCTTATTAAACAATAAGATGTACTTGTAATTTCCTTCTTTCATATGACCATATCTGCTTAGGTCTCGTATTAAAACGAAGGGTAAATCCACTGTTTAGGTCCTTTTCGGTGGCTTAATACTTTATTTTGTAGGCTTACCAGTTGAAATGATTCTAACTTTTTTATTTGAATGCCTACTTGCAACTATAGCCGTCTTAACAACAACAGTCTTTCTGGTCAAATTCCACAATCCTTGACCAATATTTCCACCCTCCAAGTTCTGTAAGTTCCCTGTTCTACTTTTCATATCGTGATATGTATCTTGTGGATATATGCTGTGGACATGGTTTTATACTTAGAAACCTGTACATAATAATTATACGTGTGACAATCTTGCAGGGATCTCTCAAACAATAATCTCTCTGGAGCGGTTCCATCAACTGGCTCATTTACACAATTTACCCCTATCAGGTACTATTTCTGGATGAAAATTCGGGTCGTTACTGTATCTTGCGAGGATAATGAACTTCAAATTATTTTCACAGTTTTGGTAATAATCCAAATCTTTGTGGTCCTGGTACTTTAAAACCGTGTCCTGGGGCTCCTCCTTTTGCTCCACCGCCTCCATTCACCTCTCCAACACCACCTTCTGTGTCACAAGGTGAGTTTCTGGAACGCATTACGGCGATTCTTCTTGAAACAGAAGATTACCGCAACTCTTTAATAATCGGGATGGTCTTATTTGGCATGTACTTACTGGACTAATTCCCTTTCGTTAGGTGACTCTAAAACCGGGGCAATTGCTGGAGGTGTTGCTGCAGGTGCTGCATTGGTATTTGCGGTTCCTGCAATTGGATTTGCATTGTGGCGGCGACGTAAACCGGAAGAGCATTTCTTTGACGTCCCTGGTGAGTACTACTTACATAACATGCTGCAGTTCAAGTTATTAAATTCATTCATCTGTACTACTCTTATTTACATTCAGCCGAGGAGGATCCAGAAGTGCACCTTGGCCAGCTGAAGAGGTTCTCGCTTAGGGAGCTTCAAGTTGCCAGCGATAACTTCAGCAATAAGAACATTCTGGGAAGAGGTGGCTTTGGGAAGGTGTACAAGGGGCGACTAACGGATGGTACATTGGTAGCAGTGAAAAGATTAAAAGAAGAACGTACCCCTGGTGGTGAGCTCCAATTCCAAACGGAAGTTGAAATGATTAGCATGGCAGTGCATAGAAACCTGCTTCGACTCCGTGGATTCTGCATGACACCTACAGAACGGCTACTAGTCTATCCATACATGGCTAATGGAAGTGTTGCATCACGTTTGCGAGGTACCTATTCTTCTGTACATCTTTCTTCAGGACTTCTTCCACATTTGTTTGCTTTCATTTCCAAGAATGGTGTCCCCTGAGAGAGTATATATCAACGAGGAAAGGAAGTTATATACTCCCTCCGTTCGGAAAAGGATGTCTTAGATATATCTAGATTTTGATGTATGTGTACAAACCCTACGAAAGGGTACTAGGGTGCTAGACTATGTAGCCATGGGTAAAGTAAAAACCTGGTTGTCTCTCTAGCTCTGTACATATGCTGATACACGGAAGCCACATTATTTTTGTACAAGCAAAACCAAGACGGGCACAACGAGATTAATATTCTCAAAGCTTGATCCTTCTGTGCTTGCAAATCTGCCAAACCACAGTAAGGAAAGCTCAAACAACTGCTAAGCATGTAGCAGCATGCTATGAGCTCTAAGCTCATGTCCCAGACAAAACCAATCTTGTCACAACGAAATTACTGAAGTTGCACTCGGAAAAAAAGTGTTTTAAGTGTGTAATCTGCGCCACTTTGACACAAAGGACTTGATGTGATCCCAGACAATACCAATTTTGTTGCTACAAAATTACTGAATTCGCTCTAAGCTCTAGTATTTAATCTATCTAAAAGCAGCAACCAGGTGATGTTGAGCTATATTACGATTTTATTTTCAAATCAGTTCAAAGGGGGGTGCAGTCTGGACTGTACTGAACAATCGATTCTAAAATTTACTTGACGAATAAGTTCACATGCCCCATATATTAGACCAGTGATTTGAGGCATTTTCATTATATGGTATCCTCAGCTTTTACTACAATTGAATAAACTATACGATAATTCAGTTCTGATTAACGGTACCTCTAGTACAACCTCCGATCCATATTAATGGACTCAACTTTATCTAGATACGGATGTATCTAGTCAAGTGTTTAGACTAGATGCATCCGTATCTAGACAATGTTGAGACCATTAATATGGATCGGAGGGAGTACATGTTTAGTTATTTCTGTTTTGACTTGTGGTACTTGATTTTTAGAGCGCCAGCCATGCGAGCCACCTCTTGAGTGGGAAAAGAGAACTCGGATTGCACTGGGATCTGCCAGAGGGCTCTCCTACTTGCATGACCACTGTGATCCCAAGATCATTCACCGTGATGTCAAAGCTGCAAACATTCTCTTGGATGAAACTTTTGAGGCAGTCGTGGGTGACTTTGGACTGGCCAAGCTTATGGATTACAAGGACACTCATGTAACTACAGCTGTTCGTGGAACAATCGGACACATTGCCCCTGAGTACCTATCCACTGGAAAATCCTCCGAGAAGACAGATGTTTTTGGTTACGGGATCACGCTTCTGGAGCTCATTACTGGACAGAGGGCATTTGACCTTGCTCGTCTTGCAAACGATGATGATGTGATGCTGCTTGACTGGGTAAGTTCTGCTCTATCATTGATCAGCAACACAACTCATCTTAATTTTGTTTTCCTCATGCATCTCTGTCGGTTCAGTGTCCTATAGCATGATCAGTGAGAATACAAACAGACACTCCATGTGCAATGTAGCATTGGTCAGCCTACCGCGAAACTGAAATGCAATGCTAAGAAACTGCGTGTTGTGCGTGCCTGCAGGTGAAAGGGCTGCTGAAAGAGAAAAAAATCGAGATGCTGGTGGACCCGGACCTGCAGAGCGTCTACGTGGAGCACGAGGTGGAGGCGCTGATCCAGGTGGCGCTGCTGTGCACCCAGGGCTCCCCGATGGACCGGCCCAAGATGTCGGAAGTGGTGAGGATGCTGGAGGGCGACGGGCTGGCCGAGCGGTGGGAGGAGTGGCAGAAGGTGGAGGTTGTCCGGCAGGAGGCGGAGCTGACGCCGCGACACAATGACTGGATCGTCGACTCGACCTTTAATCTCCGGGCGGTGGAGCTGTCTGGCCCGAGGTAACGGGAAAGAATAGACAAGCTCAGGAGTCTGGTCGCAGGAAATTCTCTCCTTTGATATATGGCTGATAGAGTTGAAGGTTGAAATGGGTATCTCTGGCACCTAGCTTCCTTTGCGTCAGTAGTTATACTAGGTGGCTGCACTTGGTTGTCAGTAAAATGGAAAGGAAGGTATACATGGCGGGGGACAAAATTGCAACCCATTGTTGGCCCCTCGCTGTGAATGTGAATTGCTCTAGTATGTGTATTCTACGCTGACTCGGTGTACTGTTAGATATCCCAGGCAATATTTTCTTGGGATTCAGGGATCAGATTAGCTATTGCATTGCATGTACTGGTACTAATTAGTATATATATACTAGCTAGCACATTTGTACTGGTCCTGCGACTGCAAAGTTTTTTCGGTGTTTGTCTTTTCTTGCTGGCCAAATCATGGGAGTACATATGTTTTATCCAACGACGTCTGGCGAACTAGAAGACTGGAATACATCAATACAGCATACTGGATCGTGCATTCGTGCGTGTTATGCTATGGGCTATCAGAGTCTTTGTGGTTGGTGCAATGGTGGTAGATGGCAATACCTCAGTCACTCTACTCTAACCATTCCAATAATTTGATTATGTTTTAGGGCACTCAAATCCAGTAGCTCGATGTTCGAGTTTCCGTGGGGATCAAGATGAGGCTGAGCCAGGCAAGGAAACAAACGAAATTAATAATTACTACTACTAAGCATCAAGTACAACTGTGACACTAATTTTACATGCCATCCGCAAAAAAGATTCACAAGGTTACATAGTGCTATCACGACGAGCGCCGAGCGCTGCTCGAGTGGTAGTTAGAGCGTGGGACGCGGAAGAACCTGCCGCGGCACATGCAGCGGTAGGCGATGGGGCATGACTCGGCGGCGTCGACGCACTGGAAGCTCACCATGACCCGCTTGCACGGCGCGCACGGCCCGCACGCGTGTGCGCAGTCCGGCAGCCCCGACCCCGTCACCGCTCTCTCCTTCAGCGTCATCTCTTCCTCCTCCCCACCCCGCGTTGCCTGGCCTCCGTAGTCTTCCCGGCTTCCAGTTCCAGACGGCGTCGTCTCACCAGGCTGTAGGGCATCCACGACAGAAACTGATATACCTGCTGCAGAATCTACGTGGAGTTCGGCGTGTCAGAGTATAAAGTCAGTTTCGCAGAATGAGAAAGTAACTAATCCGCAATCCGGTAGTAGAGTATGAGTCTACACACGATGATCAGCTTACTTGGTGGTGTTCTGACGCCGTGGGTCACGCAGGAGCTCGTGACAAGCCCAAGGGCCAGCACCAACAGCGCCCTCGGAGCTCGAACGCCAGTAGACCTCCTCATGAATCGGCTAGCAGGAATCACACCACAACACTATAGGAGGCTGGCTGAGGGAGAGAGCAGAGCAAGGTGTATGCCAATGAGAAACAGAGCAAGCAAAGCTAGCAGTGAGAGCAAGATTTGATAGCTAAGCTCAGCTCGCGAGCGCGTATATATACTTGCTATAAGAGCTGCTGTGCACGCGCGTGCAAGATCAAGCGATCATAAATAGCAACTGAGATACGGCCGCTCACAGGATCCCCGATAGCAATCACATGAAACCCTTGTGCATGCGCGCAGCCAAGAATCGAACACGAAGGCAACGATGTCCCTAACTAGTAGCTAGCGTGATCGATCGCTGTGTGCGCATGCGTGCGACGGGGAGGGAGCAATGGCGATGGCGGAGCACACACTGCTTCGCCCCGGTAAGTATTTATGCCTCTTCAGATGAGCAGTTCTACAGTTATTGCGCCACGGCAGAGGAGCAGCTGGGAGGTGGAAGATGACGGCGTCGCTTCCCGTGGATATACTTTATATTTACTGTCTGTAACACTGCTCTGAAAACCCTGACCGCGATCAGGCACAGAAAATACGTACTACTCCTACTAGGATATTCTGCTCTGCTGTGCGTTTCGGTTTGGTTCGGTTCGGTTGATGTACACAACGCAACTCTAGTCAAGCTGAGAGCTGCTCTCTCGTGCGGTTTAATGGCGCGCATGTAAGCTGTATGCATGGACACAGGCCGGAGCCGCTACTGGCACGCCGACGTGTCTGTCTGACACCACGAAATTCTTTGTATGTGTCTCTGACACGCGGCGATGACACTTGTTTCATGTGCACGGTGTATCTAATGAATGGAGTTAGGTTTGCGGATTCGAGCTTCTGATGCGGCTCTTGTAGGCCAGAACCGGATCAGTTAGTTGCTCCAATTCAGTCTGTGTGACAAACAGAAGAACGGGGCTGTGAACTGAAGGTCTGAAATTTGTTGGTTTGAACCAAGCAGAAGCAGGAGAGGAACTGCAGTCTGAAACTTGCTGTGGTGCTTCAGTTGGAGTATTAGAATCTATCATTCAGTTAGTCTTTGGAACGACATCGCAACAGAAGCTGTCGGACTCGTTTCAAAAAAAAAAAAAAAAACCAGAGCTGTCGGACTTTGTTAGAAATTCAAGGCTGAGTTGAATGAAGAGGCAGGCATAGCCCGGTCTTCAGTAATGGGGCTCATTGAAAGGCCAAGGTGGGCTTCAATGCCATCGCTCTTCAGCCTGGACACCTTGTTATCGATCTGAATTCTTATGTTTTATTTGGGTGATAATGAAATCTGAATTCTTATGTTGTTTTACAGCCTTGGCAACCTCAAACCGGCCGCTACTATGCTCGGATACACACTATAGTACTCTGGTACTCGTTTCCCGAAGCTGCCACAAGTAAGGCGATAAATAGCTCGTGGTGGGAGAACAAGCAATGTATAACGTAATAGCTAGCTCTCCGTCCGACGGACTATGTCCGATTCTCGTCGACGGTACATCTTCGTTACGTCGCGAACTAGAAGTGAAACAATGCAGTTTCCTTAAATTATACCACTTCATCCTTACCTGGCATGCGTGCTAAATCTGTTTAGTACCCTACTTATGCGGCTGGTTATGAAATTCGTTAACAAGGACCTTGCGTTACATGATTCCTCAAGCCGGATCCGTGGCGCAATGGTAGCGCGTCTGACTCCAGATCAGAACAATTTGTTTATGGTTTGGGCACCGAAGTACAGCCGTGCAACACGGATTAGCGAGGAGCCGAGGACAATGCATGCGCGTGGATCTCGTGTTGCTTCTCTCTGTTGGCTTTTTCGTTGTCCATGATCATGTTGTTACCCGGCGACCAAGCTGGATGTTACATGCGACGCTATTGAAACGATCATAAGCAGAGGTGCGTCGAGAACTTGACTGTGCCAAGATGGTTAGAAGGGTGGTTGTATCTTAGCTTATTAGAGTTTAAACTTCAGATTTGACACTGGTGTTTCTCATTTAGGCGTAATAATCTTCAGTGGGAGGCTACCTTCCCGTCGACAGCGAGGCGCTCGTGGTGACTTCGTCAATCTCAAGATCTGATCCGCCGACTCAGTCTCTCGAAGGTGCTCTGACAAGGATATACATCTCGGGTACCCTACCGTGAGGGTACCTGGTGCACGTGACGACTAAAGGCCCAATAAGCGAAGATCCAACTCGAAGCCCAAGATAAGAGGCCCAACAAGATGGAGTACCCTCCAAGATTAGACATAGACATAGTCGGTTTATACTTTCCTTATATGTAAACCAGATCGGTTACGTACTCCCGAGACCCAGCCTATTTAAAGGCTGGGAGGGGCACCGATCTGGAGACAAGCCATACTCGAACCACCAAAACTCTAGCGAGATCGTCATCTCGCCAGAGCCACCTTGTAACCTCATAATCTCACGCGATCAATAACAGACAAGCAGGAAGTAGGGTCTTTACCTCCACCCGAGGGGCCTGAACCTGGGTAAATCTTTGCCTCTGCTTGTCAGCCGACGAAACTACCAGTACTACCACGTTCTCTCCCCATAATCTCAACCCTAGGTCCTTAACCATGGGATTTGATGAGTGTACCCCTCGTCAATTGGCGCCGTCTGTGGGAAAGAATAGTGCTGGACTCACGGTTTCTTCGGTTCCATCGGAAAACGGCGACTCGCCGATCGGATCTACAAACGGCAACTCGCCGGCTGCATCAACAAACCAGAACTCGCCGACTCAGGCGGCACACGGCAACTCGCCGGCTCACTCGACAAACGGCAACACGCCAGCTTCACCCGCAAAAAGCGCATCGGATCCTCTGATGGATTTCGAGCCACACTCGCCAGGATTCCAGGAGGCCTTCTCCGATCTCGAGTCAGGTTTGGGTTTAACCGTTGGTTCGTTCAATTTTTTCGTCAACAAGCTTGGTGTGCAGGACTTGACGGATCCACGCCAACTCGCGACTTCCGCACCCGAGGCTCCATCGGTTGCGGTTCCTTCGACTGCGGATCCCTCAACTGCGTCCATACCATCGTCGATCCTCCAAGCTTGCTCGTCTGCAACAACCATGTCCACACGAGAGATGCACGAGCTCATCGAAGAACTTCAGGGCGAGGAGGCCGAATCAGCATACCGCACAAACGATCCCGAGCTCGATCTCTCACTCGAGGATAGTTTCGACTGCGGGATCTCCTTCAGCGACTTCGACGAACCGAAACTCATATCGACAACCACGTCGACTCCGAGATCTGCACCAACAACAAAACCTCGACTTCGAGATTCATAACAACTTCGTCGACGCCGAGATGAGCATAGGCGATGAAGGCATCGACAGCGAGATCCGTCCAGACGGACCACTCGATGGGCATATCGACTCCGACATGAGCCTTGATGACGATCGAGTCCATGACGGGACTCGAAAACACATACATACCCTCGGGTGATACCCCAGCAGGTCTACGTCGCCATCGCCGCAGAATCATCAGATGCTGCGGCCAGCCGCAGGCCTACAGAATTCCCGTGCACAGTTACTATGCCGGACGGAGTCACAACTCTCACAATCACTGCTGAGATGGCAGCAAAAGCAGATAAAGTCATCAAGGAGTGCACAATGATGCCAGCAGACGCAACACAAGAGGAGATGTTGACCTTCCAGTACTTCAACTGGCAGGAATCACTTCGACTGCGGCAGGTCAGAGCAACACTCGAAGAACGCAAAAAGCAAGCTAGCTTGTCGAGTGCGCGAAGAAGACAGCTCTCCCTGAGCTCCACCGGGCGAGCAGACACAAGACCCAGATCAAGGTTGTCACACCTCTCGCCAGACGAAAGGGCGGCACTCACCCGCAACTTAGGCAACTCTTTCATGACATACGACGAGAGGGAGTGCCAGTACCCAAAACAGCTGCGGGTGCCCTCTTCACCGCTGCAGCATACCTAGAGGCAATCAAGCCTCCAGCTGATGACCCCAATGCAAAACTGCATCGCCAGCAGATCAAATCACTCGCCTTAGCGGCGAAGGCCATACGCCAAACTCCAAGAACTCCAGGTGGGAGTCGAGACCGTGCCCTAGTCGACGCGCGTCGGGAAGAGCATAATCACAGTGGTCACCGCCACCACTCGAAGGAAAGAAGCGGCTCGCGTAGGCGCAGGTCCAGGAGCAGATCACGCAGATCTTACAGTAGCGACTCATACTCTGATCGAGAGCCTGAGCCACATGGAGCTCTGTGCTTCACTCGACGCGTCCGCGAGACACGGATGCCCAAAGGGTTCAAACTCACATCTGAACAGCCCAAGTACACGGGTCGACAGGAACCTTCTGGGTGGCTGGAAGACTACAGGCTGGCTGTCGCGTGCCAGCGAGGCACAAACACCACAGCCATGCAATACATACGACTCATGCTCGAAGGCACAGCCCGCGACTGGCTCAAGCCTCCATCACATACGACTCGTGGGATCACTTCCGCATGATTCATCAAAAACTTCGAGCCTCTATGTGAGCGCCCAAAAACGTTCGAGGAGCTGCGAGCCTGCGTTCAACGTTCAGACGAAACGTTGAGGTCATACATCAGACGATGGACTGAGATACGCAACTCAGTCGGAGTAATTTCAGAAGATATGGCCATGGATGCTTTCATAATGGGACTCGCCAGGCGGGACCTCAAAGAAGCACTTGGTCGCAAAAAGCCAACCTCTGTGGCTAACCTCTTGATGACCGCGACTGAGTGGGCAGACGGAGAAGACATGGCGCGCACCACACGCGGGTCCTCACCCCGTGACAATCATGAAAGCGGCAGTCGAAGCCGCAGAGACTCGTACAGAGACGACCGAAGGCGCAAACGTTCAAAACGTCACTACGACGATGACAGACCCGAATTCATGGCGGCTGGGTTCTCCACACCCCGCAATGACCAGGACAGAAGCGACCGACGGTCAGAAGATCGGCGAGACAGTCGAGATGATCGCGGGACAGTCGAGACCGCGGCCAACGCAGTGATAGCTACAAGAGGAAGGACTGGCGCAAGTCACGGGCACAATCTGAGCGATCATTCGAAGAAAAGATGGATGCTGATTGCAGATTCCACCTGTACAAGGGGGACGACGGAAAACTGCGCTCCAATCACTCGATGAGAAACTGCAGGGAGTTCGACCAAATGGCGACTGATTACGTAAATCTCAGAAAGGCAGCAGCCACACAAGCACCTGCACCCGTGCCTCAGCCAAACAATGTGCCTGTTCTGATGGCACCACCTCCACCACCACAGCCTGCCGCAGGCGGAAATCTCGCGGGTGCCATACAGCACATACCTCGGGTGGACGAACCACAGTACCCTCCGCCCCAAGGGCAGATGTACATGATACAGAAAGGTCGCCTTCCAACAGGGAGCAAAAACTTCGCACTCGACAAGTAAACATGGCGGTCATGTCACCTCCCGCTGTAACTGAATTCTTGAAGGGTTCTGAAACCGCAATAAGCTTCAGCAGAGAGGACCACCCTCCATCGGTTGTTCGTCCAGGGCACTCTGCTCTGGTACTCGACGCGCAAATTGGAGGCTACGCCATGTCCAAGGTATTCATGGATGGTGGCAGCGGCATAAACATCATCTTCGCAGATACGCTCCGCAAAATGAACAGGTCAGTCGAAAACCTGCCAAGGTCCTCAAATACCTTTCACGGTATCGTCCCAGGCAAAGCAATAAGCCCAGAAGGCACCATACAACTCGACGTAACGTTTGGGGACAAGAACCACTTCAGGACAGAATCGATTGAGTTCGAAGTTGTCGACTGGAAGTCACAATACCATGCTATACTTGGACGCCCGACGTTCGCTCGATTCATGGCGGTGCCACATTACGCATACCTCCAGCTGAAGATGCCTGGACCAAAAGGAGTAATCACAGTCAAGGGGAACTTCCAAAAGTCTGACTCTTGCGACCGAGAATTCAGCAAAATCTCTGAGATGTTTGGCATGGAAGCAACACTCGCTGATCTAGCGGTCTCCAACGATCGAACACTTATGCCAGAACACAAAAAGGTGGCAGTCGACAGAGCATTCAATGCCACCAATGACACAAGATCGCATCAGGTGCACCCGACTGACCCGACCAAGACAGTCAATGTCTCGTCGAGTCTGCCTATCGCATAGGAAAGCGCGCTCGTCGAATTCCTCCGTGAGAACTGGGATATATTTGCATGGTGTCCAGCCGACATGCCAGGTATTCCCAGGGAATTCGCCGAGCACTCTCTCCAATTATTTCCAGATGCTAAACCAGTCAAGCAAACAATGCGCCGCATATCCGGCCCAAAAAGAACCGCAGTCGAAGCCGAAGTCGACAGGCTACTCGCAGCAGGTTTCATCAGAGAATCAAGAAATCACAATGGGTGGCCAACCCCGTACTCGTAGAGAAGAAGCACACAGATATCCTTCGGATGTGCGTAGATTTTACAGCACTCAATAAGTGTGTCCAAAGGATCACTTTCCACTACCTCGAATCGACCAGATCGTCGACTCCACCGCCGGGTGCGCTCGCTTGTCCTTCCTGGATGCTTACTCGGGTTACCACCAGATAAGGATGAAGGAAGAGGATGAAGAGAAAACGGCGTTCATAACCCCACTCGGGGTCTACTGCTACACCACAATGCCTTTCGGGCTCAAGAACGCAGGCGCAACCTACCAGCGCATGATGCAAGATTGCCTCAAGAAGCAAATTGGGCGAAACGTCCAGGTCTATGTAGATGACATCGTCATCACCACAAGAGAGGAAAACACACTACTCGATGACTTGCGAGAGACATTCGCAAACCTCAAACGCTTCCACATCAAGCTCAACCCGAAGAAGTGCACGTTCGGCGTGCCAGCCGGGCAACTCCTCGGGTATCTAGTCTCAGCTCGAGGAATCGAGGCGGACCCGGAGAAAATACAGGCCATCTTGACGATGCAAAGGCCTTCAAAGCTCCATGACGTGCAAAAGTTAGCGGGTCGAGTGGCAGCGCTCAGTCGATTCATCAGCAAGCTAGGCGAAAAAGCACTCCCGTTCTATCGACTGATGAAGAAAGCAGATAAATTCGAGTGGACGCCAGAAGCCGAAGCAGCCTTTACGGATCTCAAGCGAGTCCTCACAAGCCCTCCAATCCTCGTCGCACCAAGGGAACGCGAGCCATTGTACCTATATGTCTCTGCAACTAACAGGGTGGTAAGCACCGTACTGGTAGTCGAACGAAGGGAGGAGGGACACGCCCAAAGCATACAACGTCCAGTCTATTACTTGAGTGAAGTGCTCTCCACATCAAAGCAGCGGTACCCGCACTATCAAAGCTGGCCTACGCCGTGTTCATGTCCTCAAGGAAGCTGACGCATTACTTCTCCGAGCACCCGATCACTGTAATCAGCACCTCAGGGATCGGGGACATCCTCACAAACCCCAACGCAACTGGGCGAGTAGCAAAATGGCTCATCGAGCTAGCACCAAGAGACATCAAGTATGATTACCCGAAGGCCATCAAAGCACAAGTTTTACCTGACTTCCACACCGAGTGGATCGAAGCTCAGCTCCCAGGAGCGCCAGATGTGTCCAACTCATGGACTATGTACTTCGACGGCTCAAAGAAAAACGAAGGCGCAGGCGCAGGTGTATCCTCATATCACCAAAAGGCGACAAGCTCCGCTACATCCTACAAATGGGGTTCGAGTTCCCGTCCAATAACGAAGCAGAATATGAGGCTCTGATCCATGGCATGAGGATGGCCAAAGCCCTCGGGTGCACTCGACTGATGATCTACGGTGACTCGAATCTTGTGGTGCAGCAAACAATGAAGGCCTGTGATGCAATCGCAGATAACATGATCGCCTACCGTGACCTGTACAACATCATGGAGGGCAGCTTCGAAGGCTGCGAGTTGCGGCACATAGGGCGTGAGAGCAATGAAGAAGCAGATAAGTTAGCCAACATTGGTGCGACCAAAGCACCAGTGCCACCTGGTGTCTTCTTCGAGCGCATCGAGCACAGATCCATCAAAAAGAAGCGAGCAACTCCTACATCAGCCGCACCAGCCAAGAGCAAAGCACCTAGCACAGAGGACCCACCAGTCGAGGTACTCCTCATCGAGCCAACTTGGACTCAACCTTTCCTCGCATACATACTCCGCGGCGAGGTACCCGAAGACATCACAGAGTCAAGACGCGTCACTCGACGATCTAAAGCATACACTGTCATCAACGGTGAACTTACAAACGCAGCATATCAGGTATGTTCCAACGTTGCATAGCATTTGAAGATGGCCAAGCCATCCTTCGTGATATTCATGCAGGTACTTGCGGGCATCACGCCAGCAGTCGATCACTCGTAGCCAAAGCCTTTCGCGCAGGCTTCTACTGGCCCACAGCACTCAAAGACGCGGAGGACATAGTCAAAAGGTGCATCGGCTGTCAAAAATTCGCCACAAAGCCGCACGCACCCGCATCGGCGTTGAAGACAATACCATTGGCCTGGCCCTTCGCCCAGTGGGGGCTCGATATGGTTGGGCCACTCAAAAAATCCTCCCATGGAGGGCATACTCACCTTCTGGTGGCGGTCGACAAGTTCACCAAGTGGATTGAAGCAGTCCCTATCACAAGTTCGACTGCCACTACAGCAGTCAATTTCATAAAATCCATCATATACCGCTTTGGTGTGCCAAGTAGCATCATCACTGACAACGGTACAAACTTCACGGCTGAAGAATTCCGAACTTTCTGCAAAGAGCAAGATATCACGCTCAACTATGCATCTGTGGCACACCCGCAGTCAAATGGCCAAGTCGAAAAGCCAATGGGCTTGTGACGAGTGGAATCAAGAAACGCCTCCTGGTCCCACTCAAAAGAGCAGCGGGCTTGGGTCGAAGAACTTCCATCTGTGCTATGGAGCTTACGCACAACTCCCAATGCTTCAACACAATTTACCCCATTCTTCATGGTCTACGGCGCAGAGGCAATCCTGCCATCAGACGTAAGGTTCAATGCACCAAGAGTCGAAGCATACAACGAAGAAGATGCAGATGAAGCACTCGAAGATGCAGTCGACTTGCTCGAAGAAGCACGCAACACGGCGCTAGCACGCACAGCTGTCTACCAGCAAGATCTACGCAACTATCACAGCCGTCGACTGCGTACCAGGTCCTTCGAGGTTGGCGACCTGGTGCTTCGACTGAAGCAAAAGAAGGTGCACAAACTTGCTTCGCCATGGGAGGGACCTTTTATCATCACCGAGGTCATTGGCGGTGGAGCGTACAGACTGAAGCACGCGAAGACAGGCGAACTCTCACATAATCCTTGGAACGTTGCGCAGCTGCGCCGTTTCTACGCTTAGGTTGCTCAGTCGCATAATGTAATAGGCACATATGTCGGATGGCTGCAGGTTTCAGACGCGCTCTTTTCCTTACCAGGGTACCTAAGGGGACTGGAAGGTTTTTAATGAGGCGGCCTGCAGCTTAACATTCAAAATATGGAATATAATCATGATTCCTCATATTCTCCTGCTTACTACTCGCATAACTTGTTCTCACAAAATTAGCCTCACCCGAATACTCGGGGGCTGCGCTATCTCAAAAGCATGAGCTTCCGCTCCTTCACAACATAATACCCCAGCCGCACTCGAATACACGGGGGCTGGGTCATAAAAATCATACATCAACAAACAAGTTGCTCAACCCCACTCAATTATTCGGGAGTTGAGCTTAAAAGCATAAGTTGAAGCTTCAAGTGCAAAAATTCACAGCCTTACATGAATACTCGGGGGCTGTGCAGTTTATGTTTTACTCTAAAGTATTTCTATCAACCTCACTCGAATGCACGGGGGCTGGATAGTCATAATTTTACAACAAGTATTCATACACCCCACTCAACAGGCTCGGGGGCTGCGGAGATACGAATCCTTAGTTCATAGATACTCACAAGTGTTGCGTTTTACACTCTGGGGTCACCCCCCACACATAACCTATTCAACAGGTTCTTCCTTGGGCTCGGTCCACTTTTCCTCCTCCTTCAGCACACGATGGATTAAGACCAATGCGTCCACCCGTGTCTCTTGGTAGTGCTCCTCCATTGGCACAGGACCACCACCTGGTATGGGTGCGGGTCCCATCGCAATCCTTTTAAAATCAAGATGCGGAAGGTGCGATCGCACAAAGGCAAGAGCAACATTAGCCCCGCTAATCAGTTGCTCGCGCACAAACTTCTTGATCGCCTTGCCTTTTCGAAATTTCTTCAGCAATGCAACAAGGCTCTGTGGTTGCTCATTCAAAGGAAACAAAGCTTCGTGGACTCGAAATAAAGCCAACCTGCAAGTCTCCAGTCGAATGGCAGTTCGCCATGCCCGGTCCAGAAGCCTTACCAAAGTGGCGCTCCTCGCCCTGTCTGACCAAAAGGGGTGGGCAGAGTACTCAGTACTACTCGCATGACCGTCGAGTCGATCCTGTATCCGTGCCTCCTCCTTTATCGGGTCAGAGCAAACACCTGCGCAAAAACAAAGGGCTCATCATCGCCCAGTCGAGTCATCTCGCGAAGAACAGATCTCGATGATCCAAAAATAGCTTACATTCGAGTTGCAGATTTACTCTCTCCAACTCCTCAAGCAAAAAGTCTCTCGCTCTGTAGCAGGGATGGCCTCGACTGCAACTCAGCATACGCCTCTTGTGTCTCCTTCAGCTCATCGCTCACCTTCGAAAGCTTTTGCTGAAGGAAGTCCATAATTTTCTGGTCATTCACACTTCGCGACTTCGAGAACCACCCACAACAGGGCCAGTCGATGCTTTAGAGGCTCGGTTCTACAGTCAGAATAATTAAGGGCATAAGGAAGCATAAGAGATCAAGCAAAAGGCTCGGGGGCTGCGCCTCCCGATCACTGAAGTTCATATTTCATAAAGACAGATACGATGTCTGATAATTTACATATAGCAAAAGCAAAATGACGAAATCCCTAGACCTAGTCAACAAAGGGATCACTCGCTAAGTCGTCGACTTCTTGGAGGAAGCTTTCTTCGCCTGGACCCGGGCTGCCCTATCTTCAACAGTTGTTACAAGCTGTTGGGCATACTTTTTGGCGGCTTCCATCCAAGTGCCGAGCCCGACGGTTCTGCCGTCAGAACCCCGGGAACTTCGTCGTCGCCTTGTCAAAATCTGCCTCGACTCCGTGCGCGAGCAACATGAGAAAAGTAGTCTGAGCACCACTTACCATTTGCTCGCGACAGAAATCGGCGACGGCAGTCCCTTCAGGCTTGAACAGCTCCACCAGTTCTGCAAAGGAAGATGGAAGCTCTTCACCAGGGAAGAAGCTGCCATGGAGGGCGCCCAAGGCACTCGCCGCCTGTGTCAGCATCTCCCCTGCTCTGCTACTGGTAACCTCTGAGACAGCCACACTTTCATCGAGTGAGGTGCCAAGGCTTTGCTTGCCAGGAGCAGTAGGGCCATCCATCACGCCTAGCATAGCACGTGTACAGCATAATCAGTACCATATCGCAAAACCTCACACATCTAAGGAACACAGCAAAAATTCGTACCAGTTAAAGTGGTGCTGGCGGCAGAAAGTCGACCAATTGCCGACTCCTCTCTAACCTCGGCTGCTTTCAGCCTCTTCTCCAGATCAGCCACTCGACGGGTGGCGTTGTTCAAATTTTCTGCCGCATCAGCGGCAGCCTCTGCAAAACAAGCATACATGATCAACAGACTGCAAGAAGAATCAGCTTCAACACGAGGTACTAGCATAAAGAGACACACACTCTTCGCAGCTTCGAGTTGCTGCTGCAGGGTGGCGGCTTCCGTCTCCTTGTGCACATACTTGGCACCAGCCTTCAGCAACTCTCGCACAAATGCCTCAGAGCACAGCATGGGCAAATTCATAACTCAATAACTAGGTCTAGGCAAAAAATTTGGCACCAGATGGTGATTCAACTATGGCAAAAAAGCGAAAAACTTACGTGCTCCAAAAAGGAGGAAGTCGATGCAGGAGTGCCTGTCGTTGCTGCCTCCTCCTTGTTAGCCGCAACCTCAGGCTCAGATGGGGTAGCGGTGTCCGCAGCAGCCGGAGTCGCAGCGGTGGGTGGCTGCTCTGGTGGCAGCGTCCATGCAGTGGATGCTGCGCTGCTCTTTTCCGCCGTAGGTGGCGGAGGCATATCCTCATCCGAGGATACACTGTATTACACATTATAAGTATACAAAGTGGCATTGTTCATAAAGTGATAAAGCATATGCACATAATACTTACTCTTCAGTAAGGTCGCACAATCGATCTGGTGCGAGCATACCCATGCTAGGGCGCGATTTCTTCGGGGGTCGTGGAGGAAGCGAGCGAATGGGAGGGATGTCGAGTGGCGCCATTGTCGACTCCGTCTTGTTCCCCTCCTTTTCCTCTGAATCAGTGGTGTCTTCCTCCTCGCGTGCCCGCTTCTGCTTGCCCTGCACCTCAGCATCGCCCTCATCGGCTTCTGGCATGTGTGCGGTGGTGAGTGAGGCCATTTCATCATCAGAGCCCGCCTCGAGTGGCTCGTTGTCCAGTACTGGGCCGTCCTCAGGCAGAGGGGGCATCGACTGATACATTTTGTGTCCCTGCACACAGAAACAGCAAAGGAATCAATATCGCACATGCATAACATATAAACTGACATATAGTATCGACTGTTACCTCTGGTAGAGGGTTGCTGGTTTCATAAGGAGCCACAGGCGAGTTCATCTCGCAAGGCTCTTCATCAGTAAGCTTGGTAAGGCTCCTTACCAACTTCTCCGCTTCCGCATCAGACAGCTCCACTGCGCGTGAGTGGGTTGAATCAGAAGCCCCACTGTATGCCCACAAAGCAGTGCTCGGGCTCGGAGAGGCTGCACTCGCCTCTTGGCCATAATGGCTAGCAAGTGGATGCCCGTAACCTCCCGACCAACAGTGGTTTGGAGCTTAAGCACCTTCTCCATCAGAATGTCAGCCTCTTCGGCTTCGACTCCGGTCGGCTGGGCGATCCAGGATGGCCTCTTCTTCACCAAAGCGTCGGCGTCAAAAGGGGGCAACCCGAACGCTTGGGTGCCTATGGTCACATCCTTGATGTAGAACCACTTCTGGCGCCATCCTTGCACAGACTCG
Organism: Poa pratensis; assembly: GCA_947311845.1. NCBI lineage: Eukaryota > Viridiplantae > Streptophyta > Magnoliopsida > Poales > Poaceae > Poa > Poa pratensis. Next base: position 75,046,808 of record CAMZMU010000128.1, on the reverse strand, counting down.
AGGAAGCTGATCTTGAAGTACTTGATGTCAGATCGAGTCTGTACTCCAAAACCATCAGGTCCTTTGGCGCTGTGCTGGCGCTTGACGTTGAAAATACGGCGAAAAAGACCGAAGTGGGGCGCAACGCCCAGAAAGCACTCGCAAAGAACGAAGAAACACGTAATGTGCAAAAGCCCATTGGGCATAAAATTGCAATTGCACCCCATAAACGTGCATCAGTGCACAAAGAAAGTTGTGAACAGGGAAGGAGAATCCCCTGTTCACAAAATCCACAAAACAGACCAGCTCATTGGGACCTGGGCGCGGGATTACCTCGGTGCCAGGGATGCGAACTTGCGAGGTGTACTCAGGGATTAGCCCGTTGTTTCGCAGGCTGGTGAGCATCCTCTTGCTGCAGGAGGATTTGGTCCAGGCGCCCTTGTCCCTCTTCAAACCGCTGGCAGCGGCAGCGGCGCTGTCTGCCGATGCGTTCGCGGCACTCCTGCTCTTCCGGGTGGCAGGCTTCGTCATGGCGGTGGTGGGTTGCAGAAGCTTCGCTATGAGGCTATGGCGATGCGTAAGGAAGAAGAAGAAGCAGCGGCGGAAAGCAAATGGCAAGTAAAAAGAGCTATTTACTCTGCCGCCCCCTTTTAACCTCAACGCAAAAGAATCCGCACCGTGGATGCGAGATCGTGGGCAAAAAACAAATCTAGCCGTACACGTGGCAGCCATGGAGAGCAACCGTCGCCGGCCACTCCGCCCACTAAGCACGGGAATCTAGGAACTGCCATCATAGCCCCGGAGAAATCGTGCTTGAATGGTCAAATCCAGTCCAAACGGCTGCACATTGGGCCCACATACGTGTCACGTCCCATCCATCGCAGCATAGCGCACGCCACTGCGTGTCAGGTGGCGCAGTCGCCATTAAAACGTCATTCCTGACGTCATTGCAGCAGATTTGTTCAGAAAAGATTTCGGGTTTGCCCAATGCATATCAATCAGTCGATTGTTTTTGGGTGTAAGGTCACTCGACATTCTCTTCGAGCAAAGACATGTTACTCCCATCGGGAGCAAAACAAAAATTTCTTCGACTAAAGATGCTCAAGACCAAGTGATTTTGAGATTATCCTCCATTACAAGTAATAAAGCACAATCTCGGGGCTACTCCCATCGGGAGCGCTGTCGCGCACCCGATAAAATAATGTCAAAGGGTCAGTCGCCAAATATATCGACTCCGTTCATATACAAAATCATACTCGAAACATTCCCGAGTTGCGTCCGTCGCAAATTCCTCGGATGCTGCACGCATAGTGCAAAGGTAAGACCCGCCGAACTTTCGAGCTGGGCTAAGGACCATTCCAGCTACGTCAATCCTTATATTTTCCGTGTCAGCAGACATGATGAAAAATCCCGACGGACGCGTTGGGTAAAATTCAAAGTTATACTGCAGATCGACTCAGTAAGACCTCAAGCGGCCTAGTCGAATCTGACCAGTTTGTTCCAGATTCGAGTCCGGGGAGTCGAGTTTGATTGAAATCTAGTAAGGTTTAACCGAATGTGTAGTTAACCAGTCCCGATCCGTCGAGTATATTGGGCCTGCTAAGCTTTTATCCCTTGATCATCATAAGCAAAAACCACAGTCGATGAGATACTCGACATAGCCAACATGTGCTATTCATACAGGAATTCCAATTATAAAACAAAGCATATGACGTGCACTTACGAAAGAGTCCATGCCCGATTCTTCGAGTAAGACAAGTACTCGAGGGCTACTGACAAGGGTATACATCTCGGGTACCCTACCGTGAGGGTACCTGGTGCACGTGACGACTAAAGGCCCAATAAGCGAAGAGCCAACTCGAAGCCCAAGATAAGAGGCCCAACAAGATGGAGTACCCTCCAAGATTAGACATAGGCATAGTCGGTTTATACTTTCCTTATATGTAAACCAGGTCGGTTACGTACTCCCGAGACCCAGCCTATTTAAAGGCTGGGAGGGGCACCGATCTGGAGACAAGCCATACTCGAACCACCAAAGCTCTAGCGAGATCGTCATCTCGCCGGAGCCACCTTGTAACCTCATAATCTCACGCGATCAATAACAGACAAGCAGGAAGTAGGGTCTTTACCTCCACCCGAGGGGCCTGAACCTGGGTAAATCTTTGCCTCTGCTTGTCAGCCGACGAAACTACCAGCATTACCACGTTCTCTCTCCATAATCTCAACCCTAGGTCCTTAACCATGGGATTTGATGAGTGTACCCCTCGTCATGCTCATAGAGGTAGGGTGTGCGTGCGTGCGTTCATAGGGGTGAGTGTATGCACGTGTATGTGAGCGTATGCGTTGTACTGTGTTTCGCAAAAAAAAGAGTAGAGGGGCGTTTCGTTTTCCTCCTCCCACTGCCAGGGAGAGAAGAAAAGCGATCTCGCTTTCCACCGCCAGCTTCTGACGGCTTGATACGTCTCAAACGTATCTATAATTTCTGATATTCCATGGTTATATTATGCCAATTGCTACATGTTTTACATACACTTCATAGCATTTTTATGCATTTTCTGAGACTAACCTATTAACAAGATGCCACAGTGCCAGTTCCTGTTTTTTCTGTTTTTCTATTCCAGAAAAGCTAGTCTGGAAATATTCTCGGAATTGGACAAAACTTGGACAGGATCTCCTATTTTTCCAACACGTACACGGAGTCCAAAGGAGAGACGAAGGGGGCCCGCGAGCCAGCCACACCATGGGCCGGCGCGGCCCCACCCTCTACCGCGCCGTGGGGTGGTGTGGGCCCCACGGGCGTCTCCAGCCGCCGCCCTTTCACCTATTTATTCATCTTCACGGGAAAACTCTAGACACCCGAGCCATTATCCACGTAAAGTTCCAGAGACACCGCCGCCCTCAACCCTAGCTCGGGAGGGTTCAGAAGATCTTCCCGGCACCCTGCCGGAGAGGGGAATCATCACCGGAGGGCTCTACATCACTATGCCTGCCTCCGGAGTGATGCGTGAGTAGTTCATCTTTGGACTACGGGTCCATAGCAGTAGCTAGATGGTTGTCTCTCCACTTTATGTTATCATGTTTAGATCTTGTGAGCTGCCTATCATGATCAAGATCATCTTATTGTAATGCTACATGTTGTGTTTGCTGGGATCCGATGAATATTGAATACTATATCAAGTTGATTATCAATCTATCTTATATGTTATTTATGATCTTGCATGCTTTCCGTTACTAGTAGATGCTTTGACCAAGTAGATGCTTGTAACTCCAAGAGTTAGTATTTATGCTAGATAGTGGGTTCATGTCTCCGTTTAACCAGGGACAGTGACAGAAAGTTCTAAGGTTGTGGATGTGCTGTTGCCACTAGGGATAAAATAACCGATGCTTAGCTTAAGGGTGCGCCGTTAGGTCTAATGCATTTGTTTACATTACGCACATTACTTAATGTGATTATCCATTGCTTGCAACTTAATACCAACGGGGAACTCGGTATGACAACCTGGAGGTGGATTATTAGTCATAGACGCTGTTGGATAACGGTCTATGTATTTTGTCGTAATGCCCACATGAATATCATAGTAATCATCATGTCATATATATGCATTGTCATGCGCTCAATATTTTGTCAATTGTCCAGCTGTAATTTGTTCACCCATCATGTTAGTTATCTTTTATGGAGAGACACCACTAGTGAACTGTGGACCCCGGTTCATTCTTTTGCACTGATAATACAACCAACTGCAATCATTATTCCTTTTCATTCTCTGCAATTTACTACTATTTTCCACACCATACGTTTAATCCTTTGTTTTCAGCAAGCCGGTGAGATTGACAACCTCACTGTTTCGTTGCGTCAAAGTAGTTTGATTGTGTTGTGTGCAGGTTCCACGTCAGCACGCTATTGACAACCTTCAGAAGTGATTTCTTGTTCCTACTAGTTCGATTAAACCTTGGTTTCATACTGAGGGAAACTGCTGCTACACTGCTTCATACTTTCCTCTTGGGGTCTCCCAACGAACGTGTGATCCACGTCATCAAGCAAATTTTTCTGGCGCCGTTGCCGGGAAGCAAGAGGATTTCTGCAAGGGGAGTCTCACGATTCAAATCTCTTTACTTTGTTATTGTCTTGCTGAGTTATTATGTCTAGCTCTTTACTTGCTATCAATGGTTACTTTTCTTGAAACTAGTCCTATGGCTGAAAACAATATGAGAGAGCTTTATGAAATTTATTTTGAGTTGGGACATGAAGTGTTTGAAGAGAAAATTTAAAAACCTATGGAACTTTATTTGCATGATAGTAGCAATATTATTACTATGAATTCTTTGAACACCATTATTGCTAATGCCATGGAAAATTCTAAGCTTGGGGAAGCTGGTTTTGATAAAAATGATATTTTTAGTCCCCCAAGCTTGGAGGAGGAAATTTGCTTTGATGATACTTTGCCTCCAATTTATGCTGATTATAATAATTGTGATATTTTAGTTCCACCTACTATTGAGGATAAAGTTTATTATAACTATACTATGCATGCAATTTATGATGATTATAATGATGGATGTGCTAGTTTTACTCCCACTATTACTAATGAAATTTATTATGCTTGTGTGGAGAGTAATGATACTTTTATGCATGTGGATCATGATAAGAATGCTTTATGTGATAGCTATATTGTTGAGTCTATTCATGATGCTACTAAAATTATTTTGAGAGAGGAAAATATGGTTATAGAAATCTTCATGTTATTAAATTTCCTCTCTTTATGATGGAAGTTCTGAGCTTTATTTTGTGTTTCTTTTATATGCTGTTTGTTTTAAGACCTAATGGTCAGTATGAGAGAGGGAGACACGGTTTCATATATCTCAATAATATTAAGTCTCCTCTCTTTATGTTGAAAATTTTGAAGTTGCACTTGTCTTGCCTTCCTACGCTAGTCACTTTGTGCTTCATTGACTTGTTTTCTTACAAGACTCCTATGCATAGGAAGAGTGTTAGATTTAAACATGTTTTATATATGCTTCTTGATTCTCTCTTTTACGTTTCAACTCTCATCTTTATGTGAGCATCATAAAAATCACTATGCCTAGCTAAAAGACGTTAAAGAAAAACGCTTATGGGAGACAACCCATTGTTTTATTTCTGTATTTTCTGTATTTGAGTCAAGGTGCTGTTTACTTCTGTAGCAATGTCTTTGTATCTTTATTTTCTTATATTGTTGTGCCAAGTGGAGCCTCTAATGATGCTAGATTTGGATTTCTGCGCAGGAACAGATTTCTGCTGTTCACCGTTTTACTTCTGTAAAATCACAGAAAAATTATTTAAATCTGCAAATTTTTGTGTGTGATCCTCAGATATGTACGCATCTTTCGTTAGTTTTGCATTTTTCGATCTGAGCAACGTAAGTGCCTCGAACAAATTCGTCTTTACAGGCTGTTCTGTTTAGACAAATTTTGTCTTTTATTTTTCACATTCCCTCTTTTACTAGTGTTGAGTGGAATTCTTTTTTAGGGTGAAGAGCTTCACATAACATCAGTGGCAGTAGTTAATGTTAAAAGTAATGGTCATGTTTGTGTCCTTATAGAACATGTGAGTTTTTGATTCTGCACTAACCCTCTAATGAGAATTACTCTGAGTTTGGTGTGTTGGAAGTTTTCAAGTGTCAAGAGAGAAAGATGATATAATGTGATCAAGAAGAGTGAAGAGCTTAAGCTTGGGGATGCTCCCATGGATCACCCCAGCATATTTCAAGAAGACTCAAGCGTCTAAGCTTTGGGATGCCTTGGGCATCCCCTTCTTCATCAGCAACTTATCAGGTCATCTCTAGTGAAACTATATTTTAATTCTTTCACATCATATGTGCTTTATTTGGAGCGTCTGTGTGCCTTTATTTTCAGTATTTTATTTTTCTTATGGTCAACTTGATTGGACCCTAGCATTCTTGATTGGGGGAGAGACACGCTCCGCTTTTTCATATGAATACTCCTATTCTTCACATATATACTTGTTGAGTATTCTTATCTACCTATTGCTATGCTTTTAGCTCCTGTTTTGCATGCATCTCTTATTCAGAGTTGTTAGTTCTTTTAAAGAAAGTAATCTCTTGTTTCACTTATAATTGTTTGGAGAGTTTATGTTGAAATAAATTGATTGGTGTTTGGTTGGAACAGAAAATGTTGCATGTGGTAATGGTATAATGGAAAAAGCTTACATATTCTTGTAGATCATTGTATTGGATAATTTGATACTTGTCAATTGTTTTGAGTTATCAAGTAGTTCATGTTTAAACTTTTGTATCATGTAGTTAAAACCTATTAATGAAAAACTACCGTAAAGCTCGTTGAAATTTGGTTTACATGATTGGTATCTCTAAGGTCTAGATATTTTCTAGTAAAAGGGTTTGGTTAACAAGGAAGACAATGTAGAGTCTTATAATGCTTGCAATATGTTTTCATATAAGTCTTGCTGTGTCGGTTGATATCCTGTGTTTGCTTCAAATAACCTTGCTAGCCTAAACTCTGTACTGAGAGGGAATGCTTCTCGTGCATCCAAAACCTTGAGCCAAAATCCATGCCATTTGTGTCCACCATAACTACCTATATGTGGTATTTCTTGCCATTCCAAGTAATTTTTTTATGTGCTATCTTTAAACTATTAAAAATTATTACTCCTATTTTGTGTCAATGTTTACCAAGCTCATGAGGACGGGGTGGATGTCTTTATGTCAACTGTCAAACAGACTTTACCACCGGACTAGCGGCATATACATCCGCTTATCCATTAATTTTGCAAAAAGAGCTGGCAAATGGGGTGCCCAGTCCCAATTAATTACAACTTTAACCACTTAATTCTCTTCACATTTTTTTCCTGATTTATCAGTCAAGCAATGACAAACAGTGAAATATCTGCATGTGTAAACAAAAGAGAAGAGGGATGATCTGCCTTGCTGGTAGAAATAACGTTCTTCATGGGAGCCGCTCTTAAAAGTCTGGTTGGCAGGGGTCATATTGTACTTTCCATTTTCTGATTCGTTGACAATTAACAAACACCCCCCAAAACTTATTTTTACTCTCTATATGATTTCAAAACCTTAAAAAGCTCTAGCACATGATTTAATCCTTGCTTCCCCCTGCGAAGGGCCTTTCTTTTACTTTAATGTTGAGTCAGTTTTCCTACTTCTTTCTATCTCAGAAGCAAACACTAGTGTCAACTTTGGTGCAACAATTTTTATATGCTTGTATATTGCACTTATTATATTGCTTTGTGTTGACAAATATCCATGATATATATATGTTGAAAGTTGAAAGCAATTGCTGAACCTTAAATCTTCCTTTGTGTTGGTTAAATACCTTTTACTTAGAATCTATTGCTTTATGGGTTAACTCTTATGCAAAACTTTTTGCTGCTTGTCTCGAAAGTACTATTCATGAAAAGTTTTTGCTTATATGATTCAGTTGTTTGCTCATTATCTACTTGCTAGCAAACTATAGACCATTGACCTGGATCACTTCATTCATAACATGTGCTTTACAATACTATTTGATCAAGATTACGATGGTAGCATGTCACCTCAGAAATTATTTTGTTTTTATCGTTTTACCTACTCGAGGACGAGTAGAACTAAGCTTGGAGATGCTTGATACGTCTCAAACGTATCTATAATTTCTGATGTTTCATGCTTATATTATGCCAATTGCTACATGTTTTACATACACTTCATAGCATTTTTATGCATTTTCTAGAACTAACCTATTAACAAGATGCCACAGTGCCAGCTCCTGTTTTTTGCTGTTTTTGTATTCCAGAAAAGCTAGTCTGAAAATATTCTCGGAATTGGACGAAACTTGACATGACCTCCTATTTTTCCAACACGTACACGGAGTCCAAAGAGAGACGGAGGGGGGCCGCGAGCCAGCCACACCATGGGGCGGCGCGGCCCCACCCTCTGCCGTGCCGTGGGGTGGTGTGGGCCCCACGGGCGTCTCCAGCCGCCGCCCTTTCGCTTATTTATTCATCTTCACGGGAAAACTCTAGACACCCAAGCCATTATCCACGAAAAGATCCAGAGACGCCGCCGCCATCAACCCTAGCTCGGGAGGGTTCAGAAGCTCTTCCCGGCACCCTGCCGGAGAGGGGAATCATCACCGGAGGGCTCTACATCACCATGCTGCCTCCGGAGTGATGCGTGAATAGTTCATCTTTGGACTACGGGTCCATAGCAGTAGCTAGATGGTTGTCTCTACACTTTATGCTATCATGTTTAGATCTTGTGAGCTTCCTATCATGATCAAGATCATCTTATTGTAATGCTACATGTTGTGTTTGCTGAGATTCAATGAATATTGAATACTATGTCAAGTTGAGTATCAATCTATCTTATATGTTATTTATGATCTTGCATGCTTTCCGTTACTAGTAGATGCTTTGGCCAAGTAGATGCTTGTAACTCCAAGAGTTAGTATTTATGCTAGATAGTGGGTTCATGCCTCCGGTAATCTGGGAGAGTGACAACAACTTCTAAGATTGTGGATGTGCTGTTGCCACTAGGGATAAAATAACCGATGCTTAGCTTAAGGGTGCGCCGTTAGGTCTAATGCATTTGTTTACATTACGCACATTACTTAATGCGATTATCCGTTGCTTGCAACTTAATACCAACGGGGAACTCGGTATGACAACCTGGAGGTGGATTATTAGTCATAGACGTTGTTGGATAACGGTTTATGTATTTTGTCGTAATGTCCACAGGAATATCATAGTAATCATCATGTCATATATATGCATTGTCTTGCGCTCAATATTTTGTCAATTACCCAGCTGTAATTTGTTCACCCAGCATGTTAGTTATCTTTTATGAAGAGACACCACTAGTGAACTGTGGACCCCGGTCCATTCTTTTACACTGATAATACAACCAACTGCAATCATTGTTCCTTTTTATTCTCTATAATTTACTACTGTTTTCCACACCATACGTTTAATCTTTTGTTTTCAGCAAGCCGGTGAGATTGACAACCTCACTGTTTCGTTGGGGCAAAGTAGTTTGATTGTGTTGTGTGCAGGTTCCACATCAGCGCGCCACTGACAACATTCCGAAGTGATTTCTTGCTCCTACTGGTTCGATTAAATCTTGGTTTCATACTGAGGAAAACTGCTGCTACACTGCTTCATACCTTCCTCTTGGGGTCTCCCAACGAACGTGTGAACCACGTCATCACGGCTCCTCTCCGCTGACGACCTGCGGGTCGTCGGGTGAGGGGTCGCCGGATCCCGCATGTGCGGATCAACGTAGCTACACGTGGACCAGTGTAGCTCTGTGGTAGGCCCTCTGTAGATTAGGTTTTTGGCCGCTCGACGTGTTGGCCAGATTCTCCTACGATGCGGTGTTATACCCTGTGGTCGGCGAGCGATTTGGACCGTTGTCTGTTTAGGCGGGATGGCGTGGCGGCGTCATACTTGTGGTGATTTTATGTTCTTGGGATTCGTCGTTGCGACGACGTTCTCTCTAGCATCGGAGCGGAGCTTTGGAGGTCGTCCAGGAGTCACCAGCGCAATGGAAGATGGTGCATCGTGTGTTGGTATCAAAAGATATTCAAATTTCCTATTTTTCCCCATTTTTTACGTTCCCATCCCCCGGTATTTGCTGCGATACAAAAACAGGTAGAAAACAACAATTGGCACTTGGCACTAAGTTAGTAGGTTATTCTAATAAAAAAAGATGTAATTTGACACAAAAACATATTAGAAGTACGTAGTAACAGTACAATAATGGTATGGATCAATGAAAAATTATAAATATATTGGACACATCAGTCACGTACTCACACGCATCATGCATCCCTCAGGAGCATATGGATATAGAAGTTCATTTTCTCCATCTCGATCTAGATTAGATATGTTAAAGATTAACAATTTGTATTATTTAGGTAGACAACTAAGTTACATGGAGTAGTACTAAACCTATAGACTTGTCTTCGGAATCAAGTTGTCCGTCACATGGATTCGAGCATAGCATTTAATTTCGCTAACATGCCTTGTGAGTATATGCTATAGTTTTTAATTGAGAATTTAATGTTCAAGCCCTATTAATACATGCCATCTTAAACGATCATGCCCCTTCACAGTGTCATGTGGCAAGTGTAACCCTTTAAAATTAATATATGCGAGTAGATATGCTGAATAAATCTACCGGTATACTCCGTATCAACTAGCAATAATTTGTCACAAACACACACACACACACACACACACACATCATTTCTTGGGAGGAGCGTAGGTTTGACAAATGTATGCCTTGGATTTTCGACTTAATCTCCATAGACAACCTTGATCGATACTGCATATATAACTCTATACCGGTTGCAGGTACGATGGTAAAATATATGGAAGCTAGTATATGGATATAGTATAAATTAATGCAACTTGCACGTCGGTGACATGTAGGCCTTCGTAGCCATGGCCAGTAGTATGTACAAGACGCTGGCAAGTAGGAACAAAAGCAGAGGCACACTTTACAATCCACTGTTTTAACATACTCCTAAATTATCTGTGCACGACGAGTATTTAACATTCCTAAATTATCTGTGCACTGCATTTGGTACCGTCCAATGAATGAATGAGGCCCTTAATTGAGCTATCATTTTTAATTTATAATTAGTGTTTTATGTCTTATTTATACATGCCAGATGTAGTTTTTAGATCTAAAACCCTTTAAAGTAGTCCCAATACCCAAATAGCTCTTGACAGATCTTAATCCGATCAAATTCGATATCTTTATCAATATATAAGCCAACAACAATATATCACATACTCACACACATCATGCCTCCTTTGGGAGCATCTCGATGCGAAAGTTCGTTTTCTCCATCTAGATCTAGATTAGACATTGTATTATTTAGCTACACAGCTAGCAGAACTAAACTTATATGACTTTGGAATCAAGTCGTCCTTCACATGGATTCGAGCATATCATTTAATGTTCGCTAACATGCTTTGTGAGTCCAATGAACAAAAGAGATCCAGAAGCTATCATCTTTTATTAAGAATTAGTGTTCTATGTCCTATTAATACATGCCAGCTATAGTCTATACATCTGAAACGATCATGCCCCTTCACAGTGTCACGCGGCAAGTGTAACCTTTTGAAAGTCGTCTACATATCTGAAACGATCATGCCCCTTCACAGTGTCAGGCGACAAGTGTAATCTTTTGAAAGTAGTCTATACATGTGAAACGATCATGCCCCTTCACAGTGTCATGCGGCAAGCGTAATTTGTTGAAAGTAATACATGTGAATAGATATGTGAAATATGCTCAAAGAATGCTCTGAGAGGAGCATGCCTTTTACAAATGAGTGCATTGGATTCTCAATTTGATCTCCGTCGACAACCTTGATCGATGCAACATAGATAACTTCACACATTTGCTGATTGGCGTGTAAAATATATGGCACCAATATGGAATGTAAGTATAAGTTAATTCAACTTGCAGTCCAATCACATGTAGGTCTTTCTAGTCACGGTTACTAGTACGTACAAGACAATGAGTATGAACAAAAGGAGCGACCACGGCGGGAGCAACCACAACTTCCTATTTCTAGTGAGCTCAGAGCATTTCCACGTGCGCGGCGCTCGCATATCTCGTCCAGATTGGCGCCGGAACGAGCTCTATGGGGGCTGTCCGGGCGAGATGGCGCCTATGGGGCGGCCTCTCCCCAATTGCAGCCCCGATAATTTTTTAAATAATATTTAAATTCGAAAACAAACAAAATTTTCATTCAAATATTCAGAAACTTCTACAAGATTTGAATGAAATTTAACTAAAACTTTAACTAAACATAAATCTAAACCTAACGGCAGCCTAACACGTCGCAGTCCTCCTCCTTGACGCTGGTGCCACTGGTCCCTGCATCGCCGTCGTTGGCGCCGCCGGCGTCGTCATCGTCGCTGGTGAGGTCGAGCAACGGCGCCCGGGTGATCGCGAAGTGGTCCTAGAATGACCACGCGTAGGTCTTCGGAAGAGGCAACGCCGGGACGGTGTTCTTCGACGTCTTGAGTGCGGTAGCGACACCTTTGGGGTCGTTGTGTTTGGCGAGCTGCTGCTGCGCCGCGTACAGCTCCTGTAGTAGTGATGACGACGCCTCCTGTAGTAGTGATGACGACGCCTCCGTCTTCACCTTCTTGGGGGTGTCAGCGGGAGGCGAGCGACGGAGCGGGATGGGGTGTCGCTCATGATGAGGGCGCTCGGCTCCAGCTTTGCAGCAAGCAGCGATGAAGGCGCCATCGAGCGAGAGTAGGGCGACGCCGAGCGGGAGGAGGATGAGCCCGAGCGCGAGAAAGACGACGTAGCAGTCCTCCTCGGTGCCCATCGGTTCGAGCAGCTCGCCGGCGCGTAGAACTCCAACCAGGGCGTGTCGATCGGCTCGCCGTCGTTGGCGATGTGCTCCAGGACGGTGTCGAGCGTGCGGCCAGACACTCAAGAAGGCGTACCGCCCGGCAGTGTTCTTGTCCTATGTCCCCGGTCTAGGGTCGTCCCAGCGCGCCGTGTGCTCGACGTGGATCCGCCGAAACTCGGCGTTGTACCGCTCCGTGTTCAACGGGTCCCACTCCCTCTGTTGACGCTGCTTGGCGGTAAGCTCGTGCCAATAATGGCGGAGCACCTGGCTTCTCATGTCCTTCTCCCGCGGCTGAGACGCGTCAGGCACGGGCACGCCGCTGACGCCGAGCGACCACCGGTGCCCGGCGGCGCATGTTCAGCGGGCACGGGTACCACACGCGGAATAGCGCCTTGACCTCGTGCTTCAGCAGGCTCTGCGGCCGCCCAAAGCCGTTCGCCGCCGCTCTGTTGCTGCGCCTGTTGTACGCTATTGCCGCGGCGAGGGAGTTGGGAAGCGAGAGAGAGATGGGAGCAGCGAGAGAGAGAGAGAGGCGGTTTTAACGGGCACGAAGGCATCTGAGCCGACATGGAGCATTAACGCCCCCACGTGCAAAAAGCCTGCCTCGCCGCGTGGTCGGCGGGACGACACACTGCAGTGTCGAAACTGGCGCCACAATGAATATTGCGACTACCGCTCTTCTTCCTTTGTGCCTATGACAATGATGACCCATCGACGATCAAGCCTACGTGGCGGCGTGCGCCGTTTCGTCCGGCGCTACCAAATCACTCCTCACGACGCGGGGCGAAAAGATAGCGCCTGAACGAAAAAGGCCTATGGACCCCACGCGAGTGGGCGCCGCCGGCGTGCCCCATAGGGCAATGGGGGTTTTGGAGGCGACTGAGTGGAGATGCTCTAAACTCTTAAAATAAATGGCATGTGCGGCGCACGAAGTCAGCCCCGAAATTTGCTCCGAACAACGTTGCATTTTCTGAGAAAGCTCTATAAAACCTGCCTTAATACGTGATCGACTGGTATAACTTCTCGCCGGTCAAACTCTTCTTCCACGCGGTTTTTTGTGTCTTCTCCACCCGCGCCTGCTCATGACCGGTTGGTACTCTCTCTTCTCTCCCTCTTCGCGCTACTACCTCGCGCGCGCGCACCAACGGACCACTAAGCGACTCTGTTTTCTTTGTCACCGCGAGCAGCTCGAAGCCTTCAATGGCCGGCGGCGGCCGTCCTCCTACTCTTCCTCGCAGCCGGAGCGGCCGGGCGCAGGGAGGTTGTGACCTCGCTGCACGGCGCCGTGGCGGCGGACGACGGGCGGTGCTCGACGATCGGGCGTGACGCGCTGGAAAGCGGCGGCAACGCCGTGGACGCGGCCGTCGCGACGTCACTCTGCCTTGGTGTCGTCAGCCCCGCGTCCAGCGGCGTCGGCGGCGGCGCATTCATGCTCGTCAGGCTCGCCAACGGCAAGGCCGTCGTGTATGATTCCCGTGAGACCGCGCCGCTTGCCGCCACCAAGGTGAGTTGAGTAATGGGAAGAGTCGGCGTCTCTAACCAAAGACTCATCAAAGCTTACGTCTTCGCTTACTTAATTCCGTTCAATCACATGACTTAGGAGTGACTAGGACGTACTACCGGTGACTTACTAGTAATCTAGCTATATACCGTGCAATCTTAAAAGGTCTTATACCTTCTTAACCAAGATGATTGGGCCTCACCGAATCAGAATCTTTGATCATTTTCTCATCTTTTCTTTGTCACGGATTTTTTTTTTTGAAAATATCGTCAAGTCAATGAAGTATCAAAATTTTAAAATACGACACCCATCCAATTCCCACACAAAGTAGACCATATTTGATGAATAATTCAGAAATAATTAGAATTTTCTCGATTTCTATCTAATTTCGCCTATTTAAACGACTCTATTTCGATTTTCCGAAAGTAATTCAAATTTGAACTACAAGTGTGTGATAGTTTGCTCTGGAAATTTTGCAAAAATCATTTTAAGGGACACAAGTAGTGGTTATATCACAAAACCGTCGATAGTTTTGAAAAATTCGACCCCATGGTGGTCATTTTGACCATTTTTTCGAAAAAATCAAAGAAAGTGAAAAAATTCACAAAAAAAGAAATCTTTTAGTATGGAGTCCTTTTATGTGTACTAGGTTGTTAGAAAAAATAATAAACTTTAGTACACTATGCCGTAGTCACGAATAGATACTCAAAAAAAATAAGAAAAGAAAAAACCTAAAAAAAATCTTTGCCATGTGCCGACACACGGCAAAGAAACTGTGCTTGTTGATTGGTCAGCTGGATTTCACGCGGATCACAGCTCTAAGCCGTTTGATGATTGATCTCAACCGTCCAACGGCTGTCAAGCCCTTTAAGAAAGCACACAATCCGGTGTGTAGCTTATGATTGGTGGAGGCGTGAACGCTGCAGAATCACGTGATCCACTTCTCCTCATGTCCGTTTTCTTCGTTCGTTCACCAGCTCCTCAAATCCCTCCAGTCCTTTTTCTTCGTTCGTCGCCTGGAGCACGCCCACGCCGCCTGGAGCACGCCTCCTCTCACCTCCTCAACTCCCACGTTTCCCGCCGCTGGAGAAGAAGGCACCGACTCCTCTCAGCTCGCCGCCGCCGACTCCTCTCAGCTCGTCGCCGCTGCTCTCAACGTACGACGCGGTGGCCGACGAGCTCCTGCCGCCTCCTGCACGACATGGCCGCCGCCGCCTCCATGGTCCCGCTCCCGCCTCCGTTGGTGGCGGAGCAGCACGGCGTCGCGTCATGCTGCTCGCAGTCGCAGTCGGCGATGGTCGGTGGCGAGCAGATGTGCTGCTACCCCGCCCCAGCCAGCGAAGTCGAGCCGAGCCCGAGCGCGTCGACGTCAGGATCGGCGGCGATGCTGCGGCGAGCTCCTGCCTGACCCTGGCGTACGGCCTCCAGGCTCGGGAACAGCCGGGACGGCATCCACGCCCTGCATGCGCGCCACACACGCAAGTGCGCTGGAGATGTGCGGCGTCGCGTTCGAGCTTGAGGAACCGCGGCCTTCTTCTCCGGCAGCGCGGCGCCGGAGCTCCTCGACATCGCGCTCGGCGCCTCCCCTCTGGACGAGGCCAGCACGCCTCTCCTCAACAAGTGGAGGTGCCCGCGTCGCCGCTCTGGCCGTCGGCGCCTCGCCAATCACCGCCGCCATCTCGTCGACCTCCGGCGCTGTTCCTCGTCCCGATGGGGACGGGGGATTTTTTTTGATGACGTCATCCCTGCCATGTGTGTGCACACGGCAAAGAGCAACCTGCGGGCCCACTTGTCAGGGACAGTCGTCGACGGCGTCAAGTGGCTGTGGGGCCCAGCTACCAACTTTGCCGTGCGTCGCGATATCTAACACACGGCAAAGAGATCTTTGCCGTGGTATTCTTTCCCGTGTAGTCTTTGCCGTGTGTGGCACACGGCAACGTCTTCGCCGTGTGCTTTTCAGCCTTCACCGTGTGCATTGAGCACACAGCAATGATCCGCTCTCCCGTAGTGCAGGTACAGATAGGTGGGTAACTCATATGGTTGGTGTGCCTTTCTAGACGTGCAAGATACCGTTACAACTGGCAAACAACATGGACAGGGCATGCATATTGAGGAGCTGAGACCTGAGGCAGCCGTCCCCTAGCTAGCTGTTTCTGCATGCCGTCGGTTACTATAGATCATTTCAGCGTGAAATTTTGATGTCATATCTTTCATTTGTTTCATTTCTCTTTTAATAATTCTTGTACGTGAATCATTGATGTCTTTATGATCTGCTATGGGCTTGGTATTTGATACATTGTATGGAGTTTTGAACTAACCCAGTTCAAAACAGAGAGTATTTTATAAGAAAGACAAAAAAAGAGTGAATTATGAACAACACAGATCTCAATTGGGCATTCAGGACATGTACGGCGGCAACTTCACGCTGATGGTTATTGTTGCGTGTCATAGATTACCGTAGATCCTTTTGGACGTGACATTTTGACATCATATCTTTCACTTGTTTCATTTTCCCTTTTACATAATAATTCGGTTACGTGTATCTTTGATGTCTTTAGAAGCTGATATGAGGTTGACATTGACTTTATCAGAAAAATTTAATATAGCGAATTATGATCAATAGAGATCTCAATTGTGCAATCAGGACATGTACGGGGGCAACTTTACGCTGAAAGCAAGGGGCGCTCTCTCCATCGGAGTCCCAGGGGAAATCGCGGGCCTCTACAAGGCGTGGAGCAATCATGGCAAGCTCTCATGGAAGAGCCTGGTGATGCCGGCCGCGAAGCTTGCACTGGCGTTCAAGATATCGCCGTACCTGCGGATGCAGATGGAAGCAACCAGGGACGGCATCCTCGCCAACGCCGGGATACGAGCCGTGTACGCCCCAGACGGCGACATCCTCAAGGTAAATGAGACGTGCCGCAACGTTGCCCTCGCGAGGACGCTCTGGGCCGTCGCCGTGGAAGGGCCCGACGCGTTCTATAGAGGATCGGTGGCGCATCAGCTGGTGAAGGACGTGAGGGAGGCTGGAGGGATCATAACCAGGGAGGATCTGAAGAAGTATCAGGTTAAGGTGCGGCAGCCGCTATCGGAGAGTGTCATGGGGCTTACTGTGCTCAGCATGCCGCCTCCTTCTGCTGGTGGCGCCGGGCTCATGCTGGTGAGTTTTCTGCGTACTGACATTTTTACGGCTATTTATTCAGTAGCAATTTTAGTGCTTGAAACTTGATGCATTTTTTATATGATATTAGAAAGAGAGCCAGCTATTTTTCTTTTGCATAGTCAACCTGCTGTCTGTTGTTTCACAAAAATACCAAACAAGCAAATGTGATATCCTTCAACAAGATATTTAAACAGCGATCGAGCCTAAACACTTCCAGTAAAAAAAGAAGAGATAAGCACAAGAGTTACCCGCAAAAAAAAAGCACAAGAGCTGTATTCAGGCCAACTAGTCTTATCATGGTTTTGAAAAGAAAATGAACGTCTTGATGGGTGTGCATGTCATTATCCTGATACACGCATTTAATTAATTGACAGGTCTTGAACATCCTTGCCCAGTATGGAATTTCTGGTGTTTCTGGCTCCCTTGGGATTCATCGTCTTATTGAGTCCTTAAAACATTACATGGCAATAAAGATGAATCTCGGAGATCCTGACTTTGTTGATGTTAGTGAGGTTGTCTCTGATATGCTCTCTCCCAAGTTTGCAGCTGAGCTGAAGAAACAATTTATGACAATATGACATTTTCTCCTACACATTATGGTGGAAGGTAAATAACTTCGTTTCAAATAAACTAGTTTTACTGCTCAAATGCACTGCCATCAATGAACTACCGACTATGGTGGAAGGCCGTATTACTACCGACTTCATGAAAGAAGTGCATTATACTAATTACATTGCAAGTTTTGAAAAAAAACCAATTTTCTTTTCATGCTTGACATATCCTTTATATATATCTTCAGTTACGAGAAATGGAGCACTACATCTTTTAACTAGGCTTTCAGGTTTTGTAACATGAATAAAATCTCAAGAACACAAAAAGCCATTTCTGTCTGAACTATTGTGTAGTGCGACTGGTCTGTAGCATTTGATTTTTTTTATGGATATATGATATCTTGAACCATAATGGCAAGGATGCTTTGCAGATTCCTCTTTGGCTACTCCCATGTTAGTTTTCATTTGATACCGGCCTGACGAACTTGCGTTTTGCAGGTGGAATATCCTTCAGGACCACGGGACCAGCCACTTATCCATCGTCGACAGCGAGAGAAACGCCGTGTCGATGACGAACACCGTCAACTCCTACTTCGGCTCCCTGATCCTTTCCCCAAGCACAGGTGTTCTGCTCAACAACGAGATGGACGACTTCTCCATGCCGGCCAACACCTCTGCCGGCTCTGCGCCGCCGGCTCCCAACAACTTCGTCGCCCCTCTGAAACGCCCTCTCTCTTCCATGTGCCCAACCATCGTTCTCAAGGTTAGTAGTAGTATAGATTCATGGAAAACCTCTGGAGTTTAATTTCGTTGAAGGTTCTGAGTGTTTTTCTCATGTCATGTATGTGTTGTAGGATGGGAAACTGAAGGCTGCAGTGGGAGCCAGCGGTGGGAGCATGATCCCTGCCGGGACAATCGAGGTGTTCCTCAACCACTTCGCTAAGGACATGGACCCGTTGTCCTCTGTCATGGCTCCGAGGGTCTATCACCAGCTGATCCCGAACGTGGTTCAGTACGAGAACTGGACGACGGTGATCGGTGACCGGTTCTTGCTGGACGCGGCGACGAGAGCCGACCTGCTGAAAATAGGCCACGTCCTGCGGCCGCTCGCCGGAGGAACCATAAGCCAGCTCGTGGTGCACAATGTGGAGAGCGGTGGGGATCTGACCGCCGTGAGCGACCCGAGGAAAGGCGGCATTCCGGCCGGCTACTGACCTAGCATCCTACGACGGACTGTCATCAGCTTGAGGCCTTAAGCTACACGGGCGATTCTTGTGTTTGTTCATTTTTTAAGGCAGTCCCAGCCTCTGCATCGATGCATACGGCCTTTATTTCTTTATTAAAAATCAGTCATTACAAAAATCCATGGATCACAAAAAGTTGATACATGTATCAACCATCTAAACAATAAAGAGAAACATGAATGACACTGCATTAACATGTTATCCTAAGATCTGAAAGCCAGTCACACTGGGTGTACAAGTTCCATGCCACCGTATCCAGTCGGTTGCACCTAGAAACCATCGCGTTGTGGTTCTCCCTTGATTATAAGTATGACCACATACAAATCTAATGCGTAGCCATAGGTATAACCTGCATGAAGGAATGAAGTTTTGCCTTGTTAAAGATATAATCATTCCGTATGTTCCATATAGCCCAAAGTAAAGCGCATACTCCAACACGGATCGGTACTTTATCTCTTTTGGAGACTCCCCTAAGCCAATTCTCGAACAAGTGTGTGATATTATTTGGGGTGTTAAATTAAAGGCTATATGAACGATACGCTAAACAATTTTTGCAAAATGGCAAGTTATAAACAAATGTTGTATTGTTTCATCTTTATCACAAAAACAACATTTTTTCAACCATGCCTGTTCCTTTTAGCTAAATTATCCTTAGTGAGAAGCACTTGTTGGTTCAAGAACCACATAAAGATCTTAATTTTTAGTGGCACTTTCATTTTCCAAATGTATCTTCGTAGGAATCTTGTATGTCCATTCAGAAGATCCAAATAAACAGATTTGACTGTAAAAAGCTTAGACTTACTCAAATTCCATTTAAACAAATCAGGTTGAGCGGTGAGCTGGACATCAATTAGTCTATTTACCATATGAAGTCAAGCATTCCACTTGTTTCCTGTTAAGCTTCTCCAAAAACCTATGTTTAGTGGAGGAGCCGGTGTCATAACCGTAGCTACTGAAACTTGTTTTCGTTGAGCTATGTTGTACAAGGATGGATATTGTTCCGAAAGAGGTCTCTCCCTAACCAGGTATCCTCCCAAAAACGAGTATCCTTTACATTGCCTATTGACGAGGGGTGACCTCGGCAAATCCCAGGGTTGGATACCCAGGTTGATTGAGAGGGGAAAACTTGGAGTGCTGGTAGTTACCACGGCTGACAAGCAAGGCGATCTACCCTGGTTCAGGCTCCTGGAGGATAATACCCTACTTCCAGCTTGTCTGTTATTGATATTCGTGAGGTGTTACAATGGCGATCCCGTCGAGATGTCGATCTCGCTAGGGTTTTGGTGGCTGTGTATGGCTAGTTGTCGAGTTGTCCCTGATCGGTGTCCCCTCCCAGCCTTTATATGGGAGGCTGGGTCTCGGGTGACCAATACCGATTAGGTTTACATGTATAGTAAGTTCTACCGACATAGGAATTGCCTAACTTGGAGCGTACTCTAGTATCTCCGAGTTCCCTTTGTGGACCTTGATCGTTATCTTCTAGTAGGCCGCCTGTTGGGACCTAGTCTTGGCATGCACCAGGTATCTCATAGTGGGACACCCGAAAGGTAGGACCACGTCAGTAGCCCCCGAGTGCTTGGTCGAATCGAAGATTCGGGTAAGGACTCCTTCTCCGAGTGCACACTGCTTTGTACCTGTTACAAGGTGTATTGCTGGATTGGTAGTGATCAGTCGATAGATATGTTCATGTTTTGATGTTTAGTCTATAGCTGCTAGGGATAATGACATAGCTGGCCTAGTTCACTCGACGGATCGGGACTAGTTAAATGCACTTGGGCAAAAACCATGCTAGCCTACTCAAATTCGAGTCCCCGGACTCGAACTTGTAAGGAGCTGAAAAAAGCTTCGTCTCAGGCCGTGGAGATCTTACAGAGGATAGTGATTTGAATGGGTACCTAACGCGTCCGTCAGGATTTTCTTCATGCCTGCTGGCTGATACGTCCATTTTGCATCACTATTTTATATCATAATTTACTGCTATTCATTGATATATTTCATATTTGGATGATATACTTATGTTATTTTATCTTGTTTTGCATGTTTGATGATTATTGGAGAATTAACTGACGGAGTCAGGATTCAGCTGGAAAAAGCATCGTCAAGACACCCTATTTCTGAAGATCGTCAATTCAGGGAAATTATGCTGAAGCTCCTATTTTATCAGATGCCGGAGGCAGCCAAAAGGGGAGGCAGGGATGGGCCACGAGGGGCCCACACCATAGGGCGGCGCGCCCCCCTGGCCGCGCCGTGGTGGGGTGTGGGGGCCCTGGCCCACCTCTGGCGCTCCCCCTTCGCGTATTTCATCCCCCAGAAACCCTAAGACGAGGGAGCCATCGAGGAAATATTCCGCCGCCTCCACGAGGCGGAAACCACAGAGAGAGAAAAAGCTCTCGGCAGGGAGAAATCTGCCGGGGAAATTCCTTCCCGGAGGGGGGAAATCATCGCCATCGTCATCGTCATCACGCGGACTTCATCGGGATCATCATCATCATCATCTCACCGCCGTCACCATCATCTCCACCGCTCCACTTCGTTCCGCTGTAACATCTAGGGTTATACTTTGTGTAGTTCATAGGGGAAACTTTCCCGGTGTTGATTACTACTTGTGGTTGATGCTATTAAGTTTTATCGGTGAATTGAAGTATATGTCCAGATTGTTATTCATCATTATATCACCTCTGATCATGATCCATATGATGTCTTGTGAGTAGTTCGTTTAGTTCTTGAGGACATGGGAGAAGTCATGCTGTTAGTAGTGGAATTATGTTGAGTAATATTTAATGGTTTGATATTTAAGTTGTGGTGTTATTCTTCTAGTGGTGTCGTGTGAACGTCGACTACATGACACTTCACCTTTATGGGCCTAGGGAATGCATTGTGTATTCGGCTACTAATTGTGGGGTTGCCGGAGTGACAGAAACCTAAACCCCCGTTAGTAAACCGGTGCATGAGGGAGTGTAGGATCTCAGAGTTTAAGGCTGTGGTTAGATTTATCTTAATTACTTCCTTGTAACGCGGATGCTTGCAAGGGGTTTAATCACAAGTATGTATTAGTCCAAGTTAGGGCAGTGCATTAGCATAGGTTCACCCACACAACACTTATCAAAACAATAAAGATTAATCAGCTGTAGGAAGCGAAAGCACTTGACGAAATTCCCGTGTGTCCTCAAGAACATTTTGCCATCATAAGTAAACCAACCGGCTTATCCTTTGCTCTAAAAAGGATTGGGCCACTTGCTGCAATTATTATTACTGTCTTTTATTTACTCGTATTTTATTTATCTGCAATATCAAAAACCCCTAAAAACTTGTCTGCTAGTATTTACAGTGATTCCTTGATCAAAACTACTTGTCAACACCTTCTGCTCCTCGTTGGGTTCGACACTCTTATTTATCGAAAGTACTACGATACACCCCCTATACTTGTGGGTCATCAAGACTATTTTCTGGCGCCGTTGCCGGGGAGTGAAGTGCTATTGGTAAGTGGAATTGGTAAGGGAAACCTTTACTGTAAGTGCTGTTTTTATTTCTGCTTGCTGCTTTATTTTATTATGGAGAGATCTCCATTCGAATCCCTATTTGGGAATACTACTGCCACTGCTAAGGTAGTAGATGAACCGCCCTGCTGAATTAGATCCATTTAAAATACCTATGAAAATTGTTGAACGTGTTATGGATAACCGCTATGTTGGAGATGGAACCATCCATCCTGGTGATCATTTACTATTTATACATGAATTATGCGAGTTGTTCAAGTGTGCAGGTATTTCAATGGAAAAAGTCAAGAGGAAGTTATTCTCTATATCACTGAAGGGCCGAGCTGCGGAATGGTATAAGATGCTGAAGAATGGCCGATCTATTGGCTGGGAGGAAATTGTACCTCTCTTTTATTCTAAATTCTATCCTCCTAGTGAGATTCATCAAGATCGAAATCGCATATATAATTTTTGGCCTCATGATGGGAGAGTATTGCCCAAGCGTGGGGGAGATTGAAGTCACTAATGCTCAAATGTCCCATTCATGAGCTCCCAAGTAATATTGTTATCAATAATTTTTATGCAAGGCTTTCTCTTCATGATAAGGATTTATTGGATGCCTCTTGTTCTGGATCATTTACACGTACTGAAGAAGAAGTTAAATGGGACCTTCTTGACCGTATTCAGGAAAATACTGAAGGATGGGAGAACGACAAAGGTAGAAAGTCAGGTATAAATTATGATTACGAATGCATTAAATCTTTTATGGAGACTGATGATTTCCGTAATGTTAGTGTGTTTATTGTCTTGATTCTCAAGTTGTTGCAAATTATTACAAAGCTTTTGCCTCTTATCTTGATGTGCCTAAGAAGGATTTGAATAAATATCATGAACCTTATAAAGATAAACCAATTCGGCCATTGGTAAAAGTATTGAAGTTCATACTGTTGATCACATTTTGCCAGAACCTTATATTGAAAAAATACCTTTTCCTGTTAAAGTCAAGGAACATTCTCTGATAGCTAGTGTGGTTAATAAAAGTGCCAAGAAACCTTTAGAGCCTGATGAACAAATAACTGTTGAACCTGAAGTAGCAATAGTAAAGGATTTGGTAACTGAAAATGTAGATGGAGAACATATTATCTTTTGTGAAGATGCTTCTAATATTGTTTCGCATCCTGGTAAATCTAGGAAAACAAGTGTTCCTGTGCTTTCAGTTAGATAGGAGAACATTGCTATTATGGTTTATGTGATATTGGTGCAAGTTCAGTGCTATTCCTTTTGAACTTTATAAAGAAATTATGCATGAAATTAGTCCCTGTGAACTTGAGGATATTGATGTGGTTATTCAACTTGCCAATAGGGAAACTATCTCTCCCATTGGTATTGTGAGAGATGTTGAGGTTTTATGCGGTAAAACTAAATATCCTACTGATTTTCTAGTACTTGGTTCTGAAGCTAGTAAAACTTGTCCTATTATTTTCGGTAGACCTTTCTTGAATACATGTGGTGCTATTATAGATTGTAAGAAAGAGAAAATTTACACTAAATTTAATGGAGAATCTTATGAGTTTAATTTCTCTAAGTTTGGTAAGAAACTTTATGAAACTGATTTGCCTAATGAGGACTCGAAAATTGAACAACTGCTGCTATTGCTATTGCTCCTAACAATGCCTTGCAGCAATTTATGGAGGAACACGAAAGTGAGGTCTTTATGGAGGAAAGGAATGAAATTGACAATATCTTTCTTCATCAACCACCATTACTTAAGCATAATTTGCCGGTGGAAGATTTGGGTACCCCTGCACCTCCTAAAGAAGATCCTGTTTTTGATTTAAAACCTTTGCCTGATAATCTTAAATATGCTCACATTGATGATAAGAAAACATATCCTGTTATTATTAGTTCTAAACTTTCAGGTACTGAAGAGGCAAGGTTATTGGAAGTATTGAGGAAACACCGAGGAGCTATCGGATATACTTGGATGATTTAAAAGGGATTTCTCCTACTATGTCAACACGCCATCAACATGGAAGATGATGCAAAACCTGTTGTGGAGCACCAGCGTCGTTTAATCCCTAAAATGAAGGAAGTGGTAAGAAATGAGGTATTAAAACTCCTCGATGCTGGTATAATTTATCCTATTGCTGATAGTAAATGGGTAAGTCCTGTGCATTGTGTTCCTAAGAAAGGAGGAGTTACTGTTGTGCCAAATGAAAATGATGAACTTATTCCTCAAAGAGTAGTTGTTGGATATAGGATGTGCATTGATTTTCGAAAGGTTAATAAAGTTACTAAGAAAGATCACTATCCTTTACCTTTTATTGATCAAATGTTAGAAAGGTTGTCTAAGAAAACTCATTTTTGCTTTCTTGATGGTTATTCTGGATTTTCACAAATTGCTGTTAGAGCGAAAGATCAAGAGAAAACTACTTTTACTTGTCCTTATGGAACTTATGCTTATAGGCGTATGCCTTTTGGTTTGTGTAATGCTCCTGCTACGTTTCAAAGATGCATGTCTGCTATTTTTCATGGTTTTTGTGAAAAAATTGTGGAAGTATTCATGGACGATTTTTCCGTCTATGGAACTTCTTTTGATAACTGCTTGCAAAACCTTGATAAAGTTTTGCAGAGATGTGAGGAAACTAATCTTGTTCTTAATTGGGAGAAATGTCACTTTATGGTTAATGAAGGGATTGTTCTTGGACATAAAATTTCTGAAAGAGGTATTGAAGTGGACAGAGCTAAAGTTGAAGCAATTGAGAAAATGCCCTGTCCCAGGGATGTTAAAGGTATTCGTAGTATTCTCGGTCATGCCGGTTTCTATAGAAGGTTTATTAAAGATTTCTCTAAAATTTCAAAACCTCTTACTAATCTTCTCCAAAAAGATGTACCTTTTGTTTTTGATGATGATTGTAAAGAAGCTTTTGAGGCTCTAAAAAAGGCTTTAACCACTGCTCCTGTTGTTCAACCTCCTGATTGGACTTTACCTTTCGAAATTATGTGTGATGCTAGTGATTTTGCTGTAGGTGCTGTTCTTGGACAGCGAGTAGATAAGAAGTTGAATGTTATTCATTATGCTAGTAAGACTCTTGATGCTGCTCAAAAGAATTATGCCACTACTGAAAAAGAGTTTTTAGCAGTAGTTTTTGCTTGTGATAAGTTTAGACCCTATATTGTTGATTCGAAAGTTATTATCCATACCGATCATGCTGCTATTAGATACCTTATGGAAAAGAAAGATGCTAAGCCTAGACTTATAAGATGGGTGCTTTTATTACAAGAGTTTGATTTGCATATTGTAGATAGGAAAGGTGCTGAAAATCCTGTCGCTGATAATTTGTCTAGATTGGAAAACATTTCTTATGATCCTGTTCCTGTTAACGATAGTTTTCCAAATGAACAATTGGCTGTGATAAAGGTAAGCTCGCGAGAAAGTCCTTGGTATGCTGACTATGCTAACTTTATTGTTGCCAAGTATTTGCCTCCAACCTTTACAGCTCAGCAAAGAAGGAAATTCTTTTATGACTTGAGGCATTATTTTTGGGATGACCCACACTTATATAAAGAAGGAGTGGATGGTATAATGCGAAGATGTGTTCCAGAATTTGAACAAAAAGAAATATTGAGAAAATGCCATGGAAGTGCTTATGGAGGACATCATGCTGGAGATAGAACTGCACAAAAGGTTTTACAATCAGGTTTTTATTGGCCTACTCTTTTTAAAGATGCAAGAAAATTTATTTTATCATGCGATGAATGTCAAAGAGTTGGTAATATAACTAGACGCAATGAAATGCCTATGAATTATTCTCTTGTTATTGAACCTTTTGACTGTTGGGGATTTGACTTTATGGGTCCTTTTCCTCCTTCTGATGGTTATACTCATATACTTGTTGCTGTTGATTATGTTACTAAATGGGTAGAAGCTATACCAACATCTAGTGCTGATGGTGAGACATCATTAAAAATGCTTAAAGATATTATTTTTCCAAGGTTTGGTGTGCCTAGATATCTCATGACTGATGGTGGTTCTCATTTTATCCATGGTGCTTTTAGAAAAACCTTGCTAAATATGATGTTAATCATAGAATTTCTTCACCTTATCATCCTCAAACAAGTGGACAAGTAGAATTATCAAATAGAGAGATTAAATCTATTTTGCAGAAGACTGTTAATAAATCTAGAAAGAATTGGGCTAGGAAGCTTAATGATGCTTTGTGGGCTTATAGAACTGCTTATAAAAATCCTATGGGTATGTCTCCTTATAAAATGGTTTACGGAAAAGCTTGTCATTTACCTCTAGAATTAGAACATAAAGCTTATTGGGCCGTAAAAGAACTTAATAGAGATTTTAAACTTGCCGGTAAAAAAAGGTTACTTGACTTGAGTTCCTTAGATGAATGGAGAAGTGAAGCTTATGAAAATGCTAGACTTTTTAAAGAGAAAGTGAAACAATGGCATGATAGGAGAATCCTAAAAGAGAGTTTAATGTTGGTGAGAAAGTTCTATTGTATAGGTCTCGTCTCAGATTTTTTGCAGGTAAATTACTTTCGAAATGGGAAGGACCTTATGTTGTTTCAGAGGTTTACCGTTCAGGTGCAATCAAAATTACTTCGCTTGATGGTGACAAATCTCAAGTGGTTAATGGTCAAAGACTCAAGCATTATATTTCTGGGGATTCTTATAACGAAGACGTTGATATTATTCAAGTAGTGACTCCGGAAGATTTTATTAAAAGTCAAATTCAGAAAACTGCAGAGTCTGTTTTCGAATAGGTAACAGTTTTGGTAAGAAAAAGTTCGCGTTTAACTTCCCAACTTATGTTTTTGTTGTTTTTATTAAATATGGAAAATTACGAGCCAAAAACGGGGAGGAAACGGTGCCCGAGGGCACCACACCACCCCACGGCGCGGGCCTGATACGTCTCAAACGTATCTATAATTTTTGATGTTCCATGCTTGTTTTATACCAATTGCTACATGTTTTGCATCTACTTTATGTCACTTTTATACTTTTTTGGGACTAACCTATTAACAAGATGCCGAAGTGCCAGTTCCTGTTTTCTGCTGTTTTTGTATTCCAGAAAAGCTAGTCTGGAAATATTCTCGGAATTGGCCGAAACTACACGGGAGTCCCTATTTTACCAGAACTCATCTGACGGACCAAAGAGGCGACAGAGAGGAGCCACGTGGGCCCCACACGTGGCCAGGGCGCGGGCCCCCCTCTGGCGCGCCCAGGGTGCGTGTGGGCCCCACAGGCCTCTCCAGCCGCCGCCCTTTCGCCTACTTATTCCCCCCGACGCGAAAACCCTAAGTACCTGAGCAAATATCCACGAAAAGTTCTAGAGACGCCGCTGTCATCAACCCTAGCTCGGGAGGGTTTAGAACCTCATCCCGGCACCCTGCCGGAGAGGGGAATCGTCACCGGAGGCTTCTACATCGCCATGCCTGCCTCCGGAGTGATGCGTGAGTAGTTCATCCTTGGACTACGGGTCCATAGCAGTAGCTAGATGGTTGTCTCTCCACTTTGTGCCATCATGTTTAGATCTTGTGAGCTGCCCTACATGATCAAGATCATATTATTGTAATGCTACATGTTGTGTTTGCTGGGATCCGATGAATATTGAATATTATGTCAAGTTGATTATCAATCTATCTTATATGTTATTAAGATCTTGCATGCTTTTCGTTACTCGTAGATGCTTTGGCCAAGTAGATGCTTGTAACTCCAAGAGAGAGTATTTATGCTAGATAGTGGGTTCATGTCTCCGTTTAACCAGGGACAGTGACAGAAAGTTCTAAGGTTGTGGATGTGCTGTTGCCACTAGGATAACCTAACAATGCTATGTCCACGGACATATGTGTTTGTTTACATTACGCACTTTACTTAATGCAATTATCCGTTGCTTGCAACTTAATACCAATGGGGAACTCGGATGACAACCCGGCGGTGGATTATTAGTCATAGATGCTGTTGGATAACGATCTATGTATTATGTCGTAATGCCCAATTAAATATTATAGTAGTCAACATGTCATGTATATGCATTGTCATGCGCTCACTATTCGTCAATTGCCGAGCTGTAATTTGTTCACCCAACATGTTAGTTATCTTTTATGGAGAGACACCACTAGTGAACTGTGGACCCCGGTCCATTCTTTTACACTGATTAAACAACCACAAACTGCAAACTGTTCCTTTTTCATTCTCTGCAATTTAATACTCATTTGCCACACCATACGTTTAATCCTTTGTTTTCAGCAAGCCAGTGAGATTGACAACCTCACTGTTTCGTTGGGGCAAAGTAGTTTGATTGTGTTGTGTGCAGATTCCACGTCAACAGTCCAGACTCCCATCAACAACACTATTTTTCTGGCGCGTTGACAACCTTCTGAAGAGTTGCTGCTCCTACTGGTTCGATAACCTTGGTTTCTTTCTGAGGGAAAACTTGCTGCTGACTACATCATACCTTCCTCTTGGGGTCTCCCAGCGAACGTGTGTTTCACGTCATCAAGCTATTTTTCTGGCGCCGTTGCCGGGGAGACAGCAGTCTTCTGCAACGGAGTTTCACGCTTCCAATCTCTTTACTTTGTTTTTGTCTTGCTTAGTTTATTTTATTTTATCTTGTTTGTTTTCAATTATCAAAAACACAAAAAAATTAGTTACTTGCATCTAGTTTACATTCAAGTTATTTTCTGTACTGTTTTTATTTCTGCTAAAATGAGTACTCCTGAGAACACTAAGTTGTGTGATTTCACTAGCACGAACAACAATGATTTCATATGCACACCTATTGCTCCACCTGCTGTTTCAGCAGAATCTATTATATATTAAAAGTACATTAAGGACTAACCAGAAATTAGAGAAATCCAGTAGAAAATTCCAGAATAATCAGAAACATCTGGCCATTTATTTTTTACATGAGTAAACCACAGCCATTTGATCTAACTAACTGAACTACGGACATTGAAGATTAAATAAATTACCCACCTCTGCCATTATGTGAAAATAACTTTTCGCTACCTCTTCCGTGAAAACAAAACAGAAATAAAAAAAGTGGCATCTTCTTCCTCGCACGGCTGTGGCATGGACTAAACCTAGCAGACGTCGTTGCCGCCGATTTCAGGTCGAGTGCGGCACATCTATAACTACAAAAAAGCCAGCAGCCGGTGTATATATGCTCCGCGTGATGTGCATGCAACTCAATCTAGATTCATACGGATGGATCATCTGCCGTGATTCCGCGAACGTATTCTTGGGCCAGTCCGGCGGCGGCAACGACTGACCTGTACAACGAGTAAACAAATCGATCGGTCTTCATCCGGTAATCAATCTCCTCATGCACCCTAGATCGCTCCTTTCTGAGTCCAATCTGCGGGTCATGCACGCATGCCATAATCTGATCGGCCTTTTCTACCAAATTTCTGCAATCTAATATGACGAACGATGCATAAGTCGGAAGCAATCAGAAGCACGACTTCATGATTCGTTTCAGCTAGTTAGCGATCGGAATCCAAAGGCAGGTTGCGTACTCAGGTAAGCTTGGTCATAAACCTTTTTAATTCGTATCAGCTAGCTAGATGCACATATGATTGTACCAAGATTTTAACTTCTCCGTAATACACAAGTGTCTAGCAAGCAGCTACCGAAGGTATAGCCGTATTCTCAGCAGCCACGCTTCTGAAGCTTGAATGTATTTGACTTTTGTTGTTAATCCAATTGCATAACTACTTCGGTAAGTGTTTCTTTTTTACCATACAATGTATAGTTGCATAACAGCTTAGGTAAGAATTTTCTTTACAATACAATCTATCACTATATTAGTTACAAGAACAAAATATAGGCCGTAAAATATCTGGTCAAAATTCGATAAATTCTTTGACTTAGATTATTATATTAGCCGTAAAGTATCGGCCTGCACAACTACGAAATTGACATTAATTATTATATTCCTGGGCTTGCAAGATTATGTTATGTGCAACCAAGAAAAACCTCATATATTGTTTTCTGGTGATATAAGATCAACTTGAAGAATCACCACTCAGATCATGGTCTAGAGCCGGTCGTTTTCAGTGATACTACATGACTGTGGAATTAATCATGTTCACTACACTATGAAATATAGATAGTTTTATGGAGTGGACAGGTCATGTGTAAATGGTATTACATCAACACATGCAATTATAGCTCCATTAGAAATTAAAGGTACCACTGCGAGTTGGACAATTGGTTGTACTGTGCAAGTACCTACATAATATTAGATATACGTCAAATGAGATATGATAATTATTTTGTAAAAAGTGTTAGGTCAAAATGCGGAGCTGAAGTTAACCGAGCCAACCAATTATGTGTACGTGCGATAATCATTCATCTACTCAATGATACCATAGTATTTTGTAGAACAAAACCTCTACGCATACGACGTTTCTGTGTCCCACGGTTTCATGCCACATCCCGACGGATTTATTCGGTTGTCGTACAAAGGTCGTACAAATAGTGTCGTACATATTCTGTGTAGAACTAACTACCGTCCCTAATTGGCCGATATATTAAATAAATGCATGTCTCATTATGCAAAAAAAAAATCAATAGTTCGGCGGCCATTTGAAGTAAGATGGTAGACAGTGTGTATGTGGTCTTACATAACCATGGAAATTAAACTGAGCTATGAATGTATTGGATATGGTTTGTTCACCGTTGGTATATTGAGTTTACATTGGAGCACATGTTATAAGTTTGCAAGTCGAAAATAATCTTGCCACTCCTTCCTCCAAATTAAAAATATATTTGCGAGCTAGATAGTTGATTGTTATCTGCAAATACCTATGTAATATTAGACATACATAAAATTAGATATGGACGGTATTTAGTATATTATATTCAGTCAACACATTGAGCCAACCATTGATTTTTTATAATCATTCGTCAAAGCAATATTATATCAAGGCGTGTATTTCACATCACGAGCTGACCAATTGGTCATTTGTACTGAGCCATTTTGTTTGAATCAACTATGGCCCATAATCTTATGATGTATCAATTAAGATAAAGACATTCTATATGTGTGGCACAATGTATAAAAGGAATTCAAAAGTTGGCCGGACATTAATATTGTGTATGTGATATTACATAAACAAGCGGGATTAAAATTTAGCTATGAACATATTGGTTGTGATTTGTTTACCGGCGGATATATTATATATTGCTATATAAAATATTGAGTTTACATCTTCTTTTCTAGCGCATATTATAAGTTTGCAAGTCCAAATACCGTGTTACAGTAAGCTCATATAGGAGTATTCAACTAATTATTTATAAAGAAATAAACTTGAGAATTCTGAATTATCGCGCTAATGTTCTAGCATGTGGTTGATACAAGAACATATTCTGGTCGAGAATCTGCTTACACGCTCAAATAGACGTTTTGGTAACTTTTGTAGCCTACATTTGAAGTCGCTTAAATGATATTATATGTATA
The DNA here is from genome assembly GCA_947311845.1 of Poa pratensis. Classification (NCBI taxonomy): domain Eukaryota; kingdom Viridiplantae; phylum Streptophyta; class Magnoliopsida; order Poales; family Poaceae; genus Poa; species Poa pratensis. The sequence continues at coordinate 75,015,025 of CAMZMU010000128.1, read as the reverse complement.
ATTAATGCACTAATAAAATATTAACATTATTTTTTGAACAATTAGATATGATGATAGGGTGGTTTATGTCAGAACCTAATACATATTACACCGACATAATAAGACACATGTAGAAGATATTCAAAATTATTTGAAATAATAAGAACCACACAAGACATTGCCCACGCATTTGCGCGGGCCACTGTGCTAGTTTTATGAAATTAAACCTGCACTTTTAAATCTTGTTATGAAAGAGCAATTTTCTGGTATTAGTACTGATGATGCTGCTGTTCACCTTAATAACTTTGTTAAACTTTGTGAAATGCAAAAGCTCAAGGAAGTAATTGTGATATTATTAAACTGAAACTTTTTCTTTCTCCTTGAGAGGACGTGCTAAAGAATGGTTGCTATCTTTGCCTAGAAATAGTATTGATTCATGGACTAAATGCAAAGATGCTTTTATTGGAAAATATTATCCTCCTGCTAAGATTATTTCTTTGAGAAGTAGCATAATGAATTTTAAGCAATTTGATAATGAACATGTTGCTCAAGCATGGGAGAGAATGAAATCATTGGTTAAAAATTGTCCCACTCATGGACTGACTACTTGGATGATCATCCAAACCTTCTATGCAGGATTAAATTTTTCTTCGAGGAATTTATTGGATTCGGCCGCTGGAGGTACCTTTATGTCCATCACTTTGGGTGCTGCAACAAAGCTTCTTGATGATATGATGATTAATTATTCTGAGTGGCACACCGAGAGAGCTCCAACAGGTAAGAAGGTAAATTCTGTTGAGGAAACCTCCTCCTTGAGTGCCAAAATTGATACTATTATGTCTATGCTTGCAAATGGTCAAACACATGTTGATCCAAATAATGTTCCTTTGGCTTCTTGGTTGCTCAAGAAGAGCATGTTGATGTGAACTTCATTAAAAATAATAATTTCAACAACAATGCTTATAGGAATAATTTTGGTAATAGCAATTATAGGCCCTATCCTTCTAATAGTGGCAATGGTTATGGGATTCCTATGGTAGATCAAGAATGCCTAGTGAGGAAAGGATGCTAGAAATTGAAAAGGCCACTAAATTTTTTATGCAAAAGCAATATGAGCAAAACCAACTGTTTACTAGGACTATGGATGAACAATCTGCTATGCTAAAAAATATAAGCCATCAACTTGAGAATTTGAATAGGGAGATTTCTGGTTTGCAAGGTAAAATTTCTCATGCTGAAACTTGTATTTCATTGATGTCAGAAACACAATCCTCTTTGATTAATAAGATGGCAGCTAAGCCCGAAACAATTGAGAGTAATACCTTTGCCGTAGCCAATGCTATACAAGTTAAAATTGATAACAATGTGAGGATGTTAGCTGAATTGCATGCTAGATGGGAAAGAGAGGATGAAATTGCTAGAAAGAACATATTGCTAGAGTTTATACTATTACTACTTCTGAAAATGTTTCAAACTCAAGTGTTAACAAACCTCCTACCATTAATGGCAAGATAGTTGGTGTTGGTAATGTTTCCACTTCTATTGCAAAATGTCCTAAATTGCCTGATAACTCTGAAACTGTCCTTGATAAAGATGCTGAAATTTCTAGCAATAAGGAAGAGAATAATTCCATTACTTTTGATGAATGACTTTGATTTTGATGGTTGCAATATTTCTGAAGTAATTAAGTTCTTGCAAAAGCTAGCTAGAAGTCCTAATGCTAGTGCTATAAACATGGCTTTTACTAAACATATTACTAATGCTCTCATACAAGTTAGGGAAGAGAAATTAAAGCATGAAGCTTCTATCCCTAGGAAGTTAGAAGATGGTTGGGAGCCCATCATTAAATTGAAATTGAATGACTTTGATTGCAATGCTTTGTGTGACCTTGGTGCTAGTATTTCTGTTATGCCTAAAAGATTATATGATATGCTTGATTTAGCACCTTTGGAAAATTGTTATTTGGATGTTCACCTTGTTGATTCTACTATTAAAAAACCTTTGGGAAGAATTGATGATGTTCTTATCATGGTTAACAACAATTATGTCCCCGTTGATTTTATTGTCTTGGATATTGAGTGCAATCCATCATGCCCTATTGTGTTGGGAAGACCTTTTCTTAGGACTGTAGGTGCTATTATTGATATGAAAGAAGGGAATATAAAATATCAATTTCCTCTCAAGAAAGGTATGGAACACTTTCCTAGGAAGAAGATTAAGCCACCTTATGATTCTATTGTTCGAACAAATTACAATGTTGATGCTTCTTCACTTGGTAATACTTGATGCATGCTTTGTGCCTAGCTAAAAGGCGTTAAAGAAAAGCGCTTATGGGAGGCAACCCATTTTATTTTTCTGCAATTTTTCTTTTATTGAGTCAAGGAGTTTGTTTACTTCTGTAGCAACTCCTTTGTATCTTTATTTTCTCGCATTGTTGTGCCAAGAGTAGCCTCTAATGATAAGATGATGCTTAATTTTGATTGCTGCGCAGAAACAGATTTTTGCTGTTCACTGTACGAAATTCCTAAAATCACCAGATTGTTAAAAAATCTGAAATTTTTGTGCGTAATCTTTATGAATGTCTGAAACTTTCATTAGTTCAGAGTTTCTCGATCTGAGCGTCGTAAGTGCCTCGAAAAAATTCGTCTTTGCGGACTGTTCTGTTTTAGACAGATTATGCCTTTTTATTTTTCGCATTCTCTCTTTTACTAGTGTTGAGTGAAATTCTTTTTTGGGTGGAAGAGCTTCACATAACATCAGTGGCTGTAGCTAATGTTTAAAGTAACAAATCATATTGCGTCTTTACAGAACATGTGAATTTTTGATTATGCACTAACCCTCTAATGAGATCTACTTTGAGTTTGGTGTGACGGAAGTTTTCAAGGGTCAAGAGAGAAGGATGATATAATAGGATCAAGAAGAGTGAAGAGCTTAAGCTTGGGGAGGCTCCCATGGATCTCCCCAGCATATTTCAAGAAGACTCAAGCGTCTAAGCTTGGGGATGCCCAAGGCATCCCCTTCTTCATCGTCAAAATTATCAGGTCATCTCTAGTGAAACTATATTTTAATTCTTTCACATCATATGTGCTTTTCTTGGAGCGTCTGTGTTTTTATTTTCAGTATTGCACTTTTATTTTCAATAAAGCTTGACTGGACCCTAGCATTCTTGATTGGGAGAGAGACACGCTCCGCTTTTTCATGAGAATACTCCTATTCTTCACTTATATTTGTTGAGTATTCATATCTAGCGCTGTTCAGCTTTTAGCTCTTGTTTTCATGTATCTCTTGTCAGAGCTATTAGCTTTCTTTTGTAGAAAGTACTCTCTTGCTTCACTTATATTTGTTTGGAGAGTTGATGAAATAAATTGATTGGTGTTTGGTTGGTTCAGAAAATGTTGCATGTGGTAATTGGTATAAGGAAAAACTTGCTTAATCTTGTAGATCACTAAAATGGATAACTTGATGCTTGTCAATTGTTTTGAGTTAACAAGTAGATCATGATTAAATTGTGCATCACATGAGTTAAGCCTATTAGTGAAGAACTACCGTAAAGCTTGTTGAAAATTTGGTTTGCATCAGTGGTACTCTAAGGTCTAGATATTTTCTAATAACAGGGTTTGGTTAACAAGGAAGACGGTATGAAGTCTTATAACGTTTGCAATATGTTTGTCATATAAAACTTGGTGTACGGGTTGATATTCTTGTTTGCTTACATAACCTTGCTAGCCTAAACTCTGTACTGAGAGGGAATGCTTCTCGTGCATCCAAATCCTTGAGCCAAAATCCATGCCATTTGTGTCCACCATAACTACCTATATGTGGTATTTCCTTGCCACTCCAAGTAAATTTTTCATGTGCTACCTTTAAATTATTCAAAATGTTATTATTCCCTTTTTGTGTCAATGTTTACTAGCTCATGAGGAATTAGTGTGGTTATTCTTTATTCTATTTGTCGAGTGGACTTTTACACCTGGACTAGTGGCATATACATCCGCTTATCCAATAACTTGCAAAAAGAGCTGGCAACGGGGTGCCCAGTCCCAATTAATTACAACTTTAACCAATTAATTCTCTTCACACTTTTGCCCTGATTCATCAGTAAGCAATGACAAACAGTGAAATACCTGAATGTGTGTAAACCAAAGAGAAAGAGGGATGATCTGCCTTGCTGGTAGAAATAACGTCCTTCATGGGAGCCGCTCTTAAAAGTCCGTTCGACAGGTAGAATACTGTTCTCACCCGCTACCATTCGTTGACAATTAACAAACACCTCTCAAAAATAGATACTCCTCCATGGTATGTGATTGATGGAAGGCACCCGAGGATTCGGTTAGCCATGGCTTGTGTTAGCAAGGTTGGGAGGAGTATCAAATATTTTATGCAATCTCTATATGCTTTCAAAAACCTAAAAGCTCTAGCACATGATTTAATCCCTGCTTCCCTCTGCGAAGGGCCTTTCTTTTACTTTTATGTTGAGTCAGTTTTCCTATTCTTTCTGTCTTCCACAAGCAAACACTAGTGTCAATTTTGTTACAACATGCGTTATATGCAATGTATTGGACTTGTTATACTACTTTGTGTTGACAATATCCATGAGATAAATATGTTGAAAGTTGAAGCAAATGCTGAAACTAAATTCTTCCTTTGTGTTGATTAAATACCTTTTTTAGAAACTATTGCTTTATGAGTTAACACTTATGCAAAACTGTTTGATGCTTGTCTCGAAAGTACTATTCATGAAAACGTTTAGCTTGTGTGATTCATTGTTTACTCATTATCTATTTGTAGCAAATTATAGACCATTGACTTGGATCACTTCATTCATTTACATGTGCCTTGCAATATTATATGATCAAGATTATGATAGTAGCATGTCACCTCAAAAATTATTTTGTTTTTATCGTTTACCTACTCGAGGACGAGTAGGAACTAAGCTTGGGGATGCTGATACGTCTCAAACGTATCTATAATTTTTGATGTTCCATGCTTGTTTTATACCAATTGCTACATGTTTTGCATCTACTTTATATCACTTTTATACATTTTTTGGGACTAACCTATTAACAAGATGCCGAAGTGCCAGTTCCTGTTTTCTGCTGTTTTTGTATTCCAGAAAAGCTAGTCTGGAAATATTCTCGGAATTGGACGAAACTACACGGGAGTCCCTATTTTACCAGAACTCATCTGACGGACCAAAGAGGCACGGAGAGGAGCCACGTGGGCCCCACACGCCAGGGCGGGGGCCCCCCTCTGCGCGCCCAGGGTGGTGTGGGCCCCACGGGCCTCTCCAGCCGCCGCCCTTTCGCCTACTTATTCCCCCCGACGCGAAAACCCTAAGTACCTGAGCAAATATCCACGAAAAGTTCCAGAGACGCCGCCGTCGTCAACCCTAGCTCGGGAGGGTTCAGAACCTCTTCCCGGCACCCTGCCGGAGAGGGGAATCGTCACCGGAGGCTTCTACATCGCCATGCCTGCCTCCGGAGTGATGCGTGAGTAGTTCATCCTTGGACTACGGGTCCATAGCAGTAGCTAGATGGTTGTCTCTCCACTTTGTGCCATCATGTTTAGATCTTGTGAGCTGCCCTACATGATCAAGATCATATTATTGTAATGCTACATGTTGTGTTTGCTGGGATCCGATGAATATTGAATATTATGTCAAGTTGATTATCAATCTATCTTATATGTTATTTAAGATCTTGCATGCTTTCCGTTACTCGTAGATGCTTTGGCCAAGTAGATGCTTGTAACTCCAAGAGAGAGTATTTATGCTAGATAGTGGGTTCATGTCTCCGTTTAACCTGGGACAGTGACAGAAAGTTCTAAGGTTGTGGATGTGCTGTTGCCACTAGGGATAACCTAACGATGCTATGTCCACGGACATATGTGTTTGTTTACATTACGCACTTTACTTAATGCAATTATCCGTTGCTTGCAACTTAATACCAATGGGGAACTCGGATGACAACCCGGCGGTGGATTATTAGTCATAGATGCTGTTGGATAACGATCTATGTATTATGTCGTAATGCCCAATTAAATATCATAGTAGTCAACATGTCATGTATATGCATTGTCATGCGCTCACTATTCGTCAATTGCCCAGCTGTAATTTGTTCACCCAACATGTTAGTTATCTTTTATGGAGAGACACCACTAGTGAACTGTGGACCCCGGTCCATTCTTTTACACTGATTAAACAACCACAAACTGCAAACTGTTCCTTTTTCATTCTCTGCAATTTAATACTCATTTTCCACACCATACGTTTAATCCTTTGTTTTCAGCAAGCCAGTGAGATTGACAACCTCACTGTTTCGTTGGGGCAAAGTAGTTTGATTGTGTTGTGTGCAGATTCCACGTCAACAGTCCAGATCCCATCAACAACACTATTTTTCTGGCACCGTTGACAACCTTCTGAAGAGTTGCTGCTCCTACTGGTTCGATAACCTTGGTTTCTTTCTGAGGGAAAACTTGCTGCTGACTACATCATACCTTCCCCTTGGGGTCTGCCAACGAACGTGTGTTTCACGTCATCAGGGCCCACCCTTGGCCGCGCCGTGGTATGGTGAGGGCGCCTCGGAGCCCGTCTCCAGCCCGTTTCGACCTGGACTTTCCTTTGTTATGAAACTTTTTGCTATATATCTCCCGGATCGCCCGAGGTCCGTATATCGTTTTATCGTCGTGTTTTCGTTTCAAGTTGTTTCTGCCAGGAATTGTTTCCATATTTAGAAGCATCATGGTCTCCAACAACAAGGGCAAGGAAGCTCTGGAAGATGATCTCTAAGATCCCGAGCTGGAGGAGAAGTCAAGAGTGAAGCTGAAGATGAAGTAGAAGAAGACCCGCGCTCATACCCGCGCGCCACCATTGCAAGTATCGGAGTGGTGGCAAATCCATTCAACCCAAAGAGGAATGCGCGGATGAGCACAGGGGGAAAGTTCCACGTCATTGCTTAGCTCCAAGAACATCTTCTCCAGGCACCAATAACCCTTTCCACACTTTAATCCATAAATATCAGTTTGAAAGAGTTCCTGAGGCAGAACTACCCACTAGTTGGAATATAGATCGTTCTAACAATGCAGGAAAAGGAAGCTCTCAGTCTGATGAGAAGTGGGGAAACAATTCCAAGAGCTGGACTCACAGTCTGATAGGTTCATGAACCGTATTGAACACAACACAAAGTTGATTCGTGCTCTCACTTACAAGATTGACGAGTTGAAGGAGTTGGTTGCGAAGCTTATTAGGGATTCACCATCACCACCGAAGGAGTAATTCATCATTGGTATTGGCATCCCCTCAGCTTGTTCCAAGCTTGGGGGGAGTGCCGCGGTATCATCACCATTATCTTTTACCTTTTACTTTTCAGTCGAGTCATATCATGAATAGAGAAGTTATCATATAGGATGGTTTGCAGTGTGGAAGTATCTCTCCTTTAGTTGGTTATCTATGTATCTCTTGGTGTGAGTTGCCGTTATTGGAATATTAATGATAAGTTTTATCATTTACTTTCTGCACACTTTATTTTAGTTTGCAAATTTCTCTCATATGAATGATCTTGTTGTTAGTATTGGCATCACTTTGGGAGCATCAAGTAAATCTATTTGGTTTTGGCAAACTTAGCATTGGTCAGTAGCAACAATACTTTGAGGCTTAAGTAGAAAAGAGGGGATTGCATGTAGATGCATTATCTCATTATCTTTCTTTCTTAAGTTAAAATTATTTGTGCTTACTAGGAAGATTGCATGATTGTTTCTATTATATTTATATTTGTTTGTATCCCTCCACTCTTATGCTTGCTACCCAGCCTTACTAGCCAAAAACCTGTACTGAGAGGGAATGCTTCTCATGCATCCAAACCTTGAGCCAAAACCCATGCCATTTGTGTCCACCATAACTACCTATATGTGGTATTTCCTTGCCACTCCAAGTAAATACTTCATGTGCTACCTTTAAACTATTCAAAAGCTACTACTCCTTATTTGTGTCACTGTTTACTAGCTCATGAGGAAGTATGTGGGTTATTCTTTATTTAGCTTGTCAGACAGACTTTCACCACCAGACTAGCGGCATATACATACGCTTATCTATTAAATTGCAAAAAGAGCTGGCAAATGGGGTGCCCAGTCCCAATTAATTACAACTTTAACCGATTAATTCTCTTCACATTTTTGCCCTGATTTATCAGACAAGCAATGATACCAGTGAATAACCGCATGTGTAAACAAAAGAGAAAAAGAGGGATGATCTGCCTTGTTGGTAGAAATAACGTTCTTCATGGGAGCCGCTCTTGAAAGTCTGGTTGACAAAAGAGATATTGCTTTCACCCACTACCATTCGTTGACAATGCTCATACACCACTCAAAACTTATATTTTTATTCTCTATATGATTTCAAAAACTTAAAAAGCTATAGCACATGATTTAATCCCTGCTTACCTTTGCGAAGGGCCTTTCTTTTACTTTTATGTTGAGTCAGTAAACCTATTCCCTTCTTTCTTAAGCAAGCATTGGAGTTGTTGTTATTCAACCATCTATATATAATATTATCAATCATGTCTGTTATCCTTCCTTGTTTTGCACAAGTCTTTTATCTGAAGGAATATAACTTTGAAAGTTATCAATGACTGTAAAGAAATTGTGATAATTGAGCATGTAAGTTCTGCAATATAGCTCCAATATAAGGACTCTACTCGAAAGATAAGTACAATCTGTTAATTGTTCTCTGACCAGGAATGAAGTATGCCATCACCAAACTATGATTTTCTTTACGCACCTTTATTGTGATTTCCATTACTCGTTTAAAGATAAGTTATATGAGGGGAAGTTGCTGTCTAAAATGATTTGTGTATTAATACATGTTGATGCTTCTTGTCCGTATTCTTTATTATCGACGCTTCACTCCACAAACCTGTGGTCTTGTTTACTGAGTTCAGTTTTCGCTTGGGGACAAGCGAGTTCTAAGCTTGGGGGGGAGTTGATACGTCTATTTTGCATCACTATTTTATATCATAATTTACTGCTATTCATTGATATATTTCATATTTGGATGATATACTGTAATGTACTTGCACTTAGAAATTGGCAAGGTACCTGTGTATAGTGCAAACCCCTGGATCGTTTCATTTGCACACACAGTTTAAGACGAATATCACAACATTGTATCATTATTACACGAATGATCCAGTACTTGGTAAAATAAATGGTTCAATACATCTTTGCATAGCCCAAGGCTAGCTTGAAATAATAAAGCAGCGGAAATTTATTCTTCATGGAGTCTCCATCATCTTCATGCGTCACAGGCGAGCATGTTGGTTGCGGACTCGAAACCCTTAACGTAAACTCACTCGTCGTCAGAACAATCTGCAACAAATAAAATTTTGCAACAGAGTGGGTTAGAACCATTAAAAATGGATCTGGCAAGTGACACTATGTGGACAGTTAGTGGAATAACTCTAATAACCTATATGCATATTTGGCTGGTGGAGTTCAAGGCTATTTTGCATAAAGCCAGTTTTGCCTAACACTTGGTAAAACATTTTCTTCAAAATAGAGACAAGTATGGCATAAAATCCATAGTCTCCTCTACCCTTGTTCAACCCTCAACTTTTATTTCAGAAATTGGAATGTTGGGAGCCTCCGTTGACGTCCTTGATCAGCTGCTTGAATTGTCCGTAACCGGGGACACGGCTAAGTACTTAGTTTTACACTCTCGAGAGGTTGTGCACGTTCACCATTAGACCCAATCAGCCCAAACTATCCTCTACACTCAAATTGTGCTAAGGAAAAGGAGAAGATTGAGACGAGACTTTTCAGAAGCATTTTCCCCATCCCATACAGGCTTGACCCGTTCCACCTACGTCCTTCTACATCTGCTTGTCAAGCCGGAGGAGTCCACGCAACTTAATCCATCTAGCCAGAGCCCATATGACTAATGGCTGCACGAGAAGCATCTTCACTTGGAGAAACTTTGGTCCCTTTGTTCCTGGGTGGCAATCCACAAGTGAATATCCCACCGGCATAACCCCTAGGGACAACACTCAACTCATACATCCAATCAAGCCCAAATCCACCCAGGTGTTCATTTAACTTAGTAGAATTTAAGCTTTTCCAATAAAACACTTTTGCATAGCATCATTAATTCTACTAAGCTATCATAGGGTTCTAGACACAACTAGTAAAAGGAGATAGTAGTTTTAGCATAGCAATACTATCCAACACATGCATATAAAGAAATACTCTAAGTCATGCATAGAAAAATGCTTAGGAAATTTATGGGGTGTGCCACTTGCCTTGGCAACAAGATGAGCAGTAGAAGCAGTTGCAATAATCCTCATTTCCCTCCGAATATTTAACACATCAAACAAGTCACAATGAACAACCAAGAAACACAAAAAAATTCAAAGGAAAATATGCCATGTATGAAGTGCAAAATAATCTAAGGACCATGATATGCATGCCATGCAAAAATCCAAAAATTATTCTAAGGAAAGAAAGACAAGCATGATGTCCCAAAAATTTCTAAGGACAAGTGGACAACTAATTAGATGCTAAAAGTTTCTAAGGGAAAACATTGTCACATATGGGGTACTAAAAACTTCTAAGGAAAATAACCAAGTTATAAGAGGCTAAATTTTTCTAAGGAAAATATTAACACAATAGTTATCAAAATATTTTCTAAGGAAAAGTGAAATTGTTGAGAGGCCAAAATTTTCTAAGTACTTTTAATGCCCCTCAACTCTTCAAATAATTCTAAGTTAAAATAGCTCGAAATTTGGTGAAGAAAACAATTTTTTCATTAAATATAATTAAAAATACTCCTAAAAAGAGGATAAATACTAATAAATAGAAATTCACAGAACAATAATCTACAAAAATATATTGATGACTCCTACGGCCAAGTATTAATTAAACAAAGTTAAAACAATTGGATTTACCCAAAAATAATTTTTAAAACTCGAGTTAAGTCAAATTTACTTAAACAAACAAATTAAAATTTGAACCAATTTGAATTTGTCAAATCATAAATTTATCTATGCCAAAAGTTTCTACATGTAATAAGCTTTTCAAAAATATAAAGTTTGCAAAATTTGGCCAAGCCAATAAAAATTAGTGATAGATTTAAAATCGGGGACCTATCTGTAAAGAAAAACGTAAAAAGAAATAACGCAGAAGTCCTCTCCACGCTGGCGCTGACGGGGCTTGACGTGGCGCTGACGGAGCGATGACGAGGCGACTTGGTGACGTGGCGTGCTCCCATTGGTGCGTACCTCTTCGCGTAAGTGATCTAATCCTAACCACTGGATCTAGATCGGACGACCTAGATCTACATGACCAAATGGTCACCGGCGCTTCCGCCGGAGTTTCACTGGAAACCTAATTTCTACGGTGGCGCCATCGCCGGAAAACTACACATCTACTCTACGAAGCTTGCGGGGATGGACGGCTCATACCAGAAGAAGCGGAGCGTCGAGGCGGAGACGATGGTGTGGTCGAGGATGTCGGGGCCGTCCTTCTCCTCCTTGTATCGCTCACCGGAGCAGCTTCCGCGGCTGGTGGTGGTGTCGAGGAAGCTCACGTTGCGCTGGAGCTCGGAGAAAAATAATGCGCAATATTAGAGGATGCGCAAGGACGTAACAAAGAGATTGGGACAGGAGAGAGGGCTCGAGGTCGACGGTGTCGGGGAATACTTTCTGGATTAACCCGTGGCCCAGTGCGACTTAACTTACTCGCACGGATGAAGGCCCACTTGGGAACAAGCCCAATATTGAACCGCCATAAGGAGAAAGATCTAGAAGACAACTCCCGGAGGACGTGAAGACCAAGTAGTCTCCGAGTAGGCCTCTGTGAATGTATTCCTTATGGGGAAGATTCCTTTTGTAACCTAGCGAGCCTCTGTGTATATAAAGAGGACTCGCAGGACTTAGAGCGGGTTAAGCTATCAAACCCCAAACCCTAGCTCATAGGGCGAGTACCAGATCGGATCGCCTCCATTGTAACACCTCGATTATCATATCAATACCAATCTAGGGTAGGCAGGAAGTAGGTCTTTTACCTCACATTGAGGGGGCCGAACCTGGGTAAATCTGTGTTGATCTTTGTCCCTGCGATCCCAAGCTCGGAGATGCTTGACTCGCGTAATCCCACACCTACGAAGTCACCTATGACACCTGACGTGACAAACCCACGACAGACGGTGCTCACCGAATTTACGAAATATGGCGGCGGCAATGGCGGACGGCGGCGGATCAATGCGCGTAGCCTGGAGGCGAATAGCTAGGGTTTTCTGGGGGTTTTCGAAGAGGGGGTCGTGGGCTATTTATGGGGACAAAGGGCACGAGATAAAATCGTTTGAAACGACCAGATTCGATCCGGATTTGGAGCTAGGGTTCAGTTGCGATTTCTTGCGGGAGAGGAAGATGACAATGACATCATCGTTGGCGTCACCTTGCGGGTTCCGGCTGTCAGTGGAGAAGGAGGGGGAGCGGGCTGCTGGGCTTCCGCTGCGCTGTGCGCGAGAGGGAGAGAAATGGGCTCGGCCCAGTTAGGTTAGGTTCGGGTTTTTTTTTCCGTTTTCTTTTTCCTTTTCTGTTTTTCTGGTTTTCAAAATAGCTTTTGAATTTCCAAACCAAATTTACTCAAATCAACTTCTATAATTTGTAGAACCAACCCCTACTTATAACCCACTAAAGTATGAAGTAAAAACTTGGATATTTAAAATAGCTTTGACAAACATTTGACAAGTTTGAAAATAGGGTTTTAAAATCCCTTTTTGAAAGTTTGACAAATTTTGAACAAAGGGAGCTTATACAAATAATGCAATGGGATGATGCATGCCATGAATGCAAGTTTTAAATTTTTGTAAATTTTTTGGATGTTACAAACCTAACCCCCTTAAGATGAATCTCGCCCTCGAGATTCGGATTGGCTAGCAAATAGGTGAGGGTGGTCTTCCTTAAGATCATCTTCTCTTTCCCAAGTGGCTTCTTCCTCTGTGTGGTGATTCCACTGAACCTTGCAGAATTTGATGGTCTTGGTTCTGGTGACACATTCAGCTGTCTCTAAAATCTTTATAGGCTTCTCTTCATAGGTGAGATCACTTTCCAATTGCACTTCCTCCAGTGGCACTGTATCTCTCAGAGGCGTTTGTGCCATTTCTGGGTGACACTTCTTCAACTGGCTGACATGGAACACATTGTGAACAGCGGAAAGAATTTCTGGCAGTTCCAACTCATATGCCACTTCTCCTTTTCGTGCCAGAACCTTATGAGCCACGCACATCAATTAAGTCGCAAGCCCTTGCAGATTTTATTAACGATTGGACAGAAATCCAAGTTGCCCCTAGCATGGCAGAAACCAAATACTGGACCATGTATTTTGATGGGTCAAGACAGTTACAAGGCTCGGGGGCTGGAGTTGTTCTAACATCTCCCAAGGGAGACAAGCTGCGGTATGTGTTACATATACACTTTAATTGCACAAATAACGTGGCGGAGTACGAGGCACTGCTTCATGGTCTACGTATAGCAAAGGAGATGAACATCAGTCGCATACGCTGTTTTGGCGATTCAGACTTGGTGGCACAGCAGGTTTCCGGAACGTGGGACAGCAAGGACACAAATATGGCTGCATATAGGAGAGAAGTGGACAGAATTGCTGGACATTTCACTGGATACCAAGTTGAACATATTGATCGGAGACAAAATGAAGCTGCGGATGCCCTGTCTCGGCTTGGATCCAATAGACAGTCAGTCCCACCCAATGTTTTCCTAGATGAACTGCACAATCCATCAGTCAAGCCTCCAGCAGAAATTGACATTGCAGAACCAGAGGATGATTCAACTTTAGTCGCAGCCCTGCATGAACAGCCAGGATGGATAGAGCCATACATGGCATATTTAAGTCGCGGAGTGCTACCGGACGATGAAATTGAGGTGCGCAAAATCATACGACGATCAAAGGCCTATACAATCATCAATAATGAATTATACAAGCGCAGCGTATCAGGAGCATTTCAAAGATGTGTCTCACCAAAAGAGGGACAAAAAATCTTGCACAAAATTCATTCAGGCGATTGTGGCCATCATGCTTCGTCAAGATCTTTGGTGGCAAAGGCGTTCTGACATGGATTCTTCTGGTTAACAGCATTAGCAGATGCAGAGCAAATTGTCAGACTGTGTGATGGATGTCAAAGATACGCTAGGCAAGATCATATGCCAGCCCAAGCACTTCACACAATACCCATTACATGGCCTTTCGCCGTATGGGGTTTTGACATGGTGGGGCCTTTCAGACGGTCTTCAAACGGAAAAACTCAAATCTTAGTCATGGTGGACAAATTCACAAAGTGGATAGAAGCAGAACCTGTGGGAGATTGCGAGGCTGAAACAGCAGTCAAGTTCTTGAAGAAGGTCATATTCCGCTTTGGTTACCCCCATAGTATCATTACAGACAATGGGAGCAACACCTCTGAAGGGGCTACACAGATATTTTGCGCAGACAATGGGATAAGATTGGACCTCACGTCAGTAGCACACCCGCAGAGCAATGGACAAGCTGAGCGAGCTAACCAGGAAATTCTCCATGGAATTAAGCCGCGCCTTATTGAAAAGGTCAAAGCATCTCCAGGATGTTGGGTGGAAGAACTGCCAGCAGTACTGTGGAGCTTGAGAACAACCCCTAACAGATCCACAGATTTACACCATATTTCATGGTCTATGGAGCAGAAGCAGTCATGCCCAGCGATATCATACATGATTCACCAAGAGTTGCGGCTTACATCGAGACAGATAATGAGATAGCTCGGCAAGACTCGGTGGACACATTAGAAGAAGTTAGAGACTTGGCAGCATCAAGGTCAGCAGTATATCAACAAGACTTGCGACGCTATCATGCCAGACGCATCAAAACACGCACCTTTCAAGAAGGCGACCTAGTGCTGCGACTTAAACAAGATCACAAGGGAAGCATAAGCTGTCCTCTCCATGGGAAGGACCCTACATCATCAGCAAGAAGCTAAACAATGGGTCGTACTACCTGCTGGATGTAAGGGAAGAAAGCAGCGAACGCCATGATTTCGAGGATCGTCTCGAGGCACCTCGCCCTTGGAACGTCGCACACCTGCGACCGTACTATACATAAGAAAAGGCTAATCAGAGCCAAGCATCATCCTTTCCAGCTTTATAGCTGAGTATCATCACAGCCACTCAGGGCTAGAACTTCAACTTTGGTCGCCACCTAGGCGCGACCTATGCAACATCTGATCGCCACCCAGGCGCGATCGACCCTTGTATCAGAAATCGGCCGCCACCTAGGCGCGGCCGTAAACTTTGTATCATCTCTGGTCGCCACCTAGGCGCGACCGACCCCATGTATCACCATGGATCGCCACCTACGCGCGATCCAACCCTATGAATAACACTCGGTTGCCACCTAGGCGCGACCTTATGTGTCATCATAATCAAAGCTTATCATAGCTTAGCCTATCATGGCAATATCATATGTTTCTTGGGGTCTTTGTTACCCTGAAACAGCCAATTTATTGGCAATTATCAAATTTACCTTAAGTTGGATTGCTACTCGCATTATGTGGCCAAAGTACTGGGGTGTGGCGTCAATCGAGCTTGATTGCCTATCATGGCCGCTCTCGACCCTGAACACACATATTCCTGGGAAATACTGAGTCACGCGAGTGCCCACTTAAGGATTCAGATGGCCTAACTAGAGGTCGATGTACTGCTTATAGTACGGCAACACCAATTACAATTACTTGTAACTTAACAATTGTTTTATTCATGATATCAAGTTACAGGTGATGACCTTCAGAGTTCTCTGAGAAGAATTGAGATGATTACCACATAACATCCTCTCAATCCTTGGGGGCTATACCATATTATCATCAAAAATTTGAAGATAGATCGTCATCAAGTTTTGAAGCTATCAGGATACTCTAAATCTCATGAAGTCAGATGATCTTCCAGGTGCGAGTCAAGGCCAAGCTGTGCAATTATAAGCCGCGAAACAAGGAAAAGCACGGCCTAAACATTCAAGATCAAGAAGTACTATGAAGTTCAGGCCATGCTTGGGGGCTAATGTCGGGGGAATACTTTCTGGATTAACCCGCGGCCCAGTGCGACTTAACTTACTCGCACGGATGAAGGCCCACTTGGGAACAAGCCCAATATTGAACCGCCATAAGGAGAAAGATCTAGAAGACAATCCCGGAGGACGTGAAGACCAAGTAGTCTCCGAGTAGGCCTCTGTGGATGTATTCCTTATGGGGAAGTTTCCTTTTGTAACCTAGCGAGCCTCTGTGTATATAAAGAGGACTCGCAGGACTTAGAGCGGGTCAAGCTATCAAGCCCCAAACCCTAGCTCATACGGCGAGTACCAGATCGGATCGCCTCCATTGTAACACCTCGATTATCATATCAATACCAATCTAGGGTAGGCAGGAAGTAGGTCTTTTACCTCACATTGAGGGGGCCGAACCTGGGTAAATCTGTGTTGATCTTTGTTCCTGCGATCCCAAGCTCGGAGATGCTTGACTCGCGTAATCCCACACCTACGAAGTCATCTATGACACCTGACGTGACAAACCCACGACAGTTGGCGCCCACCGTGGGGCCTGCGGTCAAAGCGTCACGTTCCGCGCAGGATCCATGAAGGGAGCTGAAGATCTTGTTGTTGGCCGTATCATCACGGTCAATGGCACACCCCTCATCGACGATTCAAGCTGGGGGCCGGAAGCAGATTATTTGGAGACCGGCCACGTCATCCCGTTCGGATCCATCAACGTCTTCGTCGGCTTCATCGGTGGCAGGTCCGTTAGATCGGTCCAGGAAGGCGATTCAGTAGAAGAAGTCGCCGATGACGGGGAAGAATCCGTGGAAAGCATGGACTCGCAAGAGTTTGGGTCCATCATACCTGCCTTTGAAGAAAGTTGCTGGGGTTACCCACCAGAAATCACATCATCACCAGATCAAGAGATGGCACAAGTCGCGGTTTACATGGCCGGAGGAGCAGGTGCGTCAGGACTGCTGGAGAAACCGAGGCATCGGCACCCCCAAGCAACCCACTTCTTGTCCCTGTGTCAGCCACGAACGCCGCCCTCCGTGCAACAGAAATTGAGGCCGCCAGGGCCGAGCTCCTGTATGAGGTTCGAAGGATGGAAGAAGAGCGCCGCAGGCTCGATCAGATAAACCAAGGAATCCAACAGGAGCGGCAGAGAGTAGCCGCGCTGGCTGCGACTCAACAACAGGTTGACCCGCAAACACAGCTGCGCGCGACTCAACCAACAGTGGAAATCCCGCTCACTCCAGCCGCAGGGACGGGAATCCAGACGACTGCGGAAGGAAGGGTACCAACAAATCAAGAGACCCAGCAACAACCAAGGAGGTTTCACACCCCACAGGGCCATTACCAGAACCCTGTCGATAATATGTATGCTGCGGCTAATATCTTGACTCAGATGGTACCAACAGGCGATGACCCGGTCAATGCTGAGGCGCGGCGCGCGATTCAGATGTTAAGTACGGCAGTCCTGCAACAAGCCAATAGGGCGGAAGCCGAAGCACAGCTGCCCCTCGTACCAGCCAATCACAGGATTACGCAGAAAGAAGCGTCCAGAGCAGGCCACCAGAGGACGTGTCAGGAGTCGCACAGAGGCAACAGGAGCAAGTCGCAGAAGCGCAGGCGAATGCCCATTGATGCAAAAGCGGCCCGCAGATAACCCCGCAGGCGCACCCACAGCCCTGTCCTCGCGACTCAAGGGACCGGTGTTTCACTGAAAATCAGATCGGAACCTTTTCCTGAAGATTTCAAAGGGCCACGCAAGGTGGCAAACTATAACGCCAGCATGGATCCAACCACTTGGCTCAACAATTACGAGATGGGCATGAGCATCCTAAACGCATCTGAAGAGATCTGCGCACGCTACCTAACATGATGCTAGAAGGAGCAGCGCACATATGGCTGCAAAATTTGCCTCCCAACTCTATAAATACTTGGGAGGAACTGAAGGATGCCTTCATTAAGAACTTCCAAGGAACTTGCAAGCGACTCTGCAATATAGAAGATTTAGAGCGTTGTGTCCAGAAGGAAGGCGAGTCAAGTCGCCATTGGATGAAAAGGGTGGCAGAAATAATACACTCCTCAGATAATATACCACCAAGCTCAGCCGTCCTGGTGATGGAGAAAAACTGCAAGTTTGAGCCGCTGATTCATAAGCTGGGTCGCATGAAGGATAAAGTCAAGAGCCTCAGCGAGGTGATGGCTGCGGCTAACAAATATGCCAGCTCAGACAAAACCAGAGACGCGTCAGACGGAGAAGAAGAGGAGGTTGCTGCAAAAGGAAAGAAAAACTCCAACAAGCCCCAGCAGCAGCAAACGAGCCACAACAACACGAGTCAAAACAAACGCAAAAGCGAAGATGGTCACTCAGGGCTCGTAGCCAATACGCGTGGAGGATTCAGAGGCCAGCGTGGAAGGGGTCGAGGATACGGCTCCCGCCAATCAATATGCAAGAAGTTTTCAACCGGCCATGCGACCTTCATGCGACAGGTGATGGACGGCCAGCGGACCATACCAAGGCGCAATGCCATTATTACAAAAAGTGGAAAGAAGAGAGCCAACACAACGGGGGGAATTCCCATGAAGGAAACCCTAGTGCGGCTCATAACACAAACATTGGGCAGCACGGCGCGAGTAACCCCAGGCAGACGGGGCAGTATCACACAATAGTTATCGATACCTCCAAAAGAGAAGAGAAATTGAGCCGGAGAAGTCAGCAGGTGAACGCCGTGATACCAACAACACCCGCTTGGTTAAGGTGGTCAGAATACGCGGTAACCTGGAGTCGCGACGACCACCCGCCACAGGTACGGGAACCTGGCAAGTTGGCACTGGTTGTGGCACCATACGTTGCAGGATACAAGCTGACCAAAGTGCTTATGGATGGAGGAAGCAGCATTAATATCTTGTACTACGATACTTTCCAGCGTCTAGGACTCAAGGATTCCAGCCTGCAGCCCACGTCAACAGTATTTCACGGCATTGTCCCAGGAAGGTCCGCACGGCCAGTGGGGAAAATAACCCTAGGGGTAACTTTTGGAACAGAAGAGAACTTTAGAAGTGAATTCCTAAGCTTCGAAGTGGTAAAATTCCAAAGCCCATATCACGCCTTGTTTGGAAGAACGGCCTTTGCTAAGTTTATGGCCAGGCCATGCTACGTGTACCTACAGTTGAAGATACCAGGACCAAAAGGGGTCATCACAGTGTACGGAGATAGAGAAAAAGCAATAGAATGTGAGAAAGGAGATGCGGCTTTCGCAGAATCCGCCTGTGCCGCGGAAGAACTAAAAGGTTATAAGTCGCAGGTGGACCCAAACGATATGAGTGTGGTTACCACGCCATCTGCCGAGCCACCAATGAAATTCAAAGCGGCCCAGGACACTAAGCAGATAAATCTTGTTCCTGGCGACTCATCCAAGCAAACTAGCATTGGAGCACACATGGAAGAAGAGCAGGAGAAGGCCCTCGTTGCTTTTCTCCAGGAAAATAAAGACATCTTCGCATGGAAGCCGTCAGATATGCCAGGGGTACCAAGAGAATTAGCAGAACATAGCCTCAAAGTGAACCCTGCGGCTAAACCAGTGAAGCAGCCACTACGGCGTTTTCATGATGACAGGAGAAAGGCAATAGGAGAGGAATAGCTCGCTTGCTGGCTGCAGGATTCATCACAGAGGTATACCATCCGGAGTGGGTGGCAAATCCAGTATTGGTTATGAAAAAGAACGGTACGTGGCGAATGTGCGTTGATTACACCAGTCTTAACAAAGCTTGTCCAAAGGATCCATTTGCTTTGCCAAGAATCGACCAAGTAATTGATTCAACTGCTGGGTGCGAGCTGTTATGCTTTTTGGACGCCTATTCAGGCTACCATCAAATCAAGATGAAGAGGGAGACCAAGAAAAGACGTCCTTCATCACACCCTTCGGAGCTTTTTGTTACGTCAGCATGCCCTTTGGGTTGAAGAACGCAGGTGCGACTTACCAAAGATGCATTCAGAATTGCTACATGAGCAAATAGGTCGCAACGTTCATGCCTACGTGGATGATATTGTGATTAAATCGCAAGTTAGCCAGGATCTTATTGGTGATCTGGCAGAGACATTCACAAATCTCAGAAAATACAACATGAAGCTCAACCCCACAAAGTGCGTCTTCGGAGTACCAGCAGGAAAGCTATTGGGATTCATAGTATCAGAAAGAGGCATTGAGGCCAATCCTGACAAGATAAAGGCCGTGATGGATCTCCAAAAGCCAGAAAAGATAAAAGATGTACAGCGGCTTACTGGTTGCGTAGCAGCTTTGAGTCGCTTTATATCAAGATTGGGAGAGAAAGCACTACCTTTGTACAGACTGTTGAAAAAATCAGACACCTTCGTTTGGGACGCAGAGGCCGACGAAGCTCTGACAGCCTTGAAACATCAATTGACAAATGCTCCAGTTCTGGCGGCTCCAAAAGATAAAGAGCCAATGCTACTATACATAGCGGCAAATTCCCGCGCTGTGAGTGCTGTCATGGTTGTGGAGAGACAAGAAACAGGAAAGGAATACCCTGTCCAGAGGCCAGTATACTACGTGAGCGAAGTCCTCACAGCTTCCAAACAGCGTTACCCACAGTGGCAGAAGTTGGTGTTTGGAGTGTTCATGGCGAGTCGCAAGCTGAAGCACTACTTCCAAGAGCATCCAATAACTGTGGTGAGTTCAGCACCATTGGCAGATATCATTCGTAATCGAGAAGCTACTGGAAGAGTCGCTAAGTGGGCGATCGAGTTGGGACCACATCACATCAGCTACGAGCCGCGCACATCAATTAAGTCGCAAGCCCTTGCAGATTTTATTAACGATTGGACAGAAATCCAAGTTGCTCCTAGCATGGCAGAAACCAAATACTGGACCATGCATTTTGATGGGTCAAGACAGTTGCAAGGCTCGGGGGCTGGAGTTGTTCTGACATCTCCCAAGGGAGACAAGCTGCGGTATGTGTTACAGATACACTTCAACTGCACAAATAACGTGGCGGAGTACGAGGCACTGCTTCATGGTCTACGTATAGCAAAGGAGATGAACATCAGTCGCATACGCTGTTTTGGCGATTCAGACTTGGTGGCACAGCAGGTCTCCGGAACGTGGGACAGCAAGGACGAACATGGCTGCATATAGGAGAGAGGTGGACAGAATTGCTGGACATTTCACTGGATACCAAGTTGAACATATTGATCGGAGACAAAATGAAGCTGCGGATGCCCTGTCTCGGCTTGGATCCAATAGACAGTCAGTCCCACCCAATGTTTTCCTGGATGAACTGCACAATCCATCAGTCAAGCCTCCAGCAGAAATTGACAT
Source organism: Poa pratensis (assembly GCA_947311845.1). Classification (NCBI taxonomy): domain Eukaryota; kingdom Viridiplantae; phylum Streptophyta; class Magnoliopsida; order Poales; family Poaceae; genus Poa; species Poa pratensis. The sequence continues at coordinate 74,993,639 of CAMZMU010000128.1, read as the reverse complement.
TGCAGAGCCAGAGGATGATTCAACTTTAGTCGCAGCCCTGCATGAACAGCCAGGATGGACAGAGCCATACATGGCATATTTAAGTCGCGGAGTGCTGCCGGACGATGAAATTGAGGCGCGCAAAATCATACGACGATCAAAGGCCTATACAATCATCAACAATGAATTATACAAGCGCAGCGTATCAGGAGCATTCAAAGATGTGTCTCACCAGAAGAGGGACGAAAAATCTTGCACGAAATTCATTCAGGCGATTGTGGCCATCATGCTTCGTCAAGATCTTTGGTGGCAAAGGCGTTCCGACATGGATTCTTCTGGTTAACAGCATTAGCAGATGCAGAGCAAATTGTCAGAGTGTGCGATGGATGTCAAAGATACGCTAGGCAAGATCATATGCCAGCCCAAGCACTTCGCACAATACCCATCACATGGCCTTTTGCCGTATGGGGTTTTGACATGGTAGGGCCTTTCAGACGGTCTTCAAACGGAAAAACTCACCTCTTAGTCATGGTGGACAAATTCACAAAGTGGATAGAAGCAGAACCTGTGGGAGATTGCGAGGCTGAAACAGCAGTCAAGTTCTTGAAGAAGGTCATATTCCGCTTCGGTTACCCCCATAGTATCATTACAGACAATGGGAGCAACACCTCTGAAGGGGCTACACAGATATTTTGCGCAGACAATGGGATAAGATTGGACCTCACGTCAGTAGCACACCCGCAGAGCAATGGACAAGCTGAGCGAGCTAACCAGGAAATTCTCCATGGAATTAAGCCGCGCCTTATTGAAAAGGTCGAAGCATCTCCAGGATGTTGGGTGGAAGAACTGCCAGCAGTACTGTGGAGCTTGAGAACAACCCCTAACAGATCCACAGGATTTACACCATATTTCATGGTCTATGGAGCAGAAGCAGTCATGCCCAGCGATATCATACATGATTCACCAAGAGTTGCGGCTTACATCGAGACAGATAATGAGATAGCTCGGCAAGACTCGGTGGACACATTAGAAGAGGTTAGAGACTTGGCAGCATCAAGGTCAGCAGTATATCAACAAGACTTGCGACGCTATCATGCCAGACGCATCAAAACCGCACCTTTCAAGAAGGCGACCTAGTGCTGCGACTTAAACAAGATCACAAGGGAATGCATAAGCTGTCCTCTCCATGGGAAGGACCCTACATCATCAGCAAGAAGCTAAACAATGGGTCGTACTACCTGCTGGATGTAAGGGAAGAAAGCAGCGAACGCCATGATTTCGAGGATCGTCTCGAGGCACCTCGCCCTTGGAACGTCGCACACCTGCGACCGTACTATACATAAGAAAAGGCTAATCAGAGCCAAGCATCATCCTTTCCAGCTTTATAGCTGAGTATCATCACAGCCACTCAGGGCTAGAACTTCAACTTTGGTCGCCACCTAGGCGCGACCTATGCAACATCTGATCGCCACCCAGGCGCGATCGACCCTTGTATCAGAAACGGCTGCCACCTAGGCGCGGCCGTAAACTTTGTATCATCTCTGGTCGCCACCTAGGCGCGACCGACCCCATGTATCACCATGGATCGCCACCTACGCGCGATCCAACCCTATGTATAACACTCGGTTGCCACCTAGGCGCGACCTTATGTGTCATCATAATCAAAGCTTATCATAGCTTAGCCTATCATGGCAATATCATTATGTTTCTTGGGGTCTTTGTTACCCTGAAACAGCCGATTTATTGGCAATTATCAAATTTACCTTAAGTTGGATTGCTACTCGCATTATGTGGCCAAAGTACTGGGGTGTGGCGTCAATCGAGCTTGATTGCCTATCATGGCCGCTCTCGACCCTGAACACACATATTCCTAGGAAATACTGAGTCGCGCGAGTGCCCACTTAAGGATTCAGATGGCCTAACTAGAGGTCGATGTACTGCTTATAGTACGGCAACACCAATTACAATTACTTGTAACTTAACAATTGTTTTATTCATGATATCAAGTTACAGGTGATGACCTTCAGAGTTCTCTGAGAAGAATTGAGATGATTACCACATAACATCCTCTCAATCCTTGGGGGCTATATCATATTATCATCAAAAATTTGAAGATAGATCGTCATCAAGTTTGAAGCTATCAGGATACTCTAAAGCTCACGAAGTCAGATGATCTTCCAGGTGCGAGTCAAGGCCAAACTGTGCAATTATAAGCCGCGAAACAAGGAAAAGCACGGCCTAAGCATTCAAGATCAAGAATACTATGAAGTTCAGGCCACGCTTGGGGGCTAATGTCGGGGGAATACTTTCTGGATTAACCCGCGGCCCAGTGCGACTTAACTTACTCGCACGGATGAAGGCCCACTTGGGAACAAGCCCAATATTGAACCGCCATAAGGAAAGATCTAGAAGACAATCCCGGAGGACGTGAAGACCAAGTAGTCTCCGAGTAGGCCTCTGTGGATGTATTCCTTATGGGGAAGTTTCCTTTTGTAACCTAGCGAGCCTCTGTGTATATAAAGAGGACTCGCAGGACTTAGAGCGGGTCAAGCTATCAAGCCCCAAACCCTAGCTCATACGGCGAGTACCAGATCGGATCGCCTCCATTGTAACACCTCGATTATCATATCAATACCAATCTAGGGTAGGCAGGAAGTAGGTCTTTTACCTCACATTGAGGGGGCCGAACCTGGGTAAATCTGTGTTGATCTTTGTTCCTGCGATCCCAAGCTCGGAGATGCTTGACTCGCGTAATCCCACACCTACGAAGTCATCTATGACACCTGACGTGACAAACCCACGACAGACGGTGCTCACCGGAATTTGCGAAATATGGCGGCGGCAATGGCGGACGGCGGCGGATCAATGCGCGTAGCCTGGAGGCGAATAGCTAGGGTTTTCTGGGGTTTTCGAAGAGGGGGTCGTGGGCTATTTATGGGGACAAAGGGCACGAGATAAAATCATTTGAAACGACCAGATTCGATCCGGATTTGGAGCTAGGGTTCGGTTGCGATTTCTTGCGGGAGAGGAAGATGACAATGACATCATCGTTGGCGTCACCTTGCGGGTTCCGGCTGTCAGTGGGAGAAGGAGGGGGAGCGGGCTGCTGGGCTTCCGCTGCGCTGCGCGCGAGAGGGAGAGAAATGGGCTCGGCCCAGTTAGGTTAGGTTCGGGTTTTTTTTCCGTTTTCTTTTTCCTTTTCTGTTTTTCTGGTTTTCAAAATAGCTTTTGAATTTCCAAACCAAATTTACTCAAATCAACTTCTATAATTTTGTAGAACCAACCCCTACTTATAACCCACTAAAGTATGAAGTAAAAACTTGGATATTTAAATTAGCTTTGACAAACATTTGACAAGTTTTAAAATAGGGTTTTAAAATCCCTTATTGAAAGTTTGACAAATTTTGAACAAAGGGAGCTTATACAAATAATGCAATGGGATGATGCATGCCATGAATGCAAGTTTTAAATTTTTGTAAATTTTTTGGGATGTTACAAACCTAACCCCCTTAAGATGAATCTCGCCCTCGAGATTCGGATTGGCTAGCAAATAGGTGAGGGTGGTCTTCCTTAAGATCATCTTCTCTTTCCCAAGTGGCTTCTTCCTCTGTGTGGTGATTCCACTGAACCTTGCAGAATTTGATGGTCTTGGTTCTGGTGACACATTCAGCTGTCTCTAAAATCTTTATAGGCTTCTCTTCATAGGTGAGATCACTTTCCAATTGCACTTCCTCCAGTGGCACTGTATCTCTCAGAGGCGTTTGTGCCATTTCTGGGTGACACTTCTTCAACTGGCTGACATGGAAACACATTGTGAACAGCGGAAAGAATTTCTGGCAGTTCCAACTCATATGCCACTTCTCCTTTTCGTGCCAGAACCTTATAAGGTCCAATAAATAGTGGTGCTAATTTTCCTTTGATTCCAAACCTCTTTACTCCACGTAGCGGTGAGACTCTAAGATAGGCTCTATCGCCCACCTCGTAGGTGACTTCTCTTCGTTTGGAGTCAGCATAACTCTTCTGTCTGGATTGTGCTATCTTTAATCTGTCTGTAATCATTATAACCTTTTCTTCAGCCTCCTTGATTATGTCAGGACCAAACAAACTATGTTCTCCTACGCCACTCCAAAGTAGTGGTGTAGTGCACTTCCTTCCATATAAAGCTTCAAATGGAGACATCTCTATGCTTGCCTGATAGCTGTTGTTGTACGAGAACTCAACATATGGAAGATTATCATCCTAGCTAGACTTATAGTCTAAGGCACATGCTCTCAGCATATCTTCTAGGATTTGATTTACTCTTTCAGTCTGTCCATCTGTCTGTGGGTGGAACGCCGTGCTAAACTCTAATCTGGTCCCCAAAGATTCATGTAACTGCTTCCAGGAATGAGAAGTGAACTGAGTACCTCTGTCAGACACAATCTTCTTGGGAACTCCACGCAGACACACAATTCTCTTCATGTAAATATCAGCTAGCTTGGCACTGGTATAGGTAGTCTTCACAGGCACAAAGTGAGCTACCTTCGTCAGACGGTCTACAATTACCCAAATAGAATCATACCCAGGTCTGGTCCTGGGCAGTCCTGTGATGAAATCCATCCAATCTGTTCCCATTTCCAATCTGGTACTGGTAAAGGTTGTAGCAATCCAGCTGGCTTTTGATGTTCTGCCTTCACGCGACTGCACACATCGCACTTGGCAATGTATTCAGCAATATCTCTCTTCAGATTGTTCCACCAGAATCTTTCCTTCACATCCATGTACATCTTGGTGTCACCCGGATGTATGGAATAAGGTGAGTCATGGGCTTCTTGAAGAGTCAACTTCCTGAGATCGACATCTTCAGGAACACATATACGTTCCTCATACCAAATTGTGCCGTTCTTATCTTCTCGAAAACCCTTGGCCTTACCTTTACTCAGATTCTTCTTGATTTCTTCCATCACTTTATCGCCTTTTTGGGCTTCTTTGATTCTGTCCATCAAAAGTGGTTGTAGTTCTAACGATGCTAAGAATCCTTCGGGTACCACTTCCAACCGAAGGTCCTTAAATGCCTTGCATAGGTCTTCGGGCAATTCACCTGCCGTGAGTCCATTTACATAGGGCTTGCGGCTCAAAGCATCAGCCACCACATTGGCTTTTCCTGGATGATACTGCAGACTTAAATCATAGTCCTTGATCAATTCCAGCCATCTCCTCTGACGCATGTTCATTTCCTTCTGAGTAAAGAAGTACTTGAGACTTTTATGGTCTGTGAATACTTCACAACGCTTTCCCCATAGATATGGCCTCCAAATCTTCAGGGCATGCACTACAGAAGCCAACTCCAGATCATGAGTGGGATAATTGACTTCATGTTTCTTGAGCTGCCTCGAAGCGTAAGATACCACTTTTCCATCTTGCATTAGCACACTCCCGAGACCTCGATGTGAAGCGTCACAATACACCTAGAAATCCTTCTCCAGGTCTGGTAGACACAGGACTGGTGCTGAGACTAAGCGCTTCTTCAGTTCTTGAAAACTAGCCTCACAGGCTTCTGCCCACTCAAACTTCTTACCCTTTTTGAGTAGTTCAGTCATAGCCTTGGCAATCTTGGAGAAGTTTTCAATGAATCTACGGTAGTATCCCGCTAGTCCTAGAAAACTGCGGATTCCTCCCACATTCTTGGGTTGATTCCCAGTTGGTCACAGCAGAAACCTTTTCAGGGTCCACTGCTATTCCATCCTTAGACACTAGATGTCCTAGGAATCCAACTTGTTCTAACCAGAACTCGCACTTGCTGAATTTGGCATACATCTTATGTTCCTGGAGTCTCTGCAATACTAGGCGCAAATGTTCTTCATGCTCTTTGTGACTTTTGGAGTAGACTAAGATCTCATCGATGAAACAACGACAAACTTGTCCAGAAAATCCATGAACACTTTATTCATCATATTCATGAAATAAGCTGGTGCATTGGTCAGCCCAAAAGGCATTACTGTGTACTCATACGAGCCATATCTAGTGACAAATGCGGTCTTGGGTATGTCCATCTCTCTAACTTTCATCTGAAAGTATCCTGATCGAAGATCGATCTTTGAGAACACGACAACTCCTTCTAATTGATCGAAGAGCTCATTGATTTTGGGCAGTGGGTACTTATTCTTTATTGTATGCTCATTTATATATCGATAGTCTATGACTAGTCTCTGCGTACTATCCTTCTTCTTGACGAATAGAATTGGTGCTCCCCATGGTGATGAACTTGGGCGAATAAAACCTTTCTGCATAAACTCTTCAAGTTGCTTCTTGAGTTCCTTCAACTCGTCAGTGGCCATTGGGTATGGTCTCTTTGCAATCGGTCCTGTACCCGGTTTTAGTTCAATAAGGAACTCTACATCTCTATCGGGTGGCATTCCCGTTAGTTCTTCTGGAAACACATCTGAGTACTCCCTTACTATAAGCACATCACCTAGGCTAACCCCCTTAAGAGAATTAAGCCTAACTTTCTTCATTTCAAATTTTGACTTGAACTTTATCTTCTTTTTCTCTAGGGTGGTGAGAGTGATAGCTCTAGTTGCGCAATCTATGATTCCTTCAAAACGAGTCATCCAATCCATCCCTAGGATAACATCTAACCCTTGGGTTTCCAGGATGATTAAGTCGGCAGGAAACTGATGTTTGCCAATTTTTAAGTTCAACTGTCAACACCCGGAGTTTACTAACATCTCTCCACCAGGAGAACTTACTCTAATAGGTTTTCCTATAATTTCCTCAACTAGCCCATGCTTGTTTACAAATTCCCTTGAAATGAATGAATGCGATGCTCCGGTATCAAATAAGATTAATGCTGGACGAGAGTTGATCAAGAACGTACCAATCACAGCATCAGGTTCATCAACAACTTCCTCCACGTTGATGTGGTTCACTTGTCCCTTAGAGAAAGGATTGGGCTTGGCAGGAGTGTCCACCTTCCTCTCGGGGCAATCATTGGCATAGTGGCCCTTGTTGTTGCACTTGAAGCAAAGCACTTGGCTGATATCTTTCTTGGGCTCGGGATTTGGGCGGTGCTGTCCATTGTTATGGTTATGGCCAGCATGTCCGTTTCCCTTATGGCCTCCATTGTTTCCTCTGAATCCTCCAGTATGATTATGGCCATGAGATTTGTGACTGCTTCCTCCACTAAAGTTATTCCCATGTTTATGACCATGGTTCCCATCATGAGCAAAATGCTTCTTATAAGAAGGCTCAGAATGGTGTTTGTTGATACCCATCTTCCTCTTCCTGCTTTCAGCCTTTTTGATGTTATCGTCCAATATGATTGCTTGGTCTAGGAGGGCCTGATAACTTGGAGCATAAGCGACCGATAAAGGAATCTTCAGTTCGTCACTTAGCCCTTTGAGGAATTTGCCTTCCTTTTCACATCAGTATCAATGTCCTCAAGGGCATAACGTGACAGTGCATGAAAGTCATCCATATACTCCTTAAGGTTTCTGTTCCCCTGTCATAGGTTGTGAAATTCTTCTTGCTTCAAGTTCATAATGCCTAAGGAGATGTGAGCATTACGAAAGCCTTCCTTGAAGGTATCCCAAGTCAAAGTGTCCAGAGGGTGGGTGATTTGATAAGTTTCCTACCATTGAGTAGCTGGTCCTTCCAACAGATGAGCGGTAAACCTTACCATTTCAGGATCAGTACATTCACAAGTCACCAGATCCTTGTGCACAGAACGCAGCCAGTCATCTGCCACAATTGGCTCCGTTGCAGTGGAGAACTTGTTAGGCCTAAGCCTCAGGAATCTGGCAAGTCTGTCCACTTGGGGAGGGGGTGGTGGCGGTGGTGGAGGTGGCGGTCCATTCTGATTGGCCATGAACTGAGCCATCATAGTCATCAGCTGAGTCTGTGCTGCCATCATCTGTTGAAGCATTGCATCAGTGTTGTTGTTGTTGTTGTTGTGAGGATCACGGCGGGGAGGCATCTGTGGTTTTAGCATAGATGAGTAAGAGATAGACAGATCTAGAAGAATTATTTCTACCCTTACAAGCATTCAGCATAACACAACAATCAAACCAAAGCTCAACTTTAACTTTTAGAATAAAACATGGTCTAGTCGAAAGGAAGGTAAACACACGGTGTTCTGAAAATAAAACATAGGTACTGCCATACCACAATTTGGTAGATAAATACAAAATCGAAAGATAACGTCTAAGTAGAAAGATGGTAGTCTCACTAACTATCCTCACCCACAACCATGGAATCATCCTCCTCTTCTTCTTCAACTTCCTGAATCTCGAAGCCTTCCTGATCAAGCACACTTCTGAGTTCCTTCACTTCCTTCTCCAGCTCCAAGTTCTTCTCTTGCAGTTCCCTCTTCTCTGCACGAAGCTGCTTGATCAAGTCACGGTCTGCTTCCAGTTCCACTTCATTGCTTTCGAGCTCCATCTTCATTTCTTTTATCTGCTTGTTCTTCTGCTAGACTCTCTTCTCTTGGTTTTTGTACTTCTTGTCTTGCTCTTGGAACTTCTCTTCTAGGGCGTTTGTCTCCTCTTCTTGTGCCTTCACCTTCTCTTCATTCTCCTGGAGTCGGGCGCACAACTCATCATTTTTGAAGAGTTCTTCGCGCCTATCTTCAAAAAGTTCCTTGACTTGGTGCTCCAAGTCCTGAAAGTACTTGCCTACGAACTCGGCCTTGCCCCTATCTTTGGTGTCGAAGTCATAGGGTTCTCCCTCTTCATCACGTCTTCCAAAAAGAATGGAGTAGTGTCCGCCCAGTTCCTTGTAGTAGTGTCCACAGAGACGCCCAATCAAATCTTGCATGATGATGTTGAGTCCCTTCTCCATGGAGTCGCTCACCACCTTGATCTCTATGTTGTTCTCGTCCTCACGTCCAAGCTGCATCGCCTTGATTCCCCAGCAACCTTCCTTGTGGAAATTCTTCAAGATGCAGCCCTTGATCCTGGGTACGGGCAACTTCAAGCGATCAAGTAAGTCGAGGAGGTAGAAACCAAAGCGAGTCTCCACGAAGTCCTCCCCGGCGGTGTAGTCGAATCTCTTCATTCTTAAGTTAGAAAGAACAAGGTGTGAGATAAAAATGCACAAGTCAAGATATTACGAGTACTTTAATAAAAAGAGACCAAAGAAACTTTGTATGTTTTGATACTTAGCAAAATAAATTTTTGGCCAAACTATTGCTATCCAAACTTAGGGGTTTCGAACCTACAGGCAACACAGTGCTCTGATACCATCTGTAATGTACCTGCACTTAGAAATTGGCAAGGTACCTGTGTATAGTGCAAACCCCTGGATCGTTTCATTTGCACACACAGTTTAAGACGAATATCACAACATTGTATCATTATTACATGAATGATCCAGTACTTGGTAAAATAAATGGTTCAATACATCTTTGCATAGCCCAAGGCTAGCTTGAAATAATAAAGCAGCGGAAATTTATTCTTCATGGAGTCTCCATCATCTTCATGCGCCACAGGCGAGCATGTTGGTTGCAGACTCGAAACCCTTAACGTAAACTCACTCGTCGTCAGAACAATCTGCAACAAATAAAATTTTGCAACAGAGTGGGTCAGAACCATTAAAAATGGATCTGGCAAGTGACACTATGTGGACACATAGTGGAATAACTCTAATAACCTATATGCATATTTGGTTGGTGGAGTTCAAGGCTATTTTGCATAAAGTCAGTTTTGCCTAACACTTGGTAAAACATTTTCTTCAAAATAGAGACAAGTATGGCATAAAATCCATAGTCTCCTCTACCCTTGTTCAACCCACAACTTTTATTTCAGAAATTGGAATGTTGGGAGCCTCCGTTGACGTCCTTGATCAGCTGCTTGAATTGTCCGTAACCGGGGACACGGCTAAGTACTTAGTTTTACACTCTCGAGAAGTTATGCACGTTCACCATTAGACCCAATCAGCCCAAACTATCCTCTACACTCAAATTGTGCTAAGGAAAATGAGAAGATTGAGACGAGACTTTTCAGGAGCATTTTCCCCATCCCATACAGGCTTGACCCGTTCCACCTACATCCTTCTACATCTGCTTGTCAAGTCGGGAGGAGTCAATATTACCAAGTTATAAGAGGCTAAATTTTTCAAAGGAAAATATTAACACAATAGTTATCAAAATATTTTCTAAGGAAAAATAAAATTGTTGAGAGGCCAAAATTTTCTAAGTACTTTTTAATGCCCCTCAACTCTTCAAATAATTCTAAGTTAAAATAGCTCGAAATTTGGTGAAGAAAACAATTTTTCATTAAATATAATTAAAAATACTCCTAAAAAGAGGATAAATACTAATAAATAGAAATTCACAGAAAAATAATCTACAAAAATATATTGATGATTCCTACGGCCAAGTATTAATTAAACAAAGTTAAAACAATTGGATTTGCCCAAAAATAATTTTTAAAACTCGAGTTAAGTCAAATTTACTTAAACAAGCAAATTTAAAATTTGAACCAATTTGAATTTGTCAAAACATAAATTTATCTATGCCAAAAGTTTCTACATATCATAAGCTTTCCAAAAATATAAAGTTTGCAAAATTTGGCCGAGCCAATAAAAATTAGTCATAGATTTAAAATCGGGGACCTATCTGTAAAGAAAAACGTAAAAAGAAATAACGCAGAAGTCCTCTCCACGCTGGCGCTGACGGGGCTTGACGTGGCGCTGACGCAGTGATGACGAGGCGATGACGAGGCAACTTGGCGATGTGGCGTGCTCCCATTGGTGCGTACCTCTTCGCGTAAGTGATCTAATCCTAACCACTGGATCTAGATCGGACGACCTAGATCTACAGGACCAAATGGTCACCGGCGCTTCCGCCGGAGTTTCGCCAGAAACCTAATTTCTACGGTGGCGCCATCGCCGGAGAACTGCACATCTACTCTACGAATCTTGCGGGGATGGACGGCTCATACCAGAAGAAGCGGAGCGTCGAGGCGGAGACGATGGTGTGGTCGAGGATGTCGGGGCCGTCCTTCTCCTCCTTGTATCGCTCGCCGGGGCAGCTTCCACGGCCGGTGGTGGTGTCGAGGAAGCTCACGCCGCGCTGGAGCTTGGAGAAAAAGAATGCGCAATATTAGAGGATGCGCAAGGACGTAACAAAGAGATTGGGACAGGAGAGAGGGCTCGAGGTCGACGGTGCTCACCAGAATTTGCGAAATATGGCGGCGGCAATGGCGGATGGCGGCGGATCAATGCGCGCAGCTTGGAGGTGAATAGCTAGGGTTTTCTGGGGGTTTTCGAAGAGGGGGTCGTGGGCTATTTATGGGGACAGATTGCACGAGATAAAATCATTTGAAACGACCAGAATCGATCCGGATTTGGAGCTAGGGTTCGGTTGCGATTTCTTGCAGGAGAGGAAGATGACGATGACGTCATCGTTGGCATCACCTTGCGGGTCCCGACTGTCAGTGGGAGAAGGAGGGGGAGCGGGCTGTTGGGCTTCCGCCGCTGCGCGCGAGAGGGAGAGAAATGGGCTCGGCCCAGTTAGGTTAGGTTAGGGTTTTTTTTTTTCGTTTTCTTTTTCCTTTTCTGTTTTTCTTGTTTTCAAAATAGCTTTTGAATTTCCAAACCAAATTTACCCAAATCAACTTCTATAATTTTGTAGAACCAACCCCTACTTATAACCCACTAAAGTATGAAGTAAAAACTTGGATATTTAAAATAGCTTTGACAAACATTTGACAAGTTTGAAAATAGGGTTTTCAAATCCCTTTTTGAAAGTTTGACAAATTTTGAACAAAGGGAGCTTATACAAATAATGCAATGGGATGATGCATGCCAGGAATGGAAGTTTTAAATTTTTGTAATTTTTTTGGGATGTTACATATACTTATGTTATTTTATCTTGTTTTGCATGTTTGATGATTATTGGAGAATTAACTGCCGGAGTCAGGATTCAGCTGAAAAAAGCATCGTCAAGACACCCTATTTCTGAAGATCGTCAATTCAGGGAAATTATGCTGAAGCTCCTATTTTATCAGATGCTGGAGGCAGCCAAAAAGGGAGGCAGAGATGGGCCACGTGGGGCCCACACCATTGGGTGGCGCGGGCCCCCCTCGCCACGCCGTGGTGGGGTGTGGGGCCCCTGGCCCACCTCTAGCGCTCCCCCTTCGCGTATTTCATCCCCCAGAAACCCTAAGAGGAGGGAGGTCATCGAGGAAATATTCTGCCGCCTCCACGAGGCGGAAAACACAGAGAGAGAAAAAGCTCTCCGACAGGGAGAAATCTGCCAGGGAAATTCCTTCCCGGAGGGGGGAAATCATCGCCATCATCATCGTCATCACGCCGGACTTCATCGGGATCATCATCATCCTCCACCGCCGTCACCATCATCTCCACCGCTCCACTTCATTCCGCTGTAACATCTAGGGTTATACTTTGTGTAGTTCATAGGGGAAACTTTCCCGGTGTTGATTACTACTTGTGGTTGATGCTAATAAGTTTTATCGGTGAATTGAAGTATATGTCCAGATTGTTATTCCTCATTATATCACCTCTGATCATGATCCATATGATGTCTTGTGAGTAGTTTGTTTAGTTCTTGAGGACATGGAGAAGTCATGCTGTTAGTAGTGGAATTATGTTGAGTAATATTTAATGGTTTGATATTTAAGTTGTGGAGTTATTCTTCTAGTGGTGTCGTGTGAACGTCGACTACATGACACTTCACCTTTATGGGTCTAGGGGAATGCATTGTGTATTCGGCTACTAATTGTTGGGTTGCCAGAGTGACAAAACCTAAACCCCGTTAGTAAACCGGTGCATGAGGGAGTGTAGGATATCAGAGTTTAAGGCTATGGTTAGATTTATCTTAATTACTTTCTTGTAACGCGGATGCTTGAAAGGGGTTTAATCACAAGTATGTATTAGTCCAAGTTAGGGCAGTGCATTAGCATAGGTTCACCCACACAACACTTATCAAAACAATAAAGATTAACCAGCTGTAAGGAAGCGAAAGCACTTGACGAAATTCCCGTGTGTCCTCAAGAACATTTTGCCATCATAAGTAAACCAACTGGCTTATCCTTTGCTCTAAAAAGGATTGGGCCACTTGCTGCAATTATTATTACTGTCTTTTATTTACTCGTATTTTATTTATCTGCAATATCAAAAGCCCCTAAAAACTTGTCTGCTAGTATTTACAGTGATTCCTTGATCAAAACTACCTGTCAACACCTTCTGCTCCTCGTTGTGTTGGACACTCTTATTTATCGAAATTACTACGATACACCCCCTATACTTGTGGGTCATCACTGGCACAGAAATTATAGAGTGAGCGCAGCTGGTGCGGGCCCCGACCGGCTCGACGAATCGGTGGGTCTTATCTTTACACTTCGAGTGCAGCATCCGAGGATCATATGCGGTGGACGCATCTCGGGAATCGAATGTTTTGCGACTGTTGTCGTAGTGAGCTTGTGTGACTGTGGGACTTGGTTGTCCAGTCATCTTGTGCTATCGGGGTGCGACAGCGCTCCCGATGGGAGTAGCCCCCGAGATTGAGCTGAATTGCTTGCAATTGAGGTTAATCTCAATTAACATTCAGTCGAAAAGAGATTTTTGATACGCTCCCGATGGGAGTATGTCATGGGACTCGACAAATGAAGGAGTCCATTATCAGCCACTTGGCCTACTAAGTGATGTGTTCTGGGCACTCGGCGATTGACGGAGTCCCTTGTATCAGCCTGATGGCCTAGTGAGTGTGTTGTTCGAATGTGTATGTACCTGAGCCAAATAATCCTTTCGTTGCACTCAAAATTATGCTTGCTTTGTTTTATCATGACATCACCACTTGATCATACAAATCCCTTCAATCCTTGTGATTAGTCGGGTGCGCAACAGCGCTCCCGATGGGAGTAGCCCCCGAGGCTATGTGCAACTAGAATAGTTGGGCATAGGCTCAAAATCACATGGATCCATGTATCTTGCACCTAGAGCTTCTTCATTCATGAACACACAGCATCTTTCACCAGAAGATAGACCTGCAGAACAAAAGGCAAAGAAGTTGTATACTTTTGGTGTGCTTTATTTGTAAGTCCATGATGCATGTAAAATGCATACATGAACTTTGCATTATTTCTACTTATATTCCAGTCATATTTGCATCATATAAGGGTTATATCACTGTTTTATAATGATTTTGGGAATATTTGATATGTTTCCTATTTTTTATGGAATTAACCCTACGCAGGCAGAAAACCCTATTTCTTTCCTTTTATGTTTCAGGGACCCAAACGACGTCCAAATGACCTGCAAATTTACGAGCGTCAATATTTGGAAGGAAGAAGACTTGTGGGCGAAGGAAGCAAACAAACAGAGCCACGAGGGCCAAAAGGGGTGGGCCCACGCGGCCCCTGTTCCTGGCCGCGTGGGACCCCTCCAAATGGGCCTCGGAGCTCCGCTGCCGTCGATCTTTCCTCCACCGACTCCGTTTTGACCTAAAAACGCCTATAAAAATTATCCCCCAACGTTCTCTGGAAGGAGCGCCGTAGATACACAGAAACACCGAAACAGAGACCTGGAGCTGCAGATTGGAGGGGGAAAACTCCGGCGGGGCGCTGCCGGCGTGGTCTCCATCTTCTCCAACGACTTCTCCACCGTCTCCATGATGAAGAGGGAGTAGTCCACCTCTGAACTATGGGTTTGTGGAAGTAACTTATGTATATCTCTCTTGAGCTTCACTAATTAGTACCGTATGAGCTGCTGAACATGATTACGGTCATCTATGTAATACCTTTGTGGTGGATCTTTTTATGAGTTAATATATGTTTGAGATTGCAATGGTTTTGTTTCAGTTATGAAAGTAGATGCATATTATGTACCCCGTTCTTCTTTACTTATTATGATCAAGCATGTTTATGAGAGTGTGTGAGGGGGAATGTGTGCATTAGTTGGAGTAACGGGGGTGGCTAGTGCATTGAACGTGAGAGAAAGTTCTGCGATCCAGTTGGGTGTTTTACCATACTTTGTTGCCTCACTAGGGATAAAAAGAAATAACATGCTACCGGAGATGTGGGTGTGACCATTGACACTACTCCATGACTAGATCTAGCATGTTCTTATTTTAACTTCATGTCATGATACTTATTGCTATACTCTGATTTATCTTAATTACTGAAGTGTTATGATTTAGTTCGCATCTTGGTGGAGTATAAGAGAGACTAATAACCAAAACGTCTCTATGTTAGGACGTGATGCCCATATAATTATAACTTGTCATTAAAACTGTTGTTTGCAATCTCGTATGTCAACTCTAGTGTTCCATTTTCTACCACTTTATTAAAGAGAGAGTGCATTTGTGAAACCATGAACCCCGGTCCATTTTTAATCATAAGAAACACCTTTCCAACCACTTTTACCACTTTTCCATTTTCTGCCATTATTAAATCCGAAAATACAAAAACACTTTTACATCTTGCATTCATTATAAAAAACCCAAAAATATCATTTATCATTGTTACCACCATCGTTGCATATTTATTTACCACCATTGCATATTTATTTCTTGGTTGCATTGCATATTATCTTGATATCATTCTAACACCTTGTGCTTGACAACCACTAGGTGAGGTTGATGACCAAAACATTTACTTTGTTTTGTAGGTAACCAAAAGAAGGATAGGAAAGATAAATCTTCACTACTGATTCCCCGAGAGTTCGATATTAAACCCTCGAGTCACCCTTGTGGGGAAAACACGTCTTCCACTTACTACACACTCTGCACTTGGAGTCTCAACCTAACCCATTTACTTTTTACGCAGGTAACCACGCGAAGGGCTAGCAAGTGTCTTCTGGCGCCATTGTGGGGTAACTACGTGAAGGGCCATCAGTCCATGTGGAGCACCCCCCGAGCGTTCGAGTGTATTCTCTCTGTTTTATGGTGAAATGCCTTGTACGACGCAACCCCCGAGCGGTCGGGTGTGGTGTTTACTCTTTAATATGGCCTGTATGGCGCAGCTCCCGAGCGTTTGGGTGGAGCCAAGGCTATTTGTTTTTTCGCTTGAAGTAACCTGAGTGGCACAGCCCTTGAGCGTTCGAGTGCGGCCAAAGTTGTTTGTTTTTCGCTTGAAGTAACCTGAGTGGTGCAGCCCTCGAGCGTTCGAGTGCGACCGAGGTTGTTTGCTTTTTGACTAAAAAGTAAAGAAAGAGCCTGATGTATATCAATCATTGTATATTGAGCTAGCAAGCCGCCTCATTAAAAACCTTCCAGTCCCCTTAGGTACCCTGGTAAGGAAAATAGTGCGTCTGAAACTTGCTGCTTCTTGGCATGCGAGCATGATTACATGGATGTGCGTACTATGAGTAAAAACGGCGCAGGTGCACAACGTTCCATGGATTATGAGAAAGCTCTCCCGTCTTTGCATGCTTCAAGCGATAAGCACCGCCGTCAATGACTTCCGTGATGATGAAGGGTCCTTCCCATGGTGAGGATAGTTTGTGCACTTTCTTTTGCTTGAGTTGTAGCACTAAATCACCAGGTACAAACGATCTAATGGGTAGTCGACGGTCGTGGTAGTTGCGGAGACTCTGCTGATAAACTGTTGTGCAAGAGAGTGCAATGTCCCGAGCTTCATCGAGCGTGTCGACGTCATCTTCGAGTGCTTCATCCGCGTCCGAATCATCGTATGTCACCACGCGAGGTGCGTCAAATTGCAGATCGTAGGGCATAACTGCTTCAGCACCATAAACCATGAAGAAAGGAGTGTATTGCGTTGATCTGTTTGGCGTAGTTTTTAGACTCCAAAGGACAGAGGGCAGCTCTTCCACCCAAGCACCCGCGGCGCATTTGAGTGGCACCAGCAATCATTTCTTGAGGCGGCTGCAGACTAGGCCATTTGCTTTTTCAACTTGTCCGTTGGATTGAGGGTGTGCGACCGACGCATAATTAAGTTTAATGCCTTGCTCCGCGCAGATGTCCTTGAACTCGTCGGCTGTAAAGTTTGTACCATTGTCCGCAATGATACTATGGGGTATCCCAAATCTGAAGATGATGGATCTGATGAAGTTTACAGCAGACGCAACAGTCGAGCTTATTATAGGCACAAATTCGATCCATTTTGTGAATTTGTCTACTGCCACCAAGAGATGTGTATGTCCTCCATGAGGTGACTTCCTTAACGGGCCCACCATGTCGAGCCCCTATTGGGCGAAGGGCCAGGCCAATGGTATTGTTTTTAGCTCTGATGCTAGTGCATGCGGATTTGTAGCAAATTTCTGGCACCCTATGCACTTTCTTACTATCTCCTCAGCTTCCCGTTTTGCCGTAGGCCAATAAAATCCTGCTCGGTAAGCCTTGGCCACCAGAGCTCGACTGCTGGCGTGATGTCCACAGATACCTGCATGGATGTCGAGTAATTTTGCTTTGCCATCCTCTGAGTCGATACATCGTTGTAGTATCCCAGATATGCTTCGTTTGTATAGTTCTCCATTAATGATGGTAAACGCCTTGGAACGTCAAGTGACGCGTCGTGCTTCTGTAGTGTCCTCAGGCAGCTCCTGGCGTAGCATGTATGCAAGGAAAGGTTTTGTCCACGTTGGTTCGACAAGGAATACCTCTATGTTATGATTGGCGGCCTCAGGTACTGCAGGATCTGTAGCTGTCGGCTCTTTGTTACTCGTTGTTGGGGTAGAGGGTGTTGCTGACTGCTTGAGCTTGATAGACCGATGTTTGATGCACTCGACGAAGACGCAAGTGGAACTTTGCTTTTGTTGAACCAAGGTTGGCTAGCATGTCTGCTTCTTCATTACTCTCGCGGCCCACATGCCGCAGTTCGCAGCCGTCGAAGCTGCCTTCCATGATGTTGTAGAGGTCCCGATATGCGATCATGTTTTCTGCAGTAGCCTCACATTCTTTCATTGTTTGCTGCACCACGAGATTCGAATCTCCGTAGATCATAAGGCGAGTGGCGCCACAATGCTTGGCCATCTGCATGCCGTGTAGTAGAGCTTCGTACTCAGCTTCATTATTTGAGGGTTTGGGAAAGTCCATCTGTAGCACGTATCGAAGTTTGTCACCTTTTGGCGATGTCAAGATGATGCCTGCACATGCACCCTCGAATTTCTTGGATCTGTCGAAATACATCGTCCAAGCATTGGATAGGTCGGGTACGTCGGGCAGCTGAGCCTCTATCCACTATGTTGTGAAGTCCGGAAGTACTTGAGCTTTGATCGTATGAGGATGCGCATATTTCAGGTCCCATGGGCCGAGCTCGACAACCCACTTGGCTACTCTTCCTGTCGCATTGGAGTATGTAAGGATGTCGGATAATCCCGATGCATTCACTACTGTGATAGGGTGCTCGGCAAAGTAATGGACCACCTTGCGTGAACTCATGAACACGCCGTAGGCCAGCTTCTGATAGTGCGGGTATCGTTGCTTGGATATGGATAATACTTCACTAAGGTAATAAATGGGCCGTTGCACTCGATGAGCATGACCTTTTTCTTGCCGCTCGACGACGAGGACGGTGCTGACCACCCTGTTGATGGCTACAACGTAGAGGTATAGAGGCTCCTTCTCATGAGGTGCCACGAGCACTGGTGGAGTCACCAGGATTCTTTTGAGATTTGCGAATGCTGCTTGGGCTTCTGGCGTCCACTCAAATTTGTCTGATTTCTTCATTAGTTGGTAGAAAGGTAGAGCCTTTTTGCCCAACTTACTAATGAACCGACTGAGCGCTGCGACTCGGCCGGCTAGGCGCTGAACTTCCCGGAGCTTGGTTGGGGCTGGCATGTTGAGAACTGCTTTGTTCTTTTTGGGTTTGCCTCTGCCCCTAGCAGATACGAGGTACCCGAGTAGTTGCCCAGCTGGTACGCCAAAAACGCACTTTCTTGGGTTGAACTTGATCTTGTAGGAGTTGAGTGCGGCAAAAGTCTCGCGCAGGTCGTCGAGGAGCCTGTCCTCGTGCTTGGTTTTGATGACGATGTTGTCGACGTAGACTTGGACATTGCGGCCTATTTGGTCCTTGAGACAGGACTGCATCATGCGCTGGTATGTGGCGCCAGCGTTCTTGAGCCCGAAAGGCAAGGTTTGGTAGCAGTAGACCCCGTGAGGAGTGATGAAAGTTGTTTTTTCCTCGTCCTCCACTCGCATTCTTATCTGATTGTAACCTGAATAGGCATCTAGGATGGACAGTCGTGCGCAGCCAGCGGTGGAGTCAACGATCTGGTCGATTCGCGGTTGAGGGAAGTGATCCTTTGGACAACACTTGTTGATGGAGGTGAAGTCAACACACATGCGGAGGATTTTCGTCTTTTTCTTTTCGACAAGGACTGGATTGGCAAGCCAGTCAGACTTCTTGATTTCATGGATGAATTTGGCGGCAAGTAGTCTGTCAACTTCTTGCCCTATGGCAATGCGCTTCGGTTCGGAGAAGCGGCGCATGGTCTGCTTGATAGGTTTGGCGTCTGGATAAAGTTGAAGTGGCGTGTTTGGCAAGTTCCCTGGGTATTCCTGGCAAATCTGTTGGACACCAGGCGAAGATTTCCCAATTTTCACGAAGGAACTTGACAAGCGCGGTTGTCCGTTCGGCGGGCAGGCTTGATGACACAAGTACTGTCTTGGAAGCATCGGTCGGATGAACTTGGTGTTCCCTGGTGTCGTCGGTTATGCTGAAGGAGGCGTCGGGTGCTGATGACGTGGATCGCACGTTCGTTGGGAGACCCCAAGAGGAAGGTATGAAGCAGTGTAGCAGCAGTTTATCTCAGTATGAAACCAAGGTTTAATCGAACCAGTAGGAGCAAGAAATCACTTCTGAAGGTTGTTGGTGGCGCCGTTTACTCGATCACCAACGTGGAATCTGCACACAACACAATCAAACTATTTTGCCCCAACGAAACAGTGAGGTTGTCAATCTCACCGGCTTGCTGAAAACAAAGGATTAAACGTATGGTGTGGAAAACAGTAGTAAATTGCAGAGAATGAAAAGGAACAATGTTTGCAGTTGGTTGTATTATCAGTGTAAAAGAATGGACCGGGGTCCACAGTTCACTAGTGGTGTCTCTCCATAAAAGATAACTAACATGCTGGGTGAACAAATTACAGCTGGGCAATTGACAAAATATTGAGCGCATGACAATGCATATATATGACATGATGATTACTATGATATTCATGTGGGCATTACGACAAAATACATAGACCGTTATCCAACAGCGTCTATGACTAATAATCCACCTCCAGGTTGTCATCCGAGTTCCCCGTTGGTATTAAGTTGCAAGCAACGGATAATCGCATTAAGTAATGTGCGTAATGTAAACAAATGCATTAGACCTAACGGCGCACCCTTAAGCTAAGCATCGGTTATTTTATCCCTAGTGGCAACAGCACATCCACAATCTTAGAAGTTATTGTCACTCTCCCAGATTACCGGAGGCATGAACCCACTATCTAGCATAAATACTCACTCTTGGAGTTACAAGCATCTACTTGGCCAAAGCATCTACTAGTAACGGAAAGCATGCAAGATCATAAATAACATATAAGATAGATTGATAATCAACTTGACATAGTATTCAATATTCATCGGATCCCAGCAAACACAACATGTAGCATTACAATAAGATGATCTTGATCATGATAGGCAGCTCACAAGATCTAAACATGATAGCATAAAGTGGAGAGACAACCATCTAGCTACTGCTATGGACCCGTAGTCCAAGGATGAACTACTCACGCATCACTCCGGAGGCAGGCATGGTGATGTAGAGCCCTCCGGTGATGATTCCCCTCTCCGGCAGGGTGCCGGGAAGAGCTTCTGAACCCTCCCGAGCTAGGGTTGACGGCGGCGGCGTCTCTGGAACTTTTCGTGGATAATGGCTCGGGTATTTAGGGTTTTCGCGTCGGGAAGATAAATAGGCGAAAGGGCGGCGGCTGGAGACGCCCGTGGGCCCACACCACCCCACGGCGCGGGGGGGGGGCGCCCCCATGGTGTGGCTGCTCGTGGCTCCCCTCCGTCTCTCCTTTGGACTCCGTGTACGTGTTGGAAAAATAGGAGGTTCTGTCCAAGTTTCGTCCAATTCCGAGAATATTTCCAGACTAGCTTTTCTGGAATACAAAAACAGCAGAAAACAGGAACTGGCACTGTGGCATCTTGTTAATAGGTTAGTCCCAGAAAATGCATAAAAATGCTATGAAGTGTATATAAAACATGTAACAATTGGTATAATATCAACATGGAACATCAGAAATTATAGATACGTTTGAGACGTATCAAGCATCCCCAAGCTTAGTTCTAC
This sequence comes from Poa pratensis, assembly GCA_947311845.1. Lineage (NCBI taxonomy): Eukaryota > Viridiplantae > Streptophyta > Magnoliopsida > Poales > Poaceae > Poa > Poa pratensis. The sequence goes on along the minus strand of CAMZMU010000128.1, from coordinate 74,972,420 downwards.
TCGTCCTCGAGTAGGTAAAACGATAAAAACAAAATAATTTCTGAGGTGACATGCTACAATCATAATCTTGATCAAATAAAGCACATGTTATGAATGAAGTGATCCAGGTCAATGGTCTATAGTTTGCTAGCAAGTAGATAATGAGCAAACAACTGAATCATATAAGCAAAAACTTTTCATGAATAGTACTTTCGAGACAAGCATCAAAGAGTTTTGCATAAGAGTTAACTCATAAAGCAATAGATTCTAAGTAAAAGGTATTTAACCAACACAAAGGAAGATTTAAGCTTCAGCAATTGCTTTCAACTTTCAACATATATATCTCATGGATATTTGTCAACACAAAGCAATATAATAAGTGCAATATACAAGCATATAAAAATTGTTGCACCAAAGTTGACACTAGTGTTTGCTTCTAAGATAGAAAGAAGTAGGAAAACTGACTCAACATAAAAGTAAAAGAAAGGCCCTTCGCAGAGGGAAGCAGGGATTAAATCATGTGCTAGAGCTTTTTAAGTTTTTGAAATCATAAGAGAGTAAAAATAAGTTTTGGAGGTGTTTGTTAATTGTCAACGAATCAGAAAATGGAAAGTACAATATGACCCCTGCCAACCAGACTTTTAAGAGCGGCTCCCATGAAGGACGTTATTTCTACCAGCAAGGCAGATCATCCCTCTTCTCTTTTGTTTACACATGCAGATATTTCACTGTTTGTCATTGCTTGACTGATAAATCAGGGCAAAAATGTGAAGAGAATTAAGCGGTTAAAGTTGTAATTAATTGGGACTGGGCACCCCATTTGCCAGCTCTTTTTGCAAAATTAATGGATAAGCGGATGTATATGCCGCTAGTCCGGTGGTAAAGTCTGTTTGACAGTTGACATAAAGACATCCACCCCGTCCTCATGAGCTTGGTAAACATTGACACAAAATAGGAGTAATAATTTTTGAATAGTTTAAAGGTAGCACATGAAAAATTTACTTGGAATGGCAAGGAAATACCACATATAGGTAGTTATGGTGGACACAGATGGCATGGATTTTGGCTCAAGGTTTTGGATGCACGAGAAGCATTCCCTCTCAGTACAGAGTTTAGGCTAGCAAGGTTATTTGAAGCAAACACAGGATATCAACCGACACAGCAAGACTTATATGAAAACATATTGCAAGCATTATAAGACTCTACACTGTCTTCCTTGTTAACCAAACCCTTTTACTAGAAAATATCTAGACCTTAGAGATACCAATCATGCAAACCAAATTTCAACGAGCTTTACGGTAGTTCTTCATTAATAGGTTTTAACTACATGATACAAAAGCTTAAACATGAACTACTTGATAACTCAAAACAATTGACAAGTATCAAATTATCCAATACAGTGATCTACAAGAATATGTAAGCTTTTTCCATTATACCATCTACCACATGCAACATTTTCTGTTCCAACCAAACACCAATCAATTTATTTCAACATAAACTCTCCAAACAATTATAAGTGAAGCAAGAGAGTACTTTCTTTAAAAGAACTAACAGCTCTGAATAAGAGATGCATGCAAAACAGGAGCTAAAAGCATAGCAATAGCTAGATAAGAATACTCAACAAGTATAAGTGAAGAATAGGAGTATTCATATGAAAAAGCGGAGCGTGTCTCTCTCCCAATCAAGAATGCTAGGGTCCAATCAAGTTGACCATAAGAAAAATAAAATACTGAAAATAAAAGCACACAGACGCTCCAAGTAAAGCACATATGATGTGAAAGAATTAAAATATAGTTTCACTAGAGATGACCTGATAAGTTGCTGATGAAGAAGGGGATGCCTTGGGCATCCCCAAGCTTAGACGCTTGAGTCTTCTTGAAATATGCTGGGGTGATCCATGGGAGCATCCCCAAGCTTAAGCTCTTCACTCTTCTTGATCACATTATATCATCCTTCTCTCTTGACCCTTGAAAACTTCCGCCACACCAAACTCAAGTAATTCTCATTAGAGGGTTAGTGCACAATCAAAAACTCACATGTTCTATAAGGACACAAACATGACCGTTACTTTTAACATTAGCTACTGCCACTGATGTTATGTGAAGCTCTTCACCCTAAAAAAATTCCACTCAACACTAGTAAAAGAGAGAATGCGAAAAATAAAAGACAGAATCTGTCTAAACAGAACAGTCCGTAAAGACGAATTTTTTCGAGGCACTTACGTTGCTCAGATCGAAAAACTTTAAACTAACGAAAGATGCGTACATATCTGAGGATCACGCACAAAAATTTGCAGATTTAAATAATTTTTCTGTGATTTTACAGAAAAAACGGTGAACAGCAGAAATCTGTTCCTGCGCAGAAATCCAAATCTAGCATCATCTTCCTATTAGAGGCAATACTTGGCACAACAATGCGATAAAATAAAGATACAAAGGAATTGTTACAGAAGTAAACAACTCCTTGACTCAAAAAGAAAAGAAAAATTGCAGAAATAAAAATGGGTTGTCTCCCATAAGCGCTTTTCTTTAACGCCTTTCAGCTAGGCGCAGAAAGTAAGAATCAAGTGTTTCCAAAGACATTAAAATCTCCCAACCTTTCGGTGGGGTCATTTTTTTGATCGGGAAGAAGAACCTCCGATTGATAGGAGCATTAAATTTCATAAACCCATACTTTGCATTGATAAAACCCCCATTACTCTTTAAAAAGGATCTCCCTAAAACAATATGGTTGGGAGATTTTGCAAGGATCATGAAATTCACAGGGATGGTCTTATTTTGAACAGTGACCATAATATCATTAATAATCCCTATGCTTCTTGTGATTGTTCCATCAGCATGAAAATGAAAAACAGGGTAATCAACCATATTATCAAATTTTAATAGATCATAAACCATTTTAGGCATGATGGACATTGTTGAACCAAGGTCACAGTAGGCACGAAACTTTTCATTACCAATATTAATCTCAATGAATGGTTCCCAATCATTTTTTAGCTCAACTAAAGGTTGTTCTTTAAGATTATGGCTCAGAGTTAAATTATCAATTGACTTTTCTATTTTATCTAGCTTAGTGAATATCCCAGTTTCGTCCACCATTGGGAAAATTGACAAACCACTCAAAATATTATGAGCTTTCATTGTATCAAACTCAGAAAAGGTTTCCCCTACCATGGTATCTAGAGCATGTTGATAAACAGAAAATAAACCATAGTAGAAATTTTTATAAGAACTCTCAAATCCATCTTATGTTGCACCTTCTTGTGCAATTCCAAAATTCTCTCCCAGGCATTCCTAAAGGATTCCCCACTTTTTGTCTAAAGGTAATAATTTCTCCCACAGGTGGCACTACGGAAAAAGGAGCAGAGCTAGACATGATAACAAGACTGAAAAATAACAATTCGAAAATAAAAGTAACTAATTTTTTGTGTTTTTGATAAATAAAGCAAACAAGACTAAATAAAAATAAACTAAGCAAGACAATAACAAAGTAAAGAGATTGGAAGCGTGAAACTCCCCTTGCAGAAATCCTCTTGCTCCCCGGCAACGGCGCCAGAAAAAGTTGCTTGATGACGTGGATCACACGTTCGTTGGGAGACCCCAAGAGGAAGGTATGAAGCAGTGTAGCAGCAGTTTCCCTCAGTATGAAACCAAGGTTTAATCGAACCAGTAGGAGCAAGAAATCACTTCTGAAGGTTGTTGGTGGCGTTTACTCGATCACCAACGTGGAATCTGCACACAACACAATCAAACTACTTTGCCCCAACGAAACAGTGAGGTTGTCAATCTCACCGGCTTGCTGAAAACAAAGGATTAAACGTATGGTGTGGAAAACAGTAGTAAATTGCAGAGAATGAAAAGGAACAATGTTTGCAGTTGGTTGTATTATCAGTGTAAAAGAATGGACCGGGGTCCACAGTTCACTAGTGGTGTCTCTCCATAAAAGATAACTAACATGCTGGGTGAACAAATTACAGCTGGGCAATTGACAAAATATTGAGCGCATGACAATGCATATATATGACATGATGATTACTATGATATTCATGTGGGCATTACGACAAAATACATAGACCGTTATCCAACAGCGTCTATGACTAATAATCCACCTCCAGGTTGTCATCCGAGTTCCCCGTTGGTATTAAGTTGCAAGCAACGGATAATCGCATTAAGTAATGTGCGTAATGTAAACAAATGCATTAGACCTAACGGCGCACCCTTAAGCTAAGCATCGGTTATTTTATCCCTAGTGGCAACAGCACATCCACAATCTTAGAAGTTATTGTCACTCTCCCAGATTACCGGAGGCATGAACCCACTATCTAGCATAAATACTCACTCTTGGAGTTACAAGCATCTACTTGGCCAAAGCATCTACTAGTAACGGAAAGCATGCAAGATCATAAATAACATATAAGATAGATTGATAATCAACTTGACATAGTATTCAATATTCATCGGATCCCAGCAAACACAACATGTAGCATTACAATAAGATGATCTTGATCATGATAGGCAGCTCACAAGATCTAAACATGATAGCATAAAGTGGAGAGACAACCATCTAGCTACTGCTATGGACCCGTAGTCCAAGGATGAACTACTCACGCATCACTCCGGAGGCAGGCATGGTGATGTAGAGCCCTCCGGTGATGATTCCCCTCTCTGGCAGGGTGCCGGGAAGAGCTTCTGAACCCTCCCGAGCTAGGGTTGACGGCGGCGGCGTCTCTGGAACTTTTCGTGGATAATGGCTCGGGTATTTAGGGTTTTCGCGTCGGGAAGATTATATAGGCGAAAGGGCGGCAGCTGGAGATGCCCGTGGGGCCCACACCACCCCACGGTGCAGTGGGGGGGCCGCGCCGCCCCATGGTGTGGCTGGCTCGTGGCTCCCCTCCGTCTCTCCTTTGGACTTTGTGTACGTGTTGGAAAAATAGGAGGTTCTGTCCAAGTTTCGTCCAATTCCGAGAATATTTCCAGACTAGCTTTTCTGCAATACAAAAACAGCAGAAAACAGGAACTGCCACTGTGACATCTAGTTAATAGATTAGTCCTAGAAAATGCATAAAAATGCTATGAAGTGTATATAAAACATGTAACAATTGGTATAATATCAACATGGAACATCAGAAATTATAGATACGTTTGAGACGTATCAGGTGCCGGCTTCTTGCTTGTAGGAAAAAGTTTCTTGTCGTTATCGAGGGATATCTCCTCGAGCTGTTACTGCAAGCCAAAGGACTCGGAGAACGTGCTGAAATCACGGTCACAATTGTGTGAGCGCAGGAAATCGCCACGTACGGTTATGACTCCCTTTGGTACTAGCATCTTAAGCATAATGTAAGCATAGTGCGGGACTGCCATATAATCGAGCGAACGCCGGGCGTCCAAGTATGGCTTGATACTGCGATTTCCAGTCCACCACTGATACGTCTCAAATGTATCTATAATTTCTGATGTTCCATGTTTATATTATACCAATTGCTACATGTTTTATATACACTTCATAGCATTTTTATGCATTTTCTGGGACTAACCTATTAACAAGATGCCACACTGCCAGTTCCTGTTTTCTGCTGTTTTTGTATTCCAGAAAAGCTGTTCTCGAAATATTCTCGGAATTGGACGGAACTTGGACAGGACCTCCTATTTGTCCAACACGTACGCGGAGTCCAAAGGAGAGACAGAGACGACCTAGGAGGCAGCCACACCATGGGGTGGCGCGGGCCCACCTCCTGCCGCGCAGTGGGGTGGTGTAGCCCCCTCGGGTGCCTCCAGCCGCCACCCTTTCACCTATATGATCCCCTCGACGCGAAAACCCTAAATACCCGAGCCATTATCCACGAAAAGTTCCAGAGACGCCGCTGTCGTCAACCCTAGCTCGGGAGGGTTCAGAAGCTCTTCCCGGCACCCAGCCGGGGAGGGGAATCATCACCGGAGGGCTCTACATCGCCATGCCTGCCTCCGGAGTGATGCGTGAGTAGTTCATCCTTGGACTACGGTCCATAGCAGTAGCTAGATGGTTGTCTCTCCTCCTTGTGCTATCATGTTTAGATCTTGTGAGCTGCCTATCATGATCAAGATCATATTATTGTAATGCTACATGTTGTGTTTGCTGGGATCCAATGAATATTGAATACTATGTCAAGTTGATTATCAATCTATCTTATATGTTATTTATGATCTTGCATTCTCTCCATTACTAGTAGATGATTTGGCCAAGTAGATGCTTGGGAGTATTTATGCTAGATAGTGGGTTCAGTCTCCAGTAATCTGGGAGAGTGACATCAACTTCTAAGGTTGCGGATGTGCTGTTGCCACTAGGGGTAAAACATCAATGCTTTGTCTAAGGATAATTGTATTGTTTACATTACGCACTTTACTTAATACAATAATCTGTTGCTTGCAACTTAATACCAACGGGGACCACGGATGTCAACCTGAAGGTCGATTATTAGTCATAGATGCTGTTGGATAACGGTCTATGTATCAGGTTGTAATGCCCAATTGAATATCATGGTAGTCATCTTTTCATATATATGCATTGTTATGCGCTCAATATTTTATCAGTTGCCCAGCTGTAATTTGTTCACCCTGCATGTTAGTTATCTTTTATGGAGAGACGCCACTAGTGAACTGTGGACCCCGGTCCATTCTTTTACACTGATAAAACCACCAACTGCAAACATTGTTCTCTTTTACTTTCTGCAATTAAATACTGTTTTCCACACCATACGTTTAATCCTTTGTTTTCAGCAAGCCGGGAGATTGACAACCTTCCTGTTTCGTTGGGGCAAAATAGTTTGATTGTGTTGTGTGCAGGTTCCACGTCAACAGTCCAGATCTTCTGCAACACCACTTTTTCTGGCACCGTTGACAAGCTTCTGAAGTGCTTCTGCTCCTACTGGTTCGATAACCTTGGTTTCTAATTGAGGGAAAACTTGCTGCTGCACTGCTTCATACATTCTCTTGGGGTCTCCCAACGAACGTGTGTTTCACGTCATCAAACACTTTTTCTGGCGCCGTTGCCGGGGAGTCAGCAGACTTCTGCAAGGGGAGTCTCATGCTTCCAATCTCTTTACTTTGTTTTTGTCTTGCTTAGTTTATTTTATTTTATCTTGTTTGCTTTTAATTATCAAAAACACAAAAAAAATAGTTACTTGCATTTTATTTTCTAGTTATCATGTCTGGCTCTGCTCATTATGTTTCGGTTCCTGAAGTTGAGGTTCGATCCTTTAAGCAACAAGGTGGAGAAAGTTTGAAAGATGCTTGGTATAGAATAAACGATGCTCGTCGTAGGTGCACCAAGAAATATTCCACCATGTTCCTACTTAGGAATTTTTATGTTGGCATTACTAGTTGGTATAGGTATGTTTTGGATACTTTGACAGGAGGTAACTTTCTTGGTACTCCTGCGTTGGAAGGTAGCAATATTATTGAGAGTTTAGTAGGAACACCACCTGTTAGTGACATTAAAAATGAGATTACCTTGGGAGATGTTATAAAGAAGTTGGAATCTATGGAGAAAATTTGCCAAATTTCCATGTTAGCACTAGCAAAATTGATGAATCCCTGACAAACATTAATAAAAGAATTACTGCTTTAGAAGCTAGTACTATTCATGATAATCAAAATCTTAGAATTGGTGAATTGGAGGAGGCTATTGATACATTGAGTTCTACTTTTACTTCTATTAAGACTAAAAAGCAAAAGGCTTTTGTGGGTAAAGAGCAAAGATTTATGTATGTTCCCAAGGTGCCTAAACCAAAACCTCCTAATGTGTTTAAAACTGATAAAGTGTCTAGTGAATTTGAGGGTGAATCACATAATTTATTTAGATTTTCTTCCCAAGAATTACACAAACCGAAAAATTCTATTGTGACAAGCCGTGTTCCTGATGAAGCTTTTGATGATTTAGACCTTGCTACACTTGGTAATACTTGATTGTGGCACCCCGCTCTGGCACATATTTCCAGAGAGACGGTCGCCCCGTGCGCCAGCCCAAGATATCTGGCCGCACGTCACGACAGTGCAACATAATGGAAATCATTACACAATCAGTCACAAAAAATGCTACAAATGGTTTACAAGGCCATCAAGGCATTACAGAATATCTTGCCAAGCATGGCTCAGGACAGAATTTAACTGACAGCGGAAGACGGCTAAGGCAACGGCTTGGAGCAGCTCCACTCCACAGGCATCTGGCTGGGCTACTGATCCTAGCACACTCTTGCTCCATGTCCTCGCTAAGGTAGAAGATGAATCCTCGCCAAAATCTGGCCACAATCACAAGGCCCATGAGTACATTTGTATGCACTCAGCAAGAATCGCCACTCACTACAAACAATCCAACAATCATGCAACAAGATATACATTGGAAATAAACTCCTACAAAATGTCAAGTGTACTCTAGATACATGACATAAAAGTAGCATTGTACTAACAACCAAACATGTCGTAAGCAGACAACGGGGGTATCACTAGTACAAAGTCCAAGCCAGGTGGGGTTGGATCGTGTACCAGCAATCATACAAAGGGCTTACCTGTGACGAGTAACCGGGTGTACCAGTTGATACCAAGTAACATAACAATACCTATCATCACAACTAGACCCAAAGGCCTTGCTACATCTGTCAACTGCTAGGCCCGCTGGCCTCATCCTTTCACTTGGGCATGCACGAGTGATGTTGGCTCAGGCCTAACTCTAGGCTCCCAACGATCACACCGTCATCCCTAAACACGGTAACCATCCACAACACAAGTAATATTCCCTGCATCATCTTATTGTTCATTTAGTGAAATCAGGTCGTTCATTAATTCTTTCAAACAGATCTTAAGTTTAACCTTCGAACTCGACAAAGACAATAGTGTGACCGACACTGAACTGTTGTTCCGTAACCTTGGAACGAGGCTAGACATCCAGATTTGACACTCTCGAGAGGTTGCAGTTTCCACCCATCTAGGTGCACCATATAGCCGGTACTTTAGGAACTCTTCCTTAAGACGACCTGATACACGTACATGACCGTTCACGCTACGAAGACACTCCCTGTATAGCTACCGACATAACTCTATGGCTTATGACGAAGTGAATCCGGCACGTCCCCAACCCATGAGCAACGCCTAGCTCCGGAACCTTCGCAAGACTAGCCCCGACCACAAAGGTAACCGACTAGACTTGCCAAAATGGTAGCATCAAAGGAGCTCAATAGGATACGTAGGTCAAGGCCCGCCCATATGAGCCACAGTGGTAGTGCTTTCGATGTTCAGATTAGTGGCACTATGGACTGACCCTATCGAAGTTTGGAAGGGTGTTTTATTTAATCAAGTTTCATCATAATAAGTCCAAACAACAGAGGATTAGTCCAACACAACAATCACAATATCATAATAATATATATCATCAAGACATTAGCAACATAATATTTCAAGCAATAGTTTGTTTGTATTGACCGGGTGACTATGGCGGAGCTACCTCCGACCAGCGCCATCGCAGATCAATACAAAAGTTAGCACAGGTTGTTGGCGTCGATCGGGTGACTGTGGCAGAGATACCTCCGACCAGCGCCATCACAGATCAACTACCAAAGTAGTCTCCAAAATGAACCGAAAATCACTCATAAGAAAGAAAGCATCCATTCCACTCAAGGATTAACCTGACGTGGTGTCATCAATCTTGGGAAAAAGAACCAAATGGAAAGCAAATGTCCCAAGCGTCGCAGTCAAAGCGGGCATACGCCAACTAAGTTTGACGGAGGGAGAAGAAGCAAATAACTCTTTTGGCAAATGCCCCCAACTCCGAGGATCATAAGACGACATTCGTCCGCTCCTCACCTCGGCGAAGAAGAAGAAGCAAACAATCATAGGATCGCATATTTTATAGTTGTTTAGTTTGGGGGTTCGACAAAGCCACGCAAGTGTGAGGCGCACAGTTGTATTGTTCCCCATTCCTTTGACTGTGGCGGTTCCTCCAGCCCGTCGCCTCGGGAATGGGGGGTGATGCGTAGATAAGAAATTATAAAGCAATGCGACAATTTAAGGCAACATGGCATGCCAATATGTAATCAAATAGGCAAACAATATTGCAGGACTGGTCATAGCAAGTGGTTAGCTTGCCTCTGAAGATCGACACCGTTTAGCTTGGAGGGTCACGGACACGTCACGGGTTAGGGTCTCGGTTTGCCGGTACCACGGAATATACCTATGCATGCATACAAGGGTGCTGAGCATACAAGTATTTTACAAAAATGTAAAACTTATACTACTGGACAGATCTTGTCAAACTAAGAATTTACAAATTTGAATCACTCCAAACGGAGCTACGGTTCAAAAGATATTGACGTGCGACAGATAGCTATCTGCTGCTCACCTCAAAAAGAAAAAAAACAGAACGGGCCGAAACTAAGCTGGGCTGGGCTGAAGGCGCATTTCACGAAAAACCGTCTTCAGCTCTGGAAAGCGGGAAGCTGGCAGGGCGCCTCCACTTATCCCGACAGGTGGGGCCGGGGCCCACATGTGGGCGACTCTCTCTCTTCCCTCCCTCTTTTTCTTTTACTTTTTCTTTTTCTTTCTTTCTTCCTCTTCCTTCCTCTTCCTTCCTCCGACTGTGGCACGGGAGAGCCCAGGCGGTCGCCGGCGCCGGCTGCTGGGAGGGGCACGGGCCACGGCGGGGACGGGATGGCGGCGGTGGGCCGCGATCAGGAGGAGCTGGGGCGGCGGGAGTGCTCCTCTCACGTCTCGCACGGGCTCGACGGCTCGGCCTCACGGGCGGCTCGGGGAGATGCTGCCGCCGGCGTCTGGCAGCCCGGCGAGGCAAGCCGAGGACGGCAGGAGGCGGTCGCTAGGAGGAAAGACTCGGGGATGGCTCCAAGCGGAAGGGGGAGGCCGGGGTCGCCGAGGAACGGCGCAAGCGAGCTCCCAGCTCTGGCTCGCGCACGGGAAGAGCTACGGGGCTCACGGGAGGAGGTTGCCGGCGACGGTTCGCACCGACCGGCCGCCGGCCGATGGCGGGGATGGAACCGGGCCGCTGCGCCGCGCCCGGGAAGAGGTCTAGCACGCCAGGGAGGCCGGGGCGTCGCGCGCGACCTCAGCCGAGCTTCGGCCACTGCGGCTGCTCTCGGCTCTCTCTCCCCTGCTGATTTCCAGGGCGGACAGAGGGTGGGGAGTGGATAGCTAGCAACGAGGGGAGAGAGGAAGTGTGGTGAGGGAGCTGAGTTTCTAGGGAGGGCTCGGGAAGGAGAGGTTAGGTGGTGGCCGTGGCATTTGTCGTCACTCCGGCCACAGTGGGGAGATAAGGAGGAGGAGCCGGACGCACAGGGGAGGCACGAGGTGCACTGGAGCAGACGGGTTAGGCACCGACCGCAGCAGTACGCACGGGTTAGGGTTTAAGAAAAAATTAAGCCACGCCAAAGCGTGTGTCCCGGACGTTCAGAGCGCGACACGGGCGACATCGTCGCGTTCCCGGTGACTCAGAGCTCCAAACGGGAAAAGGTTTCCACCGCTGAGTTCGTAACGACGAGAACAACACAACCAAACAAGAATCCCTCAAGGATTCCAAACTTTGTAAAATAAGATGTTTAGAAAACCAAAAGCACCAAAGGTGCTCGATGAAATGACAGGGGCCTTGCACATCTCAGAAAAATCCCAAACAATTACCACTGGGTATGTTGGGTATATGGAGGGTGTCTAATGAGTTTGAGCTCATTTGGTGTTGTGGAAAAGGTGTTTTGCAAAAATCCGCTAAGCAGCGTACCGGCATCGATTTTCGGCTTACAAAGGAAGTAGGTCAAAATTTGCTCAAATGGGTTTGGGTCCAACAGAAGAAGTGTAGGAAATACAAAAATATGCATCTCCCTAAATTATGAGAATTTTTCGAGACTCCTAAGTTGACCGAATAAATTTGGGATCAGAGCTGACATTTAACAGTTAACTCCGAAGTCGGAAATATTGAATTGGAGTATGAAATATTTTTGGCGGGTCTTCTAGAAATGGGTAGGGGAGTCCTCCGGAATTCCTAGAGAGAGCAAACTCTACGTCAAATCTCCTCGAAAGATTTTAGAAAACCCTTATTAAAACTAGAAAAAGTTTTCTGGCGTCCAAAAATAATTTAAAACTCGGTCTGAATTTTCGGGGTGTTACAAACCTTCCCTCCTTAAAAAGAATCTCGTCCCGAGATTCGGAGACTTGCAAAGATTCCCGGAGTTATAACAAGATATTTCTTGTACAGTTTCATTATACCCCTATATCTTAAAACTTTTTCAAAGTTTTTTCTTCGTGATGCTAGAGTTTTAAAACACTCGGAGGGATCCACACATATCAAAGTATTTATCAAAATTGGGCATTTGCAAGCATAGCATTACTATCAAACAAGGCACACCCAAATGAATGACATGGCAGGGGCTCACAGAATCACACAATATAGGATCTACCACCATGGGTATATAAATATAAACTAAGGTTTTTGCTCAAACGATCGCACATACCCAACCATGGCAAAAGCAATCAAGCATGTATACAAACAAGCTAACATCCAACAAAACAGAGTTTGAACTGGGTAAGCAGTTACCCAAAATTTTATAAACAAAAGGATTGGGTTATGCTATCATATCCTCTCATCTAGGGTTTTATTTTGGAAAAGCTATATATACACTTTCATGCATACATAGGTTTTGAAAAATTTAAGGTTTCTTTTAGAAGAAGGATGTTTGTGCCACCCCAAAATGGGCTCACAAGCACCTAGATTTTGAGGGGTAGGGCCACACCCCAATTTCTGTTTTTGCAAAGATTTTTCCCTATGGAACACCATAGATACGAGGGAAGAACTTTCAGGGTACCTCCTCGCACTGAAGTAATTGTAGAGTTCTATATGGAGTAGAACTTACATCCTTCATTTCTTAAATTTTTCCACCGGCCATACTCCTTATCTTGCAGCAAAGATAACATGGCTGGAATACAAGCATATAGACAGCAGAATTTCTATTATGAGAAAAACATCATTTTGGAAAAATAGTCCTACATTTTTGTGGCCCAAAACAAACAGTTGCATCTGTATGGCGTAGTCATTTCAACTATACCGTATAAGCAAACACACAACGGCTAACAAAACACTCCACAAAAATCCTTTTGTGCTCCAGCGACGATGGGACACTCAACAATCAACTAAGGCTTGTGAGGGCTAAGACGATGTGAGGAAAAATATCCTGATGACGTGAAACACACGTTCGTTGGGAGACCCCAAGAGGAAGGTATGATGTAGTCAGCAGCAAGTTTTCCCTCAGAAAGAAACCAAGGTTATCGAACCAGTAGGAGCAGCAACTCTTCAGAAGGTTGTCAACGGCGCCAGAAAAATAGTGTTGTTGATGGGAGTCTGGACTGTTGACGTGGAATCTGCACACAACACAATCAAACTACTTTGCCCCAACGAAACAGTGAGGTTGTCAATCTCACTGGCTTGCTGAAAACAAAGGATTAAACGTATGGTGTGGAAAATGAGTATTAAATTGCAGAGAATGAAAAAGGAACAGTTTGCAGTTTGTGGTTGTTTAATCAGTGTAAAAGAATGGACCGGGGTCCACAGTTCACTAGTGGTGTCTCTCCATAAAAGATAACTAACATGTTGGGTGAACAAATTACAGCTGGGCAATTGACGAATAGTGAGCGCATGACAATGCATATACATGACATGTTGACTACTATGATATTTAATTGGGCATTACGACATAATACATAGATCGTTATCCAACAGCATCTATGACTAATAATCCACCGCCGGGTTGTCATCCGAGTCCCCGTTGGTATTAAGTTGCAAGCAACGGATAATTGCATTAAGTAAAGTGCGTAATGTAAACAAACACATATGTCCGTGGACATAGCATCGTTAGGTTATCCCTAGTGGCAACAGCACATCCACAACCTTAGAACTTTCTGTCACTGTCCCAGGTTAAACGGAGACATGAACCCACTATCTAGCATAAATACTCTCTCTTGGAGTTACAAGCATCTACTTGGCCAAAGCATCTACGAGTAACGGAAAGCATGCAAGATCTTAAATAACATATAAGATAGATTGATAATCAACTTGACATAATATTCAATATTCATCGGATCCCAGCAAACACAACATGTAGCATTACAATAATATGATCTTGATCATGTAGGGCAGCTCACAAGATCTAAACATGATGGCACAAAGTGGAGAGACAACCATCTAGCTACTGCTATGGACCCGTAGTCCAAGGATGAACTACTCACGCATCACTCCGGAGGCAGGCATGGCGATGTAGAAGCCTCCGGTGACGATTCCCCTCTCCGGCAGGGTGCCGGGAAGAGGTTCTGAACCCTCCCGAGCTAGGGTTGACGACGGCGGCGTCTCTGGAACTTTTCGTGGATATTTGCTCAGGTACTTAGGGTTTTCGCGTCGGGGGGAATAAGTAGGCGAAAGGGCGGCGGCTGCGGACCCCCGAGGGGCCCACACCACCCCAGGGCGCGGCAGAGGGGGGCCCGCGCCCTGGCGTGTGGGGCCCTGGTGGCCCTCCTCTGCTGCTCCTTCGCTCCGTCAGGTGTGTTCTGGAAAAATAGGGACCCCCGTGTAGTTTCGTCCAATTCCGAGAATATTTCCAGACTAGCTTTTCTGGAATACAAAAACAGCAGAAAACAGGAACTGGCACTTCGGCATCTTGTTAATAGGTTAGTCCCAAAAAATGTATAAAAGTGATATAAAGTAGATGCAAAACATGTAGCAATTGGTATAAAACAAGCATGGAACATCAAAAATTATAGATACGTTTGAGACGTATCAGCATCCCCAAGCTTAGTTCCTACTCGTCCTCGAGTAGGTAAACGATAAAAACAAATAATTTTTGAGGTGACATGCTACTATCATAATCTTGATCATATAATATTGCAAGGCACATGTAAATGAATGAAGTGATCCAAGTCAATGGTCTATAATTTGCTACCAAATAGATAATGAGTAAACAATGAATCACACAAGCTAAACGTTTTCATGAATAGTACTTTCGAGACAAGCATCAAACAGTTTTGCATAAGTGTTAACTCATAAAGCAATAGTTTCTAACAAAAGGTATTTAATCAACACAAAGGAAGAATTTAGTTTCAGCATTTGCTTCAACTTTCAACATATTTATCTCATGGATATTGTCAACACAAAGTAGTATAACAAGTCCAATACATTGCATATAACGCATGTTGTAACAAATTGACACTAGTGTTTGCTTGTGGAAGACAGAAAGAATAGGAAAACTGACTCAACATAAAAGTAAAAGAAAGGCCCTTCGCAGAGGGAAGCAGGGATTAAATCATGTGCTAGAGCTTTTAAGTTTTTGAAAGCATATAGAGATTGCATAAAATATTTGATACTCCTCCCAACCTTGCTAACACAAGCCATGGCTAACCGAATCCTCGGGTGCCTTCCATCAATCACATACCATGGAGGAGTATCTATTTTTGAGAGGTGTTTGTTAATTGTCAACGAATGGTAGCGGGTGAGAACAGTATTCTACCTGTCGAACGGACTTTTAAGAGCGGCTCCATGAAGGACGTTATTTCTACCAGCAAGGCAGATCATCCCTCTTTCTCTTTGGTTTACACACATTCAGGTATTTCACTGTTTGTCATTGCTTACTGATGAATCAGGGCAAAAGTGTGAAGAGAATTAATTGGTTAAAGTTGTAATTAATTGGGACTGGGCACCCCGTTGCCAGCTCTTTTTGCAAGTTATTGGATAAGCGGATGTATATGCCACTAGTCCAGGTGTAAAAGTCCACTCGACAAATAGAATAAAGAATAACCACACTAATTCCTCATGAGCTAGTAAACATTGACACAAAAAGGGAATAATAACATTTTGAATAATTTAAAGGTAGCACATGAAAAATTTACTTGGAGTGGCAAGGAAATACCACATATAGGTAGTTATGGTGGACACAAATGGCATGGATTTTGGCTCAAGGATTTGGATGCACGAGAAGCATTCCCTCTCAGTACAGAGTTTAGGCTAGCAAGGTTATGTAAGCAAACAAGAATATCAACCCGTACACCAAGTTTTATATGACAAACATATTGCAAACGTTATAAGACTTCATACCGTCTTCCTTGTTAACCAAACCCTGTTATTAGAAAATATCTAGACCTTAGAGGTACCACTGATGCAAACCAAATTTTCAACAAGCTTTACGGTAGTTCTTCACTAATAGGCTTAACTCATGTGATGCACAATTTAATCATGATCTACTTGTTAACTCAAAACAATTGACAAGCATCAAGTTATCCATTTTAGTGATCTACAAGATTAAGCAAGTTTTTCCTTATACCAATTACCACATGCAACATTTTCTGAACCAACCAATCACCAATCAATTTATTTCATCAACTCTCCAAACAAATATAAGTGAAGCAAGAGAGTACTTTCCCAATCAAGAATATAAGTGAAGAATAGGAGTATTCTCATGAAAAAGCGGAGCGTGTCTCTCTCCCAATCAAGAATGCTAGGGTCCAGTCAAGCTTTATTGAAGATAAAAATGCAATACTGAAAATAAAAAGCACACAGACGCTCCAAGAAAAACACATATGATGTGAAAGAATTAAAATATAGTTTCACTAGAGATGACCTGATAATTTTGACGATGAAGAAGGGGATGCCTTGGGCATCCCCAAGCTTAGACGCTTGAGTCTTCTTGAAATATGCTGGGGAGATCCATGGGAGCCTTCCCAAGCTTAAGCTCTTCACTCTTCTTGATCCTATTATATCATCCTTCCCTCTTGACCCTTGAAAACTTCCGTCACACCAAACTCAAAGTAGATCTCATTAGAGGGTTAGTGCATAATCAAAAATTCACATGTTCTATAAAGACGCAATATGATTTGTTACTTTAAACATTAGCTACAACCACTGATGTTATGTGAAGCTCTTCCACCTAAAAAAGAATTTCACTCAACACTAGTAAAATAGAGAATGCGAAAAATAAAAAGGCATAATCTGTCTAAAACAGAACAGTCCGCAAAGACGAATTTTTTCGAGGCACTTACGACGCTCAGATCGAGAAACTCTGAACTAATGAAAGTTTCAGACATTCATAAAGATTACGCACAAAAAATTTCAGATTTTTTTAACAATCTGGTGCTTTTACGAATTTTGTACAGTGAACAGCAAAAATCTGTTCCTGCGCAGCAATCAAAATTAAGCATCATCTTATCATTAGAGGCTACTCTTGGCACAACAATGCGAGAAAATAAAGATACAAATGAGTTGCTACAGAAGTAAACAAACTCCTTGACTAATACTGAAAATAAAAGATAATGGGTTGCCTCCCAAAAGCGCTTTCTTTAACGCCTTTTAGCTAGGCATAGTGATTTTTATGATGCTCACATAAAGATGAGAGTTGAAACGTAAAAGAGAGCATCAAGAAGCATATATAAAACATGTTTAAATCTAACACTCTTCCTATGCATAGGAGCCTTGTAAGAAAACAAGTAAATGAAGCACAAAGTGACTAGCATAGGAAGACAAAACAAGTGCAACTTTAAAATTTTCAACATAAAGAGAAGAGACTTAATATTATTGTGATATATGAAACCGTGTCTCCCTCTCACATAATAACCAGTAGGTTTTAAAGAAACCATCATATAAAAACAACACAAGAGAAAGCTCAAAACTTTCATGACAAAGAGAGGAAATTTAATAACATGAGGATTTCTATAACCATATTTTCCTCTCTCAAAATAGTTTTCGGTAGCATCATAAATAGACTCAACAATATAGATATCACATAAAACATTCTTATCATGATCTATATACGCATAATTTTTATTAAGCTCAGAAATAGTGGGGTTATCAAACCCACTTTTGACAATAATAGTATAATTAATATCATTAGGCAATATAGGACCATCATCAAGAGCATTATAATATATAATATTAGGGAGCACATTTTTCCTTTCTGCAATTTCCTCTTTTACTGAGTCAAGGAGGTTGTTTACTTCAAATTTATCAAAAGGAGATATTTCAATAGAATCATGACATTCAAAAGTATAGCATTCTTCCTCCCCCAAGCTTGGGAACTAAAAATATCATTTTTATCAAAACCAACTTCCCCAAGCTTAGAGCTTTCCATGGCATTAGCAACAATGGTGTTCAAAGAATGTATGCTAATAACATTGCTACTATCATGATTGTTATGCAAATAAAGTTCCATAGGCTTTTTAATCTTCTCTTCGAACACTTCATGTCCCAACTCAAGATAAATTTTATAAAGCTCTCTCATGTTGTTTTCAGCCATAGGACTAGTTTCAAGGAAAGTAACCATTGATATCAAGTAAAGAGCTAGACATAATAACTAACAGAAAACAAAACTGAAAATAAACTAAATGCAAGTAACTAATTTTTTTGTGTTTTTGATATTGCAAGCAAACAAGATAAAATAAAATAAACTAAGGAAGACAAAAAAAGTAAAGAGATTGAAAGCGTGAAACTCCCCTAGCAGAAGACTGCTGTCTCCCCGGCAACGGCGCCAGAAAAATAGCGCTGTTGACGGGAGACAGACAGCTTCCTGAAGAACTTCTACTCCCCGGCAACGGCGCCAGAAAAATAGCCTGATGACGTGAAACACACGTTCGTTGGGAGACCCCAAGAGGAAGGTATGATGTAGTCAGCAGCAAGTTTTCCCTCAGAAAGAAACCAAGGTTATCGAACCAGTAGGAGCAGCAACTCTTCAGAAGGTTGTCAACGGCGCCAGAAAAATAGTGTTGTTGATGGGAGTCTGGACTGTTGACGTGGAATCTGCACACAACACAATCAAACTACTTTGCCCCAACGAAACAGTGAGGTTGTCAATCTCACTGGCTTGCTGAAAACAAAGGATTAATACAAGTTTTACGGTGATTGGCATTTTTAATAACCATTGATCCACCCCGATCTAACGGTGTTAAAATAAACGGTACCAGACTGACGGTACCGAATGGTACTGCGGTACCGAAAATTGTGTGGGACCGGTACCGAAATCATGTGGGACCATTTTCTGTAAATGTTCTTTTAACAATTTTAAAGGGTAAATCTGTCATTTGCTCACCGCCACTATTTTCCCCATTCACCCTAATCTCCACCCATCATTCTCTACTACTGTACCTCTGATTCACCACTGGCCGCAGACGTTCTCCCACGACCCACCACTCCCTCCTCCATCTCCCCACCGGCAGCACCCGGGCCCGTCGCCGGCCTCCTCCACCTCCCCTCCCCTCGCTCGGATCAACGGCGACGTACTCCGCGAGTTGCACGTGCTGGGACGCCCGAGACGCGCTGATTAGAATCGTCTTCCCCGACACCGGCTGCCGTTCGCCGAGCTCACTCCGGTCGCCGTCGGCCTGCTCCTCTACTGCCGAGCACGGAATCGCCGTCGTGGTCTCCTGATCTCCCTGTCCTCCCTGTGCTATGTTCCGTCAGGTCGACGTGCTCCCCGTCCGCTGCAGCCTGCAGCACTCGGTCCCCGTCGCCGGCCTCTTCCACCTCCCCTTCAGCAGCAGGAGCCGGGCGCAGGCATCCTACCTCACTCGGTCACTCCCCCACCATCCGACCAGCAGCATACTACCTCAGCGGGAGGCTTCCGGCCGAAGAGCATGTAACCCGTTGTTGTTGTACTGTTTGAATGTCAGTAGAAAGCTGCTGTGTTACTGAGATGCCAAGAGAAACACAATATTTGTATATTCTTCTGTTATGATAATGCAGTTCATGCCATCAGAGTACCCATAGTGAATTGGAACTAAGTTATGTTCTCTGACTGAAATGAAACCAATACAGCAATAAGGTCAATTATATCTGGGGAGTTCACAGAACCAGTACATCATTCAACGCAACCAAACAAGCTGGCATCACATAATTCCCTAACAGAAGTAAGGCCATGAACCATCTGCAAACCAATGCTAAGCGGTAGGGGTGGCAACACTCCAAAGATTGCAATTTATCTTCTCAAATAATAGAAGAGGAAAGAAACGGCCACTTCGCTAGAAGATTGCGAAGGAGAAGAGAGCACTCCAGCTTTGCTGCTGATTGTATCTTATCCTAGCTCACGAGAATAGACTACAACTCCATGGACGAATCATAAGCAAATCTCGACCAAAGACCTATGCTAGCTCACAAGAATACAACTAAGAGCGGCAGCCAGAAGGAATCAGCACAAAGACATCTTCTATTTCCACAAAAAGAAAGCAGCAGAAGAATGAATAATTCACAGGCACTGCAGCCACAAGATTGTTGTGAGATCAGTCATAAAGTGTCTCATGGAACTTGTATAAGAAAGGGACGTTTGACAAAGTAACAACGCTCTCTCACGGTAATCACAGGATGCCACCTGACACGAGTAAGCACGAGCAGCTTCAACCTACAAGTTTGAATCGAATGTTCCATCATCTTGTTCAGCTCCTGGATAGTATACCACCTGTAGGTAGTGTGTGTCAACTCCTTGCTCAGACTTGAGCACGCCGCCGGGCCACCCCTCGTCTCTCTGGTGTTGTTGGAGCAAAACCATCCATTGGGCAGTACAAACTGAACCTACTGAAGCGTGAAGCAGTAACCAGTCTATAGAGTACAAAAACAGGTCCTTCACCATAACGAGAGCCTGAAGGGATAAAAACATTTGAAGCATGCATCAGTTACAAGTTACAACTCATATTTCTGAAAATGCTCAATGTTTTGTCCGGTTTCTAGACTAATTATTCAGTTTTGTACGGTTTCCTGAATACTACCAACCATCAACCTTAAGTCAAACTAAGAATTGTACTGCCTCGTACAATCCTCACAATCAGTTATGAAGTTAGAAAGTTGAGATGTAATACGCGAGCTTCCGTTTGTGCTGCTTCAAGCTGAAAAAAAGGGGCAGATAAGTTAACTTATTGTTGTGTGGCAAAAACATGAATACCTTCAGTGCCATACTTGGACTGTCAAATTACAGAAAAGAGTTGCGGTAAACAAGCAAGTTTTGACCAGAGTTCATCACAGAAAGTGCCCAGCTCAAATTAAGCCATTCATTGTTTTTGTTAACACTTATTAGTGACAACTGAACAACTATTTTTTAAACTAGAAAAGGCATGGTCCTTATATCTGAACAATTCATTTTAAGGGAGCTGAACAAGAACTTAAAAACACAAAACGAATCCTGCTAATGAGCCAAACTAATGAAGAAAAACTGCAGCAATTTTTTTATATAAGCCAAAACGAATAGTTGCTCTGAAACTAAATATGAGATTCACTAATCCACAACAATATGCTCCCTTAAAGAGGATTCTGCAGGAGCAGCAGCTCACCTAGCTTTAAGAAGACGAGAGCCTAAAATCGATGGCCTTCAGAGAGAGGTCGTCGTCCTTGAAGGCGAGCAGACTGGCTGGCATCGACGACCCTACTATGATCCTGGTGAGATCGTCTGCGGTGGTGGCACGAGTCACCGTGCGACCATGGCACCGCCGACCACGCCGCTCGCCGAGCCACTAGCCGCTGAAATCCATTACAATCTGTGGCCTGCTGCCGCTCTCTCGTCACGTGCCTAGTGAGGGAGGGAGGAATGTGGACGTTGCTGCTGCCCCCTCACCGCGGAACTGGTAAGTGAAGGGAGGCACCCGCGGCGTCGGCGGCGGCTGCCCTAGTCTCGACCTGGTAGTGAACGGAAGGTAACCACGAATTGATTCCGAGAGTGAAGGATTCGGTGGACTTCATCAAGATTTTATTAACGGCTAAAAGAAATCACGTCACAATCGACGGCTAAGAAAAATAGTAGTCTACGGTACCGACGGTACCACGGGTACCATGCCAATCACCGTAAAAGAGCTCAAGGATTAAACGTATGGTGTGGAAAATGAGTATTAAATTGCAGAGAATGAAAAAGGAACAACTTGCAGTTTGTGGTTGTTTAATCAGTGTAAAAGAATGGACCGGGGTCCACAGTTCACTAGTGGTGTCTCTCCATAAAAGATAACTAACATGTTGGGTGAACAAATTACAGCTGGGCAATTGACGAATAGTGAGCGCATGACAATGCATATACATGACATGTTGACTACTATGATATTTAATTGGGCATTACGACATAATACATAGATCGTTATCCAATAGCATCTATGACTAATAATCCACCGTCGGGTTGTCATCCGAGTTCCCCGTTGGTATTAAGTTGCAAGCAACGGATAATTGCATTAAGTAAAGTGCGTAATGTAAACAAACACATATGTCCGTGGACATAGCATCGTTAGGTTATCCCTAGTGGCAACAGCACATCCACAACCTTAGAACTTTCTGTCACTGTCCCAGGTTAAACGGAGACATGAACCCACTATCTAGCATAAATACTCTCTCTTGTAGTTACAAGTATCTACTTGGCCAAATCATCTACGAGTAACGGAAAGCATGCAAGATCTTAAATAACATATAAGATAGATTGATAATCAACTTGACATAATATTCAATATTCATCGGATCCCAGCAAAATACAACATGTAGCATTACAATAATATGATCTTGATCATGTAGGGCAGCTCACAAGATCTAAACATGATGGCACAAAGTGGAGAGACAACCATCTAGCTACTGCTACGGACCCATAGTCCAAGGATGAACTACTCACACATCACTCCGGAGGCAGGCATGGCGATGTAGAAGCCTCCGGTGACGATTCCCCTCTCCGGCAGGGTGCCGGGGAGAGGTTCTGAACCCTACCGAGCTAGGTTGACGACAGCGGCGTCTCTGTAACTTTTCGTGGATATTTGCTCAGGTACTTAGTGTTTTCGCGTCGGGGGAATAAGTAGGCGAAAGGGCGGCGGCTGCGGACCCCCGAGGGGCCCACACCACCCCAGGGCGCGGCAGAGGGGGCAACCACGCCCTCCTGGCGTGTGGGGCCCTGGTGGCCCTCCTCTGCTGCTCCTTCGCTCCGTCAGTGTGTTCTAGAAAAATAGGGACCCCCGTGTAGTTTCGTCCAATTCCGAGAATATTTCCAGACTAGCTTTTCTGGAATACAAAAATAGCAGAAAACAGGAACTGGCACTTCGGCATCTTGTTAATAGGTTAGTCCCAAAAAATGTATAAAAGTGATATAAAGTAGATGCAAAACATGTAGCAATTGGTATAAAACAAGCATGGAACATCAAAAATTATAGATATGTTTGAGACGTATCATCGGACAAGGGCTTGCCTATTGGAATGGCATTCCTCCAAGTGGTAGGCAAGAATACTTTCCAAGGCGGTGGTGTAGGCTTCGAGGTGGAACAAGGTTGAGTTGAGCATCACTTCGATGCTTACCATGGGATGGTTGGGGCTTTCAAGGGATCTTGGCGGGAAAAAGCGAGGGGCGGGAGGTTCTGTCGTGGCTTCAAAGTACCGCAGACGAGCGAGACATTTCCAATCTGCAACTTGGAGAGCCATCTCCGGGTAATCCACGAAGTGGCTTTGAATCACATATGGCGCCGCGCTTCCTAAGGCACTTGTGGCGACATACACATCGGCATGATACTCGCTCACGCAGGAGGAGAGGTTGGACCGATATACATGGTACACCGGCCGAGAAACACAACCAAGAATGTCGCGAGCAGCTTCCCACAGCAGAGGTGGAAAACCGGGGCGAAACTCAGCGGTGGTCTCGAAAACAAGGGTAGGTTCCATCTACAACTCAAGCTAAGGTACTTGGGAGAGAGGAGAGCGCAAGATTCCTGAGCGGGATCTGCTTCAAGAGGGTTGGGTTGCAAAGGATAGCAAGCGAGGGTGGGATTTTATAGGTAGCCAGGACTTGGGTCTCATACTAATGGGTAGTGTCGATTCCTTCTCATGGAAGAAACCGACGAGCCTCACTCGGGGATTGGGACAAGTCCTACTGCACCATACTGTTGACCAACAATAGCCATGCCGGTTAGACGGAGATGGGTCAAATCCATCGGGCTCCTTGTCGGGCAAAAGTAAGGCTGGGCTTTCCATGTTAGGGTAGTCTACAGCCAGCCTGGTGCTCTGATACCATGCTCTGTGGCACCTCGCTCTGGCACATATTTCCAAAGAGGCGGTCGCCCCGTGCGCCAGCCCAAGATATCTGGCCGCACGTCACGACAGTGCAACATAATGGAAATCATTACACAATCAGGCACAAAAATTGCTACAAATGGTTTACAAGGCCATCAAGGCATTACAGAATATCTTGCCAAGCATGGCTCAGGACAGAGTTTAACTGGCAGCGGAAGACGGCTAAGGCAACGGCTTGGAGCGGCTCCACTCCACAGGCATCTAGCTGGGCTACTGATCCTAGCACACTCTTGCTCCATGTCCTCGCTAAGGTAGAAGATGAATCCTCGCCAAAATCTGGCCACAATCACAAGGCCCGTGAGTACATTTGTATGCACTCAGCAAGAATCGCCACTCACTACAAACAATCCAACAATCATGCAACAAGATATACATTGGAAATAAACTCCTACAATATGTCAAGTGTACTCTAGAAACATGACATAAATGTAGCATGGCATTGACAACCAAACATGTCGTAAGCAGACAACGGGGGTATCACCAGTACAGAGTCCAAGCCAGGTGGGGTTGGATCGTGTACCAGCAATCATACAAAGGGCTTACCTGTGATGAGTAACCGGGTGTACCAGTTGATACCAAGTAACATAACAATACCTGTCATCACAACTAGACCCAACGACCTTGCTACATCTGTCAACTGTTAGGCCCGCTGGCCTCATCCTTTCACTTGGGCATGCACGAGTGATGTTGGCTCAGGCCTAACTCTAGGCTCCCAACGATCACACCGTCATCCCTAAACACGGTAACCATCCACAACACAAGTAATATTCCCTGCATCATCTTATTGTTCATTTAGTGAAATCAGGTCGTTCATTAATTCTTTCAAACAGATCTTAAGTTTAACCTCCGGACTCGACAAAGACAATAGTGTGACCAACACTGAACTGTTGTTCCGTAACCTTGGAACGAGGCTAGACATCTAGATTTGACACTCTCGAGAGGTTGCAGTTTCCACCCATCTAGGTGCACCATATAGCCGGTACTTTAGGAACTCTTCCTTAAGACGACCTGATACACGTACATGACCATTCACGCTACCAAGACACTCCCTGTATAGCTACCGACATAACTCTATGTCTTATAACGAAGTGAATCCGGCACGTCCCCAACCCATGAGCAACGCCTAGCTCCGGAACCTTCGCAAGACTAGCCCCGACCACAAAGGTAACCGACTAGACTTGCCAAAATGGTAGCATCAAAGTAGGCTCAATAGGATACGTAGGTCAAGGCCCGCCCATATGAGCGATAGTGGTAGTGCTTTCGATGTTCAGATTAGTGGCACTATGGACTGACCCTATCGAAGTTTGGAGGGGTGTTTCATTTAATCAAGTTTCATCATAACAAGTCCAAATAACAGAGGATTAGTCCAACACAACAATCACAATATCATAATAATATATATCATCAAACATCAAGACATTAGCAACATAATATCTCAAGCAATAGTTTGTTTGTATTGACCGGGTGACTATGGTGGAGCTACCTCCGACCAGCGCCATCGCAGATCAATACAAAAGTTAGCACAGGTTGTTGGCGTCGATCGGGTGACTGTGGCAGAGATACCTCCAACCAGCGCCATCACAGATCAACTACCAAAGTAGTCTCCAAAATGAACCGAAAATCACTCATAAGAAAGAAAGCATCCATTCCAATCAAGGATTAACCCGACGTGGTGTCAGCAATCTTGGCAAAAAGAACCAAATGGAAAGCAAATGTTCCAAGCGTCGCAGTCAAAGCGGGCATACGCCAACCAAGTTTAATGGAGGGAGAAGAAGCAAATAACTCTTTTGGCAAATGCCCCCAACTCCGAGGATCATAAGACGACATTCGTCTGCTCCTCACCTCGGCGAAGAAGAAGAAGCAAACAATCATAGGATCGCATATTTTATAGTTGTTTAGTTTGGGGGTTCGACAAAGCCACGCAAGTGCGAGGCGCACAGTTGTATTGTTCCCCATTCCTTTGACTGTGGCGGTTCCTCCAGCCCGTCGCCTCGGGAATGGGGGGTGATGCGCAGATAAGAAATTATAAAGCAATGCGACAATTTAATGCAACATGGCATGACAATATGTAATCAAAAAAGCAAACAATATTGCAGGACTGGTCATAGCAAGTGGTTAGCTTGCCTCCGAAGATCGACACCGTTTGGCTTGGAGGGTCACGGACACGTCACGGGTTAGGGTCTCGGTTTGCCGGTACCGCGGAATATACCTATGCATGCATACAAGGGTGCTGAGCATACAAGTATTTTACAAAAATGTAAAACTTATACTACTGGAAAGATCTTCTCAAACTAATAATTTATAAATTTGAATCACTCCAAACGGAGCTATGGTTCAAAAGATATTGACGTGCGACAAATAGCTATCTGCTGCTCACCTCGAAAGAAAAAAAACAGAACGGACCGAAACTGAGCTGGGCTGGGCTGAAGGCGCATTTCACGAAAAACCGTCTTCAGCTCTGGAAAGCGGGAAGCTGGCTGGGCGCCTCCACTTATCCCGACAGGTGGGGCCGGGGCCCACCTCCACTTATTCCTCTTCCTTCCTCTTCCTTCTTCCGACTACGGCACGGGCCACGGCGGGGACGGGATGGCGGCGGTGGGCCGCGATCAGGAGGAGCTGGGCGGCGGGAGTGCTCCTCTCTCGTTGCGCGCGGCTCGACGGCTCGGCCTCACGGGCGCCTCGGGGAGATGCTGCCGCCGGCGTCCGGCAGCCCGGCGAGGCAAGCCGAGGACGGCAGGGAGGCGGTCGCTAGGAGGAAAGACTCGGGGATGGCTCCACGCGGAAGGGGGAGGCCGGGGTCGCCGAGGAACTGCGCGAGCGAGCTCCCAGCTCTGGCTCGCGCACGGGAAGAGCTACGGGGCTCACGGGAGGAGGTTGCCGGCGACGGTTCGCACCGACCGGCCGCCGGCCGACGGCGGGGATGGAACCGGGCCGCTGCGCCGCGCCCGGGGAGAGGTCTAGCACGGCAGGGGAGGCCGGGGCGTCGCGCGTGACCTCAGCCGAGCTTCGGGCACTGCGGCTGCTCTCGGCTCTCTCTCCCCTACTGATTTCTAGAGCAGACAGAGGGTGGGGAGTGGATAGCTAGCAACGAGGGGAGAGAGGGAAGTGAGGTGAGGGAGCTGAGTTTCCAGGGAGGGCTCGGGAAGGAGAGGTTAGGTGGTGGTCGTGGCATTTGTCGTCAATCCGGCCACAGTGGGGAGATAAGGAGGAGGAGCCGGACGCACAGGGGAGGCACGAGGTGCACTGGAGCAGACGGGTTAGGCACCGACCACAGCAGTACGCACGGGTTAGGGTTTAAGAAAAAATTAAGCCACGCCAAGGCGTGTGTCCCGGACGTTCAGAGCGCGACACGGGCGACATCGTCGCGTTCCCGGTGACTCGGAGCTCCAAACGGAAAAAGGTTTCCACCGCTGAGTTCGTAACGACGAGAACAACACAACCAAACAAGAATCCCTCAAGGATTCCAAACTTTGTAAAATAAGATGTTTAGAAAACCAAAGCACCGAAGGTGCTCGATGAAATGACAGGGGCCTTGCACATCTCAGAAAAATTCCAAACAATTACCACTGGGTATGTTGGGTATATGGAGGGTGTCTAATGAGTTTGAGCTCATTTCGTGTTGTGGAAAAGGGGTTTTGCAAAAATCCGCTAAGCAGCGTACCGGCATCGATTTTCGGCTTACAAAGGAAGCAGGTCAAAATTTGCTCAAATGGGTTTGGGTCCAACAGAAGAAGTGTAGGAAATACTAAAATATGCATCTCCCTAAATTATGAGAATTTTCCGAGACTCCTAAGTTGACTGAATAAATTTGGGATCGGAGCCGACATTTAACAGTTAACTCCGAAATCGGAAATACTGAATTGGAGTATGAAATATTTTTGGGCGGGTCTTCTAGAAATGGGTAGGGGAGTCCTCAGGAATTCCTAGAGAGAGCAAACTCTACGTCAAATCTCCTCGAAAGATTTTCGAAAACCCTTATTAAAACTAGAAAAAGTTTTCCGGCGTCCAAAAATAATTTAAAACTCGGTCCGAATTTTTGGGGTGTTAGAAACCTTCCCTCCTTAAAAAGAATCTCGTCCCGAGATTCGGAGACTTGCAAAGATTCCCGGAGTTATAACAAGATATTTCTTGTACGGTTTCATTATACCCCTATATCTTAAAACTTTTTCAAAGCTTTTTCTTCTTGATGCTAGAGTTTTAAAACACTCGGAGGGATCCACGCATATCAAAGTATTTCTCAAAATTGGGCATTTGCAAGCATAGCATTACTATCAAACAAGGCACACCCAAATGAATGACATGGCAGGGGCTCACAGAATCACACAATATAGGATCTACCACCATGGGTATATAAATATAAACTAAGGTTTTTGCTCAAACGATCGCACATACCCAACCATGGCAAAAGCAACCAAGCATGTATACAAACAAGCTAACATCCAACAAAACAGAGTTTGAACTGGGGTAAGCAGTTACCCAAAATTTTATAAACAAAAGGATTGGGTTATGCTATCATATCCTCTCATCTAGGGTTTTATTTTGGAAAAGCTATATATACACTTTCATGCATACATAGGTTTTGAAAAAATTTAAGGTTTCTATTAGAAGAAGGATGTTTGTGCCACCCCAAAATGGGCTCACAAGCACCTAGATTTTGAGGGGTAGGGCCACACCCCAATTTCTGTTTTTGCAAAGATTTTTCACTATGGAACACCATAGATACGAGAGAAGAACTTTCAGGGTACCTCCTCGCACTGAAGTAATTGTAGAGTTCTAGCTGGAGTAGAACTTACATCCTTCATTTCTGAAATTTTTCCACCGGCCATACTCCTTATCTTGCAGCAAAGATAACATGGCTGGAATACAAGCATATAGACAGCAGAATTTCTATTGTGAGAAAAACATCATTTTGGAAAAACGGTCCTGCATTTTCGTGGCCCAAAACAAACAGTTGCATCAGTATGGCGTAATCATTTCAACCATACCGTATAAGGAAACACACAACGGCTAACAAAACACTCCACAAAAATCCTTTTGTGCTCCAGCGATGATGGGACACTCAACAAGCAACTAAGGCTTGTGAGGGAAAGTCATCGTGGAGGGCTTGGGCCCTTACTTTAACATGGGTTGTCACAAGGTTCATATTGGGTGAGGAACCTTGCGGCGATACATGTACGAGTTTTTTCAAACCTATGCACGAGCCAACATTAAGTGATCGGGACACCGGGGTTACAGTGTCTCATTAAATACTTCAACTTAATAATTAAACTTGTGCAACGCACACAAAATAATTCTCATACTAGAAAATAATATCATTCAAAGTTTGCATTAATTTTGCAGGCGTGCATATTTGTCTGGGTTCACATATACCACTTCTGCTTTTATGTGATCTGTCATTTCTTCAAAACTTTTCAACTGAAGAGAAGAACATGGTATTCCGTCGCATGTCAACCAAGTGGTTAACAAGGGAATCAGAACATCAAGTTTTTCACAGGCTAACCTAAGAACAACTTAACCGTGGACATAGCAAACATGCAGCACAAGAAAACACAAGGGGTTACAAACAACCTCACAAACTCTCACCTACCAACTTAGGACTCCTCACTTGGTGGGGACTTGGTCTGGGCATCCACTTTGTTGCCTTCTGGATCTTGCGGTTTTGGTCCTACGCAAAGCTTGGTATCCACTAGGCTCTTGTCAGTGGGCTGCGGGACTCGGACAAGGGCTTGCCTATTGGAATGGCATTCCTCCAAGTGGTAGGCAAGAATGCTTTCCAAGGCGGTGGTGTAGGCTTCGAGGTGGAACAAGGTTGAGTTGAGCATCAGTTCGATGCTTACCATGGGATGGCTGGGGCTTGCAAGGGATCTTGGCGGGAAAAAGCGAGGGCAGGAGGTTCTGTCGCGGCTTCAAAGTACCGCAGACGAGCGAGACATTTCCAAGCTGCAACTTGGAGAGCCATCTCTGGGGAATCCACGAAGTGGCTTTGAATCACATATGGCGCCGCGCTTCCTAAGGCACTTGTGGTGACATACACATCGGCATGATACTCGCTCACGCAGGAGGAGAGGTTGGACCAATATACATGGTACACCGGCCGAGAAACACAACCAAGAATGTCGCGAGCAGCTTCCCACAGCAGAGGTGGAAAACCGGGGCGAAACTCAGCGGTGGTCTCGAAAACAAGGGTAGGTTCCATCTACAACTCAAGCTAAGGTACTTGGGAGAGAGGAGAGCGCAAGATTCCTGAGCGGGATCTGCTTCAAGAGGGTTGGGTTGCAAAGGATAGCAAGCGAGGGTGGGATTTTATAGGTAGCCAGGACTTGGGTCTCATACTAATGGGTAGTGTCGATTCCTTCTCATGGAAGAAACCGGCGAGCCTCACTCGGGGATTGGGACAAGTCCTACTGCACCATACTGTTGACCAACAATAGCCATGCCGGTTAGGCAGAGATGGGTCAAATCCATCGGGCTCCTTGTCGGGCAAAAGTAAGGCTGGGCTTTCCATGCTAGGGTAGTCTACAGCCAGCCTGGTGCTCTGATACCATGCTCTGTGGCACCCCGCTCTGGCACATATTTCCAGAGAGGCGGTCGCCCCGTGCGCCAGCCCAAGATATCTGGCCGCACGTCACGACAGTGCAACATAATGGAAATCATTACACAATCAGGCACAAAAAGTGCTACAAATGGTTTACAAGGTCATCAAGGCATTACAGAATATCTTGCCAAGCATGGCTCAGGACAGAGTTTAACTGGCAGTGGAAGACGGCTAAGGCAACGGCTTGGAGCGACTCCACTCCACAGGCATCTGGCTGGGCTACTGATCCTAGCACACTCTTGGTCCATGTCCTCGCTAAGGTAGAAGATGAATCCTCGCCAAAATCTGGCCACAATCACAAGGCCCGTGAGTACATTTGTATGTACTCAGCAAGAATCGCCACTCACTACAAACAATCCAACAATCATGCAACAAGATATACATTGGAAATAAAATCCTACAATATGTCAAGTGTACTCTAGATACATGACATAAAAGTAGCATGGCATTGACAACCAAACATGTCGTAAGTAGACAACGGGGGTATCACCAGTACAGAGTCCAAGCCAGGTGGGGTTGGATCGTGTACCAGCAATCATACAAAGGGCTTACCTGTGACGAGTAACCGGGTGTACCAGTTGGTACCAAGTAACATAACAGTACCTGTCATCACAACTAGACCCAACGGCCTTGCTACATCTGTCAACTGCTAGGCCCGCTGGCCTCATCCTTTCACTTGGGCATGCACGAGTGATGTTGGCTCAGGCCTAACTCTAGGCTCCCAACGATCACACCATCATCCCTAAACACGGTAACCATCCACAACACAAGTAATATTCCTGCATCATCTTATTGTTCATTTAGTGAAATCAGGTCGTTCATTAATTCTTTCAAACAGATCTTAAGTTTAACCTCCGGACTCGACAAAGACAATAGTGTGACCGACACTGAACTGTTGTTCCGTAACCTTGGAACAAGGCTAGACATCCAGATTTGACACTCTCGAGAGGTTGCAGTTTCCACCCATCTAGGTGCACCATATAGCCGGTACTTTAGGAACTCTTCCTTAAGACGACCTGATACACGTACATGACCGTTCACACTACCAACACACTCCCTGTATAGCTACCGACATAACTCTATGTCTTATGACGAAGTGAATCCGGCACGTCCCCAACCCATGAGCAATGCCTAGCTCCGGAACCTTTGCAAGACTAGCCCCGACCACAAAGGTAACCGACTAGACTTGCCAAAATGGTAGCATCAAAGGAGGCTCAATAGGATACGTAGGTCAAGGCCCACCCATATGAGCGACAGTGGTAGTGCTTTCGATGTTTAGATTAGTGGCACTATGGACTGACCCTATCGAAGTTTGGAGGGGTGTTTCATTTAATCAAGTTTCATCATAACAAGTCCAAACAACAGAGGATTAGTCCAACACAACAATCACAATATGATAATAATAGATATCATCAAACATCAAGACATTAGCAACATAATATCTCAAGCAATAGTTTGTTTGTATTGACCGGGTGACTATGGCGGAGCTAACTCCGACCAGCGCCATCGCAGATCAATACAAAAGTTAGCACAGGTTGTTGGCATCGATCGGGTGACTATGACAGAGATACCTCCGACCAGCGCCATCACAGATCAACGACCAAAGTTGGTAGGGCATATAGTCTCCAAAATGAACCGAAAAGCACTCATAAGAAAGAAAGCATCTATTCCACTCAAGGATTAACCCGACGTGGTGTCAGCAATCTTGGCAAAAAGAACCAAATGGAAAGCAAATGTCCCAAGCGTCGCAGTCAAAGCGGGCATACGCCAACCAAGTTTGACGGAGGGAGAAGAAGCAAATAACTCTTTTGGCAAATGCCCCAAACTGCGAGGATCATAAGACAACATTCGTCCGCTCCTCACCTCGGCGAACAAGAAGAAGCAAACAATCATAGGATCGCATATTTTATAGTTGTTTAGTTTGGGGTTCGACAAAGCCACGCAAGTGCAAGGCGCACAGTTGTATTGTTCCCCATTCCTTTGACTGTGGCGGTTCCTCCAGCCCGTCGCCTCGGGAATGGGGGGTGATGCGCAGATAAGAAATTATAAAGCAATGCGACAATTTAATGCAACATGGCATGACAATATGTAATCAAATAGGCAAACAATATTGCAGGACTGGTCATAGCAAGTGGTTAGCTTGCCTCCGAAGATCGACACCGTTTGGCTTGGAGGGTCACGAACACGTCACGGGTTAGGGTCTCGGTTTGCCGGTTCTGCGGAATATACCTATGCTTGCATACAAGGGTGCTGAGCATACAAGTATTTTACAAAAAATGTAAAACTTATACTACTAGACAGATCTTCTCAAACTAAGAATTTACAGATTTGAATCACTCCAAACGGAGCTACGGTTCAAAAGATATTGACGTGCGATGGATAGCTATCTGCTGCTCACCTCGAAAAGAAAAAAACAGAACGGGCCGAAACTGAGCTGGGCTGAAGGCGCATTTCACGAAAAACCGTCTTCAGCTCTAGAAAGCAGGAAGCTGGCTAGGCGCCTCCACTTATCCCGACAGGTGGGGCCGGGGCCCACCTGTCGGCGACTCTCTCTCTTCCCTCCCTCTTTTTCTTTTACTTTTTCTTTTGCTTTCTTTCTTCCTCTTCCTTCCTCTTCCTTCCTCCGACTGTGGCATGGGAGAGCCCAGGCGGTCGCCGGCGCCGGCTGCTGGGAGGGGCACGGGCCACGGCGGGGACGGGATAGCGGCGGTGGGCTGCGATCAGGAGGAGCTGGGGCGGCGGGAGTCCTCCTCTCACGTCGCGCGCGAGCTCGACGGCTCGGCCTCACGGGCTGCTCGGGGAGATGCTGCCGCCGGCGTCCGATAGCCCGACGAGGCAAGCCGAGGACGGCAGGGAGGCGGTCGCTAGGAGGAAAGGCTCGGGGATGGCTCCAGGCGGAAGGGGAGGCCGGGGTCGCCGAGGAACGGCGCGAGCGAGCTCCCAGCTCTGGCTCGCGCACGGGAAGAGCTACGGGCCTCACGGGAGGAGGTTGCTGGCGACGGTTCGCACCGACCGGCTGCCGACCGACGGCGGGGATGGAACCGGGCTGCTGCGCCACGCCCGGGGAGAGGTCTATCACGCTAGGGGAGGCCGGGGCGTCGCGCGCGACCTCAGCCGAGCTTCGGCCACTACGGCTGCTCTCGGCTCTCTCTCCCTACTGATTTCCAGGGTGGACAGAGGGTGGGGAGTGGATAGCTAGCAACGAGGGGAGAGAGGAAAGTGAGCTGAGGGAGCTGAGTTTCTAGGGAGGGCTCAGGAAGGAGAGGTTAGGTGGTGGCCGTGGTGTTTGTCGTCACTCCGGCCACAGTGGGGAGATAAGGAGGAGGAGCCGGACGCATAGGGGAGGCACGAGGTGCACTGGAGCAGACGGGTTAGGCACCGACCACAGCAGTACGTAGGGGTTAGGGTTTAAGTAAAAATTAAGCCACGCCAAAGCGTGCGTCCCGGATGTTCAGAGCGCGACACGGGCGACATCGTCGCGTTCCCGGTGACTCGGACCTCCAAACGGGAAAAGGTTTCCAGCGCTGAGTTCGTAACGACGAGAACAACACAACCAAACAAGAATCCCTCAAGGATTCCAAACTTTGTAAAATAAGATGTTTAGAAAACCAAAAGCACCGAAGGTGCTCGATGAAATGACAGGGGCCTTGCACATCTCAGAAAAATCCCAAACAATTACCACTAGGTATGTTGGGTATATGGAGGGTGTCTAAGGAGTTTGAGCTCATTTGGTGTTGTGGAAAAGGGGTTTTATAAAATCCGCTAAGCCGCGTACCGGCATCGATTTTGGCTTACAAAGGAAGTAGGTCAAAATTTGCTCAAATGGGTTTGGGTCCAACAGAAGAAGTGTAGGAAATACAAAAATATGCATATCCCTAAATTATGAGAATTTTCCAAGACTCCTAAGTTGACTGAATAAATTTGGGATCGGAGCCGACATTTAACAGTTAACTCCGAAATCGGTAATATTGAATTGGAGTATGAAATATTTTTGGGCGGGTCTTCTAGAAATGGGTAGGGGAGTCCTCCAGAATTCCAAGAGAGAGCAAACTCTACATGAAATCTCCTCGAAAGATTTTAGAAAACCCTTATTAAAATTAGAAAAAGTTTTCCGGCGTCCAAAAATAATTTAAAACTCGGTCTGAATTTTGGGGTGTTACATTGATGCATGCTTTGTGCCTAGCTAAAAGGCGTTAAAGAAAAACGCTTATGGGAGGCAACCCATTATTTTTATTTCTGCAATTTTTCTTTTCTTGAGTCAAGGAGATTGTTTAGTTCTGTAGCAACTCCTTTGTATCTTTACTTTCCTGCATTGTTGTGCCAACAGTAGTCTCTAATGATAAGATGTTGCTAAAATTTTGATTGCTGCGCAGGAACAGATTTCTGCTGTTCACTGTACGAAATTCCTAAAATCACTAGAACGTGATTTAAATCTGAAATTTTTGTGTGTAATCCTGATATATGTTTGCATCATTTGTTAGCTCAAAGTTTTTCAATCTGAGCAACGTAAGTGCCTCAAAAAAATTCGTCTTTCCGGCCTATTCTGTTTTAGACAGATTATGTCTTTTATTTTGCATTCTCTCTTTTACTAGTGTTGAGTGGAATTCTTTTTTTGGGTGGAAGAGCTTCACATAACATCAGTGGCAGTAGCTAATGTTTAAAGTAACGGTCATATTGCGTCCTTGCAGAACATATGAGTTTTTGATTGTGCACTAACCCTCTAATGAGATTTACTTTGAGTTTGGTGTGACGGAAGTTTTAATGGGTCAAGAGGGAAGAGTAATATAATAGGATGGAGAAGAGTGAAGAGCTCAAGCTTGGGGAGGCTTCCATGGATCTCCCCAGCATATTTCAAGAAGACTCAAGCGTCTAAGCTTGGGGATGCCTTGGGCATCCCCTTCTTCATCGACAAAATTATCAGGTCGTCTCTAGTGAAACTATATTTTAATTCTTTCACATCATATGTGTTGTTCTTGGAGCGACTGTGTGCTTTTTATTTTCAGTGTGTTATTTTTATTTTGTGATCAACTTGATTGGATCCTAGCATTCTTGATTGGGAGAGAGACACGCTCCGCTTTTTCATGAGAATACTCCTATTCTTCACTTATATTTGTTGATTATTCATATCTAGCGCTGTTCAGCTTTTAGCGCTTGTTTTCATGTATTTCTTGTCAGAGCTATTAGTTCTTTTGTAGAAAGTACTCTCTTACTTCACTTATACTTGTTTGGAGAGTTGTTGAAATAAATTGATTGGTGTTTGGTTGGAACAGAAAATGTTGCATGTGGTAAATGGCATAATGGAAAAAACTTGCATACTCTTGTAGATCACTGAACTTTGATAACCTGATTCTTTGCAAATGTTTTGAGATATTAAGTAATAGATGGTAAAGCTTGCTGGTTAGTTAAGTTAAAATCATTAGTGGATTGTTGTCTTTAAAGATTGTACCATACTACAAACTCTACTAAAATTGTTGAAGGTGTAGTTGGGCTTGATAGCTTTCCATGTCTGAAAAGTAATTCATAATGACTAGGTTGTGTAAAGGTCGAGGGATCTAGCGGGGTACTTGTGCCGCCGTGAATGGCCCTCCTTGGAGTAAAATGGTAACCATGCTCTTAATGTTGAAACTGCTAGTTGTTTGCAATAAGCTTGTGAGTTCTTTTTGACTAATGTTAAGCTACGGTTTTTGACACTTCCACCATCCAAATTTGCTAGCCTCTTCGGTGTTGTGCATTGCCCATCTCATAGTGAGAGTTGGTGCATACTTCGCCAGTACATCCAAACCTCGTGGGAGGACTTCCTCTTGTTCTCCTACACATAAGTCTATACATCTTCCTCAAAACAACCACCATACCTACCTACCACAACATTTCCATAGCTGTTCCGAGATATATTGCCATGCAACTTCCATTTTACATTACATGACTTGTTGTCATTCATCATATATATATTGGTTTGCATGATTCTATACAGCGATGTGTGGTTTACCCATGTTACGCTAGATCATTGCACATCCTGCTACACTGTCAGAGGCATACAGTTTTATACATCATGTTTTGTTCATTATGAGTTATTTGTACCAAAATCTGTAATCATATTAGAGTGTTGCCCTTGCTAGAAAAGAGCCATGGAGGCCATCGAAAAGAGAAACAGAAAAAGGGGGCAACACTACTATCCTTTATAAGTTGTGCTCATGTTTAGCACCTGCAGTATTCATAGTCATCATTTGTGCTCATATTTAGCACCTCTACTCCATTTGAGAGAGTTTTCATGTTTTACTAGTATAACTATGTGGGGAATTTACACTATAGAACTTGGGTTGTATATTCCAATGATGAGCTTCCTCAAAATTGCTCTAGATCTTCGTGAGCAACCGAGTTGGATGCACCCCCACTAGTTCCATTGGAGAGCTTTCATACACATATAGGTCTATGTGCATCCGTTGCATGGCAATCACTACTCCTTGCATTGCTTCGATTATAAGACTTTCTCTTGTCTAATGATCACTTATAGCTTTGTGAGACTTTCTTCCATTGGCCTTCCAAACCCCCATTAATGTTCTCTTTGCCATAACATCCTGGTGCCAATACTAAATGCTTACGCTCACCGGTTGAGTAGACTTCGAAACAGTTGATTCATGACGTTCGTGTTGCTTTTACTTGACTGGATCCTTCTCTATGTTGTGAAAAATTGCTTGATGCTTGGAATTGAAGGATAGAACTCCTACACTGAATACTTAAAACATCTATAATGAACCTTGTACGGTTTCATGTCTTTAAAGCGATCGTTCATGAAAACTTTTAACTTGTTTAATTGTCTTGCTTTATTATCTCTTATTTAATATCAATTATAGACATTTGCTTTGAATGATTTGATCTCAGTTCATTTACATGTGCCTTACAATACTATTTGATCAAGATTATGATGGTAGCATGTCACTTCAAAAATTATATTGTTTTATCGTTTACCTACTCGAGGACGAGTAGGAACTAAGCTTGGGGATGCTGATACGTCTCAAACGTATCTATAATTTTTGATGTTCCATGTTGATATTGTACCAATTGTTACATGTTTTGCATCCACTTCATATCACTTTTATACATTTTTTGGGACTAACCTATTAACAAAATGCCACAGTGCCAGTTCCTGTTTTCTGCTGTTTTTGTATTCCAGAAAAGCTAGTCTGGAAATATTCTCGGAATTGGACGAAAATCAATGGAGGTCCCTATTTCACCGACATGTACACGGAGTCGAGTCCAAAGGAGAGACGGAGCAGAGCCACGAGGGCCCCACACGCCCCCACGGCGCCGCAGGGGGAGGGTCGGCGCCCTGCCCTTGTGTGGGCCCCTCGGGGGTCCGCAGCCGCCGCCCTTTCACCTATATATTCCTCCCGATGTGAAAAGCCTAAATACCTGAGTCATTATCCACGAAAAGTTCCACAGTCGCCGCCGTCGTCAACCCTAGCTCGGGAGGGTTCTGCAGCTCTTCCCGGCACCCTGCTGGAGAGGGGAATCATCACCGGAGGGCTCTACATCACCATGCCTGCATCCGGAGTGATGCGTGAGTAGTTCATCCTTGGACTACGGGTCCATAGCAGTAGCTAGATGGTTGTCTCTCCACTTTGTGCTATCATGTTTAGATCTTGTGAGCTTCCTAACATGATCAAGATCATCTTATTGTAATGCTACATGTTGTGTTTGTTGGGATCCGATGAATATTGAATACTATGATCAAGTTGATTATTAATCTATGTTACATGTTATTTATGATCTTGCATGCTTTCCGTTACTAGTAGATGCTTTGGCCAAGTAGATGCTTGTAACTCCAAGAGGGAGTATTTATGCTAGATAGTGCGTTCAGTCTCCAGTAATCTGGGCGAGTGACAGCAACGTCTAAGGTTGTGAATGTGCTGTTGCTACTAGGGGTAACATAACAATGCTATGTCCACGGTCATATGTACTTGTTTACTTTACGCACATTGCTTAATGCGATTATCCGTTGCTTGCAACTTAATACCAACGGGGAACACGGATGTCAACCTGAAGGTGGATTATTAGTCATAGATGCGGTTGGATAACGGTCTATGTATTTTGTCGTAATGACCAATTAAATATCATGGTAGTCATCTTGTTATATATATGCATTGCCATGCGCTCAATATTTTATCAATTGCCCAGCTGTAATTTGTTTATCCAGCATGTTATCTATTTTTATGGAGAGACACTACTAGTGAACTGTGGACCCCGGTCCATTCTTTTACACTGATAAAACAACCAACTGCAAACATTGTTCTCTTTTACTTTCTGCAATTAAATACTGTTTTCCACACCAAACGTTTAATCCTTTGTTTTCAGCAAACCGGGGAGATTGACAACCTTCCTGTTTCGTTGGAACAAAATAGTTTGATTGTGTTGTGTGCAGGTTCCACGTCAACAGTCCAGATCTTCTGCAACACCACTTTTTCTGGCGCCGTTGACAACCTTCTGAAGTGCTTCTGCTCCTACTGGTTCGATAACCTTAGTTTCTAATTGAGGGAAAACTTGCTGCTGCACTGCTTCATACCATTCTCTTGGGGTCTCACAACGAACGTGTGTTTCACGTCATCAGTACACATGTCCTAGAGGTGATAGATATACAACTAGATGGCTATTAATGTTACATGTGGGTCCGCATGTCCCAAATGTGCTAGGTCAAAATGGCTAAGGGTATTTGCATGTGGGTCCACATATGCCAAAATATGAAATATGAGCCATATACAAGAATAGACATCTAAACTAAGAATGTGCAACCCAATACCTTTGGTCCCACTAACATGCAACCCCTAAAGGTTTCTTTGGTCTCACAACATGCGACATAGTTAGGAGTGTTGCATGTGGCTCCACATGTTCCA
The DNA here is from genome assembly GCA_947311845.1 of Poa pratensis. Classification (NCBI taxonomy): domain Eukaryota; kingdom Viridiplantae; phylum Streptophyta; class Magnoliopsida; order Poales; family Poaceae; genus Poa; species Poa pratensis. The sequence continues at coordinate 74,932,901 of CAMZMU010000128.1, read as the reverse complement.
ACTTAAATGTGGTAAGATATATGGGTATATATGAGTGTTGCATGTGAGTTCACATGTACTAGATGTGTTAGGGTTAAGATGGCTAGGGGTGTCATGTGGGTCCACATGTTCAAAGGTTATAGATACATATGACCTACTAGACATTTGTAATCACATGCATTGGCACTAGACAGTTTTACCTAGAACTATCATGTGGGTTCTACAACATACAACATAGATAGGACTGTTGCATGTGGGTCTACATGTCCCAAATGTGATAATATATGGCTATGAGATTGTTGCATGTGGGTCCACATATCCTATATGGCTAGGGGTGTTATATCTGGGTCCACATGTCCCAAAGGTGGTAGATACATATCTGTATGACCTATTAGACATTTGGAAGCACATGCACCGGCACTAGATAGATTGACCTAGAACTTACATGTGGGTCCTACAACATACAACTTAGGTAGGAGTGTTGCATGTGGGTCCACATTTCTAAAATTTGGTAGATACATACTTATAAGACCTACTAGACATTTGAACCACATGCACCGACACTACACAGCTTGACCTAGAACTATCATGTGCATCCTACAAACATACAACATAACTACGACTGTTGCATGTGGTTTCACATGTCCCAAACATGGTAAGATATGGCTATGAGAATGTTGCATGTAGGTCCACATGTCCAAGATGTGCTGGTGTCAAGATGGCTAGGGGTGTCACTATGACAAATTTAACGAAATTTGTCTAAAAAGGGCAAATATTAGTCTGAATTTGAAAAGTCACAGGCAAGAATATTTGAAAATGACCACGGAAATAGAACCTATTCGTCGACGCGTAAGTATTTCGTGTATAAATTATTTTAAATCGAAATATAATTATGGAGATTAGAGTCTAAGGTGCATGCACGTAACAAACACGCCGTTGGTCGATTCGGTCGAGTGTTGACGTGCTAGCCTGCTGCGCGTGCGACAATGCAGTGTCTAGGCCCAATGCCTCAATGGCTTAATACCCACCAGGCCACCACACGCCTGAGAAGTATTTGTTTTTTGGCAGACACGATAACACATGAGCAGTTGTTGCCCCTGGCTGATTAGAAATTAGCTGAGATAGAAGCTATCTCGCCGGAAGGCAACATCGAAGCGCTGCGTCCGCACATGGACATGTGCTGCCTGCCTTAACTATGAAGGACGCGAAAATATAAATATTATCGAATAATAGCAAAATGCCCGTGCGTTGTAACGGGAAAGAAAAATCATTGAGAATGCGCACAAAGTAATGATACAACACAACTATCTAGTTGTTGATAATGATAAGAATTTAAAAGTACAAATTTAAAATAAGATTACACAATGTTTTGGTTTGATCTAGTAATTGCGTTATTTTTATTATTTTTAATTTGTATTATCTCTATAATTGATTTATTCTTTGGTGCTTAATTTTTTTTTGTTATCTACTAAATCAAACATACTCAGAAAATAATGTTATATGAAAATAAGTTAATAGTTATTTCCTTAAAATAGCCACGGTTATGAAGATTTTTTAAAAATAGATATGTAGCTAAGACATATTAATCAAGCCAATTTAAACCATATCCATCCTACTATATATAAAAGTGGGACAGAATCAGCCCCAAATCCAGCATCCACGTCACCTGAATAATTATGGCCGTGCGATCAAGGCGACAAACGGTGCAGAACACTTCGCGTACTGTAGCGTTACTGTAGCTAGGGGATTTCTACCAATCAGAGCGCGCGCACGAAATTTGGCGCAGTCGTTTTTACAAAAAAGAACCCGCAAACTCCGGAAACAAACCCGCGGTCCAAATTCTAACGCTGCGAGGGACCTCGCTGCAATTTCGGAAAACTCCACGGATTTTTTTTGTAAAAACAGCACGCAAAGCTCCCCTCCCCTCTCTCTCCCGCGATGGCGAAAATCGCCGCCGGCGCCGCCGACGCGCCGGCACGCCGCTCCGCGCCTCCCCCTACGAATCTCTGCACACTCCAAGCTCCGCCGCCCCGTCCTCTTCCTCCTCGCCGGCAGCCGCGTGCCGGAACACGGCGAACTCGCCGGAATCGCCGCCGCAACGTGATACGTCCAAAACGTATCCAGAATTTTGATTGTTTCATGCCATTTTTATGCTTTTAGCACTTTTTTATATTAAGTTTATTATTTATTTGGACTAACCTACTAATAGTTGCAAAAGTGCACAATGTTCTTGTTTTACTCTTTGATGTGTAGAAATTATCAAGAATACAAGAGGAAACCTTGTTGGAGTCGAATTGGGACTTTCCTGAAATCTGTCTGAGAACTTTTTACGAAGATTGCCAGTTTGACCCTCGAAGATGACGTCAAATGGAGACCTGGCTGTTACGAAAGTTGTCACAATTTTCCATACGAAGATTTTAAGCCCGAGATCAGCCCAATCGGAGTTCGGACGCGGCCTGTAGGCCCGTTTTGGTGGAACCCTAAAAGGGGGTGACGGAAATCCGAGAAGATATATAAAGGGAGGAAACCTAATTCGTGGAGGACTCCTCCACCCACGAATTTCAGCCACCAAAAGCCACGTTTTTGCCTCCCCCATGGATCCCATCTCCATGGGGGAGGGCTCCCAAGAAGCCATGAAGGAGGGAGGCTAAGGGGCGGCGCTCCCCAAGCTTGCCGGCGGCGGGGAAAGGAGTTCCCCGCACCGCCGGCGCCGCCGCCGCCCTGCGCCGCGCTGCCCTCTCCGCCGTCTTCACCGCCATCTCCATCACCATCTCCTCCTTGTATTCAGTGGTTCATCCTCCCACAAACCTCTGTACCGTCCTATGTAAACATGGTGTTTGATGCTATAATATTTATCCTATGATTTACATCATGTTTCCGTAGTTTATTTGTCTTTTGATTGCTTAATTGAATGCATGAGGTTCATTAGAGTTGTATGTCTATATGGTGCTGTCCTTTGGTGTCCATTATATTTGCGCGCATGGATCAAACACCCTAGGGTTGGTAGTATTTGTAACGAAGCGGGGGAAGTTCTGCCGGAGTGACAGAAACCTGAGAACGCGAACCGATTAGTTGCACGTATGGGAGTAAGAGGACCTTGAACTTAAGGCTATGGTTGGGGAAACCTTAATGCATTGTTAGTATTTGCGGATGCTTTCTAACAATCCAATCATATAGTACTTGTAATCCCAAGTAGTGGAGTGCATGTATATTTAGCCTCTCCCACATAGAAAACTGCATCGAAGACAATGAACCAAGTACCTTCACTAATTAATCTTGGACAAAGCCACCACAATTACCACCACTTTTCCACACTCATGGTACTGTTAGTATATGGTTACTTAGTGTATTTTATTGCTGCAGCACTAACATTTACTTTCTTGTATTTATTATCTTGCAAAACTACTCTCATACCCGTATTGCTACTAGTTTTATTTCTAGATAATGCAAACGTTTAGTGTGCGTAGAGTTGTATCAGTGGTTGATAGAACTTGAGAGAATACTTATCCTACCTTTAGCTCCTCGTTGGGTTCGACACTCTTACTTATCGAAAAGGCTACACGCGATCCCCTATACTTGTGGGTTATCAAGACCTTTTCTGGCGCCGTTGCCGGGGAGCCATAGCGTAGGTTAATGTTCTTGTGTGCACTTGTTTGCTTTATCTCTAAGTAGTTTTTATTTTCAGTATTAAGTTGTTCTTTATCTTACTATGGATAGGGAATGCGAATTACAAAAAAAATTAGGTGTAGTTGTTATCTAAAAACGTTTTCAAAAAGAAAAGTGATTGGAAAGATGAGTAATGGTTAAATGGGGGTCGACCTTGAACACTTGTGTTCATGCCTATGAAACCAAAACAAATCTTTCCATGGAAGCTTTTCATTAAAAACATGTAAATATTGTGTATATACCTCTGTACATAAAAATAAAATGCTAATTATAGTCTTAGTTAATTGAAAGTTGATAGTTTTACTTTGCTGTCCAGAAACAGATTTTCTGTGCTCCACCGTATTAAATGTTTAAAATCACCAGAACGTGATCTTGATCTGAAATTTCTTGAGTGCAAAGTGATGCTTATTAGCTTTCTTTCATTAGACTAACTTTTTGATTTAAGGTACGTAGATAGGTCGAAAAATTCGATCTTTACTGACTGTTCTGTTTAGACAGATTTTGTGCTTCTCTGTAAATAAAATCGTGATAAATCTCAGAATAGTATTTTGACTTGAAAATTTTTGTGCATAAACCTGAGATTATTATCTTTCTTTCATTAGACTAAAGTTTTTCGATTTGAGCTACTTAACTATCTCGTTGAATGCCATCTTTACGGACTGTTCAGTTTTGACAGATTTCTTTGTTTATTCAATATTGTACTTGGTGTTGTTAGTTTCATTAGTTTTTCGACGGACAACGGAAATCATGAACACCTTAGTATATACAGTGGCTAATGTTGAGTAAAAATTATAAAACTTGTCAATGCTTGAACATGAGTGGATTTTATTTAATGAGTACTAACCCTACTAATGAGTTTTGTGAAGTTTTATGTGGATGTAGCTTATAAGATCTAATCAATATGGTGATATGAGATGAATAAGAAGACGCAAGAGCTCAAGCTTGGGGATGTGTAGGTGCATCCCAAGAACATATTCAAGAAGATACAATCATCTAAGCTTGGGGATGCCCGAGTCATCCCCCTATTCATCAACTAACATGAGGTTGTCTCGTTCATACTCTATATTACCCGTCCACATGATATGTATTGTCTTAACTTGTATTATAATTGCTTTTATATGTCTTGGTTTTACCTTCTTTAGTTTTATTAGGCTCCTTATTTGGTTTCGATTGCTTCTTTACTTTCACTTATAAATTCAAAATAACAAAAATATTTTCTTTTGTTTTGCTTCTTTGTTTGGTTCTTTATTTTAATTTTATTTGGGTTTTACTTTTGATTTTTTTTAGAGTTTTCCTTGCTGTAGCTAGCATGTTTAGGTCTTGCTTAGCCTCTGGTTTCTTAGTTTATCAAAAATAAAGTACCAAGTTTTATCCATTTAGCTTAGTTGATACATATGTAAAAAGTGATTTTCTGTTTTCGGTATCTACTGCTTATTGCGCGATTTTTCATATTTTACTGGAAGCTCTAAAAATCACGAAAAAATTACTGATGTTGTAGCACCTAATCCTCTGCATGTACAAAAATTGGCTAAAATTTCGGGCATGTTTAAGTGCACCTAAAAATTGCGTTTTCCAGCTGCTGTTTTTCTGGACAGATTCTGACTTTTGTTGCAAGAGTGGCCTCTTTTCGTTTTCATTTGATTTTTAATGGTTCTTACCTTTCATTTATAAGTTGGCCATTTAAGCAACCTTTCTGTAACTTAAAAACAAAATTTTATTTGGTTTAATAGTAGCACTTGGGAAATATTATCTATTGTACTAATGTCTAACCGCAGAAAAGAATGGGAAAGTTTTTGTGTTGAAGTTTTTTCACAGAGAATGAAGGAACACCAAACTATGGAATATTGAAGAATTACCAAAGTCATAAGCTTGGGGATGTCCCCGCATCCCTCTTCATCAATAACCCCACGGTTTGCAAACCTTTAAACTTTGTTTTTTGAGCAACATAGGAACTTAACTAAACTTGAAGCGGCTGTATTTTATTATCTATTTATCTTAGCATCAAACACCAGTTACATTAATAAGTGGATCGTCACATATTTTATTTATCCTCTGTTTTCAATGTTTACTTGGTTAATGGATTACTTGTTGAAACTTAAAAATGATGTGTGAATAATACTGTTTAGTAGTTTATGTTTTCTTATGGTTAGTCTCAACTAGCTAATAGTGCATATTATGTTATTTTGATATCAACATGCATTGTCCTGTTCATAAGATGGTATGGTATTGTGGTATCCTCCTCTGAATAATTCACTTGAATCGACTTGGCACATGCTCACACATGTTATGACTGAAAAATAAAAGTCAATTAAGCCTTGATGATCTATTTTGCCTCAGAGTTTTAGTATCGTTTTTATGCCTCCGTTAATTTTATTTTGTCGCAAGCATGATTATGACCGTTATCGCTCTCGTGGTTGTCGCTTCCCAGTCTATTGCTAGCCTTCACTTGTACTGAGCGGGAATGCTGCTCGTGCATCCAAATCCTTAAAACCAAGTTATCCCAAAGAGTCCACCAAAAAATTCCTATGCATGGTATTTCAAGCCATTCCAAGTAAATTTGCATGTGCTACCTTTAAAACCTTCAAAATATTTCTCTTTTTGTGTCAATGTTTACTAGCTCATGAGGAATTAGTGTGGTTATTCTTTATTCTATTTGTCAAATGGACTTTTACACCTGGACTAGTGGCATATACATCCGCTTATCCAATAACTTGCAAAAAGAGCTGGCAACGGGGTGCCCAGTCCCAATTAATTACAACTTTAACCAATTAATTCTCTTCACACTTTTGCCCTGATTCATCAGTAAGCAATGACAAACAGTGAAATACCTGAATGTGTGTAAACCAAAGAGAAAGAGGGATGATCTGCCTTGCTGGTAGAAATAACGTCCTTCATGGGAGCCGCTCTTAAAAGTCCGTTTGACAGGTAGAATACTGTTCTCACCCGCTACCATTCGTTGACAATTAACAAACACCTCTCAAAACATTTTTACCTCTGTTTTTAAAACAAAAAGCTCTAGCACGTGTTAATCCCTGCTTCCCTCTGCGAAGGGCCAATCTTTTATTTTTATGTTGAGTCACCATCCTTTCTTTGAGCACTTCTTCGAGAGCATAGCTGTCGTTCTTAGTGTAATGTGCTTGTCCCAGAATACGATTAATTGAGGTATAACCATGATGCTTTTATCTTTGATATCTCTATATCTAGTCTTCACTTGAACTTCAGAGGTGCCTTGGCATTTATGTTTTGCTCCACAATTAAGGGCAAGCGAGATACCACTCTATCATGCTTTATTATGGTCATTACAATCTTGTTGATGTTTATAAATTTCATGTTATAAGCTCTTAGTTCGTTGATACTTTTCATTAGGAAACATGATTGCTAAGTTTTATTATCCATACATCATGCAATTGTTAAAGACCTGATCATAGCATTTACAATCAAAAATTATTTTGTTATCATTTACCTACTCGAGGACGAGCAGGAATTAAGCTTGGGGATGTTGATACGTCCAAAACGTATCTATAATTTTTGATTGTTTCATGCCATTTTTATGCTTTTAGCACTTGTTTTATATTAAGTTTATTATTTATTTGGACTAACCTACTAATAGTTGCAAAAGTGCACAATGTTCTTGTTTTACTCTTTGATGTGTAGAAATTATCAAGAATACAAGAGGAAACCTTGTTGGAGTCGAATTGGGACTTTCCTGAAATCTGTCTGAGAACTTTTTACGAAGATTGCCAGTTTGACCCTCGAAGATGACGTCAAATGGAGACCTGGCTGTTACGAAAGTTGTCACAATTTTCCATACGAAGATTTTAAGCCCGAGATCAGCCCAATCGGAGTTCGGACGCGGCCTGTAGGCCCGTTTTGGTGGAACCCTAAAAGGGGGTGACGGAAATCCGAGAAGATATATAAAGGGAGGAAACCTAATTCGTGGAGGACTCCTCCACCCACGAATTTCAGCCACCAAAAGCCACGTTTTTGCCTCCCCCATGGATCCCATCTCCATGGGGGAGGGCTCCCAAGAAGCCATGAAGGAGGGAGGCTAAGGGGCGGCGCTCCCCAAGCTTGCCGGCGGCGGGGAAAGGAGTTCCCCGCGCCGCCGGCGCCGCCCTGCGCCGCGCTGCCCTCTCCGCCGTCTTCACCGCCATCTCCATCACCATCTCCTCCTTGTATTCAGTGGTTCATCCTCCCACAAACCTCTGTACCGTCCTATGTAAACATGGTGTTTGATGCTATAATATTTATCCTATGATTTACATCATGTTTCCGTAGTTTATTTGTCTTTTGATTGCTTAATTGAATGCATGAGGTTCATTAGAGTTGTATGTCTATATGGTGCTGTCCTTTGGTGTCCATTATATTTGTGCGCGCATGGATCAAACACCCTAGGGTTGGTAGTATTTGTAACGAAGCGGGGGAAGTTCTGCCGGAGTGACAGAAACCTGAGAACGCGAACCGATTAGTTGCACGTATGGGAGTAAGAGGACCTTGAACTTAAGGCTATGGTTGGGGAAACCTTAATGCATTGTTAGTATTTGCGGATGCTTTCTAACAATCCAATCATATAGTACTTGTAATCCCAAGTAGTGGAGTGCATGTATATTTAGCCTCTCCCACATAGAAAACTGCATCGAAGACAATGAACCAAGTACCTTCACTAATTAATCTTGGACAAAGCCACCACAATTACCACCACTTTTCCACACTCATGGTACTGTTAGTATATGGTTACTTAGTGTATTTATTGCTGCAGCACTAACATTTACTTTCTTGTATTTATTATCTTGCAAAACTACCTCTCATACCCGTATTGCTACGTAGTTTTATTTCCTAGATAATGCAAACGTTTAGTGTGCGTAGAGTTGTATCAGTGGTTGATAGAACTTGAGAGAATACTTATCCTACCTTTAGCTCCTCGTTGGGTTCGACACTCTTACTTATCGAAAAGGCTACACGCGATCCCCTATACTTGTGGGTTATCACAACGCACGGTATCCGTCGCGCCGTTTCGTGCTCGCCGGCGACGTTCCGGTGGCCAAAAAACGGCGGCGCCGCCACCTTCGAACAGATCGCGTCCTTGTGCATCCGCCACAGCCAACCGCACGTCCCGAAATGCCGTGGAGCGACGCCGGCGTCCACGCCTCCGCCGCGGCACCTCCGGGCGTTGTGACGTCGCGCTGACGTCACAGTGCGCCTGGGCCGTGCGAGACGGTTTCCTAGCTGGGTTGGGCCGCTTCCTGCGCGTCCGGTCAGCCTTTTTATTTTTTTCCCTGCTGTTTTAGATTTCAATTTTCCAATAATTGTATAACTTTTCAAATAGAATTCCAAATCAATTGAGACCAATTTCATAAAAAAGGTAAAAATCAAAACAACAATTTGAAAAACTTAGTGATCTTTTTCAGATTATTTCAATTTCCACACACAAAAAACTTCCCAAAGTTATTTCAAATCATAAATTTTTCACAAAAATTTGAATTCCACATCTTTCTTTAAACTGTAATAAAAACCACAAAAAAATGTGAATACTTTTGGCATAATGCAAACATATCTAAAAAACTTAAATTTGGTGAATATCTGGAAAAGAAAAACATATTCAATACCTCTATTGATTTCAATTTTCCAATATTTGTATAACTTTTCAAATAAAATTCGAAATCAATTGAGACCAATTTCATAAAAAAATGTAAAAATCAAAAACAGCAATTTGAAAAACTTAGTGATCTTTTCCAGATTATTTTAATTTCCACACAAAAAAACTTTGCAAAGTTATTTCAAATCATAAATTTTACATAAAATTAGAATTCTACATCTTTCTTTAAACTGTAATAAAAACCACAAAAAAAATATGACTACTTTTGGCATAATGTAAACATATCTAAAAACTTAAATTTGGTGAATATGTGGAAAAGAAAAACATATTCAATAACTCTAAAAATTGATTGAATTTAATGAATCTCAGATAATGTGTACCCTCTGATTACGAAGTTAAATAAAACTTTTAAAGTAACATAAAAACTTACTACATCATTTCGAAATAAATTAATATTTACAGCTAATTTAACTTAGCTTCCTCCAATTATGCAAACATATTTAATAAATGCTGATAATAATTAGCATTTCGAGATAACCGCAATATGTTTCTTCTAATTATGGTGCTACATAAGAAAATTATAACAAAATAGAACCGTATTTGGGCATTTGAAATTAGCTACCATGATTGGAAGTAATATAACCTAAATCTCTCCAAATACGTGCTTACAGTTGAAACAATGCTTGATTAGACGAATATTTAAAGAAAATGCAAAATCATTTATTCTAATCATTGATTCATTTCAAATTGACTCCAATAAATACTCACACAATGTATACCCTCCAGTTATTCAGCTAAATTAAATATTTAGGAAAAAACACAAACATATCATGCCAATTCGAACAGACTAATATTTTCAGATAATATAACTGAATTCCCTCCAATTATGCAACTCAATTTAACAAATACTCAAATTGAACTTACCTCTCCCTAATTGTATAGTTACATTTAAATAATGCTTCACTACATGCATATTCCAAGAAACCCCAAATTCATTTTTGCTCTAAAGATGGATTGCATATAATATATTTCTTCAAACAAATTATTCAAATTACATACTTATGACCAAAAAACAACATTATATTTTAGCATACCCATAATATATTTTTCTAACATTATGGTGCTAACTAAGATAATTAAGTCAAAATGTAACCACATTTGAACTCACAAAATCCCACCATTCTTTTAAGCACAAACTTTTCCAAACTCAAATAATACTCATACTTCAATATTTTTTCCATTTTTTCCCCAAAAATTGTTAAATATTTGGTAAATTTTCTCCAACTCAAATAATATTCACATTTCAATAATTTTCTTGCAAAAAATGAGATTTAAAATTTTCAAACTGTGGTAAGTAAAAAAAAGTACCTATTTCTACCAAATAAACAAATAAGTTTGAATGATTCAGTTTAGCCTATATTTAGATAAGTTTATGAAAGGAAAAAAACATTTCAAATTACAACGGACACGATTAATATCTACACAAAATCCAAATTTCCTTCCTCTAATTTTAGACATTTAATTTTATTAAATATCGACTAAATAGATGAACCTCCAAAAATTCCCATCCGGAAAAAAACAAAAGATACAACAAATGCTCCAACAAAACAAATACTAATTATTTACGTCAAAAAACAAATATGTTAAAACACTTCAGATTGGTAAATATTTGGAAAAAAAACTTCCTCCTTAGAACAATTTCTACAACGTGAAATTATTTCTATATATACCCTCAAATAAAAAATGTTGTTTTTTAATTCGATACGATCAAATTTCATATTTCGATATTCCAAAATCTTAAATATCTGCAAAATCTAATCATTTTACAAACATAAAATGATTTGAATCTACAAAACATCCCAACTTGAACAATATTCAAAATGTACACAATTTTTAAATGCAAACTTCTTTCTATTTCACTAATTTTACACCTGAACAATTTTTAAATGAACATATTACCAAATTTAAATTGGACAGCAAAACAAAAACCGAAAAAAAAATTCTATACATACCCATCGACAAAATATAAAAAATATATCGAAATGCTAGGAAAAAAATTGTCAACTATTTTTCACACAAACCAAATAAGTTTTTAAAATTCAAATTGACCTACATTCGGACAATTTTATAGGAAAACCACCTTATTTAGCCATTCCAACTTAAATTTCAAATCCACAGATTTACTGATTTCAAATACCTCCGAAATGTAATCATTTTTGCAAACTTTCAAAGAATACAAATTTGAATACATTTCAATGCGACACATTTTAACGTCCTCGAAAAATCTCCTAATCGTAAACTTCTCTGAATTCAAATAATATTCATATGCATACTTTCTAAAAAACATATTCGAAAATCATCTGACGGACGCGCGGCATTGCCGCGCTAACTATCCCTAGTAGAAATCTATACGCTAAAGACACATCTTTGTGCAAAAGAATTTAGGAACATCGAGCAAGAAAAATAAGATTGTTGCCTCTAATATGAATAGCTCCCGCCGACGCACATAATCTAGTTAGCATGCTTGAAGGCATCGTTGGGTCCAGAGCCACAGCCTAACGCTAAGCTAGGTCCGACGGCGACGTGGGCACGCCCGTATCTTCCATGAAGCTGTGGTCTATACTCATAATCCATTACTGCGAGCATAGTTGGCGGCTGATAAGGCATGGCTCGGCAGCGAATTGGTCTGATTTGGGTACATTAACCAAAGATCTATCACAAAGTAGAGGGAAAAAAAGACGCATAATTAGTCACCGTGAAATCATCTAGGTAAACACGACATGTAGCTCACCTTTGTTGCAGATAGACTTCCACACCGAAATCAACCTATCGCTCACCTATATGTTCAGAACCATACCTATACCTACTATATATAAAAGATGAAAGAATCCTCAGCACCTCCCACTAGCCACGTCACCCGGATTGTTTGGGCCGTCTGATCACAGATGTGGACATTCAGGATCGCTCCACGTCGCCCTTGTGCGCGCGTTACTGTAGCCGCACGAAAATTAGCGCGCCCCGCGCTCCCGTGCACCCGGTCGCAGCCGGTCGCCCCGCTTCAGCATGATTATTGGCACACGCGTAGCTGTGCGTTACCCGTTCGCTTCCGGTTGCCCCTCCCTCCTCTCACAGTGCCGCGCGCGGGGTCACCCGGTCACCCAGTCGTCGCTTCCGGTTTCCCCTCCCTCCTCTCACCCCGTTGCTCCTCCTCCACTCCACCTCTACCCGACGCCTCCATGGTCGGCTGGCCGCCGCTCGGCCGGTCGCGCCACCACCCCACCCCGACCTCGCCCAGCCGGTCCCGTCTCCTCCCATGGCCGCCCCTTTCCCTTCCCACGGCGTCCCATCCACATACCTACTCTTCTCCCATAGCCATCGCCACCGCCGCCGCTCACTCCCTCGATCCTCACCGGATTCACCGCCGCCGCCCCCCTCTTCGCCAAGCAGCACGCCGCCGTCGACTTCTCCCTTTCTCCCCTCTCGCACAGCGCTCACCGTCGTCCTCGGCGCGCAGCCACCAAATCGCAGCCCCATCACGAACCCTAGATTGGGGCGTCCATGGAGGCGGCGGGGTGGGTGGCTGTGGCAGCGTCGCGAAGCTCAATCGTCGACCCATCCTTGCCGGGTACCTACCTCCAAATCTCAGCTTTGCCGCGATCCAATTGCTGCTTCTTTCTTCGTTCTGATTTAATCCGCACAGATCCTCATATATGTTTGTTTAGATGCCGACGAGGAGGCCAAGGCGTTCACAACTTCCTCATCCTCGCCATCAGCAACCACGAGACGTCGTCAAATCATTGCCGAGGGCCACTCCTGGGTGAGTCTCCTCTCATGAGTCCTCCACTCATCTCTCCTCTGTCTACTTTCTGATTCAATCCTCACAGATCCGAATCTATATCTGCCTCTAAGCTGTTTACTCTAACGAGGTTGCAGGAAAACACATCAATTCATGTCATACTGTGCCATGCTTTTTTAATAATTTTTCTTTAGTCTGCAATTTATATTCAATGAACGACAGCAGGTTTGCTTGCATTAGGTTCAGAATTCTGGTTTCTGCTTGTGTTATGCGCACATTTGGATTTACTCTCTTTCTCTTCATCTCCATTTGTAAGATCTGAAAAATGAGATGTGCTTGTGTGATGTACATGTTGGGTTAGATATGAACCGTTTTTGTCATGGTAGACTGTCATAGACTAAATGTATGCATGCTTAAGATGTTGTAATGCTGATCTGAAAAATGAGATGTGCTTGTGTGATGTAATGCAATTTCAACAAGAGCAGACCTCTCCAGCTTTGATGCAGCACGAACTCAGCTGCACACTCCACAAGCTATCGGCGATGAAGCGTGTAATGCAGATGCACGTTGCAGGAGGCTTGACATCCTGATCTGAGTAACTACAATGGATGCTATAATCCAGTCCATCCAATGTAAGCCTCCAAAGGTAAGCAACCTATATGCTCTTTCGTGTGTTAGCATGAATACAGAAGGCACACAACGACTTCAGTGAAACGAAAATTTGATGTCAACAATTTAATGAACTGTTTGACCATGGTAAACGACAGTAGAATATTTTTGAAGAAAGGGTAACTGAATAAAAGGTGAAATCTGTTTACAGCCATGGATTATTTAAGCGTCATCTTTAAGATCAGTACTTTCAATTATTTGCATCTGATGATTATTCCTTATAAAAACCACATATGTTTATTTACATTTCAGGCTATGGCCTTGAGGACAGATGAAAAAAGTGTCTTGCATGATTTGTAGCTCTGAATTTCCATGTAAGGATTCTCTCAATTGTTTATGCATATATAATCTAATGGGGATAGCACAAGGTGCTTGTGGAATCGATTTTTTTGGTTTAGCTTTGAATCTTTCTCTAAACATGGGCAAGAGAATTTTATTTCCGTATGCACCTAATAAGTAGAATTTTATTACAAACTATGTCCACATATGGATCTTCGCTAAAACTAATTGTTACTTTTCTTCAGTTCATAGAGATATTTTGGGCATTTTATGTTTGACTATGTCGTTATCGGTGCAATTTTTGGTGATGTTTCGAATTAGGCTAGGCGTACCAATTTGGGTTTTGCCTCTGTTTTGGTGCTGTTTCTGTTTAGGCACATCCATTATTATTTTTGCTGCTTGCAAAGATAATCTGGTTGTTTGTTATTTCTACCTTTTCACATTGCAAGACCATCAGATGATCGGTGCCATTGATTTTAATCTTATGACTGAAACTTTTCAGGATAATCATGTGTCCTTCAGTTCTTGGAAGGGAGTTATATAGATCCAGTATCAGATATTGGAGCTGTGAGGAACATATGTCATTCATGTTCTTGGAGGAAAGACGGGGATATTAAAGATCTGTTATGTATAATACGAGATAAACATGATTTAGGTGAATCACTCGAGCTATTTTCCCATAAATTCCATGATACAGCAATCTGTTGTGACCTCATATATTTTTCCCTTTTGCACTCTTATTTATTTATTTGCTTGATTTAGTCCAGGCTGAGTAAGAATTTTGTATCATGTTTCTTTCTATATATATCAATTACATTTCATTATACGCAGCTATATGTGTCTGAAAGTTTTTCTTTGTCATATTAGTGGTCTTTTCAGTAAAACATGAGAAAGAAGGCCCCATGTGCTCATCAGTTTATAATGGCATAAACTGGGCATTCATTTTCATGAAGTGCAATGCCTTCTATAATCATGTTACAAGGTTTTTGTGCTTATCTCGCTGTGCAAAATACTTGCATCCTGAGCACTGATATGTTGGTTAGTTCTTACACATCCGATTACTGTGCCGCTTAGTATTTATGATTTTTCATGCATTTATCTTACTTGGCATCCAGGACTGATAACAGTCCAGTTTACTAGATGTCCAGGTCTATTGTTCACAATCCTTTGCCATTCAATGTTGAGTTGGTAATTTTTATTATAATGCTTCAGTTATACCTATGAGGAAGATCCTACTTCAGTTATGGAGGCTTAATAACCTTTTGCATTTCCTACTTGGTCTGATCTAGACAAAATTTCCCAGAGATTTTAGACGTCATGAGCGTGAGTGTGCCATACTTTAAGTTGCAGTCGGTTGAGCTTATGTGCTTATATATTTTCTTAAAATTAGTAACAACTGAGCTACGAGGTTCGAGTATGTTCATTTGATCATTGTGGTGCTACCAGTAGGATTATTATTTCTGTGCAATTCTTAGCTTTTCGTCTCTGTTATTTGTAGCCGCCAAAATGTGTTTCTATTTTTTCTGCTTATACTATGAGCTTGATTTATTTTTGAACTTCAAACTTGAGTATTTTCTGTCATGTATCAGGATTTAACCTTATCTGAACTTATATACAATTCTCAGTTCCTAATTTCGTGAGAGTGAGGTTGAGAAAAGAGCTAGGGATGTTGCTAATCACATGCAGGTATATTTATTACATTCAGATCTTTCTTTTTACCTTTTTTTTAGCATGGACCAGGTCCCATTTTACAACAAGTTCATCTTGAAATCCATCTATTTTCCCACTTTATTTAGAGTTATCTTTTTGTGAATCATGGTGACATGGTTAGTTTAATGTGGTCCGTTTATTCCTGTAGTATATCAAGGACTAGGGTGGCAAATAGTTTTGAAGCATCAATCTTTTGACTTGGAGCACCAAACCAGTCTGCACTATGCTAGCCCCCTCTCTGCCTGAACCTAATTCAAACCTCGCTTGTGCTGTTCTCAAGTGGGTCAATAGGTTCAGCTAGAGAAAGTACTAATCTGAACTTAATTGTGCAATTTGGTTGAACGGTTTGCTCTCAGTTCTTAGTTTATTGTACTGTCTAGAACTGAACTTTTGTTGCACAAAGTCATCTTTTCTGTAAGTTAAGCCTTTTATCATTCAAATTAAATTATGGCCTGACCATGAAAAATGCCCGGTATTTCCTTCATACGAATTTTGTTTTTCTGAGATAATCATGGTTGTCTATTTTTGCAGGTTTTGAGCTGATCCAGAGCACTGACATTGTAAAGGACAATCTTTCCTGCAACATCATGATTACCGTTTGCTCTTGAGTTTTGAACTTACGTTTTCTTCTTAGAAGATGAAGGATCTCCGTGTAAGTAGAATGGCATTTTCAGCGTTTCACTATGTTACATGATGCTTAGTTTGTTACTGTTGTGTGATGCTTAGAAAACAAGTTAATAGCATGATATAATAGTTACTTATCTTGCTTGGCCCTACTGTTTTATTTCTAAATAAAATTAAAATGCAATCAGCCAACCACTCGATCTCATATTTTCTATATTTACACTAGGGGAAGTTGAGAACAACTAAAGTAGCATGTAGGCACTGCTGAACCTGCTTCCGCGCTATTGCTCCTCTGTTCCGACGTTTCCTGACCTTATATATGAAGTAAATACCCAGGAATTTCATTTGTTATTTGTTGAGGATCATTGACTGCTGGTTCTTAAAAAAATGGAACTATGCTGAAATAAATGTTGGCGGACATATCTGATTATCTCTATTCATCTGAAGATTATAAATTTCAGTACTTACATAGTTGATGTTTTCCTTACAATTTTCAGATAAGGGCATTTTGAGCATTAACCTAGATGACCTAGCTCAAGGCAGATTGATTATTGGGCTGCTACTCGAGCTCATGGGTTATCCTTGCATAAATGGATCGATAATCATAGGTATAGATAGCACTTTTACATACTGAACGCTCTGTATGTTTCCATTTTTGGGGTTAGGTATACATATGAGTACGATGAGTAGATTTGAAATTGACATGAACATGACCAATTTATATGCATGTTTCCGTGAAACAAATGGAGTTCTTTAATTTGTCTAAAAAAAGCTCATGTCAATTATACAACCTTTCTATAGCTACATACGTTGAGTTTGTGTTGTCGAATCAAAACTTTCAAAAAATTAACTAATTTTCACCAACTAGCTTTTGCATTATGTTTTCAGATTGCAACCACTTACTCTATTGCAACAAACTTGATTTCTAGCTCAAGACCAAATTAAAGCGTACATAATTTATTTGGTAAGCAATTGTTAAAACTTACATAAAAGGAAACAATGGTCTAAGTCTTATCTTACCCTAACAAAGATACGAAACAATCTTATAGATGTCCAACAGCTCGGCGTTGGTGTTATATCCTTTTACTATAGTATCATTTATTACTTTTCCAACAGTAGTTAGATTCCATGATGCACTACTATCGATTATAATTAAGGATACTATGATCATATGTTATGAATTGTTGCAATTTCAAAGGTTTTGTGCTCATGGTAGACTGCTCGAGATCTTCATGAACTTAATTTTGCATTAAAAAAGAATTAGATTATTTTCTACGTTTACTTCAAGTATGTCTTGAAGTGCCAACATACTTGAATAATATATTCAAACATGTTTTAGTCAAGCTAGCCCGTGCGTATCCCCGTCTTTCCGTCGCCCCCGTGTCCGTTCTTTTTAGATCTGCAACATGCTGGATCCTGGGAAGGCGGTCTTCATCCCCAATAAAGGCAAGCCCAGCGTCGTCATGTTCGTCTTATACATAATTATTCACCGTTTATTAATCAGTTCTATTGATCCTTCATTCCCCAGTATTATTAGGAATCCTACATTCCTCAATTTTATTACCTCATGTGGTGCAGACATAGCTGAATGTAGTTGTCCATTAGTGTGTATGTATAGTCCTCATGCTCTTCGCAATGCTCATTTCTTATCGTGTCAAATTACCCTTGTGCAATGCCTGAATGTTTATTGCAACTGTAACCCCCATGATTATTGGTTTTACTCTTTTGAGAGGAACATGTCTTAATTGGAATGCTTACAGATGCCCCCCCACTGTCCATGTAATAATGGTACACCAAGGTAAGATGTGTTTAATCTCATAACACAAGCAATATTGATATAACTATCTTTTTATTTTACACAACACTGGATGATACTTTTCATAACAATACAGTTAATTGGAATTATAATGCATACTTACTACTCATCTACATCTTGGAGCGCAATACGTGAAAAAAGAAGGCCACCAGAGAATTATTCTATAGGTAAAATGTCCGCCTTGATGAAAAAGAAGTAACATTTAAATAAACCAAATGGTAGCATACCAAGTTGCTAATTTATCTTTCCATTCTTTTGCAGAAACTGCTTGCGCTTGATCTATATCAGAAAACAAAGCTAAGCAAACTACAGATTATAAAGTACTTATGCTTCTCAGATGGAGATCTTGCATCGCAGTAGCTATTTTATGGCCTTCTTTCGTTACAAACATAATGTATAAAATAATGTGTTTTCGTAATACTACCAAGCATGAATGCCGTACCAACCATTTATGTACAATTTTTTGAAATACCATTTTGGTTGTCAAATACTATCACTGTGATATATATGCGTTTCTTCTTCTTACTTCTAAATAATTACCACCTTGATGTTTTTGCGTAGTTTCACCAACAACTAACTTCTTGCATGCTCCTCCGTGTTACTAACATAGATGATAACAATTTTACATCTACCATCCAAGCATGCAGCTTGCCCCATCAGTACACCAACAGTTCCCTGTTGTATGAATAAAACTAGCTGGGTGGCCCGCGCAATTGCGCGGCTAGCGTTGATATAACGAAATACTGTTATCTAATGTATAATTTTTCTTATAGATACTATATTCTATTTTATATAAATTAGAATATATAAAGAATGATTTTGGATACTCAGCTTGTTGAGCTTCCAACTGCTTCCACGTTATATTCTACTTCCTCCGTTGCTAAATGTAAGATGTTTTAGATGTTATACATGTTGTTTACATGCATAATAAAATGTGTGAACATACACATGAAACATGTCGAGATACATTTGTGTGCATATGAATGTGGACAAAAAAAAATTAAAATCTTATATTTGGGAACCAAGGGAATACGTGATAAAAACATATGTGCATGTTAAAAATAGCGAACATGTATACCTTCGTTGTTTAGACATCCAAGTTATTTTATGCCGAAGTGGACTATTCCATTAATGTTCTTATTGTTAGATGTTATACATGTTGTTTACATGCATAATAAAATGTGTGAACATACATTTGTGTGCATATGAATGTGGACAAAAAAAAATAAAATCTTATATTTGGGAACCAAGGGAGTACGTGATAAAAACATATGTGCATGTTAAAAATAGCAAACATGTATACCTTCGTTGTTTAGACATCCAAGTTATTTTATGCCGAAGTGGACTATTCCATTAATGTTCTTATTGTTTCAAAGTCGCAATCAATTATGTCTTAGGGCTTGTGCAGTGATTTTCCCATGTCATGTAACATTAACTATGGGTAATATACCAGATAGGTACATTCAGAATATTACTTACCGATTATGGTGGTTACAGCAATACCGCCTCTTCCTTGCATATCAATGACCAACACGTTTCTTCTGGTGGTGGTGGCCTTCCTCAGGCGGGTGGTGGTACGGCGTCGCCGGTGCTGGCTAGGTGTTTCGGGAGAGTGGTGGTGGATCCAATCGTGATTCTTCCAGGGAGCTCAGGGGGTTTTGTGCAATTTGCAGGGTCTTCTTTGTAATTTCTTTTCTTTGTTGGACCTGTTTGTAAGTTGTACTCAGTTCCCTGATTATAAGTGTTGGATCCTTTCCTCAAAAAAAAAAAAAAATGACCAACACGTTTCTGCTTGTTGCGGGTACTTATAGTGCCCAGCAATCAAAGAATTCTTGTCTGCACAGCAAATTATCAATACTAACAAAACAATCATGTCAGGGTATATCGTAGCAATGAAGTGGTTCCAATAAAAAATATTTACTCTCTCAAGAAACGCCAATCTAATAAAAACAATCAGACCTTGACCCGTAGCAAATACTACATGACTTGATAAATCTACTCGTGGTTTTCAGATGCTCTAGGCACCGACTTACTTACACCTATTTTTCTAGGGAATAAATAATTAAGTATTCTCCATGACATAGACCTCTCAACCCACCGGACGCTCTGCCTCATCGACGGTGACAAACTGAGGCCACGCTCCGTCTGCATGAACCCATAATTTCTTGAGTTAAAATGACTATGAACCAGGTGAACATTGTCTCACCCTCGTGTTCTTTCTTAACAAAGCATCCGATTCAATATGTTTCCAATATAACATTTCATTCTCCTGCAAGCAAATGAAATGAATAGTCAGTGATTTGCTGATGTACGATGATGATGCCTTGTAGTAGGGAATAATTTAAGCCCATCCAGAATTTAGGCCTAGCTGATGTACGACGATGATGCCTTGTAGTAGGGAATAATTTGTGTCGAGAAAAATACATGGTACCAAAGATAACATACCTCTGAACCTGAAAAAAAAAACTTGATGAATCGTATTTTTATCTAAGATATTTTCTTTTACATGTACAACCCAGATCAGTATTGAGCCTTCTATTTTTTTTTTTTTGGAACCACAAATTGTTAGGCGTTGCCTGATTATCCTGAAAGTACTGTTTTTTAGACTACACGACCGTGCACAAACTTACTGAAACAGATAAGAGAGTGTACCAATTAAGTAACAGCATATGTGGGAATTAGATATAGCGTGACATATATTATTTTGAACAGGCTCATGGAAGATCCCGATTTTTTTTTTACCATTGCAAACTCTACAGATATTTCCTATATTCTTGAAAGGGTTTAACAGTGCCATCGGAGATGAGTAACTTCAATAGAGAGTGCAATTTCCCCATATAGGAACCAACGGAGTATGGCATATGAAGCAAAAAAGAGGAGACATACAGTGTTGAAAAACAATATAGTCTCTCGTCAAGACTGCAGCTTCGTGAGATGATTGAACCTTCAACTTGCATCTAAGTGAAGCATCGACATAACCTTGATCAGTCAGTTCATCCCTGTGCGTGGGTGATGGCTTCTGTGAGCTTGCTCCGACGGCTAGAACCCTGCTGCGCTGCCGCCATGTCATGTATCTACATGAGCGACCATCATGAACACCAGCAACTTAGATCGATCTAATCGTCAGCGTAGCTATTTGTCGCCGTAACTTCAGTCTGCCGGACGTTGGAGAGTCGCCTATCCAGCTGACTGATCGTCAGCAACATAGATCGATCTGATCTTCAGTATGGCTAGCAGCAGATGATGGAAGTTGGTATCCACGAACCTGCATAAGGAAACAATCTGTTGGTATGTAGCGGTAACATCAGTAACAATCTATTAGATGCAAAATCTGAATTCTAACCTGATGAAACGATCTATTGCTTAACGTGATCTTACTTTTTGCTAGCCGGAGGTGCGGTGAGGAGCTGCGGCCATGGCGGCGGCCGGACCAGGAGTGAAGGCGAGCTCAGTGGTAGGCGGAATTCTTCGAGGTGGCGATGGCCGAAGGAGCGGCGAAGGGAGGCCGTGGAGGAGGCGATCGTGGCCACGGCGGCAAGGTCAGCGAGGAAGCCGAGCTCCTTCATGTTTTTGTGCTCCGCCTTGTGGTCGCCGGCCGGAGTCGTCCCGCACCTCCTTCTTCACGTAGCATACCAGCCGCAGCTGGTCGCCAGCCAGCGTCGTCCTGCAGCTTCTTCTTGACGTAGCAGCTCGTGTTTGATTTCCAGGTTCGTTGCCGACGTCTGATTTGGTGGTGTCCAGGCGTAAGAGGTTCCTTCGGGCCTATATTAGCTGAGGGATTATAGGTACCGTATACTTCCTAAACTTAGTTTTTTTCTTTCCAAATTCTTGTACGTGTTGAGGCCGGACAACTATCCGCCCGTTTCAGCTTCCATGTGGAATTGCGTAAATCTACACCGTTTGTACATCATAGTTACGTGGTGCTAAATCTTCACCGTTGATTGTCTTGTGCTTTAATATATAATAGATTATCTCATCAACATTAATCACCTTTGAGTACAATAATATAACACGAAATACACTATTATCTACACGGGCGCGGCGTGTCGCCGCGCCATCTTGCCTAGTAGTTAATTGAAATAGAGCAATGATCAGGCACGCACGTGCAGCAGCAAATCAGGAAAAATAATCGAGAAGTGGAGGAACGGAAAGCATCAACACGAAGCTCTCCGAGCAGTCGGGCATCGCCTGTGAAATTATATCATCTAAATCCAACACCGGTGGACCCAGTTTCGGCCAAATTGGTAGAACGGCGAGACAGCCGCAATGTCGAGCCGAGCACGGACTGAACTTGAGAACTTGTCCGGCTACAACCCCTTGTCATCCTTGTATTGGCCACGGCGACCGATGGCGGCATGGCCTTCTTGAGTAGCCCGCATCGTCGGGCTCCAATTCCTACTCTCCTTGTCTTCGTCGCAGTAGTCGAAGTCGTTGTCGCTTGCCATTGCAGCCGACGCCGGCGCGGCCTCCTCGAGCAGCCGGCCGGCGTCATCCTCCTACGACTCCAGTCCCTACTCGTTCTCGTCTTCGTAGTGTTTATCGCTGGCCATGGCGACTGGCCGACAGTGTGGCGTCCTCGAGCAGCCCGACGTTGTCCTCGTCTGGCTCCAATCCCTCTCGTCATCGTCTTCATCCTAGTAGTCGTAGCACTCATCGCTGGCCATGGCGAGCCTCCGGCTGGGTGTTTGATCGATCACGTGTGGCGGCTATTTGAGGACAGTATCGATCGCGTTCTGGTTAGTTTCAGGATTGTGTCGATCATGCTCGAGCCGGACACGAACGAAAGATTAGACGGACAAAGAGAGAAACATGTGGTTAGCTTTAGCGATCGTTTTCTATCGAGCGTACGACGTACAGTCGTTTAACAATATTATATAGAAGAGAAGATGCAAAACATATCACCGAGCCATGTTTAGCACAGTGGTTGTGCTCCTTGTGCTACATCCGAGAGACGTGTTCGAATCCCCACCCGCACAAATTTTGCTTCCTTTTTCCCAGGCTTTGTGAGCGTGCGGCTCCAGCTACAAAAAAAATGACAACTCGGTAACAATTCTTATGCTAGGCGAGTGCCAGGGGGTATGCACTGAAGCACGCCTCATGTGGAATTCTCCTATCAGTGCGTCGAGTAGAGCGGAGTGGCCTGGATGAGGGATGGCTCGAGGATGATCCTCTCTAGAAAAAGTGATGCTGGTCTCCGAACCCTGGGTATGGCTGGAGGCATTGCGACTGCCTGATAAATCTGTCGAGTGAGCGTGCGGCTCCAGCTACAAAAAAAATGACAACTCGGTAACAATTCTTATGCTAAGCGAGTGCCGGGGGTATGCACTGAAGCACGCCTCATGTGGAATTCTCCTATCAGTGCGTCGAGTAGAGCGGAGTGGCCTGGATGAGGGATGGCTCGAGGATGATCCTCTCTAGAAAAAGTGATGCTGGTCTCCGAACCCTGGGTATGGCTGGAGGCATTGCGACTGCCTGATAAATCTGTCGAGTGATTAACTTCTGACACCTCTTTGAGGGGCATCCCTTCTGTATCATGTTCACTTGCTCTTCGGGTGGAGGGTACTGATCCTCGAGTGCCGTAAGTGCTTCTTGTATCGTCTGGTTTGGGGTGCTTCCGCCTCTGGGGGTGATGGGGATGCTGCCGCAGTTGGTGCTAGTAGAGCTGACTGCGGCTCGAGCTGTGGCGCTGGAGCTGGTGCTGCTAGGATTCTGGTGAATGCTTTGTTGAGCTGGTGCTGCTAGGATTCTGGTGAATGCTTTGTTGAGGCGAAGCCATTGCGGGCAGTCTTTTAACAGGTGGATGGACATCAGTCTACCGGAAGTGCTTCTGAACATATAGAATTTGCATGGTTCCTCCAGCTCCTGCTCAGGCGTGAGTTTCGGTCGTGAAGGGATAACATTACTTACGTCTTCCTCCTCCGGAAGGTGTTCGATGGGTTGACTTTCTCGTGTTGCGTTTATCATGAAGACTTGGGCAGGATAGGATTGCGCAGCCGAATGCGCATTGATGCTGCTGTTCTCGCTGCCGGAGCTATCTCCTGAGCCGAAGATGGAAGCGATGTGGTAGATGCCGCAGTCGATGCAGAACTCGTCCGATGGATCTTCGCGTGTCGAGGCAGTCGACAGTGTTGCGAGTGTTGGAGTCGATGGAGATGCGGCCAACAGGGCAGCGTATGTCATTGTTGGTGTAGGCGTGGCCGTCGCAATCGAAGCGGACGCGACTTTCGTGGCCGATGTACTCGAAGCAGATGCGATCTTCTTGGTCGAAGGTGATGTAGGTGATGTAGCTGGTGTGGGCGCGATGTTTGCTGTTGATGGTGACGCGGGTGTAGTCGACATAGGCGCGAACGTAGTTGATGTAGATGAAGCAGGTGCGATCCCCGTAGTCGACGAAGATGCAGGTGATGTAGTCGAAGTAGATGCGATCTCCGTAGTCGACGATGATGCAGGTGATGTAGTCGAAGCAGATGTGATCTCCGTAGTCGACGAAGATGGAGGTGATGTAGTCGAAGCAGATTCGATCTTCGTAGTTGACGAAGATGCAGGTGATGTAGTCGAAGCAGATGCGATCTCCGTAGTCGACGAAGATGCAGGTGATGTCGGGGGGCTACCCCCGGGTAGGGTCAAGGCTTGGCATAAGCTGAGCTTAAAGGTGTGCCAAGGTACGGAAAGGGCCAACCTGTTTGGCCCTGGGAGAATCCGAGCTTCATCTCGACCTGGAGAATATAAAGGCCGACATATCTTGTCCCAGAGGGGTCCGAGGTATCCCGTTGGCATAGGCCGAGGTTCACTGTCCGAGCTATGTTCAGCCGACCTAACTACCTCGGTGTTATGGTTTGTATGGTGAGTGCAGGAGAAGCTGTCCGAAGGAAGTAATGTCCGAGGTGGTCGGATCTTAAGCGCAAGACCCGAGGTACGGAGCCCGTCACATCCGTGCCGAGCTAACCGAGGCAAGGAGCTGTAGGTCGGGCAGGAGTCAATGCTCCTGTCACTTCCTGCCTGGTAAAAGAGCGCCTGACGTGGGAGCGTCTGTCAAGGAGCCTGGCAGAGGCGTGCCCCGGGTTCGGCGGGGCTGCACGTCTCTGACCGCTGACCATGCGGGATCTGGGAAAATGCTACGAGGTAGCTCTGCCAGGCCACGTCCTGTCTCTGTCAGAGGAGACATGCTAGTTCTGCCGTTAGGCAACAGGAGATGGGCATGCCCTGTCTTGTCCCTGACAGGAGTACGATGATGACCAGAGCAGAGGCATGGCTACAGTGTTCAGCGGGGGCACAACGGTAACTCGGCTGGCCTATATAGTGGGCTTCACCCCCTCCTGCTAGAGTGATCGATCGACATAGGAAGAGAGAGATAGAGAGAGATAGAAAGGAACCTCGGAAACCCCGAAAACACCTCGGATCTAGCTCGGAGTGCCTTCTTCCTCCCGTGTAGCTCCATCTTTTACCTCAAGTTCTCACCATTATATCATCATATAGCTCGAGGAGCAGATTGTACTTGTCACTTTGAGCTATACACTGAGTAGGATAGTGCTGCAGTAGGGGTGTTACCTCCACAAGAGGGCCCCGAAGTAGGGTACGTCGTGGTGTGCTTTGTGTTCTTGGTTTCTTGTTCTCTCGTTCGTGTTCTTGCGGTTTCTTGCGTGTTCTTGCTTGTGCACTTCTTGAGTGCATAAACCCTCCCCGGATTCCCCCAACGACCATTCGGCCCCATCTTAGCCATACCTATGGCATCTGCCGTGATCCCACCACGACAGTTGGCGCCCACCGTGGGGCAGATTGAGGCGTTGGAGGGAGTTTACATCCGACGGGCTCAGGCGAGCGTGTTCTTTCCGGGCTTATCGCCAAGATCGGAGAGTTCACCTTCATCAGCGACAATGCGGGGTGTTCGCCGGCAAGCCCTTCCCCGAGCATGGCTTCACCATGATGCTTGGCAGCTTCGTCACATACGTTGCTGTCGAGGTTGTTCGCGAGTACCCGGAGCAGGAGCTCGTGAACGACGAAACTCCTCTCCGTATCACTCGCCCCGAGAGCTGCGTGGAGGTGATGATGACTGGTCCGGTTGATGCCGCTGGCAAAGTAGAGGCCAGCAAATCCAAGCCGGCCGAGGTTGCTAAGGTGAGATCTGCAAAGCCCAGGCTAGAGAAAGAGTTGCCTGGCACCCCCGAGGTGCAGGGTCGAGGTTTGACCCTGGTAGAGATAGTGGAGACACTGGCAGACCCAGTAAATCCAGGAGTGGATGTAGTGGTGACTGTGGCCGACCTAGAGGCAAAGCGTGTTCTGTTGCAAAAGGAGGCTGTAGCCATGATGACAGCTAGAGATGAGTTCAATAGAGATCTGCATGAGTACAATGCAGCGAACGGCTTCACCTCGGTAGCAGTTGATACACATACGGGAGCCGAGGTGCGGCAGAGAGGCAAGGGGCTCAATGATGAGATGGACAGGGAAGCTCGACCTACCACCTCGGTTAGGAGTGAGAGTCGCGTGTCGACTAGAAGGCCGGTATATAGTTCCCCAGCTAAGAACCTCAGAGCTACCGAGGCAGGCAGGGCTGAGCTATCCGGGTTGACTGGAGATGCATGGCGTGCGCAGCAGAAGCGAGTCAATGAATTAGTGTATGTAGCTAACCAGCAGAATGAGGCTCTCCGCAGAGCATTTACCGGGGCTGGTGATTTGGAGATGGTTTATTCAGCTAGGCCAGTTAGTCAGGTGTCCAAGGGGCAAGCCTCATCTCCACTCGTCGGAGGAGCCGATCGAGCCCGAGTGTCACCTCGGGTCAGAACAAGCAGCTGCAGATGTATGATCTGGTGTTAGCAGCAAAGCAGAAGGTGGGCCAGGGCAATGCTAGCCGAGCTAAGGGAAACCCCGGCCCAGGTAATGCAAGCCGAGCTAAGGGTAACTCGGGTCAGGGATTCAGAATGGCGGGCAAGCAGCGTCGGCTGGCCGAGGTAAACCACCTCCGCCCCTGAGGTATCAGCAACAACTTCGGCACAGGGGCAATATCAGCGAGAGCCGGAGTATGTTCAGCAACCTCAGAATGTCGGTCAAGGCGATGACCGATATGATAATGAGAGACTCGGCCATGGCGCGAGCTGGATACCACAGAGTGGATGGGGCGTTGGGACCTCGATAGGAGCTCGGATGTTAGCTCCGGGCGATGTTCGTAACAAGCTGGATATAATCTACTTATCCGAGCAACTGGAGGAGGAAGGCCCTCCTGGTCCGGCGTGTTTCGGACCTCGGATCATGAAGGAGCCACCACCCCCAGTATCTCAGTTCCATTAGGTCGGAACACCAAGCCATACAACTGGAGCACTAAGCCGCAAGATTGGCTGACAGATTATGTATCCTCGTGCACATAGCGGGGGGCAATCGCCGATGGGCGGTCCGGTATCTCCCGCACATGTTGGAGGGTCCAGCTCGGATCTGGCTGAATAATTTGCCAGAGTATAGTATCAACTCCTGGATAGACTTGGAGCTGGTGTTTAATAGCAACTTCGCTAGTACATACAAGAGGCCAAACCGACCTCAGCTCCTGGCAGCATGTAAGCAAGATGATCATGAAACTGACCGAGAATTCTTAACTCGTTGGAGCAATGTTCGGAATTCCTGTGAAGGAGTTGTAGAGGCACAGGCCATTTCCTGGTTCGCAGATGGTTGTCGACATGGCAGCATGCTGTGGCAGAGGCTCCAAAGAGATATGCCGAAATCCCTAGCAGAAACAATCCGGATTGCAGATTCTTATGCTCTGGGTGATTGATACGTCTCCAACGTATCCATAATTTCTGCTGTTCCATGCTTATATTATACCATTTGCTACATGTTTTATATACACTTCGTATCACTTTTATGCATTTTCTGGGACTAACCTATTAACAAGATGCCACAGTGCCAGTTCCCTGTTTTCTGCTGTTTTTGGTTTCAGAAAGTTACTTCTGGAAATATTCTCGGAATTGCACGAAACAAAAGGCCAAGTCCCTATTTTTCCAGCACGTACACGGAGTCCGAAGGAGAGACGAAGAGAGCCACGAGGTGGCCAAACCACCTGGCGGCGCGGCAGTGGGCCCAGCCGCGCCTGCCTGTGGTTTGGGCCCCTCGGGGGTCCGCCGACATCGCCCCTTCGCCTATTTATTCCCCGAGACGTGAAAACCCTAAAACACCGAGCCTTTCATCCAGAACATATTCGCTGCCGCCGCCGTCGTCAACCCTAACTCGGGGGGTTTCTGAAGCTCTTCCCGGCACCCTGCCGGAGAGGGGAATCATCACCGGAGGGCTCTACATCGCCATGCCCGCCTCCGGAGTGATGCGTGAGTAGTTCATCCTTGGACTATGGGTCCATAGCAGTAGCTAGATGGTTGTCTTCTCCACTTGTGATCTGTGTGAGCTGCCTATCATGATCAAGATCATCTTATTGTAATGCTACATGTTGTGTTTGCTGGGATCTGACTTATATTGATACCTATGTGGAGCTGAATATTATATTATCATGTCTATGTCATTTGTGATCTTGCATGCTCTCCGTTACTTGTTGAAGCCTTGGCCAAGTGAATACTTGTGACTCCAAGAGGGGGTATTTATGCATGATAGTTGGGTTCAACCTCTATTTAACCTGGGATAGTGACAGCAAGTTCTAAGGTTGTAGATGTGTTGTTGCCACTAGGGGTAAAACAGCAATGCTTTATTCAAGGATGAATGTATTGTTTACATTACGCACATTACTTAATGCAATTGTCTGTTGCTTGCAACTTAATACTGGAAGGGGTACGGATGTTAACCGGAAAGTGGACTATTTAGGCATAGATGCATGCTGGATAGCGGTCTATGTACTTTGTCGTAATGCCCAAATGAATCTCATAGTAGACACCACAGCTCACACATGCATGTTATATGCACTTATCAATTGTCAATTGCCCAGCTGTAATTTGTTTACCCAGCATGTTAGTTATCTTATTGGAGAGACACCACTAGTGAACTGTGGACCCCGGTCCATTCTTTTACATCTGAAATACAATCTACTGCAATCATTGTTCTCTACTGTTTTATGCAAACAAACATCATTTTCCATTCGATACGTTTAACCCTTTGTTTTCAGCAAGCCGGTGAGATTGACAACCTCACTGTTAAGTTGGGGCAAAGTAATTTGATTGTGTTGTGCAGGTTCCACGTTGGCACCGGAATCCCTGGTGTTGCGCCGCACTACACTCCTTCACCAACACCTTCGAAGCAAACCTCGTTTTCCTACTGGTTCGATTAAACCTTGGTTTCATACTGAGGGAAAACTTACTGCTGCACTCATCATACCTTCCTCTTGGGGTTCCCAACTGACGTGTGACGTACAAGCATTGTTTCTGGCACTATTGCCGGGAGATATTCCCTCGTCAACTAGAGCCACCAACACGTTTTCTGGCGCCGTTGCCGGGGAAAACCGAATTGCTTCTGCAAGGGGAGTCTCTCACACCCAATCTCTTTACTTTGTTATTTGTCTTGCTTAGTTTATTTTTATTTAGTCTTGTTTGCTCTCTTTATCAAAAACACAAAAAAATTAGTTACTTGTTTAATTCGTTTGATTTTGTTTTTCAAAATGAATGCTCCTGAAGTTGAAGTTCGTTCTTTTAGGCAACTAGGAGGTGAAAATTTGAAAGATGCTTGGTATAGAATTAGTGATGCTCATCATAGATGTACTAAGAAACACTCTACCACTATCCTCCTTAGGAACTTTTATGTTGGTATCTCTAGTTGGTATAGGTATGTTCTAGACACTCTTACAGGTGGAAATTTCTTGGGTACTCCTGCTTTAGAAGCCTGTAATATTATTGAAAGTTTGGTAGGAACACCACCCACTAAAGATATTAAAATTGAGATCACCTTGGAGGATGTTATAAATAAGTTAGACTCTATGGAGAATTTTTTCCAAATTTTCTTGATTGTATTGGTAAGACTAATGAATCAATAGCCACCATCAATGAAAGAATCACTGTTCTTGAGGATAATAATATCCATGACACCCAAAATCATAGAATTGATGAGTTAGAGGAAGCTATTGAAACCTTAAGTTCAACCTTTACTTCTCTTAAGTCTAAAAAGGAGAAAGTTTATGTGGGTAGAGAGCAAAAGTTTATGTATGTTCCTAAAGTGCCAAAACCAAAGACTCATTATGAGCTTAAAATTGATAAAACTTTTAGTACGGTTAAAGGTAATGAAACACCTCCAGGAACATCTAAGATACCCATTGTTACAAGCTGTGTGTTGGAAGAAGCTTTTGATGATTTGAATGATTTGCCACTTGACAACACTTGATTTTCACTTTCTGCGCCTAGCTGAAAGGCGTTAAAGAAAAGCGCTTATGGGAGACAACCCATCGTTTTTATTTGCTGTTATTTTTGTTTTCTTTGAGTCAAGGAGTTTTGTTACTTCTGTAGCAACTCCTTTGTATCTTTATTTTATCGCAATGTTGTGCCAAGTAAAGTTCTATATTGAAAGTTGATGCAAGATTTGGATTTCTGCGCAGTGACAGATTTTTAGCTGTCACGGATTTGAGCTTATCTCCCTGTAGAAAATTCAAAAAATTCTGAGAAAAATCACGCATATTCCTGAGATATGTACGCAACTTTCATTATTTTAGGCCAGATCCATCTGAGCAACTTAAGTGCCTCGAAAAAATTCGTCATTCCAGACTGTTCTGTTTTTGACAGATTCTGCCTTTTGTTTTGCATTCGCTCTTTTACTGTGTTTGTGTGGATTTCTTTGCTCCACAAAGCATTGGTGGCTGTAGCTAATGTCCAGAAGCTTTGGGATTGATTGTATCATTACAGAATATGAGAATTTTTGATTATGCACTAACCCTCTAATGAGAACTGTCTTGAGTTTGGTGTGAAGGAAGTTTTCAAGGATCAAGCGAGAAGGGTGATATTATGTGATCAAGAAGAGTGAAAAGCCTAAGCTTGGGGATGCCCCCGTGGTTCATCCCAACCATATTCAGAGAGACTCAAGCGTCTAAGCTTGGGGATGCCCAAGGCATCCCCTTCTTCATCAACAAACTTATCAGGTCATCTCTAGTGAAACTATATTTTAATTCTTTCACATCTTATGCGCTTTACTTGGAGCGTCTGTGTGTTTTTATTTTTGTTTTTGTTTGAATAAATTCGGATCCTAGCAATCCTTGTGTGGGAGAGAGACACGCTCCGCTTTTTCATGTGAATACTCATGTTCTTCACTTATATTTGTTGAGTATTCTTAACTAGCTACTGCAGTGCTTTTAGCTCCTGTTTTTCATGCATCTCTTCGAGCTGTTAGCACTTGTTTATAAATACTCTCTTGCTGCATTATATTATCATTTGGAGAGTTTATGTTTAAATAAATTGATTGGTGTTTGTTTGGAAGAAAGAAAATGCTACATGTAGTAGTTGGTATTGGAAAAGACATATGCATTCTTGTAGATCATTGTCTTGTTTCGATTTGATGCTTTGCAATTGTTTTGAGCTCTCAAGTAGATCATGTTTAAGCTCTTGCATCATGTAGTTAAAGCCTAGTAGTGGAGAACTACCGTAGAGCTTGTTGAGACTTGGGATGCATATTTGTTCTCTCTAAGGTCTAGATATTTTCTGGTAAAATGTTTGAGCAACAAGGAAGACAGTGTAGAGTCTTATAATACTTGCAATATGTTTTTATGTGATTCTTGCTGTACCGGTTTATACTTGTGTTTGCTTCAAACAACCTTGCTAGCCTAAACTCTGTACTGAGAGGGAATGCTTCTCGTGCATCCAAAACTTGAGCCAAAACCCATGCCATTTGTGTCCACCATACCTACCTACTATGTGGTATTTCCTGCCATTCCAAGTAAATATTTCATGTGCTACCTTTAAACTATTCAAAACTTTATTACTCCTTATTTGTGTCAATGTTTTATAGCTCATGAGGAAGTATGTGGTGTTTTATCTTTCAATCTTGTCATTTACTTCTGACAGACTTTCACCAATGGACTAGTGGCATATACATCCGCTTATCCAATAATTTGCAAAAAGAGCTGGCAACGGGGTGCCCAGCCCCAATTAATTACAACTTTCATTAATAATTCTCTTCACATGTTTTGCCCTGATTTATCAGTAAGCAACTTAATTTGCAAATAGACACTCCTCCATGGTATGTGAATGTTGGAAGGCACCCGAGGATTCGGTTAGCCATGGCTTGTGTAAGCAAAAGGTTGGGAGGAGTGTCATCTATAAAGAAACTAAAATACATGTGTAAACAAAAGAGAAGAGGGATGATCTACCTTGCTGGTAGAGATAACGTCCTTCATGGGAGCCGCTCTTGAAAGTCTGGTTGACAAGGGGGTTAGAGTGCCCACTACCATTCGTTGACAACAACAAACACCTCTCAAATACTTATTTTGTGCTCTCTATATGCTTTCGAAAACTTAAAAAGCTCTAGCACATGATTTAATCCCTGCTTCCCTCTGCGAAGGGCCTATCTTTTACTTTATGTTGAGTCAGTTTACCTACTCCTTTCTATCTTAGAAGCAAACACTTGTGTCAACTTTGTGTGCATTGATTCTTACATGTTTACTTATTGCACTTGTTATATTGCTTTATGTTGACAACTATCCATGAGATATACATGTTACAAGTTGAAAGCAAATGCTGAAACTTAATCATCCTTTGTGTTGCTTCAATGCCTTTTACTTTGAATCTATTGCTTTATGAGTTACCTCTTATGCAAAACTTTTTGATGCTTGTCTTGAAAGTACTATTCATGAAAAGTTTTTGCTTATATGATTCATTGTTTACTCTTTATCTATTTGTTAGCAAACTATAGATCATTGCTTTGAGTCACTTCATTCATGACATGAGCCTTGCAATATATTGATCAAGATTGTGTGAAAGCATGTCTCCTCAGAAATTATTTGTTGTTATCGTTTTACCTACTCGAGGACGAGTAGAACTAAGCTTGGGGATGCTTGATACGTCTCCAACGTATCCATAATTTCTGCTGTTCCATGCTTATATTATACCATTTGCTACATGTTTTATATACACTTCGTATCACTTTTATGCATTTTCTGGGACTAACCTATTAACAAGATGCCACAGTGCCAGTTCCCTGTTTTCTGCTGTTTTTGGTTTCAGAAAGTTACTTCTGGAAATATTCTCGGAATTGCACGAAACAAAAGGCCAAGTCCCTATTTTTCCAGCACGTACACGGAGTCCGAAGGAGAGACGAAGAGCCACGAGGTGGCCAAACCACCTGGCGGCGCGGCAGTGGGCCCAGCGCGCCGCCTGTGGTTTGGGCCCCTCGGGGGTCCGCCGACATCGCCCCTTCGCCTATTTATTCCCCGAGACGTGAAAACCCTAAAACACCGAGCCTTTCATCCAGAACATATTCGCTGCCGCCGCCGTCGTCAACCCTAACTCGGGGGGTTCTGAAGCTCTTCCCGGCACCCTGCCGGAGAGGGGAATCATCACCGGAGGGCTCTACATCGCCATGCCCGCCTCCGGAGTGATGCGTGAGTAGTTCATCCTTGGACTATGGGTCCATAGCAGTAGCTAGATGGTTGTCTTCTCCACTTGTGCCATCATGTTTAGATCTTGTGAGCTGCCTATCATGATCAAGATCATCTTATTGTAATGCTACATGTTGTGTTTGCTGGGATCTGACTTATATTGATACCTATGTGGAGCTGAATATTATATTATCATGTCTATGTCATTTGTGATCTTGCATGCTCTCCGTTACTTGTTGAAGCCTTGGCCAAGTGAATACTTGTGACTCCAAGAGGGGGTATTTATGCATGATAGTTGGGTTCAACCTCTATTTAACCTGGGATAGTGACAGCAAGTTCTAAGGTTGTAGATGTGTTGTTGCCACTAGGGGTAAAACAGCAATGCTTTATTCAAGGATGAATGTATTGTTTACATTACGCACATTACTTAATGCAATTGTCTGTTGCTTGCAACTTAATACTGGAAGGGGTACGGATGTTAACCGGAAAGTGGACTATTTAGGCATAGATGCATGCTGGATAGCGGTCTATGTACTTTGTCGTAATGCCCAAATGAATCTCATAGTAGACACCACAGCTCACACATGCATGTTATATGCACTTATCAATTGTCAATTGCCCAGCTGTAATTTGTTTACCCAGCATGTTAGTTATCTTATTGGAGAGACACCACTAGTGAACTGTGGACCCCGGTCCATTCTTTTACATCTGAAATACAATCTACTGCAATCATTGTTCTCTACTGTTTTATGCAAACAAACATCATTTCCATTCGATACGTTTAACCCTTTGTTTTCAGCAAGCCGGTGAGATTGACAACCTCACTGTTAAGTTGGGGCAAAGTAATTTGATTGTGTTGTGCAGGTTCCACGTTGGCACCGGAATCCCTGGTGTTGCGCCGCACTACACTCCTTCACCAACACCTTCGAAGCAAACCTCGTTTTCCTACTGGTTCGATTAAACCTTGGTTTCATACTGAGGGAAAACTTACTGCTGCACTCATCATACCTTCCTCTTGGGGTTCCCAACTGACGTGTGACGTACAAGCATTGTTTCTGGCACTATTGCCGGGGAGATATTCCCTCGTCAACCTAGAGCCACCAGTGATCCAATGCAGCCAGCAGCAGAGGCAGTGGCACGAAACAGAAGGAGGAGCCAATAAACAACCGGCTCGGACCAAGGTGTAGTGACCGCCAAGAGTTCGGACAAAAGAGAGGGAGCCGGACTACCCTAAACCTCGAACCAAGTTGCAGCGGTGAACCCGGATCAACCCGGAGCTGGAGGTGTCCAGAGGCCGAAAATCAATGGTCCCGGCATTTAGTCCGAACCCGGACCACCCTTGACTTATGAATCAATGATAGATGGTCCTTGCTGTTACCATAAACAACCGATCCGCGCAAGCCAGCCAACCATTCAACTCGGCAGTGCAGCTGGAACCGTAGAATTAGGG